>OZ014487.1:18586747-19786747 GCA_963965965.1 Trididemnum nubilum
GGTTTTCAGAATGCAAAACCTGGCAAACCAGATTTGGACTCTCTACTTAGAGCTCTAGCATACCGCAGGCCAAACATATCAGAAATCCTTGGCTATTGGCAGGCGCAGCCTGACTGGCGGATCAGCATATTCCAGCTACAGTAGCCTACAATTAAAAGCAAGCTTCTCGGCTACTGAAAAATTAGTTCACTTAAACTAACAAATCAATTGTTTATTCAATAGTAAGTTAGCTTACCTTAAAATAAATTCCATCGACTCAAGACCTAACCTGATTCATTTGGTTTTCCTGACCTAGAATGGCACCTTATCTCTAGCCCGCTATTAGCCACTGCATTTCACCCACGAGTTAGCCTATTCCTCATGGTTGTTACGAATCTGTCACGTGACTGTATTTTTTTCCATTGGTTTGAGTAAACCACGTGATTATCTTTTGCGTAAACAAATTCTGTAAAAGGAAGAACAACGAAATGAAGTTTTTTCTCGGCTTGTAAATTTTCAATTTGGAAAGGTGCTAAGCAGCAGGGATTGGATAATGATAGCATGCACACGGAGTGTTTTAATTTTTTTTTAGTTTCAAAGTTTATTTTATAAATAAAAAAAATTTACAAATAACAATTTTTATTTTCTTTGTAAAATTTCAACGAAATCTGGGGTAAAGGACGACCCTAATCGCGTGGTTTGGGTTCAAGCGGAAACCGGGTCACGTTGTTGCTTCCTTGGATAAGGCGCTTTGCAGATTATCTCTGCTTGGTACTAGCTTCTAACAAGCGGCAAAAAGGCTCTGTAAACGTGCAAAATGTCATCGAAATGTCGTTAAAATTGCTTTTTTTGCTGAAAAATCACTAAAATCTCTCAGAGGGTGATTGGCTCTGCCCCCAGATCCCCGACTGCAGACGCAGATAAAGTTTGCTGAAAGTAATATGCCTTGCCCCCCTACAAAGATTCCTGGATCCGCCCAAAGATTCCTGGATCCGGCTTACGCTTGGATAGGATGTGTTTTTGTTTTTCATTGTTATCAGTCGCTATGTTGCGGTGCATGTACATTGTTAATCAGCTCCTTACCCCTAACAAGTCAAGTAGAGTACTTTCACTTCGCACAGCTTTACAAGTTCAGACAAGACAAATTATGGAAAAGGTTACTGGAAACTGGGAAGACATTGCACAAGTTGTCCTTTAAATACCGGCATATATTTTGACAACATTTGAAATTCCAAACCCTCTGGGGTGTCCAAGAAGATATTTCTAATTACGGTAATTTCTTAACGGGAAAGCGAAAGTTTTTTGTGGAAAATCTTATTGTTCAAGATGCGTCGGTCGTTCACTGAGATTGCTTCTCAGCAAACTCCCATCTAGTTTTACGTTGTATTTTCCAAAAGAGTTTAGAACATATGAGACTGAAAATTCATAAAAATTTAAAATCAGTCAATTGCAGCCAGCCTCATCTCGATCAAGATTTACTGATTTTTGTAATAAAACAGTGTACTGTAATAAACAAATTCAACACCCATAAGATGAATTCAAAAAACGAAACTCGGAAGCCAAAAAATTACTTCAGATTTGTTAGTAAAAATTCGCAGCTGAAAAATTTAACGTATATTTGTTGTTATTTAAAACTTTAACGTGCATTTGTAGTTAATTAAATACGAGTAATTTATGTACAACAATTACATCAAATTTAAAAGTTAAAAAAAAACTTTACTTAGTTTTAACAACGTATTATTGTACATTTTAAAACTACTGCTTTTGGTAAAATTTTACGCTGATTTTATGAGTAAAATTACAACATTTTTTAACAGTGTATCTGTGTTTTTTTAACAAACATGCGGAAGTAAAAGTCTTTTGTTTCCTTTGAGCATATGGTTTAATGGTAAGAAGGTATCAAATATGGTCATGCAAGCGATGTGATTGGGCAAAACATTTTTGTTCAAAATCAATATAATAGTTGTGGATGCTGGCTATGGCAATGGTAGAAACATGTCAAGGTAAGTGAATTACACTGTCTTCTTTTTCATAAGAACCAGTGAATTTTTGATTTAGGCAGTTCTTAAATTTTCACGAAGTTTTAGATTGATTTGTTCATGAAAAGTATTAGAAATTGAAGTGACGCACCATTTACGGCGAGCTATAAGGAAGGAGATTAGAGGCACGAAGTTTTAGATTGATTTGTTCATGAAAAGTATTGGAAATTGAAGTGACGCACCATTTACGGCGAGCTATAAGGAAAGAGATTAGAGGGTTAGCTAGCTTATCGTTTTCAGAGGTACGCACTTGCGCTGCAACTATTTTACTTGCGACAGCGCTTGCGCCGCAATTTATCTTTAAACGCTTGCGCCGCAAATATTTGAGCAATAATAAGCGCAATTCAAATACGAGTAAAAATGATTGTTTTTAAATCAACTGAGATTAAACTTTAGAAAAGCATTGATAAGATAAGTATTGATAATTTTTTTGTGCCCCATTCGTCAGAGTGTGATGCTAATTGCTCCAGGAGCACAAATGTATCGAAGCTGGTCACCAATTTTTTTGACGGGCCATTAGACAAAACAACGACTGCGAAGTCGTTTTCTTGCCAGCACATAACGACTTTATTAGTGGTATTTAACACCCCAATTCTCTGAAGTGTAGGAGTTAAGCGTCTTTTTTTATTGGTTAAAGAGGCTATTCGCTCAATGCAAGCGGGGTTGAGCGATGCGCATTTTTCCAAATGTTAGTATTTTTGAGAGAAAATCAATAATTTTATGTTTACTGATTGGTATCGAGATAATTTGTTTTAAATAACGTGTCGTATTGGTTTCGTACCTTAACCGAGTGCAGTTTGAGCATACTGGACCAACTAAGGTGGATTTACACTGTAATCCTTTTTCGTCTGCTTTTGTCTGTTTTCGTACATTTTTGCTTCTCTATGAAACATAAGTATGCGCTTTTTTCGTCTGCATTTTCGTTACTCCATATCTGCACTAAGTAAACTATATAACATGGTGATAAAAATTTTGTTCAAAAATTTCGTGTATGGAAGATGTAAGCGAATTTCAAATTAGAACTGTACCCCTTTACAAAAATTTTTGCTTTGAAAACTTTTATCTAAAATGTTACGGTCTGATTAGAATTTAGACATGTAAAACTGCGGACAAAAAACAACATACTTTTTCATGGAGAAGCTAAATACGTTCAAAAACAAACAAGGGCAGAAAAAAACGGATACTGTGCAAATCCACCTTTTAAAATCATACTTTTCAAAATGTCACACTTGCGCATGCTGTTGCGCTTGCGTCTTAATTATTTTTGGGGGCTTGCGGAAACGCTTGCGGCGCAACTTTCATGCTTACGCTGCCCACCTCTGATCATTCTTCTGAGAGATGTAAGGTACCAGTATGATTTGTAGATTAGGCGGTAAAAGATTTGATTTATAGGCTAGCTCTTTCGCATTTTTTGAAGTTGTTGGAGCAGCAATAATTGCTAAAAAGTGACTACTTCACCCAGAAACTTTATGTTAAGTAGAGGAAAACGTGAATAAAGATTATTCACTCGCACATTTTAAGGTCAAGATTTTAGTTTTAGAGCGTGGGTAACAGGTTTGAACTGGTTTTAAAATCTAGAGAATTGATTTAAATTTTCCGTAAAAATTTCTAGTGCAGTAGTCTTCCTAATTGCTTTAATTTTACATGCACCATCGAGTCACTTCGAATTCTGTCTGTCTGACAACATTTTCTGTGTTTTTAGTTTTAATAGACGCAGATAATGGTTACAATTTATATTTTTTAGTGTTTTTCTGGTTGTGTTATTTTTTTAACTATTGATTACTTCGTTACATAATTTTAGTTAACTGTAGTAATGTAATTTTGTGATTTTCAAGATATTATGTTTTTTAGATGCATCTGAGCATAAGATGCATTATCAATATATGACCATTTTTGCTTTTATTTTTTTTTATATAAGGTGCACTAAATTAAATCATGAAAAATATGTTCTTATTCATACAAAAGACGCACCTTCATTTTCTTACGAAATGAAAAATACTTTAGGTGTTCCTTATGATACAAAAAATATGTTACGTTGACTGAGTAATGTGATTTCAATGTTTAGTTGAATTGTTGATACCATTGATTATACTGCTTTTCTGATTTTTGGCATACTTGTTTTTCTCTGTTTATAGCACAACCGTACAATCCCAGTTTTAAAAACCAATACTAAACTAAGTTATTCAACTTTTGTTGATTTGGTATTTATTTTTTTAGAAGATAATGCAATTGTGAGCTCATGGGTTACTGCAAGAACCTATGTTTTTTTACGTACGTTGAAGTGCTCAATCGTTAAAACCATACATAGAAAAAACTGTACCAGATGTCTGGTTTTAAAATTTATTGTTTTCAACACAGTTTTATTTTGTTAAGTCTTTCTGTTTTTGCTATACGCTGGCATATTTAACTGATTCTTAGAAAATAATTTGGGTCTTGGCGACCTAAAAGCTTTGGGTCATGGCGACCCAAATTGTTTGGGTTGCAGCGACCCAAATTTTTTGGGTCGCGGCAACCCAAATTTTTTGGGTCGCGGTGACCCAAATTGTTTGGGTCGCAGCAACCCAAATTGTTTGGGTCGCAGCGACCCAAATTTTTTGGGTTGCATCAACCGAAATTTTTTGGGTTGCGACAACCCAAATTTTTGGGTCGCGGCAACCCAAATTTTTTGGGTCGCGGCGACCCAAATTGTTTGGGTCACAGCGACCCAAATTGTTTGGGTCGCGGCAACCCAAAAAATTTGGGTCGCGGTAACCGAAATTTTTTGGGTCACGTCGACCCAAATTGTTTGGGTCGCGGCGACCCAAGTTTTTTGGGTCGTGTGGACCCAAATTTTTTGGGTCGCGGTGACCCAAATTTTTTGGGTCGCAGTGACCCAAACAATTTGGGTCGACGTGACCCAAAAAATTTCGGTTACCGCGACCCAAATTTTTTGGGTTGCCGCGACCCAAACAATTTGGGTCGCTGTGACCCAAACAATTTGGGTCGCGGTAACCGAAATTTTTTGGGTCGCAGTGACCCAAATTTTTTGACCCAAAAAATTTGGGTTGGGCGCGTCTGTACCCAAAATTTTTGGGTCGTCTTTGACTACATTTTTTTGGGTCGTCCTGACCCAAAAATTTTTACAGTGTATATCAGCCTGCACTGTATAAAGCCAAATAGGAATTATTCAGAGTTTATAGTCAATTTGAAGTAAAAAAGATGCCAAATGTATGAGAGAGTTTGAAGTGGTAGGTCAGAGTATGTATCGGAAGAGGGTTTATCAGCAATTTAAGTTCGATTTCCGAGTGGTCTCTTATTTTCCGATGTAAAAATACATGGTTCACACTTCTCTGAGGAGGGAGTGAAAAGATGACGAACTATAGAGTCGGCCTAGACTGGGCTTAAAATCGTGAGCTAACGAGCTTATTCTTAGTTTATTTTAACATTTTGGCAGTTTGTATCCTCGTAAGGTGACACGCCGGGCTTAACAAATTTCTGTATAAACTAAAAACACGCTTTCACGGTCACCATTTTACTCCCAGTGTAGAACTGGACCAAAACTATGCAATACAACATAGAAAAAAATCCCCTCAGTAACACTACTATAAAGAAAAAAAATTATTAAGGGGACTGCTCGTGGTAGTAAAGTTGATGGCCTGAGGTTTGTAGGACACAATGGCAGCAAAATACCCAAATCAGCAAAATACACAGTAAAAGAATTTTTTTAACAAGTAAAATAAATTTTGGACAAATCTAAAAAATGCCCACAGCGTACTTGTCAACTCTCCCGATTTCGTCGAAAGACTCCCGATTTCGAAGATTTCTTCCGATCACCCGATCTCAACAAAAAATCTCTCGATATTAGGATTTAGCTCAAGATTTTTTGAATTTAATAATCAATCAGTTTTTCGAAAAATTAATCAATTTTGTCCGCGAATCTTTTTTTTTCTGAAAGTGAAAGAATACACTTCAACCTTTGCTTCCGCTGGTTTTATATTTATCAAAAGTTTTGATTTGAAAATTAATGTGGGATCTTGCTTCCAAACAATGGGTATCATCAATTCGAATTGTTTAGAATTGATGACGTAATAAATGATAATGGCATGCACAAATTGCAGTCTTTGGTACCAGTCATTGCAGGTCATTGCAACTGTAAAGAGCTGAGCTCTTAATGGCGTCTATCGGAGAAAGTGTTAGTATTAATAAGCGCAAGGGAGATGGTCAACGAGAGTTGCAAGATGAGGCGGGTTAAAGTTAAAAAAAAAGAATACATCAAGTAGAAGCACACTGGGGAGAAAGATTATCCTTTCATATGAAGAAGCTATAAAGGGGATTGAAAAGACATTTGCGTAGCTCGGGGAAAAAAGAATGACGTAACGAAACACGTCACCTCTGAAAATCATGAAAAGAGCATTGTAGCCGAAAAAAGAAATCAAGGGATAACCAGCTTTATGGTAAAGGGACCAGAAAAGAGCGATAAACTTATTTATGCGGAAACAAAATTTGCAATGTTAAAGGTGAAGAATAACTTGCCATTTAGCTCACTTAAACAGTTAAACGCATCAAGCGAAAAAACCTTTTCTATGGTGCGGAAGATTGTAACCGAAAACAGAACCAGTTTGCACAATGACACTGTGTGCCCGCTTTGATATTGCATATTAAATTATGATGGCAGTGCAGCTGGCTTTAAGCCTTTTAAAGAGGTGTCTGGGTGTTGAATGCTGTTAAAAAAAGCCACACACAAATATAATCAAGCCCACAAGATTTATAGTCAGGCCCGCAAGTAGAAGCAAATGCTTATGGTACGGATTGGGAGGGCGAAAACTAGTTAAGAGGGAGCGCTAATTAATGTGCCACTATACACGTACAAGGCCTTCTCAATTGAAAAATTTGCTCAATGAGCATTTTCCCTACTGTAGCTAATTTTTTTCAATTTTGTCGCGTAAAAACTGGCCAGGTGGAGGTGAATTGTTATTGAAAAATCTACAGTAGATGGTTACGCCTACTAACCATATTATTGCCCGGGCCGGATTTACATTAAGTTTGGTCCCCTGGAACTTTGGGATTTTTGTAATATTTTTCTGCCAAATATAGATAAGATCAAAAAAGGTTTCATATGTGCGCGGGGCCCATGGCACTGTGCCATCTGTTAAATCCGTCCCTGGTTATTGCATTACGTTCATAAAAAGGTTACATGAGGGCCTGAGTTGGCAACTTTTAGGATGAAAACTCTTAATTTCACTCAGGTTATACGTTTAAATTGGTTAACAAACATTAAATTGAGAGGTCTAGGCCCCCTGAATTAATATTACTGTAGGTGGCCCATTTAAATGTTATTGTAGGGGGCCCATCTAAATTGGTTGGCAAAAATTAAATTGAGGGGCCCGGGCCTCCTGGATCAGTAATAATGTTGGGGGCCCATTTAAATTGGGGACCATTTCGATATTGTTGTAGCGGGCCCATTTAAATTACTTGGCAAAAATTAAATTGAAAGGACCCGGGCCCCCTGGATCAATATTGTTTTAGGAGGCCATTTAATTATTATTCTAAAGGGCCCATTTAAATTGATTGGCAAAATTTAAATAGAAGGAGCCCCGGGCCCCTTGGATCAATATTATTGTTGGGGGCCCATTTAAATCGGGGACCATTTAATTAAATATTGTTGTAGGGGGCCCAATTAAATTGGTTGGTAAACATTATATTGCAAGAGCCCGGGCCCCCTGGATCAATATTATTGTTGGGGGCACATTTAAATTGGGGGCCATTTAAATATTGTTGTAAGGGGCCCATTTGAATTGATTGACAAAAAATTAAATTGAAGGGGCCCGGGCCTCCTGAATCAATATTGTTGTTAATTACTGTTGTATGCGTGTACTGTTGTACACGAAGATGCTAAAAAAAACTAAAACAGAAAAAGCAATAGTTTTTTTTTGTGACATTTTTATAATTGGTAGCATTTCTATTGGGGGGGGGGGGGGGGGGGGCGGGCCCCCTGTCTGGCTACGCCTATGAATAGAGTACGGTACATATAAGGAGACCATAAAAGAGCGAAGCGCTCACCAAGTCATGGCCAGTTGGCCACCCTATTTTACAAATTTTTACTTTTACGAAGTAGTTGCTCACCGTTTTATTAAGTCCTCCAAGAAGATGGCATGCATAGTATCGATGCACTACTATTCATTCACAGTTCTTTTAACATACTGTAGCGTAAAAGACTAGAGCAATCTCATTTTCTTGTTATAGCAACACAGTATAAGTGGATTTGGGCTTCGAACAAATATTTGAAGTATAATATTCATTATTTATGACATGCACTACTTCACAACAATTCCTAGCAATAAAACTCTGTTTTTTTAAAGAGCAAATTGTGCACAAGAAACAGACATCGCTTCTGCTAACCTAACCCCTAACTTTCTCCCCAAAATGCAAATAAATTGTTACAATGTTCTGTTGTGTAAATTTAGATTTTCATACAAACTATAAGAAAATTCTGGTCTGAATGAAGGGCGCAATTATACCGGTATTTACCGTTGAGGGAAGTAACGTATAGTACAGCTATGATCTTTCCATTTCAACATTAAAAGCATCATTTTGTAAATATTTTTATGATGAGACTGGTGGGATTTGTTCTTAAACTGTAGATTTGATCAAAATTGTACCTCGTCTATTTATACAAGCAATGCTGGAAAGAACGGATGTCATCAGAAAATTGTTCCTAAAGAAAATTCTGTGGTTTTTGTTTGTATTTCATTTATTGCAACACTTAGCAGTAGAAAATTAATTCCGATATTAATTGTTTTAATAGGTTTGCCTATGAAATATTGCAACCTATTGTATAATGATATGGCAATAAATGTTAATTACATATATTTTCCGACGTACTTTTGCACAATCTTATTTCAAAATCTTCTCGTAGGCAAACTAACGCAATTGATTGAGGCTGAAAATTCTTGGACTAATTGGACGTTATGCTCCTCACGTCCAGACTGCCATCGTTTCAGAGAACTGAGGTGTGGAAATCGGTTGGGTGTTGATTGTATAGTGAGCAGGGATACTCTGTTTGAAGTTTTCGAACAACAATTGAACACCGGCTGCAATTCAAGCAATATTGTTGATGACATCACAACCCGCTGTAACCTAAATGCGCCTCATGAACTGCCATGCCGAGGACACTGCTATGATGCAGTCCAAGAAGTTCAATATAATTGCGCTACAGCGAGCGAACGAGTGAGAGAACGATGCGTGCTCAGCCAATATCGACGGTGCTACAATCCGAACTATTGTTCAGGAACATGGTCAAATTGGACTCCACTTAGAAACTGTTCTGTACCTTGTGGTGGTGGTACGCAATCCGAGACTCGAAGTTGCTATGAAAGTAATGGTAAGCAAACAACAGTTTTTTATATCATGTTGTCGCTCTTAGTCTTTGAATGATGTAAAATTATGGCTCGTGTTTCGGATTTTTTGTTTGTTTTTCCCCACTGTATACACAGGTAAAAGCTGGTAAGATGCTATTTGCTGAGTGTCCGTTCTGGTTGTTTGAAACAAATCAAGGATGCATTGGTACACAAAAAATCATACTCTTAGGTGTTTATCAAAACTATGGCAAGATATATACAATATGTATATTTGTAGGTGCCTGTTTTTAGAGGCAAATCTTCATTTCTCTTTTTCATTATCATCTAAAGCAATGTGGAATCTTGGTCTCTTGCACTTGCAATGCTTTGAGATGGAAGTATACATTGTTTGTTTTCAGGACTCATCAGTCTAATTGCGTGCACATTTTTCGCCAATTAAATTTAATGTTTTGTTCTTGAAAAGGGAACAACTAAAATATAATAATAAGTAAAAACTTAAAAAAATCACTACCGAGACGCTAAAACATATTCCTGATAACTTTTGCTGTTTCTCCACATAGACTCTGTGAAGAATGGGCAAATGAAAACTAGAAAAACTCAACAAAAATGAAATTGAGACCCACTAGGGCCCAAAAAAATGATGCTAGAAAGTGGACATTGCAAAGTTATTTATGTCAAAGAGCAGGATTCTACGAATGAATCTATGCTATCGTAAACCACAATCTATCCTTTAGCCAATTAAGTGCATAGTTTGCTTGCATTAATTTTAAGTTATGCTAAGCTTTATAAGTTTTGCAATCAGTGATATTAGCAATTGTAGCCTACTCTGGTCTAGTCAATACTAACTTTTGATCTCAAAATAGGTAATATTGACATTGTTGTGAAGTGTTTCTAATGTATTTCACTATCTTTTTAAAGGTACTGTTTCGTACAATTGCCAAGGAACAAATGTTTCAAATAATGCTCAAACTCGTAATAACATTTCTTGCAACACGCAAGCTTGCCCATCATGGAGTGATTGGAATCCAGTGCCAAATGAAAGTTGCAGCGCTACATGTGGTGAAGGAGTACAGCGATTTGTTTCAGCTTGTCGAGAAGGAACTCGTGGAAATTTCTCAACTCTCTGCAATGGTAAGCTAAATACCTTTGAAATTGTTCATTGGTATTTACAGTTTCCCTGCTTGAACGTTTAACGGTTAAAGGGAGAGTGTCAAGCCGTGTGGTAAACAGGTGAGCAATTGGCACATTGACTCGAAAGCCGATAGGTCCCTTCGCTGTTTCCTAACCAAGGCAATTTTGTTGAATAAAATGTAATTGCGATTACAACTATGGAGCGTCGGGAAACCGACCAAATAGTTAATACCAACAAATTAGAAATCTTTTATGTTACAAATTAAATGTTTTTTTTTGTATTTTTTGTCTTGGAGGGGGGTAGGGAAAACACCGAACAGCTAAACAAATATTTATTCCTGACTGTGGCATCACTTTGCATTATACTTCTTTGCAATCGATTAGTGGGATACCTAGAGAGGTTAGGAGTGAAATGAGAGCGATCGAGAGTGGTATTCAAACACCGGAACAAAACAATGAACATGCAAAAACAGCCACTATTGATTACATGTTTAAAAAGCTAAATTACTCAAATTCGATTTTAAAGCCGAGTTTTTCCACAATAAATAATAACTTTTCATTATCTTCTATTGCACTGTGCTCTGCGCTTTTGGTTGCAACAAGCGGTGCGTCTCTATAAGTCAAGTTATAGACTAATTGATGCGCTAAAAAGTTTCAACACATCAAGATAATGATCGTGAGTGCGTGTATGTGTCTTAAGTTTTATGCATCGAAAAATTTGGAAAAGCTTGGGAACATTTTAGTTTATCTTTTTATTAGAAAGATCGAGACTTTTAAATTTAATTTGTTTTCAACATTAATGAGTTTGTGAATAAAATTAACTCTGTTTCTTATTTCTCAAATTTGATATGAATTTGCAGTGCTTATATTTATTTCTGCTCTAGACATTTTCTATCGAGCATATTTTTCAGGATCAGACAGCAAAGGTCTGAGATTGGAATACAGGCCATGTATTGATCTTCCGTCTTGCCCTACTATATCCATGACTATATTGATGGTAACCACCACTGCAATTGCGACTACAGGTTGTGTGCTACACGTACAACGATTGTGTAAAGCTGTAGACTAACGACTGACTAAGTTAGTATCTTTTTTAGCATCGACAGAATGGGCTAATGAGTTTATTGCGGTAATTTACTTTGAGACCGCATCAACTACACCCTACCTTAATCATTTTTGATTTCTACGTTATAGAAATTGGAATAAAACGTTTGCCATGCTGATTATTGTTGTGAGAAATTTGTCTTTTAATATTTCTTTTCAGCATCATATATCCTGTTAGAGAATTTTTTTTCTTTCTAAAAATTTCATTTTGGGATCGAAAAGACATTTTTGGACTTGAAAATTTTTGAACAAGTGTATTCAATTTTTTAATAACTCAAAACTGTTTGATCCTTTCTAATAATCTAATGACGTTAAAACAAACGAATTTAGCTGATCAACATTTACTAAGGGTTGCCACAAACACAAGTGTAAATTAACAAAACTGTAAATTTAAAACATAACATATAATCTTTTATTGGTTTTAATGTTGCTGAATATTTTACTGTTCTTTTTGGTCTGCAGGGTGGCTTAGAAGTAGGTATACAGTTATCGCTAGAAAAAGTTACAAGATTTTTTTTATTAGTGGTGTATACATCATTTTAAGACATACTTCAGTTCCTGGTACTTAGCATGTAATGTAAAGCGCTTTGGAATATGCTGCTTAGAACGTAAAAAAAAAATTTTACAGAAGTTAGATTACGATGCTGTATACTTACTTTTAATACACCCTGTATATTCTCTTTTACTCCTTTTTTAAAGGGCAGGGTTGCCCCAGTTACGAAACCCTGGCTCTATATTCTTCTCTACGACTTTTGTTGGTGTTTTTGCCGCTTGAGTCTTTGCTTCACGTGACCTAGCAATTACCGCTTAATTTGCTGAAATTTGCGCCAGTTTAGTGCAGCTCAATTGCTTGCTTGGGACGTTTTTGTTGGGTTTGGTAGGTTTTAATTTTTGATTTTTAATACTGAGGCAATCTACTGTGATATTTTCTCTATCTTTTCATTACCAAGTGCTTTTTGAAGCCCTGCTAATATCAAAAGCAGACTAATAACCCACAGATATTTTACCCATTTTGAGCCATAAAATTGCATCACATAAAACCTAATCAAAAAATTCGATCTAGTTGCAGCTATGTGATCAGTGAATATTTTAATAGGCGACTTATCTGTAATTGTTATGATGAAAAGCATTGTTGTGACATGAACTTGAATTTCGTTAATAATCAATATTTTATGTTTTGGTGCAGATCATGATGAAGATGATGCTCAGGACCTTGCACAAGGCAACTTTCCAGTTATTCCAATAGCAATTGTTGCTACTGCTGCAGTTTTGATTGTTCTTTTGATAATAATTCTTGTTGCAATTATGAGAAAGAAAAGAAGAAAGTTGTTTAGAATCTCACGAACATCAACCCACTCGAACTCTGCGTTTGTAAATCAAGCCAAGTAAGACAAATATGATTCTATGGCACTTTTTGGTTGCAATCGGCTGCGCATCCAACATTTTGCTTAGGAAGGGGGGAGAGAGACTTGACCATTAGTAAAGTTTCTTTTAAATTTTTTGTGGCTTCCCTAGCCGCCGGAGACCATACTAGGAGCCGCTGGGCAGTTTGCGTGATTTTTGACAAAAAAATCCTATTTGGATCATATTTTGGACGCTTCAAGGGCAATTTGAAAGAACTTAATTGCTAAAATTTGCAATCCAGTTGAAAATTTTGATTGCCCAGCCCTTCAGCCTTTCCTTTACTTATAGGTCAAGTTCAAAACAGGTTAAAAGATTGCATTTTTAAGTTAAGTTTTCTAAATAACTTTGCTAAAATTGGCTGAAGCTCTCTTAGCTCCCTGGTTGCGCCTCTAGGTGCAATATCGCTTGATAACTTGAATTATACTTTAAGTAATGTAGATATTTTATCTCACTTTGACAATAAATTCAATAATTGGTTGATCTATTGGTGTACTTTAGTAAAGTGCATGGTGTATTCCAATCATACTGTAAATCTTGGAAACATATTTGTATGCAAGCGTTGCGTCCATGCAACACTACTGCAGCTTTTAGTGGCAAAGTGATTTAGATTATTATTTGAAGAGTTTGTTCTTTCGCAGCGTTCATAATACTTTTTGTTTTGGTAAAAAAAACAAACTTTTTATGCTTATAGAGACCCCTGTGAATGTCGCTTTTGTTATAGTAATCAATGTTTGTTTGGCAATATAAAATCTGTTTTTTGTGAAATAGTTTCGTAACTTGTTAAAAAAATGCGTAGAAAAATTAATGACAAATATACAGTTGATGGTTTGCTATGCGTTTACTGACAAGAGGTATGCTATGTCTATCTTCTTCTCTACTTTTGTTGTTTCAAATTTCAGGGCTTCTGTTGATCAGCCAGTGATTCGAATAGGGGCCCAAAAAAATTAGTCCCTTTCTATTCCATAGAGTGGGTTGTTGGTGGAGCATGTCCGAATAATGTGGCTAACAGTTTGAGTCTCTCAGCATTCATGCATGGCTGTAGCTGCTAGATCCCATCGGAACATATTGGAGCTGAGGCGACCAACGCAAGCCAACAAACCCTATTTAGTCTACACGAGTCAAATCTGGGGAGGTCTTTTGCTTGTGTCTCTACGGTTTTGATGCAATGCCTATAATTCTTGAGACTGTTTGTAACTATAGTATCGCAAGTATCAACGTCACACGATGTAGGTCACAAAGGGTTCCGGCTAATTGGTTATACATAAATGGAATTGAAGTATATTCTATAAAAAGCGTCAACATTTTGACGTGTTAGCTGTATGCTTTCGATACTTTTCAGCCAGTTGTGATTGCTGTAATCACAAGACCAAAGTAACTTCATCATAGAGCTGGATAGTGATGTATTGAACAACTCTTACCAATTTTCAAACCTATAAAACTAAGAATTGTTACAACCGTTTAATATGTAATAAAAAATTATTAATTTGCAATTTCCATTCGACATTTAACAATATAATTGCATCGCTGGTGCTGTAATTCAGTAGACGCAATTCATGAAGGTATAAAAATATTTTGTAGCAACGCGCGTTATGAAAACATTATTTTTAACAAATTCAGCTACTTAACGAATCGTTTCGGTTAACAGTAATATTGAACACAATACAAACGGCAAATATTAAAATGATTTATAAGTTTCTACAAGACGATGCAATACTACGCACTTGTAAAAGTTATATTAAAGCTCTGTTACACTATATCGTTAGCTTATCGTCACGCAGCTTTATTGTTTTGCAGTGAATCACAATACAATGAAAAAGTGATGGTTGAAAATGCAATTTATTCCCAAAGTAAGCACTCTGTTTGCCATTAACAATAGTAGTAAGACCTGTACTTTTGTAGTCAATCCCATCAAATATTTTCATCTTTGGTTATTGTTTTTGACTGCATAATGTACTATGACGTGTCATTCATTATTTGTCTAATAAATGGTTTATACATTTCAAAAAATTGGCCAATCAAATCAGAGTTGTAAGTCGGGCCGGGCTTTTCGGGTCGGGTTTGGGCCTAAAGTTGACAAAAATTTCGGGCTTAATTCGGGCCTGAGACGTACTTTTTGTTTTAGGTGAACAAAAATATAATCAAAATAACTTGGCAACATTGCTAAATTTTTCAGACCTAACTTAACTTTCGTTTTTTTTTCGGGCATGATTTGGGCTTCAAATTAGTTTTCGGGTTCGGGTTCGAGCTTATATTTTCGGGTTCGGGCCTAAACTAGTCGGCCCGTTTACAACTCTGAGTCAAATATTATACGGTAATATTATGCAACGAAATTTGTGGCGAACGTTTCGACGTTCTACTAGTGTTCTCATCAACGCCAGCAAATGACGTAAGCTACTTCACATTTTAATCCAAAGCGCTATCATTATGACCAATGACTTAAAAATTCGAAAACTTCTACAGCATTTAAGTTAATTGAAATTTGTTTTTGTGATTGTTCTTAACAATCGTTTTTAAAGTCTGTTAAATTGAAGTAAAATTGTTTGCATTATAGGATCATGAATATTGCGTGAAAGCTTATAAAAGCCGCTGCTTGAGGGTAAAGGAGTTGCATTTTAGTGCAAAAGAAAATTAAACGGCAAGAATATTCAATTACCTCTCATATTGTTGCAAAAATAAATGAACACTAATCATCATTGTTGTGACATGTACGTACAATGAGCATTGAAACAGAGCTGTATTATAAAATGAGTCAAAAGAGTTCACAAAGACTCGAATTTTGGTAAATATCATCATTTGAGGTTGCAGAACTTAGGAAATATAAGAGGATGAAGCAGATCAGGAAATTGTAAATTATAGAATGTAATTATTATTCGAAATGTTACACCGAATAAGTTTACTGACGTCACTCTTACATTACAAAATATTTCCAACTGCGCGCACTGAGTTCCGTTTAATTTTGCAACCTTTAGCCGACTAAAAAACATCTATTTTGTATAGATGAAGGAGTTCGCTTCGAGAGCCCAACTGAAGTCAAAAATGATGGGCCGGGAGCTAGAGCCTTTTCAAGTATGAAGAAATAAAGTCCAATCTATTTTAGCGTAAAATCGTGAACGTATCTTTTATTTATTTTGACAAAAAAATTGCTGTGTTCGGCGTGCCAACTTCAGCTATTTATCGCCTTACTAGCAGAGCTACTAAGATTTTGCTAAAAGGGGAAGGGCTTGAGCGGGTAGTTGGTCAAGAGGTAACGCGTTTTTCTCTGGGGCGGGAGGTCAGAGGTTTAATTCTCGAGCCCGTCAAATCCGACACAATATTGCCAACGAATTGCCACCGCTGCAAGATTTCTTCAAAAGGAGCTGTGGTGCCCGGGAGATGGGTCCAGCAAAATTGTGCTCACTTCGGTGCAATACAACGAGTATAATTAAAAACTATATTTAATTTCGTATAGGGGTTGAACCAATAGTTAAATTGTTTTGTTTCAAAAATGTCTCATTTGGGCGGCATGGGAATTGAGGAAAAAGTCACCAGCCGCAGCGAGATTTTTGTAACTTTTCGGAAAATAAAAGCTGTTTTAACACCAATTGAATTAAACTGCCCAGCCCTTTTAACCTCTTCTTTACTTACGCGTCAAGTCCAATACATGTTTGCACCCTTGCAGTTTGCGTTAAGTTTTCTAAGTGAATTTACTAAAAAGGGGCTGAAGCCCGCTAATACACTAACAGTTGGACGCAAATATACAGTAGATTATCTGACAAGTTTTGAAATTCAGTTTTTTTCTCAAGGTACTTGAAATACTTAAAAACTTGTTTTGTGACATTTGGTGCTATAACTCTTATCAAAAATTTATTCCGGGTTGCTATATTTGCCTGTGCGTATAACGAGTTTGCAGTACTCTGGGCCCATATTCGCCACTTTGATCATAGACAATACAGCCTTTTTCGAAAAGTTTTTCGAAAAGCCATTGGCCACACTGTATCCAATCCATTTTCAAAGCTTAGAAATTAAAATTCTTCCATTGAAATACGATGCATAAATCTAGTTGCTTTTTACCAGATTACAGTGCAGCAGATGGCTTTACATCGTCGCATCGAAATTGCCCCCATTTCCTAATTTTTGGTCAAATAAATTTAAACAATGCAGCTAAAATAATGATTCATATCTTCCATTTTTGAGGAGGTTTTCACCTTTTTCTGCCCTTAATTTGAACAAAATTTTGACTACTGAATTTGAACAAAAAAGTAGCGGCTGCTCAATTGTCGACGGACAATTTTTTGTCCGCTAAATTTGTATGCATATAATGCAGTTGAATAGCTAAACCCTGATTTAATAATATGCGATAATTTGATGAGAACTAATAGGAATCTGGGGGTAAAGTTTCCAATGCTCAGAAATTTTTTTGATTTCTTTTTTGTGAAACTTATTATTCAACCTGAGGGGAGTTTATGTTGAAGTTTCTGATTGGAAAAGACTTCCTTTTATCAGCGCTAAACGAGCAGAGAGCATTCATTTGCAACATTTATGTTGCGATATCGTACGTTGCTTTTTGTTTAAACAGTAATAAGATATGGTAACGATTAGGAGCGATATTTGCATAATAACTATCCAGACTTTTTTGTTTGCAAAAATTCATGTTTTGTCATTATTTCCTTTGCAGTGGCTTCAAATGATGCCCAGGAAGTTAAAATAAATGAAATTTACATAGCGCTGGAGGAGCAAATGCAGTTGGAGACACAAAATCGTAAGTTTGACCAATGCAAAGCTAATATGATATTACAAGATCTTATTTAAGCTTATGTTCAAATAAAGTGAAAATTCAATTTATAATATATGAGCATTTACTTCAAGTTGAATTTAAGCTTTAGAGCTTGAACTTGAGTTTTACCAAAGCAAAATCAAATTTTTCATTATACTTGCTGTACTACGCCAAAGCGTGTAACGAGTTTGCGGTGCCCATATCATTGCACCCGGGCAACACATATTCTTTTGAAGAAATGTTGCAGCGGTGGCGAGCCATTGACAAACTTGCGTTTTTTTGATTGTTTAATGTTGTAAACTTTAAAGATAAGAAAAAAGTCACTATTTTTCTTTTATTAGCTCGCCAGAGTTTTCATGTAAAAATTTTTGTTCAAAATTGGTATTTAACGTCAAACGCATTCTGGAGTTTTAAGCTACTTTTCGGTTAAGTTTCATCATTACAGTGCATAGAACTCAAAGGTGGGCAGTACCGTATACAAAAGTACCGCGGTACTTTTTTAGTACCGTTACCGGTACCGACGGTACTTTTTCAAAAATCGTACCGAAGTACCGGTGCTGCGGTACTTTTTTAAAAAAGTATTTGGTATTTTCAGTTTTTGTTACTACATATCTATTGAAAATCAAACTATCTCTCTCACTTTGGAGTGAGCCAAAAAAAATTAACTCTAAAATATACCGTTACGGTTCACTCCATAGAAAGGTTCAAGGTGTGCTTGCCAACAATTAATACGTAATTGCAGCATCTTTGCATCCGCAGTTCCGTGTTATCTATGATGACGATGGAAGCCGAAAATGATGAAACTCCTTTGTATATAAAGGAATGCAGCAAACGTTCAAAGCCAAAGTAACTAATTTGTTACAAGAGAAATTGGAAGCCCAAGATGCTTCTTACGAAATGGGCAATATGAACGAAAGTAAACATTCGGACAAACTTTTTGGTTTTATTCGAAACAAGCAATAACACTTGCTGCTGAGACAGTGCTACGAAGATTTTTGAAAATTAATTTTGTTGATTAAAAGCCTCAAATTCAAATTAGTTTATCTAATGTCAAACTTTCAGATTAATGCGCTGAAAAATCTTTTGATATAAATTAATACTGCACTGTCATCAAGTGCAGTGGTCAAACGAGTGTTCTCTACAGGGAAAGACATAACTCTATTGTACACGGGATAGGTTATTTGACCAACGTTATTTTACACGGGTGACAAAAATGATCCTCATATCTAACTTTTAAACCAAAAGTCATGGGAATACCGAATTTGGTATGCGGGTTGGTGTTCTAAAAATTTGTTTAGAAAAACTGGTTCTGAGTTCATTCCGTCATCATAATAACATCACGGCCGCATTTTTGAAAAATGACGTTATTTTGCGACCAAGTCACAAGCGGTTCAAATTTTTTACATAGGTTTGTTGTTTGGTACTAAATCATAAAATGCCTTAGTCAAGTTGGTTACGTCGCAAAACATCTTATGACGTCGTTTAAATTAAATATTGGCTGAAAACTGCTCAGATTTTAGAAAGTGACTTTGGGAAACCTCAAAATTGGGAAATTTCCTTTTACTTTAACAACTTGAAATTTTGAGGAGCTATTTGTGGTGAAATTTGATTCTGTTTGAAAAAGAAAATTTTTTTCTCAAGTTCTTTTTATCACGAAAAAATCGATAGTGGGGAAAAAATGCCCATGTGTAAAATAGGATTAAACCTCAAAAGAGTTGGGTTAAGTTACGAACTGACGATCTAATTTTTATCAAAGCAAATGGTTGCTCGTAATCTTGATTTGCGTGCTTTTTTTTACTAAAAATTACAAATTTTTTAAAACAAACGTTCTTCAAAATATTTTAGGCAATTAAGTTGAATGATCCAATTAAGGCAATTAAGTACCGAGTACCAGTACCGGTACCGCAGTACTTTTTAAAAATAGTACCGGTACCGACGGTACTTTTTTCAACCAAGTACCGGTACCGCGGTACTTTTAGAAAGTATCGTGCCCACTTCTGATAAAACTTAGTGAGAATGATTATCTTCTTGCAAGCAAGATATCTTCTAAAGCATAAATTGTGATTATTAATTCTGGAACTGAAAATACTTTTACAGTACATAACGAATTACTTTTTACTTTGCTATTTTAATATTAACGCGCTGTTTGTCCAAGTTAAGAGTAAACGTACTTGCTATTTATCAGAGTTTTGTACAGTTGGTATTGTACTATTTATCATAATGAGTACAGCTGTTTATCATAATGTTATTGTACTCAAATTGCCCCTATTTTCTTAATTTTCGACCAATTTAATTTGCATTATGCAAGCACCATAATGCTTCATAGGTCCATATCTTCCCTTTTTTTCAAAGGTGTTTAACTTTGGCTTTATCACATTGCCTTTAGCAGCTACGAAACCTTGTACGTAAGTGTATACTGTACAATATGCTGATAATAGTAGTGGTACATTATGAGGTTTAATTAAATTTATGAGATTGGCTACTGATGATGTCGTAAATTATGTCATCGATATTTAGAGTCTGTTTGATTTATATGTTACAGAACCAGCTGATTCTCAGCTATACGATCGAGTTCAAAGCGGAAGAAATGTTCACAATTCAACATACGACTCGTTCTCAAGACGATAACACCAGCTCATCTATTTGCAAAAGAGACTTTGCTTCAAACTTTGGGTTAAAACGCCGCCGAAAAATAATAAGAATATCAAATTTGGTGGTTAAAAAAAATTTCGTCTGCAACATTTTTCTATTTTTTAATTATTATTGCCAGAAAAATGAAAAAACACAACACACAAATCAATCAAGCGTAAAGTTACTCGTGAGCTCAAATAATTATGTTATTGTAGGGCTAAAAGTGATTATTTAAGAATCACTGTCTTATAGCCATCAACTGCTAGGGCATTTTTTTTATAAGAACTAGTAAATTTTGGGTTGAAGCTGGCTTTTTTTTAATTTTCCCTCATTTTTTCTCAATCGTTTATAAGAATAAAGAGACAATAATTCATTCTTGCTAATTTAAAAGCTATCTTTTGTTATTGATCATGATTATTGAAACAGTCTTGTTATGATCGCTAAAACCGGTTATTTTGCTACGTTACGCTACTATATCGCAGAAATTGGCTTTTTTTAAAATTTGGCCGTGATCACGATTGTTTTTATCATGCAAAGGCTGGTATTGTCATTAATTTGCTTTTCAAGAGTTTGTTCTCAAAAGTTCCTAAAAAGTTTGAGCAGCAAATGAGCCTCGTATTTCACAAAATTTTTCTTCTTAAAAAAAAGTGCATTGTTTATTGACCATATTAGCGTTTGCTTTCGCTGCTTCTTGATTTTCCCCGCTTTTTGGTTTTGTAGTTACCGATAAATTCTTTTCGTTGTGGCCTTTTTAAATGAACCAGCAAGCTTTAATGCAAATAGGCTTAGATGCGGAAAATTAAAGCAAGAACAACAGCGAATATTTTGCTTTGATTTGATTGAGAATCAAACTCAGTTTATGAGTTTTCAAAACAGATGCTATAAAACCTATAAAGCAAAATGAGCCAGGCCAACTCACGACAATTCAAACTATGTTTTGCAAAGTGCAAACTGCATTTTTGCAAATACTAACTTTCGTTCGTCGTTTCTAAAAAGCAATTTTTATGAATACAGACTAAACCTGTTATTTTAAATTGTTTTTTTTTCACGATTTTACTCAAATTTTACACATTCTTGAATGATTACAAAGTAATACTGCATACAGTCATGAAATACTATGTATGTGCGAAACTAGGATTTTCTTAAAAGAGGCTTAAACCTAAAGCTTTTCTCTTTAAAACACATATTAGGTGAACGGCGTGCTGATTAAACTGGTGCAACGCGAAAATGAAAAAAATTATACTGCGACAGACATGGAAAGGAGCATCCAATCTTTAAAGGTCGAAACAGGCCCTGAGAGCAGGACTCTTTGTTAGCCGCTGGGCAATTTTTGTAATTGGAAAATTTTTGCATTAATTTCTCAGTTTTAGTCTCAAAAAACCTCTAGCCCATGCCCATACATACTGATGACCTCCTTGATTTAAGAAGGAGGATTTAGCTCCCTAGCTTCCTCTGGTTGCGTCAGCATTGTCATGATTTTTTGCGTGTCAAGAGACCAATGTTGTAAAGCCATAACTTTTTCTAATAAGATTTAAGAACTATACGTTTGGGAAATATATTTAGGTTCCTAACGTGGATTTATAAAACTTTAGGTTAACCGTTCAACAAATGGCCTGGCCAATTGCTGTGATTGAAAAGTATTCAAGAATAGTGCATCTCTGAACTTGCAAGTTCAGTTTATTTTAATCTAATAATTTCATCAGTGTAGAAGATAGAAAATTGATGATAGACGGATCAAAGTTAATCCACATACGACCCTTAGAAAATACTCATATACAATGCGACCATTCAGTAACTGTTAAGCACTTACTGATAGTGCTGACTCTGCTAAGCGCTCATTGTTGGTCTGGGGGAGGGGGGCATGTAACGTTCAATTTTTTTGAACTGTGATTCGGGTGATGAAAAAGTGTATTGCTGTTTTGATTACGACAGGGATAATTGATTTGTTTATTTGTGGCAATCATCACTGATCAACTTTTAAGCTCAATTATATTAAAATATAATAACACAATTATATTAAAATACAATTATAAGCAAAATTGAAGCTAGTGTCTCAATATAATCACAAAAAGTATATGCGTGTGTAGTGGATAGTGGCCATTACTTATTCATCAGATGACCTTAGGCAAACAAGTTATGGAAATTGATCAAGCAAGCAGGAGTTTGTTATTTACAATAGAACATCCCGCGGATGAATGTGTGTGTAGCCTATTCATTCGCCATTGGATCATTTATTAGGCAACTGAATATCAATAAATGATTAAATTAGGTCATCGTATTTCTAATCTCAAACAAAGTTTGGATGAGTTTCTTTAGTGAGTTTTTTTTTTTTTTTTCTTCATGCATAAACCATCAATGCTCTTTTCTTCATTTTATTATTGGCAAGAAGCGAAACATAAAAGTGATTACGCTGAGAGATTAACCTATTTTTATTTTCCTTCTGGATTTTTTTTAACCCTATTTTACACAGATAGATAGAGACATTTTTGCCCCGTCTCTCGTTTTTTTTTTTGCGATGAATACCTTCAACAAAAATAATTTGTTTTAAATTAACTTGGCATTGGTTAAATTTCATCAAAAATAACTTCTGAAAATTTGAAATTCATATGGTTGCGGGAGTTTTTCCAATTTTGAGATTTGCCGTATGTCACTTTCCAAAATCTGAGCATTTTTTGGCCAAAATTTAACGTACATGACGTGGTAAAACGTTTCTGTAACGTATTACTTTGACTAAAGCATTTTATGATGTAGTATCAAAAAACGAGTATGTACAAAATTTAAACCTCTTGAGGTGACGTTATGGCAAAAATAGCGTCATTTTTCGAAAATATGGTCGTGGCATCACAATGATGATGTCATCAACTCAAAATCAGTTTTTCTGAATAATTTTGGTGAGCACCAACTTCCTGTTCCGGACGCTAGCTATTTGTTTCCATATTTCAATTACCGTGAATTTACTTTAGTTTACCTACGGTAGCCTATTTTAGCTACAGATTAAACGCCATTCATCGATTGTAGTTCCTACTGTACTATGACGTCATAATTATTCAATGCCGGACTCTGACTTGTATAGGCGTGCCGTTTCATTCTTGAATAATGTTCTGAGAGAATCACTGCATATACTGCGGTTTAAAAATTCAAGTGTTTTTTGCACATTGCATTGCGTCGAAACATTACATTGATTGTTGTTGGTTCATTTCCGAGTGGTTACTTAACAAGAAGAAGGCAGCATATGTGTGAATTGAGGTCATTGGTTCATAGTGCCCTCGAAGTCAGTAGCAGTGGTGAGCAAGAATCATTCAACTTGTTCCTTCCGCCCCTTGGCCGGAACACTTCCATCCATACCAAATTTGGTGCTCCTGACATTTGGTTTAGGCGTTAGATAGGGGAACATTTTTGTCCTCCTTCTTCCCAGTTTATATTTTCGTTCACGCCAAGTTTGGGTTTATATTTTCGGATTTGATTCTTTACTGGTCAGCTCATTTACTATACTGACTACAGTAACCGGAACATGTACCACTTGTACCGCTGTTTAAGACAAAATTAATATTTATAACAGGAAAGTTTTTAACGTTTCTGACTCAGCTACGTCCATCATTCATGCCTTATTCAAACATTCAAACAGGCGTTTTGTTTCTTACTAATGATGGACGTTGCAGAGCCCGAAGCGTTTAAAAATTTTACTGTTTTAAATAAAGATTTGCTAACTGTTTGCAATCAAACTAAATAAAACTGCCAGGCAATCAGTACCGAAGAATGAATCTGAATTTAGACGAAGCGAAATTCAAGTTTTGATTTTTCACATCATTTTTTATGACAGTTTGACACATACTTATAGGCTGGAGCTCTTTCGATTTTCTCCACATCTTTCGTAGCTTTCGGAAAAATCAAAATTCAATTCGTGTGTTTTTTGATCATTTAGATCTGTGGTTCTCAACCTTTTTAATTCCGTAGCCAAATTTCAAATCTCAAAGTTTTAAGGAGCCGCAATCGAACAACCAAAAATTTTCAATTAGCTTTGCTCAACTGGCGCGAGTTTTTAAATTACTGCAACATTTTACCAGCCCATAATAGCTGGCTTCATCAGGGCACTACATTAAGCTAAAAAATAAACTATTACAAAATCAAAAAGAAACAAAGATATATTACAGCATTAGCCTAGGCGCGAATGATTGGATTTTACTCAGGAGTAGACTTGAACTCAAAGCTAAAATTTCTCTGCGTTTCACACAGACAAGGGTATTGGGGCAGGGCCCTCAGCCGCTGGTCTATTTTTGTGATTTTTTTGATGAAACTAGCGTAAAGGTTTTTAGCTGAGAAAAGGGGGGACGAAGCTGAGCGATTCCTTTCATATTTAGGATAAAAGGTTAGTAATAGGATTTTGATTAGGGAGAGACTTGAACTCGAAGCTAAAATTTTGTCTGTGTTTCACAAACACATGGGTGTTAGGGCAGAGGCTTCAGCCGCTGGGCGATTTTTGCAATTTTTTTGGAATAAGTAGCCATTTTAACACAATTTAAATGACATTTAGGATGTTTGCAGAACCATTTGAAAGAAGTAATTGCTGAGATTTAGAAACCCTTTGGCAGAATTAAATTACTCAGCTCCTTCAACGCCCTTACTTTCTGTTCAAGTTCAAAATACTTTTAACATCGTGCGTACTGGGGCATAGGCGTAACCAAGGCATGTATATATACCATAGGTGGGCAAGTTAATGCAAAACGTTAGCTTCGTTTACCACTAGTCCGTTAACGAACTTCACACCTCCGTTAACGTTAATCCGTTATTTTCAGCTTTAATTAACGGAAGTTAATAAAGTCCGTTAATCCGTTAACATTTTGCGTGTAATTTACATTTCGTTTTATTCACTCGCTTCTAGAACACGTATTGCTGTTGACCTGATTGTAAGGAAATATTTGTTGTTATGGTGGTTTTTTTCTGTTTTGAAAGATACATTTTACAGTCTAATCTAATTTCAAGATAAAAACAAGTTCAAATGCACAACGAAGCTGCATGATATTAACGATAAAAACCTTAACGGAAGTTAACAGAACTTAACGGAAGTTAATTTAGTCCGTTAACAGCACTTAACGGAAGTTAATTTAGTCCGTTAACATGAAAAAACTTTTTAACGGATTAACAAGTTAATGAAAAGGTTAGCTTCGTTATTAACGGATTAACGATTAACGGACTTGTGCCCACCTATGATATATACCATACGTACGAAGACCCACCCCCAATCGAAATGAGACCAATGATAAAAATGTGACAAAAAAGTCTGTTGTTTCTTCAGTTTCTTTTAGCACCTTCGCATACAACAGTACAAGTGTACAACAGTTCTTGTTAATACTGACTACTAGGGGGCCTGGCCCCCTCAATTCAATTTTTTGAAACCAATTTAAATGTATCACCCGGATGAAGTTAGGGTTTTTGTCCTAAAATTTGCAACCTGAGGGCCTCATCTGACCTTTTTTTATGAGCATAATGCAATAACCAGGGGGAATTAGCATTTGGCACAGTGCCAGGGGTCCCTGCGCTCAATTGTAAGACATTTATTGGTCTTTACCTATATTTGGCAGGAAAATGTTTCGAAAATCCCAAAGTACCAGGAGCCCCGCGTAATCTAAATCTGGCCCGAGCAATAACATGCAGGTAAGTAGGTTTGACCATCTAGTATACCATTTTTCAATGACAATTCTCCCCAACCTAGCTAGTTTTACGCGAAAAAATACTTTTGAAAGAAAAAGAGCTCGGGAAATGCTCATTGAACAAATTACTGAATTTGAATTGAGGGTTCCTGTGCCCCCTGGCCGTACACGAACTCCTATAAATGATTAAACAAAACAAAATGACAAAACAAAAATCTCTACGGAAAATCTTCGAGTGGATTAATATTTACTGCTAAAATACTGCAGGAGGTGATGTGCTTTACTTCCCCCTACCTGGGCCAAATCACTTACAAAATTTAGCACCAAAATGCAAGATCTTAAACGTGTTTTGAACTTTAATTGCAAGTGAAAGAAGGATTATGCAATTCAATCTTTTAATTGGTTTTCAAATGTGAAAAACCTAAATCTTTCAAATGGCTCTGAAAACGTGCAAAATCTGATCCAAAGGCATTAAAATAGCTTTTTTCAAAAAATTACAAAAATCGCCCAGCGAGTGGGGGCTTTGCCCCCAGACCCCTGTCTGTAATACGTTTGAGTTACACTGCTTTACTCGACGCGTCTCCTACTTTAGACAATTTTGCTATTTAACTCTTAGTTTAAGCCCGCTCTCTGTAGCAAAATCCTGGTTAAGTGCCAAACCAGTCAACGTCTTCTAATCTTCCATTCTACAGTATCTTTGATCCTCAAAAAGTTCCTTTATCGAAAATTGCTGATAACGTCAATGCATGTGATTTGTTGTTTGCCTCACCCCCAATCAAAAATCCTTGCTACGCTTTTGTACTGGGGGTAAATTTATGAATGACTTTGACTAAAGGGAGCTTTTCAGCCGTTTTAGACACCCTTGTATTCTTACCAGTGCATTAGACTTTGAGCATTTTGCAACTTTAGTCCTACAATCCAACGAAATACTGGGTAGGGCTTCCTTTCTTTCTGCATAAATCAGAATAGAACTCCCAATTGGAAATGAATTCTAAATTAAAAAATTAAGCTAATGCTACCATTATGATCCAATATAGCTCCCAAGTAGAACACTGCGCAATATTATCCTTGACTGCAAGTTGACTAAACGGAGAGATTACTGACTACCAACTAGGAGGAAATATGACAAAATTTAGTGATTGAATAATGTTGGTTTACAATTGAGATAAAGAATGATTCAATGTAGTTTGCATGAACAGAGCAAAACTTTTGAAATTAAAAATGATTTATTTTCAAAAGGTTAATGAGAGCCGCTGAAAGAATAATCAAGAGCCGCGGTTAAAAATCACTGATTTAGATGCTAATATGTTCCAAGAGAAGGTGGTCACTAAGTTTTATTAGCTTTGAATTTTGCTATGTTAAGAATGTAATGGTTTTGTTTGAATTTGATCATAGAATTTAATAGTCAAGTTTTATAACCATTAAAATAAACAGACAATTTCGCTTAAAATTTGGAAAAAATATTTAGTATTTTGTCATTTTGAATTTATTCTCTGATACAATTGTTGTCTATTCGATTTTTTGTGGTGCAATAAGGCGTTTTGAACTAAAATTTAGAAGGTGAAGCATCCATCTAGGATTATCTGCAAAAGATAAAAAAAAGTATCTAAAACATATTATCTTCACCAATTTTCAGCTTTCCACAATCTTTTGTTTTTGAAAGATTTATTTTGGAGTTACAAAAATCTTTCTTGCAGTGTTAGTAGTTAAAATCCAAATTTTTCTAAAGTTATTTATAAGGTGGCTTTTTCAAGTATTTTGTAAGAACATGATTTTAAGACGTTAGCATTGGGTAAATGTTGCAAAATAAATACTTCAAAATCTTAAGCAATAATTTAAAGCAGGGAAAATTCAACTTTTACTGACAGCACTGCTCGAAAGATCTCTCTAACTTTTGAAATAAAATTATTTCAAAGTTATTTATGACAGAGTCATTTTATGAATGAATTGTACTTGCTCGCATTAACTTTAAATTACATTAAGCTTAATATGATGGGGACTCCCCTCACCTGCGTCACCGCGATGGGGCTCCGCCTCACCTGCGTCACCAGGGGTTGAAATGATTACCCATATAGACTTGGAGACAGCATTAAGGTGTTGTCAAATGAAGTAAGATTGTAAGACGTGATGTCTTTGTAAACCATTAAATTAGTTCAGCCTATTTCACTTTAATAATAATTAAACTTGTCAAATTATCGTT
The DNA here is from genome assembly GCA_963965965.1 of Trididemnum nubilum. Lineage (NCBI taxonomy): Eukaryota > Metazoa > Chordata > Ascidiacea > Aplousobranchia > Didemnidae > Trididemnum > Trididemnum nubilum. The sequence continues at coordinate 18,614,974 of OZ014487.1, forward strand.
GTTTGTGGTTGATAGATTGTCTGCTGCATAAACACCACGGGTGCAATATCAGTTAGGGTATTTGACGTAATGTCTTGTGAACTATTAAATTAGTTCCGCCTACAAAAACATTGTTTTCGCGCTGGTTGAATTGTTTATCTCTGTCCTTTAACTCACTGGCCCCCTTATCCACTTGGTCCCCTTGCCCATTTTATTTAATTGATTTTCATGCCGGTTTATTAACCCACTTGGTCCCCTGTTCAGAGTTAATTTTATTCCATTACTTTTCTTGGGTTTCCATAGTTACAATTGCAATTATTTTTCACAATCATATTTTGATTTTGATTTTATGTGCTAGTTTAGTCAGAATTTGAATTTCGGTTTGTAGTGTAGCTTAGTTTGCTTTTGAATTTCTGTTTGAAAGTCAGCCATGCCAATGAGCGTTGGTATTACGCGAAATTCGAGTCCAGGACAGTACGAGGAAAAAATTTAGTTTTGCCTTTTAAATAGCTGAAGTTACGAGATGAAAACGATAGCCTAGTACACCAATAGCTTGGTTATTTGACTTAACATTTGAGTTAGCCTAATTCAGAGATCAAAATTCCTTGCATTGGGTCGAGTCCTTTCCACACTTATGATCAAGTCAGATGACTTTGAAACACGGAAATGCTACCGCGATGTGGGCTCCGCCTCACCTGCATCACCAGTGGTTGAAATGAATACTCATTTAGACGTGGAGGTAGCATAAAGGTGTTGTCAACTGAAGTAGGATTTTAAGACGTAATATTTCTGTGAACTATTAAATTAGCTCGACCTATTTGACTGTAGGAATAATCTAAATTGTTTAGCTTAATATGTTTTGCAATCAGTGACATCAGCAATTGCTAGTCAATACTAACTTTTTGATACCAGATCAGGTAATATTGACGTTGTTGTGAATTGTTTGTGATGTTTGGTATATATCACTATTTTTTTAAAGGTACGCTTTCGTACAATTGTGCAGGAACAAATGTTTTTAAATACCACTCAAACTCGTAATAACATTTCTTGCAACACGCAAGTTTGCCCGTCACGGAGTGAATGGATTTCAGTGCCACATGAAGATTGTAACGCTACATGTGGTGAAGGAGTACAACCATTTGCTTCAGCTTGTCGAGAAGAATCTCGTGGAAATCCTTCAACTTTCTGCAAGGGTTAGAATTTTCTTGAAATCTTCAACTTAGTAACCAACAAACAACTTTAAAAACATGAACAGTGGTGTTCGCCAAATGGCACTTGCCTTTAAAACTCAATACTTGTGATTCAACTAATGGTCAAATCAGGCACAGTCGCCACCAAATCACCGCTATACTGCACATTTCTTCAATAAATCTGTGTCAGCCAACAACCAAAATGGGGCTAAATAAAGCTCTCTAACTCGTTTCACTACTTGTAAAGTATAGATTGCAAAACCCATTTTTGCACTAACAAAACTTAAATGATCACAAACGAGAAGCAGTTAGTTGTTTCGCATTGGCAGAGTAAAATATGATCTATTTTTTTTTCATGTTAATTGGTTAATATTAGGTTGTTTTTTTTAACACGTTGGCTGCCACATGACACACCGGTGGTCAGGTGGCATTTTTAACTAGAAGCCGCATGACCCACAGGTGGGTCAAATATCGTTTTAGTTTGAATTTTTTTTTTGCACTATTGCGCTTTTAGGTATGGTCTTAGTGTTACAGTATTTGGCACCTTAATTGTGCAAAATTTCAGCACACACACTTTGGTCGAAAAATTTAAACTTTTTAATGAAAGAAAATGCTGTGGAACAGCGGTGTTGCACAACCCTTCAAACGTCAACTATTTCACACAATATAGTGTGCAGTGGAGCCCACATTTCAGCAAAGTCACATTGTTATAGTAGGTCATTGCAATTAAGCGATGCTTAGCAAAACATTCTAGGCGAAAAGGTAGTTGACCTTCGCAATCTTTACAAAAAGTTGACACTTTTTTTGCTTTTTTACTGGCGTTTTCCCAAGAATCGCTTTTCTTTATTTCAGAGTAACAGCTGGAGCACCTTCTTCCCTTCACACAGTTCTTGTTGTCTTTCTCAGTGTATTTCTCTAGGCGATGGGTTTGGGAGACAGAACGTCTGGTCTGCAAAACGGAACGAGTGCAAGCACTCGTTCCGTTTTGAGCTTGGGAAGAGCTTGTTCGTGTAGGTAGAACCATCTCAGCCAATGAATAAATCAGATCATACCTGAATTTAGCAATCTGTATTTTTCCGCGTATTTCTTGAAAAATAATCAAGGCATTGACAACAGTCGTGTTGAACAAAAATTCAAACCCAATCTTGTGGAAACATCTAATTGTTTTTCCAAGTGATGTAAAATAACAAGCCATTTGGTCGGAGATGTCAATGCCCTGTTTTGCTTCCTTATAATTTATAATAATATCTGGTTTGACTATTTCTTCATTTCGCTTATTGTTTTTTCTTGTGCCAACCATACTCAGGATCATATTTGGTAGAAAGCATGATCACATCGCGCTTGCTTTTCCATTTTGCGACCACAGTGCCATCTTGAATTCTGGACCAATAATCTCATATTTTTGCAAGCGTGCGTTTACGACATTTTTGGGATTTCTAGATCTGTTTTTTCAAAGAGTTTCCACAAAACATGTTTGATTTTGCAGGCCGATGTTGGCCAAACAACTGATGTATAATAATTATCAGTAGTAATTGTTCGTCACCTCTTCAAGTAATTTTCTGCCAAATCAAGTACAATAAAATTTGAGTGCTGTGAGAAGAAGTTGCAGTGGGTCTACCTCGTTGTTCATCAGAATTTTTTCCAGCGTAAACACTGCTCGTATAAGTGTATCCTTTGGAACCACACTATTTGTATATTTTTACATCATATCTATGTGCCTAGCTGAGATTGTACTGGCGGAAGAGCAAACGACCCCTCCAAGGAACCATCGTTTTGTCTACAGCAATATTTTCTCCAGGCTTTTTGCAAGCGGTGAAATTTTTTTCTGAAAGAGTGAGCAATTTTCTTACTTTATCCAGCCGATCTTCATCATTGCGAGGGCTTTCATTATCGGCAAAGTGAATGAATCGTGGAATCAGTTGAAATCTATTGCGACCCATTATTTGTGAAACTACGCTATTTTTATAAAAAGGACTTCTGCTCCAGTATGTCTCAATGCTGGAATGTTTTACTATCCCCATGTACAAAACGATTGCCAAAAACTTTTTGACTTTGTGTGGGTCTGTGTCTCTTCAACCATTTAATCGAGATTTTCGGCTAATGCGTCGACTCATTAGGACTTGTTGTGCATTGAGATTTGTTTGCTCTACGATAAGATCATAGATGTCATTGGTTACCATTTTGGAGTAAACGACAATAGTTCATCTTGTGCTATTCCACTAAATCCATAAATACTACCATCACCCACAAAAACAAACTGCTTATGGTGAGTTCCATCAACAGTATGCCACGCACCATAGAGAGGTCGATCATCTGGACTGTCATCCTGGTCATCATCATTGTCTGAGTTTGAAACATCAAGTATTGCTTCATCAGACTCAGACAACTCGCTAGATGAAGAATGACTGGGACAGTAAGAGCTAGATTCTTCAGCCGATATATCACTCTCAGAATCGCTGTCTGATTTTAAGACTTGCTGTGCTGCAGTTAATCCATAAAAACGTCGAGAATTCCTCATTATGTCAAACAGTTTGTCATAACTAAGCAAGTAACTAATCAAAATAACCTATACAACAAAAGAAAGCTTTAAAAAGCCTGACCCATCGGTGTGTCAGGAGGCATTAACATTAAACGTTCATCAACTATGTTCCACATCACCCAGGGTGGTCATACCAGCTAGAGAAAAAAAATCAACTAGTGTCTACCAAAGAATGACCAAAGAAACACACCTTTTTTAATACAATGTCGAAAACTTGTGCCGTTACCAATGGCACTTCAGAAATGAACACTAAAAGGCAAAAAATGGACCTTGCAGCCAACGTGTTAAGAAGAGATTTGTTACTGGTTAAGCTACTAAAGAACAAAAACAATGCAGCGGTGGCTTAGGAAAGGGGGTTCCCTGCTCAAATTAGATGGGGGGGCTTTTTTCTGTACAAACTACTTTACCATGATTTATCTGCACTTGCAATTAAGCGCAACAATGCATTTCACAAATAACAAGACCAGAAGACTAATGCTATTGCAGCCCTAATTAAATCAAATGTTTGTTCATAAGCTCCTCTCATCTAGATTATCAACTCATATTGCAGTAAATTAACGTAAACTTTCAGCAATTGCTTTCAGTATGCTAGTGTTATTACAGAATATGTTTGAGTACTTAGCAGTAATGTTTGAATGCTTTATACTGTTTAGCATATGATATACTGCATACGTTAGTCAAAAACCTATTACTGCCAGTTGCTGAAAGCAGTTGAAAAAAAAACAAGTGGAAAAACGACTACCTGAGTCATAAGCGTAGCCAAGATTTTTGATTGAGGGGGGGGCAAACCACAAATCACACGCAATAACGTCATCAGAAACTTCGAAAGAGGAATTTTTTAGTGGGGCAAAGATATCGTAGAATGGAAGATCAGAAGTCGTGGCCTGGTGTTGGCATGTAACTAGGAACTCGTTCAAGGAGACAGCTTAAACCAATAGCCTAATTAAAATGCAAAAATGAGTAAATTGGGAGACGTGCTTAAGTAAAGAAGTGTACTGTAATACAAACGTATCACAGACGGGGGTCTGGGGGCGGAGCCTCCAGCCGTCCGAGGTTATGGGGGTGGACGCTGGACGATTTTTCGTAATTTTTTGGAAAAAAAAGTAGTTTTAATACCATTGGATCACATTTTGCACATTTTCAGATATTTGAAAGTACTAGATTTTTAACATTTGAAAGCCAATTAAAAAATTTAAGTTGTTCAGTCCTTTTTTTGCTTGCAATTTAAGTCCAAAACACATTTAAAATCTTGCATTTTGAGGTTAAATTTTATTAGTGATTTCGCCCAGGTAGGAGGAAGTAAAGTACATTCCCTCCGGCAATATTTTAGCAGTAAATAACAATTCAGTCGATTATTTTCTTTATAGATTATTCTTTGTCTTGAAAACAACCAGTTATAGGATATACGTTCAGTGGCCCAGGCTCTCTCAATTCGAAAATTTGTTCAATGAGCATTCCCCTTACTGAAGCTAATTTTTTTCAAAAGTATTTTGTTGCATAAAAACTCGCGAGGTGGAGGTGAATTGTAACTGAAAAATGTACAATAGAAAGTTATGCCTACAAACCATATGCTATTGCCCGAGTCGGATTTACATTGAGTTGGGCCCCTGGCACTTCGAGATTTTTGCAATATTTTCGCGCCAAATACAGGTGAAGACCAAAAAAAGTCTCATCTGAGCGCGGGGCCCATGGCACTGTGCCATGTATTAAATCCGTCCCTGGTTATTGCATTACATTCATTAAAAAGGTTAGATGAGAACCTCAGTTAGCAACTTTTAGGATAGAAACGCTTAATTTCACTCGGGTTATACGTTTAAATTGGTTGGCACCATTAAATTGAAGGAGCCCTGGCCCTTTGAAACATTATTATTGTTGGGGGCCCATATAAATTAGAGGGCCATATAAATATTCTTGTAGGGGGCCCATTTAAATTGGTTGGCAAAAATTAAATTAAGGGTCCCTGGCCACCTGGATTAATATTGTTGTTGGGGGCCTATTTAATTATTATTGTAGGGGGCCCATTTAAATTGGTTGGTAAAAATTAAATTGAGAGGGTCCGGGCCCCCTGGCTCAATGCAATTGTTAATTACTGCTGTACGAGTGTACTGTTGTATGCAAAGATGCTAAAAGAAACTGAAGCTGAAGAAAGAACAGTCTTTTTTGTGACATTTTTATCATGGGTAGCATTTTAATTGGGCCCACCTGGTTACGCATATGACCTGAGTAGCCTAACAGTAGCAAGCAAAAAAAGAAAGAGTAGTAAGTTGAGTTTACCAGAAAATTTTTATTATCTGTTTACTAAATCTGACTTAAAAGTTAAAACTAATATTGTCTTGGAAAGGGAGATGTGTGTAATAACATTTGGAACAAGTGCATCTTGAGGGAGGGGGTACATATGTAATGACACTTAAAACAAATGCATAAGCTTTTTATCATAATTTGATATAGTTTTTCATATTCAAATTTTTTCTGCGCGCGATAGGTCAAATGGGGGGGCCCAGAAGTGGGGGGACCCCTGTGCATTTGCACACTTTGTACATTCCTAAGGCCACTACTGAAACAATGTCTTACTAACTTTGATAGCGCTTTGCTCTGACCAAACTACACGAGCTATTTATTGTACGTCACTGTTGTTACCAGCTTAGTTAGGGCAATGAGTTGTAATTGTAATTACATTTTATTCACCAAGAGTAGCCTTGGTCAGGAGACAGCGAAGGACCTTTTGGTCTTCTGGTTAAGCTTTCACCTGTCCACTCGTCCAACACACGCGGTGGAGGCTTCACATTATCCCTTTAGTTGCTGAACGTCAAGCAGGAAAGCTATGAATATCAATTTTTTTAGTCATTGGTTTGACCTGACCAGGAATCGAACCTGAGTATACCGTTTCAGTAACAGATGCGCTATTCACTCGACCACCGATTGGGTAAATTATTTGTAGATAGGCAGTATGGCATATTTTGTCTAATGCAGAGTCCAGCGGAGTTGATCTTGGGCTAGAAAACTACAACAATAACGATTATAATACTGACTGCGGCATTGTTTATGAAGTCCAAATGGTTGAAATACTAAGTTATGAGCTGTACTCCATTTTCAGCTTTATTTGGGTTGAAATCAATCAACTCACTTTGATAGGGTAAACGTTGCTGATGACGATTAACTGTTTGAAATCGATACTATAGGTAGGCTAGCCTACTAACTGTTCTTCCGGTAAAAAGCACTCGATTAGCAGAACGCTAATTTATTACCTTGACGTTTCGCTCAGCTGAAAACGCCGAGCATCCTCAGAAGTTGAGTTGGAGGAGTGTCGAGCACTCCTCCAATACTAGCACAAACAGTACATTTCGCAGGTAAGTTACTACAAAATAAATATCAAAAGAACAGAGTGAAAACTACGTTTTGATATAAGTTACTACAAAATATCAAAAGAACCAGTTCTTTTCATATTCATTTTATAGTAACTTATCTGCGAAATGTACTGTTTGTGCTAGTATTGGAGGAGTGCTCGACACTCCTCCAACTCAACTTCTGAGGATGCTCGGCGTTTTCAACTGAGCGAAACGTCAAGGTAATAAATTAGCGCTGAACGTTTGTTATCTTTAGTTGTATGGGATTTGGTAACAGCAACTATTCTGTACACAGGATTCCAGCAATCATGTTTTATACGTTAATCTGTCAATAAATGGAGTAGTTAATATTTATAAAAATTTTTTAAAAGTTTGGGCCAATTATTTTGGAAACAGCACATTTTCATGAGTTTTTAAGTAAAATATGCAAAGACCAAGTTTAAATTACAAGTAATTTGAAGCAATTCATCAAATATAACTTTTAAATACCTCACGATTCTCTGCGCGATATATTGCAGATCAAAGAAAGATATGCACATTTTTTTAGGTTCCGCCAGCAGCGGGCCAGGATTCGAGTCCAGACTCTGTTTCGATCTTCCACCTTGCCCAAATACCACTATGACTGCAACCTACCTGCTAGATACAGGTATATACAGGTAGTACTGCTGTTGATTTAAGCTTGTTATTTAAATTTTGTGCTAATTTATTTGACGTACTTTTACCCCCCTTTTGTTTTCGTGATAAATCTCTTCAGAAACAATCATTTTTCCTCAAATCAACAATAAGTTGAGTCAAATTTAATTACAAATATCTTCTGAAAACTTTAATTTGCGAAGATAAGAGAAAGTTTCCCAATTTTGGGGTTTGCTGATGTCATTTTCCAAAATCTGAGCAATATTTTGGCCCGTATCGAACTTAACTTGCGTCATAAGACGCTTTTGGGACATACCCACTTTGGGTTAGGCATTTTGTGATTCTGTTTTAAAAAAATTAAACTTAAGTAATAAAAAATTTCAGCCTCCTATGTCATTTTCCAAGATATGACTCTGATGCCACTGTGATGATGTTATCAACTCAAAGTACTTTTTAAAAAGATTTGGTGAATACCAACCCGCTTGCCAAATTAATGATCTCGTTACTTATGGTTTAAGATTTAGATAAGGGGGGCGCTTAACGTTTAGATGGAGCAAAAACGCCCCCCACCCTCCCACACTTTTTTGTGTAAAATGCGTTGGTCAATTAGCCCGTTTAAAAGAGGGTTAATTACAGAAAACAACTTATTTTGGGTGAACCCAAGTGGAATATCATTGCTCTGGTGATAATGAGAGCATGATAACTTTGATGTTTATATCAGTGCTTTTTAACCTTTTTTTACGTGGTATACCTTTTTCAATTTACCAAGAATTTTGTATACCTTTTAAGTAGCGATGAGTTCACGCTGTCTGTAGATATGCAGTCTGTAGATGTAACTTCATATTACTTCTAAAGAAGTTACACAGCAAACTTTCAGCATAAATTCTTCTGCAACTGTGAGGTAGCACTTCACTCACTTATCTGCTTTTTCATAGGGCTAGTGTTTCATCAGCGTCTGAATTCATATACAGCCTATCCTGGCAGCCCACCCAAACCTTAAAACCACGCAGGAGGGCAATGTACCCTCTTCTCAGATTACTCTGATCAAATTCTGACAACAAGGTCACCAGAACGAGGATTCTCGACCAGTATCACACTGGTACTGCACTTACTTCAACTGCATTGCGCTAGCACAGTGCCGTCGCCAGAGCAAACGAAGTGAGGGGCACTAACACTAAAATACACAACTTTTGCACATTAAAACTGATCTTTTGCAGCTCCAAATTTTGTGCTATTTAAAAAAATTTATATTCATGTTTTTAAAAAAGAGACCTAAGGGCGGCAACCAGGGGCATATTTAGGGGGGGCGTGGTGCCATGCCCCTCCTTTGGGTCGCCAGTATAGTATAATTAGCATAGAATAGCATGTAAAATTGCGGCATGGCCTCCCCCTTTGTAACTTGGGCAGAAAGTTTGAGCACAAGAACGGACAAAATCTTACTGAAGACCTTTTTTTTTTCTTTTTTGATCTTCACCTAATTTTGGGCCAAAAACCACTGTAAATCTGAGCGAAGACTTTTTTTTTATTTTGGTCTTCACCTAATTTTGGGCAGAAAAACGGATTGATTCTGAGTCGAGAAATCTTTCTTTGTTTTTTATTATTCTCAAATTTTCTGGCACCCCCCTTTCGAAAATTCTACGTACGCCACAGGCGGCGATGGTTATTGGCTCGTTTCGTCCGTGGCCCACAATCGCTTGAAAAATCTATCTGCAGCAGTGACAGTGAATGCTCCGGAAGCGCAACCAGAATGTTGCTAAGAGTAGTGAACCAAAAGTTTTTTTTTGTTTAAAAATTATCCAATTTAGACCTCGTACTTCACAAACTGATGTAACTCAAGCATGTCACAGGCGGGACAATTTTTCGGAATGAATTAACACTTTTAGCGCCATTTTAATCAAATTTGTCACGTTTCTGAAGCAATATGAATAACTAAATTGCTAAAAGTCACCTGTCAATTGAACAAATTAAATTGCCTAGTCCCTTCAACCGCCCTGTACCTTACTTCAAATCCAAAACAAGTCCAAATGCTCGTATTTTGAAGTTAAATTTTGTGAGTGATTCGGCATAAGGTGGCTTTAGCCCTCCTAGCCCCTTCACCCAGGTTGCGCCAGCGCACTGACTGCGACCTAAAAATCTTAAGTGTGCTCTAAAAATCAAAAGCAGCAGCTAGTCTTAAAAAAAAAAATTTCAACGTATTGTTTTCCGCATTATTACTAACGAAATACCTGTAAACATCTTTCTTCCGCGACACATCCGTAAAAGAGTGTTAATAGGACGTATTATTGCGTCACATTAATGTACAGCAGAAGGTTTCCAGCAATTTTGCAAAGAATCTAGAAAACCTCAATCAAAACGAGAATTATATTTGAACGTTTTTATTCCTTTTACCATCAATGTCAGTTGTCTTGTGGTTACGTGATGTTCTAAAACAGTATTTTGAGTAAATTGAAATTGGGGCACAAGAGATTGTTAGGGGGAGCAAGCAAGGCGTCGGCAGAAAATTTATCAAGCTGGGGCCAATTAGAATAGAGCCACTATTAACTACTAAAAATGGAAGAATTTTTGAGCAGATGTGGAGTCGAGGACACAGGGCTCGAGGCCAAGGAGACAAAAAAAATCTGAGGCCATGGCCAAGGACAGCCCTTCCGAGGTCAGACCCTCTCGAGGCCAAGGAAAGGAATGCTCGAGGCCAAGGCCAAGGACCAAGGAAACATGTGCAAGAGCTCTCCGACGAAAAAAAGGTCTTCAAAAATTATTTTTCAGGCGATCTCCAACAAAAAAGAAAAGGTCTTTACAAAAATTTTTCAGGCGCTCTCTAGAAAAAAACGTCTTCCAAAAAATTTTTCAGGCGCTCCACAAAATTTTAACAATTCAAAAAATAGTGCTGCCCTCGAGCCGAGGACAGGGCAATTTCTGAGGACTTGAGGCTTAGAGGCCAAGGCCAAAGACTTGACCTTCGAGGCCAAGGACTTCAAAATGTGTCCTCGAGGCCAAGAACTTCCTCAAGGACTCCACCTCTGTTTTTGAGATTTGGTAAGTTTAAGAGAGTGTGAAAATCTAGGGTGGCCCAAGGCCGCCCTGCTCCCCCTTGCCGACGTCAATGGGAGCAAGGCCCCTTTTTCCCCCATAGCGCCGGCACTGCGCTCAGAGATCACTAAGCAGATCTACTTCTAAGATGTTCTAAACCCAACGTTTTTCACCGAGTACAAATACCGCATAAACTTATGACGAACAATTGCTTTTTGTGATGAGCAATCAGCATTTATTTTTGTTTAGAAAGATATTCTGCAAAATAAATAAGCATACGAAGTCAAGCAGCAAAACGAGGCAAAAAAATAAATTACATAATAATCATTTCTGATGAGAGGTTGCAAAAAGACCATTGGCCATTTCCTGGGAAAAGCTCGAGGCTCTTTACTGGAAAGGTGAGGTCGTCGAGTCTGCAACCTCTCATCTTCAGTATAAAATATTGATAGCACACAAACAAGATCCAATCAGTATATACTACTGAAAAATAGTGCAGCAAATTTAGAAGAAATGCCAATAAATAAACAAGTATAAAAATACACGCCGCTCTATACACACGTGGACAAAAATTTAATCACACAGCTATGACAATAATCTGTCCGAAGTCAGAAAGAGTTCACCAAGAACAACTGTGTCTGTGGAAAACCAATATCACAAATTATTCAGCCAGAAAAACCATCTAATCAAAATAAGTCTGAATGCTTTCTTAAGTAAGAAGAAACTATAGTTACTCATTTTCCAATATGAAATTTTTTACTCTTTTTAAAAAGATAAAATAACTTTTTCTATGCAACCCTTTAATTTCTAATGGTAATTCATTCCATATTTTATAACCATTATATTGAATCGAACATTTTGAAGTTGACTTTTTATGTTGGAATGCAGCAGCCCAGTTGTCATCACAAGCAAACCTGGTAGGATAATTATGGATTTCTGATGGAGCTACTAACTACTAACTTTGATCAGAGTAATATATTAACTATTACGCAATTACAATTAAGCAACTTCTCTTTCTGTCTTTCTATATAACATTTCCATAAGTAGTTAGCTTAGCAAAAACGTACAGTTTCGAAGTTTGTAGATTGGTTTAGCACTGCGCAATATCAATATTGTCAATTTAATTTGCCATAGAAAATCTGATAAAAAATGTGTAGAATTAACTTTTTTCGCAATCATATTTAATTAAATTAACGAAGGAGCCCAAATCGAAGCGGTATACCCTTCGTATACCCTTTCTCAGTTGCATACCTTGATTTTGATTGCATACACGCTAGGGTATACAGTATACTCGGTTGAGATCGAAGCACTGGATTACATCACTGTATTCTCTCATTTTCGGTAATTTGCATGCAATGATCCACAATTTTGCGCATTTCCTCTCGTTATTTTTCTTAATAGTGTTTTATCACTAACAAATTTGTAGCTCTGCAAATTTTAACAAAAACTTTCACATTTTGGCGTAGATCGTCTTTTTTCTCAAAAAATAGTTCAAAAATTTTAAAATCTACCAAAAAGTCGTACATGTTGATAACTTTTATAAAAAGCAAAAATGTTTTGTGGAACATTTGTTAGCCTGGAATAGAGCCCAAAATTTATGTTTTCAAAATAATTATGTCCCATATATTTACAATCCAAAGTTTTGAAAAGACATATTAGCGTTTAGGCTAAATTTCAATCAATGTATTGTATTTCGTACAAATCGTAAACAAATGTTTTTTCTTTTAGATAAATCAAATGGTAATAACTTAATACACAAACCCGTTGTTATAATTTTCAAAGTAGAGTGCATTAAACTTTGTTGATAATATGTTCGTGAATTCTTCTAAGTTTGGTTCATTAGCTGTTACTTTTTTTTTTTAGAATTTTCACCAACAACATCAACCAGCAGCAATACCAATGCCGCGAAGGGTGAAACATCCACCGTTTGTTGCAACTGCTGTGAAACTTGGCGTTTTAGTCTTCCCTATTATGTTGTACTGTAGGTACACGAAAAAGAGGAAGAAAATGAATTTACCACCAAATATGATATTATCAGACAATTCTTCATCCCGCGCATCACGTGATACAGCATTAACTAATCAAAACGATCTCTCAAATCATCTCTAAAACTCATTTTAATTACGTTATTTAGTATACAATGTAGCAAAACAAACATATACGTTTAAGTCTATATTTTACTGCGCTATAATCGATTAGTATTTTATGAATCGAATCGGAATAAGGCGCCGAATAAAGGCATTGGGGGCCCTGGGAACAAACTTTTTAGAGAGCGCTCAATACTATGTGTGCTAATGCAAAATGCTATCTAAGTGTAGCTCTTGGAAAATTCTGCGATTTTGACAAATAGTGCATTGATGACTTCAATAACTAATACTGAAGAATCGTATACACTCCAATCCATAATTCTTTACAATTGTTTTTGGCAAGATTGAGAATGCACGTAAAATGCACATAGCATAACACGCTATATTCCAATAACCAAAGTTTTCTGACGCATAATTACAGTATGGTACCAAATTTATTTGCTACACCACATGAGCAAAAATTTCAACATCGTCTAACGAAAAATTAGTTTTATGAATTTTTTTTTCTGTTTCATTGATTAAGAACTGTTTTGACGAGTAACAAGTAATGCTTATTTTCCAAAACTACTAAGACTTTCAGCAAGTAATTGTAGCTTAATCGACTTTACGCAATGTAAACAAAATGGTATAACGTAACTAAGAAACCATTTTTCACGAATGTCAGCTCGGCAGAAGCAGCTCAAAAACAACCAACAACTTTCCAGCAAAGTAAAAACCCTGCTGAAGCACATTATGCGCCACCAAACATACAACTGGACGACATGTTCCCGTACGCTACATCAAAAAACCTTGGAACAAGGTAATTGCAAAACTTTTCAGAAACAAAGCCCATTTCAAACTATTACAAACATGTTATATTTTCAAAATCAATTTGATTGAGTTTGTTCTGGGAGAAGACTTGGCAAGTATAATCGCTTTTTCAGTGATGTGAGTCCCTGTGTGAATTGTGCGTAGTGCGGTACAATACAGTTTTTCAGCAATTTGCATTCAACAAATTCTTATGTTATTTACGCTGAAGTCAATCCATTTTCATGTGTACAACACTGTGCATGCTCTCTGTGCTTTAATGATTAACACAAGTGATTAACATCTCTTCAAAATGCTTTCAAATGGGCTATTGTCAGTTTTTGTCCGTTAAATCAATAAAAATAAATCGTTTGGAAACCTGGCAAACATCTGTAATATCATCCATTCATCATTCTTCCATCTTGATTGCGTCCGCAATTTGCAGTTAGCACAAATCCTTTTTAATTGGATAATTATAATTACATTTTATTCACCTTGTTGTCTTGGCCCTGAATACAGCGAATGGACCTTTCGGTCTTCGAGTCAAGCTGCCACCTGCCCACCTGTCTACCATGCACACACGGCAGAGGCTTCACACTGTTCCTTTAATTGCTGAGCATCAATCAGAGAAGCTGTGAATACCAATTTATCTAGTCTTTGGTTTGACCCAACCGGGAATCAAACCCGAGTCGACTGTTTCAGTAGCAGACGCTCTATGCACTCGACCACTGATCGGTTTTGCTATTCTTCCCGATTTTTTGCGGCATTTATGATTTTCTCCAATGTCAATCTTTCCTATTTTGCAACTACTTCTTTGGCTTCTTTCTGATTTTAATCCTTCAATTTTGCCCATTACTATTTTTGTCAGAATTTATGTTTTTCATCTGTATTCTGTAGTACCTGCTGCAAAATTATAAGCGTATCCTGTGGCTATTCTGTGCTACGTTTTCATTTTGCTTACAATTCTTGTGTTGAGTTTCGAACTCGTGGTCTCTGCAAGCGCTCGGGTTGGTGAGATGTGATGCGCGCGTCACGTCTTGCTTGCCGTGGGACTTGCGGTGATTACGAGCTCAATCTCCGTTTCCTTTGCTTTTTGAACGTTTCGTGCAAAGTTTGATTTACAATTTGATTTGCGACAAAAAAACTCTGTTTTCAGTTAATAGAACACAGTTGGTCTTTCCTTAGTTGTGATCATAGGTTATCGATAAGAAGCACAGTTTTCAGTTCTAGTTTTAAGTTCATAAAATAATCTAAGTCGATAAGCGATAGTGGTGACCCCGTTTTTCAAGAACATGCCTAGACCGAAACGACAAGAATTAAGACAACAAGACCTGAGACTAGGTGAACATGAAATTCCAATGGGAAACAAATTATGTCAAGAATTTTGGGAAGAACAACCGCAGGTATGGTTTAATTTATTGGAGCATAAATTTGAAGAATACCAAATTGAATCTAATTCACGAAAATCTAGCTTGCTTTGTCAAGATCAACCCCAAAAGCACTTTTAGCTGTTCAAGATTTAATTGATGATAACGACACCACGTACGAGCAAATCAAAACACGGCTTTTAAATCACTTCGGTGATTCTGTTCAGCACAAAGTAACTAAGCTGTTTTCTTGTCCGCCCCAAATGACTAAAAAGCCGAGTGAAATTTTGGCAGAGTTACGAACAATTTTTCCAAGCAATTCAATGACAGACGAAGCCCTTAAACCATTGTTTATATCTCGACTACCGTATTTTGTGCCGTTACAGCTATCTGGTCGTTTTACTGAACCCTTGCCACAGCTAGTGCGAGAAGCAGACGGAGTAGCAGATTTTGTTAATAACACTTAGGCATTGCATCCGTTTTTGTCTCAAAACCCTGCTGAGCCCATTGTTAACGCGGTAAGCAGTAAAAACTCGCTGCTAGAAGCGCAACGTGAAAATGCCCTAATTAAAAAACAAAATTTTCAGCTTGAAGAAAAATTAGATGAATGCTCTAGAACAAACCAATATGCTGATGGTAGATCTCAACGTATCCAGCACAACATACCGAATAGACGATCAAACTACTCTAAAAACAAGACCTATGCTAGAAGAAACCCGAGTAGACGTAATTGGATTGACAATAGCGTAGCCGGTAAAAATTATGAATCTTCATCTAAGAATTTATGCTATTACCACTATACGTTTGGCACAAATGCACATAAGTGTCAACCCCCTTGTAAATGGCTCAAAGTTGTTTCAAAAAACTTGATCGCGTCCCCAGACCACTAGTGGCCGCTCTGGGGAAAAGCTCGAGCCACATTTTGTGTTTAAAGGATCAATCATCGAATGAATTTTTTATTATCGATACAGGTAGTGACTATAGCATTGTGAAAAGCAATTGTTTTGAAATCGCAAATTATCCGAGCGAGCTATTCTTAATTGCTGCAAACGCATCGAAGATTTCGACGCACGGTGAGAGAAATATGAATTTAAAGCTTAGTAAGAATTGCACAATCAAGTGGACATTTCTGTCTCCTGAGATTAGTTTCAACATAATTGGCGCTAATTTTTTTGGAACAAAACAATCTTGTGGCCGATCTGCACAACCTCATTTTGATAAACGCAAAGACTAAAGAAAAAAATCATTTAACTAACAAAAATTTAGCAGTGGAAAAACTGCCTGTGCTTTTTGTTGCCGATTGCAAATTTACTCATATTTTGAAGGAGTATCCAGATTTAACTAGGCCACGCAGCAGAAGCATCGCCGAGAGAGTACCATTCGAACATCACATACAGGTTGACGGTTACCCATGTCACGCTCGTTGCAGACCAATGTCGGCCGAGAAACTTCGATGGCTTGAAAAAGAAATCGAGAAATTATTGGACGAAGACGTAATCGAGGTAATTGCTAATGAGTTCGCTAGTCCTATTCACCTCGTGCCTAAAGCTCCTGGAACGACACTAAATATCGAATTGTAACGGATTTCAAAAATTTAAATCGCATTACGGTCAAGGATCGATACCCCCTTCCAAGGATTAAATCTATTTTTGATAGACTAGGAGGTGCAACGATTTTCAGCAAAATTGATCTGAAGCGTGGTTATTGGCAGATAAATCTTGCCGAAAATTCTCGAAAATACACTGCCACTATAACCCCCATTGGGTTTTTTCAATTTTAAGTTTTACCTATGGGCCTTTGTAATGCTACTTCTACATTTATGAGATTAATGGATTTCATTTTACGTCCGTTAAGCGACCTTGCAGCCGCTTATATTGATGACATTTTTGTGTTCTCTCGCAGTTCAAAAGAACACGAACAACATTTGCACCAGGTGTTTTCACGTTTGCAAAAATATGGTCTAACAATCAATTCATCGAAAACACACTTAGGTCAACACAAATTGTCTTTTCTCGGACACGAAATTACATCAGAGGACGTCGCTCCTCTTTCCGAAAAGGTGCAGGCAATTTCTGATTATCCAAAGCCGGTCACAATTAAGCAGCTACGCGCCTTTGTAGGTTTGGTCAATTACTATCATAGCTGTTTGAAAAACCTTGCGGAAGCTTTGACTCCTTTAACACAATTTCTGTCCAAAGGTTTAAGGGAATTCGAAAAGTACCTTAGGACAAAGAAAGCGAAATGGCTTTCGAAAATGTTAAGAAGTTGGTATGTCAAGCAACCTTACTGGCTTACCCAGTTGCGGGTTCGAAACTTATCTTACAAACAGATGCGTCAGATCTGTCGACAGGGGCGGCTCTTTTGCAGGTAAGCGAGGGTAAGTTGCAACCTTTAGCTTTTCATTCCAGGAAACTGACCGATGTGAAAAAGCGTCAAACAATTCTGGATAGAGAACTCTTTGCTATTTTTGATGCTGTTTGTAAGTTTAGTCATTATCTTGAACAATAGGAATGCCAAATACAATGTGACAATAAGGCACTAGTGAACATGTTCTATTCTTCCAGGGAACAACTGATCGGAAGGCGAGCTCGACAACTAGCTTTTATTAGCGAGTACGCAAATGATGTGATTTTCATTGGTACCAAAGAAAACCAAGCAGTTGATGCTTTATCTCGAATTGAAATCAATAACTTAGTGTTTTTGCAGAAAAACGATTTGAATTACTGCGACATGGCGAAAGAGCAGAGGAAAAATGAAGAAATCATCCGACTTTTTCATCAGCAGGACGACAACTCATTGGTTATCGAAGAGTTTAAAGTGCCAGGTACTGACGATCTTTTGTTGTGTAATACCTCCACCAACCATACCAGGCCGCTTATTCCTCAAAACTACCGTTTAAAAGTTTTCAATAGTTTTCACAAACTCTCCCACAGAGTCACAGAAACTACAGTTAAAATGATGCAAACTCGAGTAATATGGCCGGGAATGAGAAAACAAATTTCGCGCTGGTCGAAGTCGTGCCCTGAATGTCAAAAAGGAAAAGTTTGGAAGCATAACTGGACACCTATGCAAAAGTTTGACTTATCTTTACAGAGATTTCAACTCGTGTGTCTAGATCGTGTAGGAAAATTGCCAATGTCTCAAGGCTATCAATATCTACAGACCATCGTGGATCGTTTTACGAGATATGTACAAGCTATTCCATTGAAGGATGCGACAGCGGACTCCGTGCGTGCAGGATTTCTTCAAGGCTGGGTAGCGTTTATAGGTGTTCCAGTGTACTTACAGTCAGATCATGGTAGTTGTTTCCTATCTCAAAAACTTCAAGCTCTCATAAAGATGCTGGGCATACAACATTTGCTGGGAAGTGCTTATAAACCTACAACCCAAGGTTTAGTGGAAAGAGTCCATCGACTATTAAAGGACTCACTTCGCATGTGTGAAAATCCATACGATTGGTACAATAATTTACCCATAACACTCTTAGCAATGCGAAATTCTGTGAAACAAGATTTGGGATGTAGCGCTAACGAAATGTTATTCGGGCAGCAACTGCGTTTACCTTACGAATTTCAGCCAGTGATGTACACTCTACCGAATAACCCACTGCACTTTGTTTCCAAATTACAGGAACAAATTATAAATTGTAATTTGTTACAAATAGAAGAAACTCTAAACGAATTAAATAGGGTTTTGGGAATTTCGTTTTCATGCTGTAAACCGATGTTGCTAAAAATAAACCATGTTGAAAGTTTGATTTTTTAAATGATTTTTTAGCAAATACAAAAATAACCGAAGAATTTCTATCGCCATCAATTCACCTGATTACGAAACTTTGGATTCAAAAGGTACTTATCTGATATTGGACAACCCTGGTGAGGAAAACGCAAATTACGAAAATGTTCCTCAGAGCAATGCTGAAAAGAAAGAGCAAAAAAAGCAAGAAACAGTTTACCTAAAGCCATTCAACTGACATTTAAAGCGAATGTAAATTGCTTTTTCGATTTTAGAAGTATGTAGGCATCAAACAAGAAATGAAAAAACATTAAAACATACTAGCATTTCGCTAGTACGTTAATAGTAATCCGCCTTCGAATAATTGACGTTATTTCGTGCTTGTTTTTTACTCTTAGTAGGACGTCACTTGATCTACATGTGATAGGGCAATGCCTCTGGGAGCTCGTGAGAGGGAAAACAAAAGAAGTGTAAGCTTTTTGCAACTGCAAACCCTTCAGCGTTGCCACGGTTTCATGATTTACTGCAGTTAGCAGCAAATATTACGCAAAAGCTTGACAGACGCGACTGACGTGAAAACGTAAACAAACGAAAACTCAGCACAAGGGAGACCTGTACTTGTGATGTCACTATTGAAGTCACTTAGTTCAGTATCAAAACAGATAATCGTTTTGACGACGATTTTGGTTCGTAATTTACAGTTTCAAAATCATGCTCATAGTCTTTTTCGTTTCATAATTATTGTAAACAATAAAGCCTCCCAATATCAATAAAGCTTGTTTATACAACAAAGACTCCGAATCGCAAAGTTATTAAAACGCTTCATCATTTTTGTATAATGTTGAATTATTGTTTTTTCAAGATCTGTACCTTAAAATACTTTCATTTATTGTTTCTCAACTTAAAGTGTTTGAAATTTTTTTTTAATCTTGAGATGTAAAAAAGGGTTTACTCTTTAAATCGAACTTTAATTGCCTCTTAATTAAGCTTTATTCACTAAAATAAATAAAACTTACTGATATTTGATAATTTTAAATTTTTTGACATTGCCTTTACGCTTTCTGGTTTGAAGTTTTTCCACACTTTCCGCAAAACATTTAGAATATTTTACAAAAAAATAAAAATCTGAAAATCGCATGCATAATTTCAGTTGGGGCAAGAGTTAAGTACCGAAATTTCCTCATGCTTGTGTTTACTATTAGTCGGCAACGTGGGTGAGAGGGTGAATAGCCGGCAACGTGGCTGAGATTGGGAAGGCGTCGTTTTTACGACGACCCTGATCGCATAATCTGGGTTCAACCCGCACCCTGGTCACGTTGTTGCGTCGTTGGATAAGACGCTTTTCGATGATTATCCCGGGTTGGTGGCTTCGAACAAGCAGCAAATTCAATGGAAAAGATAATGAGAAAATTCACAGGAACATTGAATTACTGGAAACTTTTAAGCATGTAAGGATGCGACGTATGGTTCTAGTAATTAATGTAGTTTAACTCCGCCAAATAATAGAAATACAAACGTCACAATAAACTTTAAATAAAAATATATTTTATTACACTAGTTTCCAGAGGTGGGCACAAATAACATTATATCTAAAGCGCAGCGCAACAAAGCGCAACGATCTTTTTAACCAGTGAAAGCGCAGCGCAAAATGCGCAATTGAATTTTTTTAATTTTGAAGCGCAGCGCAAATTCCGCAATGAACTTTTTGAATCATTTGAAGCGCGACGCAATTCTGCAATTGCGGAACGGCATTTTCGTACCAAGTTAAAGCGCAATCTAACTTCCGCAATTGAAATTTCCCAACACAATGCAAATACAGCATTTTTTCCAATTTACTCAAAAAAGGGTAAATAATATGCAAAAGAAGACCGATATTTATCAAAATTACAATCGAAATGAAACAAAATTAAGTTCAATGTATAGAATTGCGCTTTTAACCCAAAAAAATTTTAAAAGCGCAGCGCAATTAAAGCGCAACAAATTTTAAAGACTTTAGCCCGCAACTCAACTTCCTCAATGTTTCAAAATAAAAAATTAAAGCGCAACGCAACTTCCGCAATTGCGGAGGTTGAGGAAGTTGCGCTTTGCGCTTCTAATTGCGCTTTGCCCACCTATGCAGCTAGTCTCTAAACTAACCAATATAAAATAAACGTAAGCGATTTAACCCTAAATAAGGTTCAAACAAAATACTTGATTTGAAATTAAAATGAAAACGTCAACGTTGAAAAAATGTTGCTGTTGATGCTTGTTGTCCCAAATCCAAAAAGAGAACTCAAAATAGTTTTCTGCGTCTGAGTTCGGAAAGTGAGAAAAAAGCAAATGTCACGCCACCAATCAGCGCATGCTCTAAGCAATCTTCTTGCAAGCGCCAACAGCGACTCGAAGTCACATGATTTGCATCACAAGCTGGTTGAGCAGAACAAGGCTTCGATTCTAGGCGAGGTGACAGCCGTCACAAGGATTCCTCCAACCACGAAGTAGTCATTGCAATGAAAAGTGCGCGGATTGTCCAATATTCAGCTCCTGACGCTGCCCGATGATAGAAGATAAATATGCACTTCAACAACAACTACAATATCAATTTTGGATACTATTTGACAAAAAATGTCAGTATTAAAGGTTTATGTTAGCCGCCGTAGAAAAAGTACGTTAGTGACTGTATCCTAATGATCCAAAATATTTTTTTTCTAGCAACTCGTATATGTATCGGATCAAAATACAACAGTCACCGAAATCTCTTTCAGTTTGACGCACATCAATATTTCACTTTTGGGTTTATTTAATCTTAATTTTTTTAATTTTGATGAAAATATTTTTGCGCTTATCGCCTAATTTGCTTTGCGAGTTGTTCCATTATATTTCAACAAATGCCAAATACCCTAGGTTGAAAAATTTATACAAAATGCTTATAGATCATTTACATAAGATGGCACAAGCTATATAGAAAAAAAATTGAAATCGGACAGTATGTTAATGAAATATCGAAAATCACCACTAGATGTCAGACGAGAGTACGTAAAAATGCAAAAATTAATTTTGAGGCCCTTACTTATGGCAGAATGTTATTTTTTGTGTCAAAATATATGTTTTGGGGAATGGGGAATCTAAATTTGGGGTTTAATTAAGGCTAATTTTGGCCCTAAATTTGTGTTTTGATAGTTTTTTTAGGTTTTGGGGAAATAAATTGGGATGAAGAATTGGGGATGAAGGATTAAACAAAATTTTGAGACAAAAATCTTTTTGGGTAGTATAAAGGTTGTTCTTTCTTTTTGATATGGAATTTAGGATGACAATTGATTAACAATGTATGTAAACAGAACAATCTGTTTAGCTGTTATATTTTTTTTTAGGTTTTGGGGGATAAATTGGGGTCAAAAATTGGGGATGAAGGATGGAATAAAATTTTCAAACAAAAATATTTTTGGGTAGTATAAAGGTTGTTCTTTCTTTTTGATAAAGAATTTAGGATGATAATTAATTAGCAATGTGTGTAAACAGAACAATTTGTTTTGCTGTTATATTCAGCTACCAAGATAGGCAATGCTACAAAAACAGCACATGAAAATTTCTTCATTTTAAGTGAAATAAAAGTATGGATATGTAAAGAGAAAAATTTTGAGTATATTAGTTTTGCCATACAATGCAGTTGAGCAAATAACGATACAGCTGCATGTAACATGTAACGAACACTAGCAGACGTTTTGGCCACAAATCATACATAGACTATATTGGTCTTGCTTACTAATATAATAAATGCCAGTCAATCACAAGATTGGTGTTATTGTTGCAATGGTGTAATTGGTGTTTTCTGCATATTTGCTTCAAAAATCAAATCAAATCTTTCATTATACTCGCTGTAATATGCCGAAGCGTGTATCGAGTTTGTTGGGCCCATTTCCGCGTCATTGCGCCCGGACAACACAGCTTTTTTCGAAGAAATGTCGCAGCAGTGGCGAGCCGTTGGCAACACTGTGTCCGATTTGACCTGCCCAAGATTTGAACCCCAGACCTCCCGCTCCAGAGACGAACGCGTTACCGCTCGACCAACTTTACAATTTTAATCATTCCAAAAGCTTTGTACAGGGTGTTTTAAACGTAGCATACCTATATATTGGTATTATTTCAATACAATACCGGTATGTTCTTTTAAAACACCTAGTATATACTTTTTAACTAATTTACCTCAAAAATATCATGAGCAAATAGGTTGATGCAAATAATAAAATATTGCACACGTGGGTTCATCTCCAAATGATTGCTACTGTATGTCATTGGAAAGAATAAGAAACTAGCATTGCGAACCTATTCATAGTACAATGCAATTTCACTTGTAATGAAGTTAAATGACCGGCCAGTTGGTCAAGCGGTAAACGCGTTCGTCTTTGGAGCGGGAGGTCAAATCTCGGGCCAGTTAAATCAGACAGTGTTGCCAACGGCTCGCCACTGCTGCGATATTTCTTCAAAAGGAGCAAAGTTGCTTGGGCGTAATGAGGCGGAGATGGGCTCCCGCAAACTCGTTACATGCTTCAGCGTAATACAACGAGTATGAAGAAAAATTTGATTTTGATAAAGTTAAATGACAATCGAAATCACACGCACAAAAAAATACCAAGGTCCTGGGAGAAAAAAGTACAACTAAGCACACTCAAAATTTACTAAATAAATGAATATTGGTCTAAGTGAGTAAGCAATTCAGTTGTTTGATAATATAGTATTTTTAATAATTTCTTTGTTGTAGCCTACATCTTTTTCATGATGAGAAGAATTAAAGAAGCTATCCTTTATAACATTGAGATGCATACTTTAACTGACCGTATTTATTAAATCAATACTATTAACACTCTAGGTTTATTAATTTTTTTCAGTTATTTGATAATTATTGCGTACATTTTTAATGAATGGCCAAAAAATTAAAAATTTTTCTCTAAAAATTACTAAAAAAATCAAAATATTTTGCATGCAAGCTCTAACATAATGCATGCGAATTTGGTGAGAATGATCAAAATAATTTTCATTAATTTTAGTGAGCACTTTATCTGACCAAATTTGCACAAACAATCACTAATTGATATCATTTGGTGAAATATAGCCTAATCAAATAAAAATCATTCATGGCAACTAAATTCATATTGAAGCACTGGAAAGAATGATCTCTGATTATTGCTCAATAAGGTAAATTTCTTGATTCTGACACACAGGCTAGCCATATTTTTGTTGTATAATTATGAAATAACTGTAATTGTTTTGAAACAATCAAAGTTTGTATTCATACAGAGCAAGCAATAAATTCAAAATTTGAAACAACAAAGTAGGAATTTTTGGAAGCTTGTTTCAAAAAACACAACATAGGTGATGAAGACTACAATTGTCATGAAAAAGCAATGAAAAATGTTTATTGTCAAGAATTTAAGGCATATCTGTTTTTTTAATTTTGTGCAATCCTTCATTCCCATTTTTGGGCCTCAACTTAGCCTCCAAATAAAAAAAAAATTCATTTAACAGACTTTCCTGAGAAATTACCATGAAAATAACCTGAAATTCTGAATCCTTGCCTCAAAAAACATGTATTTAGACGAAAAACCAAGTTGATACCTTTAGTAAAACCCGTAAAATCTAAATTTAAAACTTTTATTACACTTGCATCTGCCACCTAGTGGTGACTATCAATATCTCAGCAACCACTGGGCCGATTTGAAATTTTATTTTGCGGGTTGATCGGTACGCCAGCCTCGTTCTATAAAATGGTTAATTGACTCATTCCCAGAGGTTGGGTATAAAATGCTCAAATTTTTTTTTGAAATATAATAGAATGGCCATCGCTCTCTAAATAAAATATTTAATTTTTTGCTGATGACACAATTAAGAATTGAATTGTATCTTATATCAGATGTTTGTTACTTAGAGTTCAGAATTATTTTGAAGTTTATTTTTGCTTCTCTATCACATGAAGAACTTTGATCTTGCTGTATTCTGTTTTATTGTGTGTACTCAGAGTATACAAATCCATTGCCTTAAACCTTCATGCACTTTTAATTCATGTCAACATTCATGCATTTTAAATTTTCAATGCCTTTTTCTTAACTGATAGAGGTAGCTTTTGCTTAGGCTTGCCATATTTTTGAAGAAGAGAATCGTTATAGAATTAGAAAACCGCAATTTTTTTGAATTGACTTTAACACACACAAAAAAAAACGGTTTTTAACTGAGAGAAAACCTTAAATTTGGGGTATGAGATGAAGACCAAAAAAAATCTTCACCTTAGAAAAACCAACGATGCAATAAAACCAAAGCTTTCGGAACAAAATGGTTAACGAACATTACAATCAGACAAGGTCTCAAAAAGGGGACTGTCTTCATGAGCATCGATGATGCATACGCAGTACAAGGAATAAAATCAGCGCGTTGATAGGCATGCATTGTTCTCAAAACTGTATGAAACTTCTTAGGTGCATTTGACAATGGAAAAAATGACGTCACTTCCGGTTATCCAGCTGACCCCAAAGTTTCTGAAAATGTGTGTTATAAAATTTGATTCAAAGTCAGGATGCATCAAAGCAAAACTTTTTTTAGTTCAGAAGCTATATTAAAATTACTAAGAGCGGGGGCAAGTTTGCCCCCTCCCCCGTGCAAATATGGTTAAATGCATGTCTAGTAGAAATACCGGTTTTGCGTATAATTTATTTGTGACAGAATTCTCGATCGGGTCAAGCCATAGATCATAAAAATTGGCATTCACAGCTTCTTTGCGAGGCGTTCTGAAATAAAAAGTGACAGGGTAAACAAAGCCTCAGTCGTGTGTGGTGGACAGGAGGCAGCTTGACTCGAAGATGGAAAAGTCCTTTTGCTGCGTCTTCTGATCAAGCATCTTGATCAATAAAAATGTATTTACATTAAATTATAGCATAGCGAAACAATCAGGGGATACTCAACGTTTTTACATGAGATTTTGCAATGGTGTTGATGAAAATTTTCATCACCATTTTGTCACATTTAATGGCTATTGCATCACTAAAGCTTGTATTACAAAAATTATTATCATATACACCTGCGACATCGTTTATGACAAAATTTTGTTGATTTTTTTCATGAACAGCATTGCAAAGCCTTACGCCAAAAGGCCAACAGTAAGAAAAGCTACGTTCTTATTTTTTTCATAAAATACGTGAAGGAATAATGTTCGTAACAAGTGCATATAAACCATCTCAATTTTTGATTTATTCATCTTACGACTCACACGCAAACGAGCAATGTCATACCAGTTAAACACACGTCAACAGCCATTGCACAATGCACATTGTTCTTACTGCGCTGCATCCAAAGGAGCAACGAGCATCTACTGTATAAAACAAGGCTGAAGTGCAACAAAGTGAGCAGTCTATTTATATTTGTGCAGTAATAACATCCTTATCAGTTTATCACCAAGTTGCCATGGCCAGGAAATATCGAAAACATCTTTTGGCTTCTGAGTCAATTTGCCACCGGCTTACCTTCTACCCAGGGCCTACAAGAGGGGTGTTCAGGGGGTACATCGTACCGGGCCTAGGGGGGCCCTGACTCAGGGGGCCCGGAAGAGTTCAGGTGTCCGCGTTAAGTGTTGGTGTCGCACCCAGCGGCGTATCTATGGGACTAAATTTGAGTGACGACCTTTTTTTTCTAATTTGCTCTTCACCTAACTTTGGGCAAAAAATCGGACTAAATTTCAGTGAAGATCTTTTTTTGCTGTTCACCTAGTTTTGGGCAAAAAATCAGAATAAAAAATTTTGCGCAACTTTGGTGCCCTAAGAGATTTGGGGACCCAGTATCGACCTTCGTACCCCCCTGGAAAAATTTCTCTCTGAGGCCCTACTTCTACCACACGCTGTGGAAGCTTTGCAATGTCCCTTTTATTGCTGAACACAAGGCAATTAAGGAAGCTGTGAATGCCAAACTTCAAAGTTGTTGATTCGGCCCGACCGGCAATTCTATCACAAATAAACTATACGCTAAACTGGTATTTGTACTGACACATGCAACGCATACCTGTCAACATTTGAAAATGCCAAATTGGGATATTTCTTACAAGCAAATTCAATAGCTGGAAAATTTTGCCCCCCAGACATCAATCCTGTTTCTACTACGTCAATAATTTTTGTTATCTTTTAATGTTGGTACACATTACCAAAACTTTGACATTACCATTTCAGGTTTTAGCAGTTCTAGCTACTACAAAACAGACTAATTAAATCAAAGAGTCATTTTATTTTGGATGCGGTACCAGGTAACGGGTAACATCAGTACTGTTTCACTGACATATGTCATAAAAAGTCATGCTACATTCAGCGCAGCAGACGCTTTCCACAAGATACTGAATGATGAAAGTGAAATATCGTTCAACCACGTCTACTTTAACCAGACCTGGAGCCCCCCAGAAAAACCCTCCTCTCGACCTAGACAAAATCAGCTGTACGTGTATAGTGGTATATTAATTAGCGCCCCCTCTTGACTAGCATTCACCCCCCACACCCTTACTATAAGCACTTGCTTCTAGTTGCGGACTTGATTATATTTGTATGTGGCTTTTTTGGCAGCATTCAACCTACTTTGGAAGGTTCAAAGCCAGCTGCGCTGCGGTCACAATTTAAATTTCAACTTAAAAGCGCGCACACCGTGTCATTGTGCAAACTGGTTCTGTTTTCGGTTACAATCTTCCGCACCATTGAAATGGTTCTCTCGTTAGATGCATTTGAGAGAGGTATGCACAGGAGCGATTTCATTAATGCTGCAAGACTGCTGAAAATTCGTGCACTGGCTATTTTCTTCCGCCCCATAAAGCCCCAAAACTTGTCCACTTGAAGATCTTTGGGCATTTCAGCGTCATCCTGGAATTGATACTCTAAAAACTCATCACGAAGGGTATCTTCGTCAAAGCCAAGTTGAGGAAATGATTGCGACAACCGCACAATTGTCATGTATAAAATTTAAGTCATTAGTCAAAAATAAACTGAAGACGTAATTTTTCGGTTCATGTAAAGTTTTGGGTAGACTATTCCGATTTTAAAAAATTTTTAGTTTTACACCAATCCCAATCTTGTAGATTAGACCTTAATACATTAGTTCAACAAATTTTAAGTCGCCCTTTTTTCTGCTGGTAAGCCTACAATGTGGATTTTTTTAATTGCCTCTCCTCTCACCTTTTATGATTGGTGAAGTTTTTGTCTTTTTAACTCCATATTTTTTTGCTAGCATGCTGTCTCGAAACATGTCGCTGACGATTTTCGAAAATTCATCTTAAATGCTGAACGGCTAGTTGTTCTGCACCACGAACATTGCAAATTTTTAGTAAGCTATAGACAGTATCCAGAGTCTTATAGGCACAAAAAAAAAATTGTGTTATGATCTGGTTAATTTAGAATTCCTTGCCTTTCTACGCTCCTGTTCATACCTGTAGTCCTAGCTATACTGACGAGGAATAAAAGACGAATGTCGATTCCAAAACAGTATGTCTTAGGCTGTTAATCAAAGGTTTGATTGCGCCTATAAGACTCTGGATACTGTCTATAGCTTATTATAAATTTTCTTAGTTCATTGTTCTTAATAGATTGCAAATTTTATTTCCGCATAAGTTTATCGCTCTCTTCAGGTCCCTTTACCGTAAAGATGGTTATCCTTTGATTTCTTTTTTCGACTGCAATGCTCTTTTAATGATTTTCAGAGGTGACGTGTTTCGTTACGTCATTCTTCCTTCCTCGAGCTACGCTAATGTCAATTCTGCATGAATTACATTTAGCGTATTCATCCCTTTTACGGCTTCCACTTATAAAAGGATTTATAATCTTTCTCCCAAGTTTGCTTGGACTTGCAGCTATACTTCTTTTTTTTACTTTTATCCGCCTCTTCTTGCAACTATCGCTGACCATCTCCTTGCGCTTATTAGTACTAACGCTTTCTCCGGCAGACGTCATTAAAAGAACTCAGCTCTTTACAGTTGCAATGCCCTGCAATGACTAATATCAGAGACTGGAATTTCTGCATGCCATTGTTATTTATTACGTCATCAATTCTTAAGAATTCGAATTGATCGAAAAGTTTGACGTCCTTCGTGGTCGACTCCTGGGAACTCATAACGACTTCCACTGGCAGTTAGGTGGCTAGATCAATCACCAACCCTGCAACTGCAAAGACTTCCACTGGCAGTTTGGTGGCTAGACCAACCACCAACCCCGCAGCAGTGGAAGTTGTTATGATTTCCCAGGAGTCGACCACGAAGGACGTCAAATTTTTTGGTTATGATTTGCGTGGTCACACAAGGGGAACCCTTGTAGTAGGAATAGCCTATGGCTGTCCTTACTACAACGGTCCAGCGATTTTTTCACTTGTTTTTTTAAGTACCACAAGTGAAAAATCGTTTATTCCCTACAAAGCCTCTGCCACTGTGCAAGCCCTTAAGGTTTTTCCTGTTCGGCCAAAAGTCTTGTCATTCATGAGTTTTTTTTACTCTTGTGACATGCTAATAGACCATTTTTTTCTCAGTACTCTTACAGTTTTTCACAACCTTATCACACTAGTGCTCGACATCCCTTATTTTTGCTGAAGCTGTGTTTCACAATGAAGCACCTACTGTCCGTTTACCATTGTCCTCATTTTTTGTCAATTTTGCGTATTGATGCAGATGTCTCTTAGGATGAAAATTGTCTGGTTCATAACGTTTGTGGATTTCTTTCCCTCTTGCTTTCAATATCTATCTCTCTTGCACTTTAATGATAAGATTGGTCAAAATTTTGGCAATAAACTAAAACGAAGCAAAGTAGGTACTAATTTTTTTTTTTTTTACCCTGAGGTACTTAAAGTGACGAGACGAGACGTTAAATTTATCGGCCTGCTTTTTTTTAATTTATTTATTTTTGTGTGTGTGTGTTTAGAAACAAATTTTTTTTTTTTTGCAAATTTACTGAGAAGTGTTTCCCAAGCCCTAAGCAACAAGTCAAACGCAAAACGCAATTTCTTGTTCAGCAGTATGAAACATAAAAAAAAAAAAAAGACAGCAAAAGAAACCCCAGAAATATATTTCTGTTTTCAATAAACCAACACGACAACAACTTCTAACTCCTGCAATCTGCAACTGGGTCCTTGTAGCACGGAATTGCTTGCATGTGGCTTGAAACAGTAGAGTTCAGCAGCGGTCACACTTCTCCAATGCACTGCACTGTGGCTACTCAAAGTAACGAATGGCTTATGAAATTTACAACTTTCTAGTCGATTTCTATCATTTTTTGAGGAAATCTTATCACCACGAACATTCCCGAATGGACTGGAATCAGTGACGTTCGAAGGTGTCATATTTGCTATCCTTCCTTTTTTGGACTGCAACAGCATTCACACTATCTCAATGCAGAACAACATCAAGATCAAGACGACTTACATCGCGAGTTGACTAGTTCATCGCAAATCGCAACAACAGCTATCCTATTGTTTTTTCCCCTTCTTGAACCGCAATTCAAAATAATTGTGATGATGTTAGCCCAATACGTATCCAAGTGCATCCCCCACTCCCAAAAAACACTTTTAAGCATCAATCAGTGAATTTCGTGATTGAATTGTTTTTAGTGATTGAATTGATTGAATTGCAATTTTTGTGTGTGTCTTAAATTTCCAATAAAATCATTTATATAATCAAAAAAATTCTGGGGAATGCATTTGATTAGAGAAGCTGAGGGCTGCCGATGACAGCTAAAAGCTCGAAACAGCGCTGTCCAGCTCTGTGCATCTTATGACTCGAGCTGCTCTGCGGCTGCGGGGTTGGTGGTTGATCTGGCCACCTAACTGCCAGTGGAAGTCGTTATGATTTCCTAGGAGTCGACCACGAAGAACGTCAAACTTTTTGGTTACATTTTATTATGCTATCTGACCAAATTTTCAAATAAATTAAAAAAATGGTTTTGTTCAAACGTTTAGTCGAACGCCAACATTCATCTAAGCCCCTTGGAGAAAAACATACCAGTAAAAATTTTTTTGAACCACCCTAGTCATTAGTGTTGGCCGCTTGACTAGCGAAGAGAATCTCAAGCAACTTCCTGCTACCTACATTCAATGCATTTTTGCTTGCAGACAATGTGCGTTTTAGCACAGAATTTCGCTGCTTGCAAACGCTGCGGCGGTTCATCTTAAAAAAAAAACAAAAACAGAGCAATCATGCACTTGGTTCGCAAGAGCCTGAGCACAAGGCATGTGTTTCCTGTATGATTCTAAAGCCTTCTCTCTTTTTTTTTTTTTTTTTCATAAGGTTGTTTTTAAATTTTTTCAAAAATAATGTGCTTGTTCTTTGTGCTTTAATTTTAACGCGGGATAGGGATGCCTTTGGCTCGAGATCATTTGCAAAACAGTGCTTGAACTTCCAAGAGCTTATCAACCCAAAAACACTGCGAGAAAAAATACACACACACTTAGTCAAAATGAAGTTATACTTCAGAATTTCATTGTAACTACAGATTGTGAGATCAGCAACATAATTCCTTAAGTATGCTAATAGATAATTAAAACTTCAACAAGCTTATTCTGAAACAAAACAGTTCAAAAGTTAAAACTAGAACAAGCTTATTCTGAAGTACTGCACATTAAAACATTTTGTCTTAAAATTCTATCTTAAAGGCGGTGAATCATCCAGCCAATTCCGGTGGTTTACAATAGCTAAAATTGAACTATAATTTTTGATAGTTTTTGTTTTAATTTTGGGACTGCGGTTGCAAAGATATTCAACAAATACAAAAAGATGTCCCCGAAAAAAAGTTTTTGGAAACTCTGAGTTTTGTTCTTCCCGCCAAAACCACAGTAGGCCTAATGGTTTAGAGAACTGTGGTAGGCCTAATAGTTTAGAGATAGTTAGGCCGAATAGTTTAATAAGGTTACAGTAGGTCTAATAGTTTAGAGAACTGTGGTTTAGGCGGGAAGAAAAAAACTAAGCGTTTCCAAATACTTTTTTTCGGGGGACATCTTTTTGTATTTGTTGAATATTTTTGCAACCGCACCCCCAAAATTAAAACAAAAAATATAAAAAATTATAGCTCAATTTTAGCTATTGTAAACCACCGGAATTGGCTGGATGATTCACCACCTTTAAACCAATAACTATTTGAACAAATTAAGTGCATAGTTTGCTCGCATTGATTTTGAGTTACCCTAAGCTTTGTAAGTTTTGCAATCGGTGATATTAGCAACGGCACTCAGGTCCAGCCAATACTAACTTTTTGATTTCAGAGCAGGTAATATTGACATTGTCGTGAATTGTTAGTGATTTATATATATCTATTTTTTTAAAGGTACTGTTTCGTACAATTGCCCAGGAGCAAATGTTTTAAATACTGCACAAAGTCGAGTAAGCAACATTAACTGCAACACGCAGCTTTGTCCATCGTGGAGTGAATGGGTTCCACTGCCAAATGAAAATTGCACCGCTACATGCGGTGAAGGAGTACAACGATTTATTTCAGCTTGCCGAGAAGGACCTCGTGGAATTCTCTCAACTCTCAGCAATGGTAAGAGTTTTTTTAAAAATCTCCAACTTGAAAACTAACAAACAACGTTAAAAGCATGATCAGTGCTGTTAGTCTAGTGGCACTTGCCTTTAAAACTCGATGCTTGTAATTCAGTAATGGGTTGGTCAAATCAGGCACAGTCGCTACCAAGTCATCGCTATATAGCACATTTCTTCAATAGGATCTCATTAATAGAATCTGTAAGCCAACAGCCTTGCACAATTGTTTCGAGAACTTTGTCTCGAAAACTCCACCTAAATAAAAGAGGTGTAGTCCACGAGGACACGTTTTGAAGTCCTTGGCTTCGAAGCCTACTTGATTTTTGAAAAACAAAAATTAACCTTAAAGGCGGTGAATGATGCAGTCAATTCCGGTGGTTTACAATAGCTAAAATTGAACTATAATTTTTGATAGTTTTTGTTTTGATTTTGGGGCAGGGATTGCAAAGATATTCAACAAATGCAAATAGATATCCCAGAAAAAAGTTTTTGGAAACTCTGAGTTTTGTTCTTCCCGCCAAAACCACAGTAGGCATAATAGTTTAGAGAACTGTGGTTCAGGCGGGAAGAACAAAACTCAGAGCCTCCAAAAACTTTTTTCGGGGGATATCTTTTTGTATTTGTTGAATATTTCTGCAACCGCAGTCCCAAAATTAAAACAAAAAATATCAAAAACTATAGTCCAATTTTAGCTATTGTAAACTACCGGAATTGGCTGGATGATTCACCGCCTTTAACTTCGGTTTCTAGATCGATGACCTTTTTCTTTTTAAAACACTTGCGCGTTGTGTCCTTAGTCCTTGGTCTTGAGCATTCCTGTCCTTAACCTCGAGAGGGTCTGTCCTTGAAAAGTCGGTCGTTGGCTTCGGATTTTTTGAGTCCTTGGACATGGTTTTGAACGTTGGGTTTTCGACTGCACCTCTGCTAAATAAGGCAACCTAACTCATTTCAGTTCTTGTAAAGTATAGAATGATAAAACTATTTTTATACTAACAAAGCTTAAATGATCACGAACGACAAGCAGTCATTTGTTTGTTTCGAGTTGGCAAATTAAAAGATGATTCTATCTTTTTTCGAGCAATTAATCGGTTAATATTAAGTTATCTTTTTTAGAAGAGAGTGGTTGCTGGTTAGGCTGACCCAAAGTGCAACCCTAAAAACGCGGAGAAATTCCTCACCCTATACTATTTTAGATGACTCAGGCGCGTAGCCAGAAACTCACAATGTGGGTGGCTGTTTCGGGATCTGGGGGCAGAGCCACCAGCGCTCTAAAATTTTGTATATTTTTTTGCAAAACTAACTTAATTTTAGACCTATCTTAATAAAAACTAATGCGTTTGAAATGTGGCATAGAATTAACAGTGCAAAAGCATGATTAAACTGGTTGCATAGATGGGCAATGGCTATGTGGGAAATGCTAATGGAAAAATTTCAGTTCTCTTATTTCCGAGCTAGAGCATTAAATCATACAATCTTATAGTTCAATGAAACTCGCTAGGAGTAATCCGTTTTGTCTATGTTTAATAAAGAAAAGTAGTTGGCGGGCGGGAGCTAATGAACGATATTTGAGTCAAAATAATTGGTAATTAACTTTTGCTGAGTAACCACACACCCCATATACTTGAGCTTAAATATTTTTTTATGAAACCTGTATTCCGCATGTGTCAACAAGCGATTAAATTTGATTGCTTAGTATTGGTAATTTTTTGAAGTTTTTACTGGTTTGTGAATTGTATTTTTGACAAATTAGACGCCCCTATAAATAAATGTTTTAAATCATGCTTTAAATTATTTTTTAGTCCATTCCAGTGTGCTAAACATTTCCAATGATATTAAACATATTGTTGTTTTCTTTTTTGTTCGATTGGAATCATAAAAGGGTGTCACCTCAAGATGATGACACCCGGGGCGAGTCGCCCCTCCTAGCAACGCATAGAAGTAGTATATGACATGGCGTGTTCGGTGCACAGAGGTCACGTGACTGCACTGTAACCGTCCTTGTGTCTCAAATTAAGAGAGGTCACGTGACTGCACTGTAGTCGGCCCATTCTCAATAAAAATCATTCAGTACAAAGCAGGTCACCTGACTCTTAAAAAATGCACTGGAAACAAAATGACTTAAAATGCACTGAAACCGTCCTTGTGTTTCAAATTTTTTTTTAAATCGTGGTTCTCAGTCCACCCCTCCCGATGTTAGTAGGAGATATTAAACTCGCAATTGAGCGCTTGTCACATGTAACCAACTTGTGCTCATAATTACGCTTCAGTCGCGTTTAATTCTTTTCAATAATTAGTTTGATTTTGTCATTTTCTATAGGTTTCACTTTAATTGTAAAGCCATTGCTATCAAATATTTTCACTTTGGGTTTACCGTACGCCTTTTGTATTCTTTCAATGTCTTCTTTTGATAGAACATCACTTGATACTTTTGACCACTCGTGTTTATAAGTAGGATACATGATAGAATCTGTACTTTGTGAATGGGTTAAACCTAAACAATGACCTATTTCATGAACAGCTACTACAAATAAGTTGTGTTTGGGAGGTGTTTCTTGGTCTGTCCAATCTTCATCAGCATCAAAATGTAAATCACCCCCAATTCCTGAACCTGGATAAAATCCATGAGCTAAAACACCGCCTTTACCTTTAAAAGGGAATCCATCGCCATGTTCCTTGGCACAAAAACTAATTTTTATGTCACAGGGCTCATTTGGCTGTACTTTCTTAAATTTAAGTGCTGTAGGTTTATCCCAAACTTTAAAAGCAGAATCAATTTGTTTGTGTATCGATTCTTCTGTAAGTTTTGGTGTTAAGTTCGTGATACAGTAAGTTAAAACACGTTTATTCCACTTTTGTTTTATGTCTTCTATATTTTCTGGAACTGATAAGTTTGAAGGTTGAAATCCACAAAACATCTTTTATTTATATGTAGATTTAAGTTGCTCTAATTCTTCAATCGGAATCCAGCTATTAAAATTATTGCTGTATCCAGACCACTTAACTAATGCCGATTTCTTTTTATTATCTTTGCGAACAACTTTTTCTATTCTGAATTTAGTTTGATTCGTTTTCAAAAGTTCTTGTTCATAGAAAGTTCCAGAAATTAAATCACCACGAAGATCAGTGATTTCGTAAGTGTGTGGATTGGTATTTAAAACTTTAGAAATTAAAAACAGTTCCTCTGTCCAGTTTGGAGTAAAACCCTTGTCAAAAAGTTTTCGCTTGTATTTTGAAAGTCTAACTGTGTCACCAACTTTAAATTTTGCTTTTGTTTTTATTGGTTTAATTTTAGCGTACAAATTATAGTAAACAATTCCTTGATTTTCTTTTTCACTAGCTTGAACAGGCGTCATTTTCACGGATGAATGATAGCTGTTATTGTACTCATCAACTATCTCAGGTAGCATGTCTAAGTACTGAGTTGAACTTTGTTTTGTAAATTGCTTCCACATTTTATTTTTGATAGTGCGATTCCAGCGTTCAACAACAGAACTTTTTTCTTCATTTTCAGTTGAGTATAATTTAATGCTGTGTTGGTCCAACAGGCTTTTCGTATTTTTGTTGTAAAATTCTTTTCCCTTATCAGTCCATAAGAATTTTGGAATTCTTTTTTCTTTGAAGATTTTCTTGAAAGCATTAGCAACAGTTTTACCCGTTTTGTCTTTCAAAGGGACTATCCATCCGAATTTAGAAAATACGTCAATCACCATCAGTAAATATCGGTAACCTTTATTCCATTTGCTAAACTTTTGCATTTCCACTAAATCAGCCGCCCATATTTCATCAATTGATTTGCTTATAACTCGGCGTCGCAGAAACTTTTTCTTTACTGGTTTGTGTAGTTCATCAGCTAGTTCTGTTTGCCACGACGCCTTTTCCCGTTTTTTGCACCTAACCCCAACTTATATTTAGTTCCAATTGCTGCTTGTACTAACTTTTTATCAAACGATTCCCGGATACCTTTCGTTTTTGTTTGCGATAAACTGTCTAACATATCTTTATCACATTTTAGTTTACCTTTTTTATTGTCATTATCACGATAACAAATATCATGTTTCATTGCAATAGCATCTATTTGATTGTAAGGTTCTTGCCCCGGTAAAGGTTGGTCGTTCGAATCAAGTTGTTTATCCAAAGGATTATATGGCCCAGTGTACTTGTGACTTGGAAGAGTGAACCCACCTTTTGGTTTTGGTAATTTTCCTATCGCAGCATGAAGGTCTAACAAGCCTCCTTTTTTGTTGGTTTTAATGAAACTATGCTTTGTAATACCACAACTAGCACAAATGCAACGTAACATCAGGCGACCATTTCCTTTTGCTTTTATAATTTCATCAGAACCTGGAACACATTTAGTTTTTTTCTTTTCTCTAACACAATAAGTTTCCATCTTTAATATATGATACATAAAACTTCATAAACATTTCATTAAAAGGTGTAGGTTTTTCATGAAAATCTAACAATAGTTCGTTTGCTGTTCTCCCCTTATTTCGCTCTGTTATATAATACACACAGTAGTAACCACAAAGAATTGAGTTAATATTTTGAATTTGAGCATCATTGTAAATAATGTTTTTGTTTGTAGTCTTCATATATTTAACAACTTCATTTGGGGGTACAAGTCCAAAGCTGTCGAAGTATTCTACTTTATCTGATTTTTCTTCGTTGTAAACACAAACCCAATGAGTTCCACTACCCGCAAAATAATCTTGCAAGTTTACGACAGCTGACTCATTTTTATTCATTGCTTTTGGTAACATATCTTTGCTAAATGTTCCTCGATAATTGTCACACTTAATCATGATTTTATCAATGTCTAAGTTTGTTAATGGTTTCATTTATTTACTGCTTTATTAGTTGCTCCTTGGATGGCCCCGGAAGCAGCTGCTAATCCTAAAGTTGGCAAAACCTTTTTAGCTAAAAACGGTAACACTAGTTTTCCTAAATTAAGTAAGCTACTTAAAAAACCACCTTGTTTTTGCAATTGCGTTTTACTAAAGTTTATTTGTATACCGTGTCCAGACGCTTTTGATTTGTTAATTCTATTTATCTGTCGACTCGTCAGTTGCAAACTAACGTTGCCTTTAGTCTGTAAACTTGCATTTGTTAGTCTAACACTTACACTAGTTTTGCTTTTATATGCATTTGCAATTTTTTTCTTTTGATTTTGTGTCAAGTTCAATGAGTAATCGTGGTACATTTTATATTAGACTTTATAAAATCAAACCCAAGATCGGAACATTTTTGAAAGGAGAATTTTTTCCTAGTATTAAACCTTTTCCGAGAATCTGAGGTTCGTCGAAGCGATAAGACCTACCTTGTCTTTTTGTTCCAGGCAACATAAGCCCTTTACCCTTTGATCCAGGTAACACAAGTCCTTTTCCTCCTAACAAACTGGGTAGCAAGCTACCTGCTAAACCTGCTAAAAGAGTTCCAATAAAACCACCCTGTTTTGAAATTTGTAGTTTTGATAGCTTCAAAGTAACACCTGAACCTTTTGCTTTAGCATCATTTATTTTGTTAACTTGCGTCTTTGTTAAACCAAGAAAGTCTGATCCCTGTAACTGGTGGTTATTAAATGTGAGTGTAAGCCCAATTTTGTTTTGAAAAGCTTGTTTTATTTTTTCTTTTTGAAATTGTGATAAATTTAATCCGATTTTAACATACATTTTTATTTATACTCAGATAATTATATTCATTCGACCTGAAAGTCCTTCTAACTGAAGGTATCTATCAGAAAGTACGACTGCATAAACATAGAAAGCTTGGTCAGCGTTATTTGCAATATTTCTAAAGTTACCACCAAGACTAAACCTTATTTCAATATCTGCCGAGCTGTTTTTAAGTCGTTCATTGTGTTTACTAACACCAAAATGATGAATTGGATACAAACTAGCCCAGTCTTCAGCTGATAATTGACAGCCCGTGTCGGCATCTTGGTATTTGATTACAGCCTCTAGAAAACTCATGTATAAATGCGAATAATTTCTATTTTGTGGAGTAAAATTACATTCAAATTCTCGTTCAGGATATTGAATGCTGTTTATTCTGCAACTAATACGTCTTAAGTTTGCATTGTCAAAAATCATATTATTTAGCTGCTGGTTGTTATCTCGTTCACTCGATTGAAACGCAACAAACACATGCCTAGGAAGTTCTGTTCCCGGCTGGGTTGTTATTCTCCAAGTCATGCTTGTTTCTGTTGACTGAAACATTGTTCGATACAGTCTCATTTGTTCAAAGTAGAGCTGTTTTATATGTCCTTTTACTAACATAGCATCTATTTCCGATTCAACTCTTAAACTTGGTTTCACTTTAGGCATCCACAAAGAGATATGACTTATGTTAAACTTACCAGCAGCAACACCATTTGCACGTAAAATATAGTTATTAGATGTTTCTCTATCCACGACTATACTGTGTTTAACACCCCTAAAAACCTTATCGATATCACGACAAAATCCAAATATTTGGGAAAGAGGAAGCATTAAAGTAATTTGCTTATTTCCCGTAGTAATGTTCCGTCTTGCGGTGAAACCAATATTTGCTTGTAGATTGTTGTTGTATATTTCTACGATTGCTCTAAGACCATCACGTACAGCATTTGCATTCGCATCATCAGCTACACCACCAAAATTTTGTTTAAGAGATGGGGAACCAGTTCCAGTGTCTTTAAACCACAGCATGTTAGAGGCGGTTGATCTTGAATAATCATCACTAAAGCTAACTAAATTGAGTATTGTTGATGCTTGAGGTAGATAAAGGTTTATGTTTTCTATAGTTTGGTTATTTAATTGATATTGCGCAGTTTGAAATAAAGACCAACCGTTATTTACTAATGAAATTACGTCATTGTTATTGTAATTAGCATTCGCATTAATTTGAAGTTTTCCTCTGATTTCTAGGTATGCTTTATGCGGTAGAAGAAAAACATCTTCATCTTTTGTTTCAATAATGTGCTGACCATCTTTGTTCATATTATTTGAGTCTCTCGGAAGGTATTCGACATATTCAAACTCAGTAATTGAATTGTCCACTAAGTTTGTTTCTTTAATTTGCAAATATGGATTCGTTAGTTCTGTCATTTTATAATTAAGACATATAATTTTTAAATCCTGATCCAGCAATTAAATTACTTAAGATAGCTCTCAATCTGTCGTTGAGATTTTCTAATTCTCTGTCATTGATAATACGCTTGTTTATTGGTATATTTTCTAAGACTGGTTCTAATGTCTTTTTTGTGGGTTCTAAGGCTTTCTTCAGTAAAGGTGCAGCTAGTTTTTTAATCTCAGTCTTCACTCCAGTAGGAATTCTGTTAAGAATCTTAGAACCAGTGCTGATTACGTTCCTTACCTTGTCGTAAACATTTTTAAGCAAACTTCCACCTATGATTTTCTTTTTATGAAATCTAGTTTCTCTTTGTGATAACATTTATAGTTAAACTACATAATCTCTCTCAGGTGAACATAGTAAGTCACTCGTTCATTATTCATATTTACAAAATTGTTATCTTGATCTTTTATAGAGAATCGGATACTATCAATTTGACTTAAATTTTTGATTGGAACGTAAATGTTTTGCTTAGGTTCAACTTGAATCAAATATCCCGGTGGTACGTTTGGACTAAGAGTATAAAGTAAGTCACTAGACGCTCCGTTTATGTAACTTCCATCAATTAAGCTGCAATGAATCTGAAGGCTGTTGATATTTGTAATATTTACAGGATTTTGACTATTATGAATTCCATTTACACCCAAAAATGCCGAACCAAATCCTAAAACGTCACCTATTGAATTTGGAATTCGAAAATCAACTATGTAATCATTTTTAAGTTCAATTCTTGATTTTAATGTATTAAAATTTGGTGTTATAGTTATATTATTTTTGTCATCACGTCTCTGTTCCATCAAGTACTTTATTTCATTATTGAGATCTTCAATATTATAGCTCCCTGGAGGAATCGATAATAGTCGTGCAGCTACTCCATCTGGTGAATAAAAAAATTTATTATTGCTGCTCGTTATGTTATGCCAAGAGTACCATATTTGAGCATTGATTAAGGACATCTCGTAACTTTTTTTAATGTCTAGTTGCAACGGTGGATTAAAGCTAGTTATAAAATCTTCTGATTTTCCTTGTCCTTTCCTAGAGTCAAAGAAAAGTGGTATTGATGTCATTTTAATATATTGTCAAATAATTTTTGGTGGTCGCAGTGTGAAATGCATTTGTTTAATTTTAGTTTTTTCAAAATGTTTGCAATTTCTTGATCCAAACGTTTGTTATTATTGCCGGCTTGTTTGGCTGCTACTAGTAAATTAAGTCTTTCACAAAGTTTGTTGGGATCTTTAAGCCCTTTTCCAAAGGTAAGTTCCATTCCTCCTAATAATTTTTTTAATTTTTCTCTGTACTTTTTAAAAGTTTTTATTTGCTCATCAATCACTTCTGTATCAGCATCACGTCTTCTTCGTAAACCACCTAATCTTTGATTGATTAATCTAGCTCTGTCTTTCAATGCGTTTATGTAATCTGGCCCGCGTTTTACAAGCTCAACAATATCAGTCTCAAAATTGTTTTGCGTAAGCAATTCTTTTTCTTCATTATCGAAAGCACTCTCAAAGTGCACAGTATAAATTGATCGAGGTTTATCTTCAATGGCAAGCTGTTGCTGTATGTGTTGAATTAGTTGGTCTTGCCTTTTATCAGTTTTTTTCTGAGTTTCTTCAAACGTTTTAGTAATGGGACGAAATATTTCAGAAGCAGACTTTTGCAGTTGTTGTTTGGCTACAATTTCTTTTTGCAGCTTTTGTTTCAAAAGCTTTCGGTTATTAATATAATCCTTTACAAGTTTATTTTTGTTTTTCAACTCTTATTCATTTACAAATGGCATGTTTACTATATAGCATATAAAGCTTAAGCCCAAAAATGGTCAAAGCATTTTCTGTAACGAAGGGGTAGGTGTTTGGCTGTTTTGTCCAGCACCATAAAATTGTAAGGATCTTTGGTTGCTTCACGGTAAATCGACTCCATTTCTTCTTTTGTTATACCTTTAGCATGATCGTCAGTAATGTGTCTGATATCTTTGTTGTCTAAGTTCCCGAAAAAAACAAAACAGTTAGTGTTTCTTCTTATGTACTTCGGAGTGTTGAAGTATGACTGGGTGAGGTAAATACAGTTGCAATTTCTGTTTCTAGATAAAGAAAAGTATTCCATCAGTTTTTTCATGTTGTCTAGCTTAATGTCGTCAAAAACTATTACTTTCTGTTGAGGGTCAAGCTCTTCTACTGGAGGCAAGTCTTCAGGGCTTAGCACTTCAATACCTTGCTCTTTTAAAAATCGATACTTATCTTGCTCAGGATTAACAGTATAAACACAACAAAGGTCGTAATTCATCCACTTGAGAACCATGTTTAAAAGCAAATTTGTTTTTCCTGACCCTGTCGATCCTACTATCATGTAATGACAATCTGGTAGAAGATAATGATGTTTGATTTGCTTGTTGTCCCCACTTAAATATTTATCAAAGTTTATTATATTCATTTATAATAAAGAAGGACAAAATGAATATTTCAAAATTTGGAACAAGTGGAAGTCAATCTTCAAGTACTGTTAAGGTTGTAGGTATTGAACACAAAGTTTCCAAGTCAGGAGATATAATGTATGGTGATTTAAACTTAAACAACCACAAAATTACAAACTTAGCCAATCCTGTAACAGAATCAGATAGTGTAAATAAAGGATTCTTGGATAATGCAATTAGCAACATTGTCCACTTTGCCGAAAGCTCTGAGTTTGGTTCGAGGTTGGCTACTTTAGGTATAAACAACAATGATCAATATGTTGTATCGCCCTCTCAAATTCAAATTCAGAGGTCTCAAATATATGGTGTGGAAGTACTTGGTCGTTTACCAAACAGGGTCTTTCGTATAGAAAATATTCCACCTAACAACGCATCAATTGAATTAGGTGAATCATTGATTCTAAAAGGACTTGTTGAACCCATTCTACCTTCTGATGCGGCAACTAAACAATTTGTTGAAAATTTAGTTACAAATGTGAGAGATAATATTAACTTACAAGGATTACGCACTATCATAAATTTACGAGATCCCACAGCACCAGGTGAAGCAGCAAACAAAAATTATGTTGACCAAATAACGCAACACATTCAAACCAAAGACGATAATGTAACCATTTCACGAAACTTAGATATGAAAAATCATACCATTTTCAACGTAGGTAGACCTTCCGAACCTACCAGTGCAATAAATAAACGTTATTTTAAACGAAATATATATCGTCCAAAATTTCAAATATTTTTGGGTGCTTCTTCGACACCTGATTCGAGGCCAATTCCATCAAGTGCTATTTATTCAGTTCGTACTAATACAGATCACAATTTACATTTCGTGAGTGCACCTCTTGTCGCTGGGAACGATTTTCTGTCTTTGCAATCCGATAGTATTCATTTGAGAGATGAGGTAACCAGCAGTTAGATCGAAATAAGCGTAAGCGGACTTGTGAAAGTTACCAGTTATGATGATGAAGACAAATTACATATTGATATAATCCGTGTTAGTGAAGAAGAAACAGATAAAATAAGTAAAACAACAGTGACACCCCCATTCGATTGCTTTAATTTAAACTGCATTGTTTTTCCTAATCCTTCTCGAGATGTGTTTCGCATACAATACAACTATGTTTCTTCAAATTCTTCGGTATCAATGAATATAAGCAGTGTCGTAATTAAAGTTAAACAGCTTGAAGTGGGTGATCAACCAGAAGCGTAATTGTATATCGTAAAATAAACAATGGACTTTAACCACATTAGTAGAAAA
Organism: Trididemnum nubilum; assembly: GCA_963965965.1. Taxonomy (NCBI): domain Eukaryota; kingdom Metazoa; phylum Chordata; class Ascidiacea; order Aplousobranchia; family Didemnidae; genus Trididemnum; species Trididemnum nubilum. The sequence continues at coordinate 18,658,000 of OZ014487.1, forward strand.
TTGACTCAAGAACAAGTGAATGAATTGACAAATCTGTATCACACTTATCACAAACAGTATTGGTGTTATAAGAAAATGTTTAAAAAATTTAAAAGAATGGACTTAGCTCTAAAGCTGTCATCTGTTGTTTTTACTACAACTGGGGCCGTGGTTGGTTCTGTTACATTAAATCCGATTTTCTTGGCGTCTGTTAGCGGTACAGGTGTTCTTTTACAGACAATAACGACGCAGAAAAATTTTTCCAAAAAAACTGAGTCTTGTAGATATGCTTATCAATCGTATCAGAAATTACTCAACAAGTTAAAATTGTTTTTAAGATCTGGTGATATTGACGAGTTTTTCGAAAGAGAACTTGCTATGGTTGATGACCAAGTTGCTGATATATGTCCACCAATTTCTGAAAGCTATGAAAAATTACATGCTAAACGATTTGTTTCCACATAATCTCATATTTCTTCCGTAATGCATCACTAATTTTGTATGAAGGTTGTTTGGAAATGTCTAAATATTCTAAGATTTTATTTATAAAAAAATCTATCTTAGGAAACCTTTTACCAGTGAAGCTTTGTAGTTGGTTTTCCACGGTTGTCCAAATGTTCATAAATGCTTGTATTTCATCAGCAGACAATTCAAGGCGTTGTAATTTATTTTTAACATAAGCAGTTCTGCAGTAAACTGATTTACGTAAAACAACATTACGTGGGTTATAATCAATCCAGTCGTTTACAAAATATGGGTGATGAACTACACCACAGTTAATACAAGTTCTATTTCCATTTATAATTTTTATGTCAAGATTTTCACAACAATTTTCATCCATCTTTTTTTATAATAGCATATATTTTTTTTTTAATTAATAATGACCATAAGCAAAACTATCAATTCCATTAGAAAGAATATATCGTTTATCATCAAAACACGAAAGAGACTTCTTGTTGATTTCAATGGAATAAATTTTGTGGTTTTCACTTCTAATTGATTTCATTTTATGAAACATTTGACGATTATTGAAGAGCGTGTTTTTGTAATCTTCGTGCTTTAACAGATTCCTCACTACATTTTTTTTAATTCCTTTTGCAGTTTTGCAACCTCTTTCATCTTTTGTGACGTAGCTGTACATTTTAGATCTAAGTCCTACAAATTCTACTATTGGCACACCTGCGGTTTCATCTTTCATCTTTCCAATTACTTTCTTATTTTTTAGGTCATAAAAGTTTGAGGTTTCTTTGTAACCACTGAAGTCGAATTTGTCTTTGTCAGCCCAAAAATCTTTGTATACGTCTTCTGTTTTTATATCATATGTTACTGAATCTGTATCTGTAAATAAGAGTTTTGCATTCTTGCCATATTTCTTTTTCATATAGTTGTAATGAAAATCATACATCAACGTTTTTGAAATATCGAGAATACACATTCCCACATAAGCGGGGCGGTTTAGGGTTAAAGATTCTTTGATTTTATGAACTGCAACAAGATTTTTATTAAATATTTTGCTGCTAACGTAGGTTGGTTTTGCACAATGCTTTAATAGTTTTTCTGGTTCGTTGATCAGAGTAACATTGATACCTTTACGAAGATTTTCAATTGTTTTTCCAAACACTGAGTTGCTCATAAGTTTAAAAAAATCTTTCTCAAAGTCAGACTTGGCGGTTTTTCGTTTTTCTGTATTGAAATCAATATACTTTTTTAACCAAGGTGATTCGTTAAATTCTAATACCCGATGTACTTTTGTAACTTTTAAGCCTAATTCAATATACTGCTTTAAGTTTTTGTAATAAAGAACATAACTCTGTTTTGACTTTAAATTAGGTATTAATTTTTTAACTCCTTCAACTTTTATATTAAACTGAGTTTGTAATTGTTTACAGTAGTCTGAAAGGAGGTGATGTTTAATTTCCATTTTTTCTGGAGCTAGTGGATAGTCATTATGACTATCATGAAGGTGTTCAGGATAGTCCAGGTCAACTTCTAGTATTAGTCCTTTTCCTTTAGGTAAATTTGCTAAATCAATTTCTTTTTCTGATAGCCATTTAAAACCACCCGTTGGTAAATTTTGGCTCATTGCCCATCCATATAAATTGTTTGCATCAAGATATGTAATATAATTTGATGGCTGCTTTGAATCGTAATTATTCATGTATTTGTTGTTAGCTTTAGCATATCTTTTAGAAATGTATGAAACTCCCCCTCTCACACCTTTTTCAATGAAAAGAAATTTGTCAATATCTGTCATTAATTCCAGTTTTATTTCAGTCATTTTAAGCATTGCATCCCATGATAAACCGGGAGAAGTAAAATAATGGCAAGGGTCTAATTCGTAATATTGAAGACAAGTCTTTCGAAATTTCTCAAATACATCTGCTAACAGCAAAACATCTGACTTAAGGTACAAGTCGTGGTGTGGTATTGTCCCATGGATTCCAACTTGAAAGTAGTCCACACATTCTGCGCATGGTTTTAATCCTCATCGCTTATATCTTCATCGGTTAAAAGACTATAGAATTCCTTTTTTGGTGGGAGGTTTCTGTCGTCAAACTTATCAAAGCTGTTCATATAATCGTAGGGATAAACTCCTTTTCTTTTCATTAGTTCTAGTTTTTCATCCTGAAATTCTTGTGATGTGTATTTTAAGTCAGAAAGTGGAACGTTCTTAACCAGAGTTTCTAATGAGCTACTCATGAATTGGAAGCTATCGATAAATTTTAAATGTTTGCCTAAGAAGAAAGCCATGTATTTTTCTAGATTGTTTGGAATTACTTTGATATCCTTTTCAAACTTTCCTATTTCTTGCATAATAAAATGTGAATCATAACCCCTTAAATTATGAAAGATTACTGGTATCTTATGAGTAAGTCTGAAGTTTCTATTACATTCATTATGTGCCGCCCCTCTGTATTTTCCTGTAACGTGACAATGATCTCTAACCCTTTTGTCTTCCTCAGAAAAGCCTTTTTTACAAATGTGGCATTTTGTAGCTGCTTGAAAGTTTTCTTCATCTTTGTTCGTTAAATCCATAGGTTGATTGAAATGTTCATTTTTCGTTTTTTCACAATAGTCAACTTCTTCCAACATAGCTTCCAAAAATTTATAAACAGCGTTTTTACCTCTATACATTTGAATTGGTCTACTGAATTTATCGTCATAGCAACAAACTATTTTGTAGGAATAGCCGCAATCAATATGTTTTTGGTATCTTTCTGTGTAGGACTTTTCATCATTTGGCTGACAGCTGTCAATCTTTTGAGTTATTGCTTCAAAATCAGCATATATAACAAAGGGAACTGGTAGTTGTTTTTGAAAATTATTAAACTTCACCGAGCTACCTTTTTTGGGCATTTGTATTGCTTGCTTTCCATTTATAATTACGCAGTTTGGTGTGTGTTTGTGTAGAATTTCCTCGCTGCTAAAACATTGAAGACAATATCTGCAGAAATGTTTTCTGTGTTGGTGCTTGCTTTGATTATACATAAATCTATTAAAGTCTTTTATCCAAACATAATGTTGCTTTTCGTCTTCCATTATCAATAATAAATCGAGAGTTGTTTCAAAAACCTTTTTAGACACAAATAAAGGAAAGCGTCGCTTGTTTTCATAACCAATAACATTAATGCTGATGTTATTTTGTTCTTCAATTTTTGGTATTTGCTTGATAGAAACTGGAAACTCTATACCGTCATAATTTAGTGTGTCTACATATTTTTTGTAATGACTTATTCTTTCACGATTGCTTTTTACTTTCTCACTGTATACTTTAGCTAAATGACACCACCTAAAGCATTCGTTGTCTTTGTTTTTGATGTTAATTAGTCCTTTCTTAGCATTTCGAAGTTCTTCCGGTAATGCAATATAAGTTGATCCATGAAGAGGGGTATATTGAACTAAGTTAACGAAGTGCCCATCAACAGAAAATATAGACCATCCGGAACCTTCACTAAGCCAATTTCCAATTTTATTTATTATTTGATTGGATGCATTTTGTTGCATTTCACTCACATCATCTTTATTTAAGATGACAATTGCTCTGCTGTTAAAAAAAGCTGTATTGGTTATCACTTCACCTTCTTTTTGTTTTTCAAAGGTTATTTTAATAGTAATTGTTACTTTTAATCCTTTCATTTTAACCAGGTCTAACCGTAATTTATCTTGCACTACCTTCTCTGTTTCATTCAATTGTTTCAATGGGCTAAAATCAACAATATCTACATCATAAGATTTAGTATAGTTTTTCAGAGCAGTTTTGAGTAACTGCACTTTAATTACCCGTTTAGGAAAAAGATTTAAAATTTTTTGAAATGCTGCTGAAGCACTTGCTTTAATAGTTGGTGGTACGTAAGCCATCAGCCAATCGGCAAAATCGTTTATACGCTTTTGAACTTTACCAGCTGCATTAAGAGCTATTTTCTTTAAGGTTGGGGGAAAATTTCTAAAGGGTGACGGTTTTAAAGTAGAAACTCCAATATCTGGAACCGCCTGATCTAAAATATTTGATTGGTTCATTTTTATTATAAGAGAAATATAATCTTTAAGTAATTTTTATGCTTAAGAAAATTTTGTCTGTAGTTAAATAAAAATGAATGATAAATTAGTCATTAAAAATCGTGAGTTTTATTTTCATCCAACACACAAAGCATACGCTGGGAGCATTGATGGATGCGTTGTTCATGTTGTTGCTAGAGAACCAACATTTGGAAGCATAAATGAAAAAGGTTATTATGAAATCACTGTTGAAGATTACTGGGATAGAATCTTGGTTCATAATTTTATATGGGAATGTCATCATGGGCTATTAAAAAATGGAGAAAAAATAAAACACATTAACAAAATACGTTATGACAACAGATTAATGAATTTAAAGCTTAGAAGTTGAAATGAAATTATTGTAAAAATTTCGACAAACAAAAAGATAAGCTACGTTTAACTTGTTAATCAAGCATTTTCTTTGACTTCAGTGGGATTCGAACCTGATCTTCTGTTTCTTTAACTTCACTGAGAATCGAACTTACTATTTTGGATTTTCTCCGACTTCACTGGGATTCGAACCTGGTCTTCTGTTTCTTGAGTGACGTAATTTCGCGGAACTGGTGGTTCCGCGGCATTCTAGAATGTTCTTCTCTTGAGTGACGTAATTTCACGGAACTGGTGGTTCCGCGGCATTCCAGAATGTTCTTCTCTTGAGTGACGTAATTTCGCGGAACTGGTGGTTCCGTGGCATTCCAGAATGTTCTTTGATTTCACTGGGATTCGAACCTGCTCGTTACTGTAAAAGTAAAGCGACGGCTTTACCCACTCGACCATCGCGTCTTGATTATTATAATGGAAAAAACGCGTACTTTAACTAAATACGTGATTACGTCACAGACAAGCTTAATCAGCTGTTTGTATGAAAGAGAAAGGACATTTAGACGTTTACGTTGGTTGCAACAAGTTGATTAGAAGAGTGTGGAGCAGCTGCGATAAAATGATTAACAACTATAGGAATGAAAGTGAATTGCAAATCATCAGAGAGCATAAAAAGTATCATGGAGACATGTTAGATTACCTAGATGAGTTCGAGATAAATGGACCATTAAATATTGAACCAAAAAAACCTTCAAACAAGTTGCCGATTCCTTATAAAAAAAAAGAGAGACTTGTTGGCGAAAAGTTGCATGAATATTTAGTTCAAAATCTTTCCACTGCAGATTTTCAACCAGGGCTTATTGAACCGGAAGAAAAGACGATCAATTCGTTGACTGAATATTTAACAAAATGTGTTCAACGTGAAAAGACCGTAAACAAGCAGTCTCTTTGCTTTCATGTTCGTTGCGGAAAAGCTTTGAACATTCTCCACGCATTATGGCGAGAAGAAAGAGCAAAAGGCTATATTTACAAAACATGGAAAGCATGGGTGGAAGAAAAGATCAATATCGGTGATCGAAGTGTCAGAAAGAAGAGAGCAATTGCTGATTTGATCGGTAATTTACCACGATTTCAATTTCTTACTCTTTCATTTTCGGAAGTCTGTAACCGAAAAAGTGATATAAAAGCTATGTTGGATGCTTATCCTAACATTCGAGAATACTGGTCAAATACACCATAATTGTGATTATTAACTGATATCAAAAATATGTTATTTCGGGCTCATTGTAGTGTATTGTATGCTAGTCAGCTGTGGTGTTGTTATATCCATGAGAGCTATAGACGTCTTCGAGTGTCTTACAATGACTCTTACCGTAGTATTCATGGGTATTCCTCGTTATTGCAGTGTCCGTCAATATCAAGTGGAGGCTAATGTTGATACTTTTGATGCCCTTGTTCGCAAACTTTTATTTCGTTTTATGAATCGTTGCCACAGGTCTACCAATGTGTTTGTTCACTCATTACTTCACTCTTGCAGATTTCGTTGTTCGAAATATGTTGCTCGCTTTATAGATTTGCTTAGTGTAAATGGTTTGGGAGAAGCTTACTGTTCTTCTCTGGCGCTTTAGAATTATTAATGCATGACTGTAAACTTTTTTTTGTGTGTGTGTTTCTTTTTTTTTTTCGTTTTCTATGAGCGCTTTTGCGCTTGACGCAAATAAATAAATAACAAAATAAAAGTGATTATTGAAATGAATAAAATGCTAATGCAGTGTTTGTTGACAGCCACACCTCCCAAACACAACTTATTTGTAGTAGCTGTTCATGAAATAGGTCATTGTTTAGGTTTAACCCATTCACAAAGTACAGATTCTATCATGTATCCTACTTATAAACACGAGTGGTCAAAAGTATCAAGTGATGTTCTATCAAAAGAAGACATTGAAAGAATACAAAAGGCGTACGGTAAACCCAAAGTGAAAATATTTGATAGCAATGGCTTTACAATTAAAGTGAAACCTATAGAAAATGACAAAATCAAACTAATTATTGAAAAGAATTAAACGCGACTGAAGCGTAATTATGAGCACAAGTTGGTTACATGTGACAAGCGCTCAATTGCGAGTTTAATATCTCCTACTAACATCGGGAGGGGTGGACTGAGAACCACGATTTAAAAAAAAATTTGAAACACAAGGACGGTTTCAGTGCATTTTAAGTCATTTTGTTTCCAGTGCATTTTTTAAGAGTCAGGTGACCTGCTTTGCACTGAATGATTTTTATTGAGAATGGGCCGACTACAGTGCAGTCACGTGACCTCTCTTAATTTGAGACACAAGGACGGTTACAGTGCAGTCACGTGACCTCTGTGCACCGAACACGCCATGTCATATACTACTCATAGATTGCATTACTCTATCGCGCTAAAACTCCCTTTGTTATAAAACAAACATATAAATGAAAAAAATGAAAGTCATGCGTCTTACGCTGATTCTGCTTCCGGACTCTGTCAAAAAAAAAAAGACTTCAAGTTAACTTTAAAACCATGCTTTCTACTAATGTGAGTGGTTCTAATGAGAATCGAACTGTCCGCTTAGGCTCTGATGCCTGCTTTGCTGCGAAAGACGAGCACATGAGCATCCTGGTATGCAATCCAATTAATGACTTTATAATTTGAGGATGTAGAACCGATTTTCATAGCGGCGGGTGGAAGTAGCATGTATTAAAATGTTGAATTTTAATATGTCTATAATGATAGCAATTTGCTAAATTTAACTTTGATTTACACAGTGTTGTATAATAATATATTACATTGCATATCGTAAATTTCATTATTTGTACTCATCTTTTTTATTATTTTTACTCATTCCCATAGACGTAGCCAGGATTTTTGATTGGGGGGGGGGGGGGGGGGCAAACCACAAGTCACATGTAATGACATCATCAAAATTTTTCAAAAGAGGAATTTTTTTGTGGAGCGAAGATATCGCACAAAGGAAGACCTGAAGCAATGGTCTGTATGCACTAAACCAGGATTTTGCTAAAGGGAGAGGGCCTAAAGTAATGGTTAAAAAGTACAAATGTCAAACTTGGGAGACGTGTGTCAGTATGCTACTGTAACTTAAACGAATCACAGAAGGGGGTCTGGGGTAAGAGCCCCCGTAGCCTCCTCCGCAGCAAAGCCCCCATCTACTGGGCAATTTTTTGTAAGTTTTTGGAAAAAACAAGCTATTTTAATGCCATTCGATTGCACTTCGCTCGTGTTCAGAGCCATTTCAGAGAACAAGATTTTTAACATTTGAAAGCCAATTGAAAAAGTTAAATTGCTCAATCATCCTTTTCCTTGCTATTTTGGTCCAAAACACGTTTAAAATCTAGCGCTTTGGTGTTAAATTTTAATTGCAAGTGATTTGGCCCAAGTTGGGAAAGTAAGGTGCTTTGACTCGAGCAATATTTTAGCAATAAATAATAATCCACTCGAAGATTTTCGTTAGAGATTTTAGTTTTGTCATGAAATCCAGGCCCCCTCAATTCAAATTCAATAATTTGTTCAATGAGCATTTCCTCTAGCTAAATTTTTAAAAAGTATTTTGTGCGTAAAAACTAGGGAGGTGGAGGTAAATTGTTATTGAAAAATGATCAATAGATGGTTACGCTTACTAACCACGTCATTCCCGGGCCGGATTTACATTGCGCAGGGCCCCTGGTACTTTGTGGATTTTCGCAACATCTTTCGGCCAAATATTGGTGAAGACCAAAAAACGTCGGATCATCTGAGCGTGGGGCCTTGATACTGACTGTGCCCTATGGTAACTCCGGTCCTGGTTATTGCATTACGTTCATAAAAAGGTTAGATGAGGGTCTGAAGTAGCAACTTTTAGAGTAATGCCACCGTGCTATACTCTGCCTACCAGTAGCGTAGCCAGGGGTGGGGGGCGAGGAGGGGGCTATAGCCCCCCACCCAATTGGCCTGTCAACCAAAATGCAGAATAAGAAAAATACCACGTTTTAGCTCTTCTGAGACTGTTTTTTTGCGCTGGAATGGGCGAAAAAGTGATTTAAAGCATCTTTTGAAACATATATTCAGGGGGGGCTAATTTGTCAAAAATTAATATCACAAATCAATGAAAACTTTAAAAAATGTCCAAAAACAAACAATCAAATTTGATCGCTAGTGTAAAAATGCCAAGCATAGGTTTTATCAGCAAATATATTAGAAACTCAGGAATAAAGAGGGGGGCTATTCAGTGTTAGTTAATTAGGCCTATAAATCACTTCTCTCAAATATCTTTTCATTAGCCCCACCCCCCCAATTATTTTTCTTTATAAAATATAGACGAAATAGATTACTCCGTTTGAGTTTTATTGAATAATAGAATTTTATGATTTACCTGCATGTAAACAAGGGAACTGCAATGTTATCGTAAGCCACTTCCCACATAACCCATTAATGCAACCAGTTGAATCATGTTACGCTGCCAATTTCTCTGCCACGTTTTAAAATCATTATTTTTTTATTAAAATAGCTCTAAAATTAAGTTATTTGTGCAAAAAAATGCAAAATTATTGAGCGCTGGGGGCTCCGCCCCCAGACCCCCAAAGCAGCCCCCTCCATTGCGAATTTCTGGCTATGCGCCTGCTACCTACTGTACCATAATAATCTTGCAATGCGTTACTACTGTATATTTGTATGCTATACCATGATGTCATACTATGTCTACAATGTCACACTACGCCTACTACTGTATGACATACTATACCATTGATTCTCAACCTTTTAGGGCTTGTGGTTCCCTTCTAGCAACCTAGTGGCCCCCCAACTCAGCAATAAAATTTTCTGCCCGCAGATAAAATTGATTGAAGACAAAAAAAAGGTCTTCACCGAAATTTGGTAAAGTATTCGGCCGAATTTGGGAAATTTTGTACGAAAAGCCAATTTTTCGTCTAATTGTCCAGACAGTTTACTCTTAGTGGTGCCCCCCTGGTTAATGTCTCGTGGCCCCCGGTTGAGAACCCTTGTACTATACCATACTAAGCTACTGTGCCTGCTTTGCCATACTACGCCGACTGTGCTATACTACTATGCCTACTCAGAGGTGGGCGATCGCGGCGCAATTATTGCGCCGCAATTATTTTACTTGTGATTGAGCTTGCGCTGCAATTATTTTTGAACAATTGTGCTGACACTTGCGCCGCAAGTATTTTAGCAATTTTGAGTGCCATTGCGCAAGCACAATTCAAATGCAATGAAGAAAAACTGCTCTCCAATAACCTGTGATTAAAGTTTGGAAAAACCACTGGCAAGGAAAATTCATAAAAGCCTCGTCATAGGAAATGGCATTCGTCCACTGCTTGCAAAATTTCGATGGGATTCACAGCAGGAACTTCTTTCGTTGATAGTTTTTCTCTGAAAAGTTTTGCCGATTTTTCCAAAAAATAATTCAAATTTTTCAATTGCATATTTCAAAAAATGATTGCAAAATCAAATTAAAGAAAAAAAATGTAATTGTCTTTCCCGAAATACGCAACTCTTTCCCAAAAAAATCTAAAAAATATTGCTCCAGACAAAATTTAACAAGTTACTTGCACTTGTCTTTAAAAACAAGAAACAACAAAAACTATTAATTGCAACTTTTGTTGCTACTGTGGAAAACTTAAAAGATATTGCTAACCCAAGTGACATCATCTGCGTAGTTCTTAATTGATATACTAAGGAGGTTCAATTTCTTTAAACAAAAACATGATGATTTTTGTAGCATGCTCCAGTCGTCAAAGAGTGATGCTGATTACTCCAAAAGCATAAATCCACAAATGCATTGGTCGCTCTTAGCAAAATAAAATACATTAAGTCGCAATCTGGATCAGCCTCTGGTTGTCAGAAAAGATGACTAAGGATGGGATTGGAACCTATGCCAGCAACAACCAAAAGACATACACTGGTTTCGAAGTCACGGCAGTCCTTCAACACAGGACAGATGTTACACCACTTTGCCACCGTAGGTAATGCAGGGTTCGAAACTAACGCTTGCCCGCTTGTCCGAGGCAAGCTGAAATTGCTTCGGGGAAGTTATTTTTTGACTTAACTTGCCCGACGGGCAAGCTAACAAAATAGAGCGTATTAAACAACATCAAACTACATTATTTTGAGATGCAATTTAGCACCGCTTTTGTTGCAATAAAATATGTACTGTAAGTAAAAAAAACTGTTGCTTGCTTTATTTTAGTTAAACACTTTGTAATCATCACCATTAACACTTTGTTTAATTTATTCGTAAGCACATTATTTATCGAAATTAACACTTCTTAATCGCACGCAGATTTTTTTACACTCAAACGAGTATAGCCAAATGCTACTTTTTTTTCTGTGAAAAATTTTCCCGCGCTTGTCGCGTTAACCGCTGTTTCATATATCACTAGTACTACCCTGCGCTGCAGAAAGCAGGCGCTTAGCCAGAAATTTGCAATGGGTGGGTTGCTTTGGGGGTGGAGCCCCCAGCTGCCAGAAGAGGGGGTCTGGAGGCAAAGCCCCCAGCTGCCGGAGGCACGGGGGTCTGAGGGCTTTGCGCCCAGCGCTCGAAATTTTGCATTTTTTTGCACAAATAACTTAATTTTAGAGCTATTTTAATAAAAAAATAATGATTTTAAAACGTGGCAGAGAAATTGGCAGCGCAACATGATTTAACTGGTTGATATATGGGCTATGTAAGAGGTGGCTAATGATAACATTGCAGTTCCCTTGTTTACAAGCTGGTAAATCATAAAATCCTATTATTCAATAAAACTCACACGGAGTAATCTATTTCGTCTGTATTTTATAAAGAAAAATAATTGGGGGAGGTGGGGCTAATGAAACGATATTTGAGAGAAGTGATTGGTAATTAGCTAACACTGAATAGCCGCCCCCCCCCCCTAATTCCTGAGTTTATTAAATATTTGTTGATAAAACGTATGTTTGGCGTTTTTACACTAGCGATCAAGTTTGATTGTTTATTTTTGGGCACTTTTTAAAGTTTTCATTGATTTGTGACTTTAATTTTTGACAAATTAGCCCCCCCTGAATATATGTTTCAAAAGATGTTTTAAATCACTTTTTAGTCAATTCCAACGCAAAAAACAGTCTCAGAAGAGCTAAAAACGTGGTATTTTTCTTATTCTGCATTTTGGTTGACAGGCCAATTGGGTGGGGGGCTATAGCCCCCTCCTCGCCCCCCACCCCTGGCTACGCTACTGAGAGGAAGACATCAAGAATTTTGCAATTTTTTTGTTATGATTATTTTGAAGATCTTTTAGCTCCTATAGCTTTTGCAAAAGTTTCGACTTTCTAGCTGCTGTAGTTTCCAAAATATTCTCCATTAAAGATGTGCTTGCAACAAACCGTAATGTAGCAATTAAAATAATTACAATTAAATAATCAATTTTTGCGTAATGCATGATTGGAAAAAGTTAATTATTACTCTACGTCACATTAACATCTGACATAACGTCACATCCAAAAACTTGATTCTCGAAGTTAGACACGCGACTACGCTTATTTTGCAAATTCGGTGCTTTTGCCTAGAAGTACATTTTACAAATGTTTTTCCAAAGTTAACCTCATAACTTATTGTACGGTACCTATTTTTTTTGGGCAAGTTGAAATCTTCTCGGGCAAGTAGACGTTTGATATCACTTGCCCGACGGGCAAGTTGTTGAAAAAGTTAATTTCGACCACAGTTATGTGTTGAAACAAGCATGCTAACATTGACAGGCTGCACGGAGATTTGAAAAGTCACACGCTGGTTCAGATGCTCGCGTTGAGAGGGTTGTTGATCTACATTTTACTTGTCGGTAGCTCTTACTTGATACAATTTCTTTATAAAAAATACATGATAATTTTTTTAGCATGCTTCATATATTCGTCAGAGCAAACTGGTGCGTGCTAATTGATCCAGAGCACAAATGCATCGAAACTAGTAATCGATTTCCTTGACAAGCCATTACAAAAAAAAATGACCCCAAAGTGGTTCGCTTGCCAACACACGAAGACGTTATTGGTGGAATTTAACACCCAGATTCCTTTAAGTGCGTGTGTTAAACGTCATTTTTCATTGTTCTTTGCCCAAAGCAAGCGGAGTTTAGTGATGCGTATTTTCAAATGTTTGTATTTTTGAAACAAAATCAATAATTTTTATTTGGGGGGTGTGCATAAATTGCTTTAAATATTGATTTTGTACGGTGCAAAGTGCAGTTTGAGTAGTGAGTCAATCAGAATTATACGTTTTGAAACGTCACACTTGCGCTCGTGCTAGCGGTTGCAGTTAACGGCCCAATTATTTTTTGTGGATTGAGGAAATGCTTGCGCTGCAAGAATTTCAGAGTAGCTGCGCGTGCGCTTATGGCGCAATTATTGCAACTTGCGCTGCCCACCTCTGCTACTACTGTGCTGTTCTATGCCTACTATGCCGTAATAAGCCTACTAAATGCCATACTATAATATCATACAATACCTACAAGTCATACTATGCCTACTGTGCACTACTAAGCTACAGTGCCAAGACTGCCTATTAGGGTGTGACAGTTGCCCCGACTTTATTGTATGATGCTGTTCATTTTTTTGGTATTGCGTTTTGGCATAAAAATGGCGTATGCAAAAGCTTTTCAGGTTTTGTTCACATTTGGAGAAGCACCAGCAAATTTAAATTTTTCGACCCAATTTAGGGGAATCCCCACGTGAAAATTGGGTTTTTGGCTACAATTTGCTTAGAAATGGAACGAAAAGAGAAACTGATACAGCTGTATCAGTATTTTGCAGTTGCTTTAAACTTTGGTTTCTATTAAGATGATGCGGTGTTTTTCTGACGTCATAATTTTAGATGACGTCATTATTTTGATGCATTTTTTGCATTTATTTTATCAAGCTAGTACAAAAGTACAAGTTTTTTTTGTTAATCTGCAACAACGTCGCGAAATATTAATTCGAAGTCACAATCTTTCAAATTACAAAACTTTTTTAACAAATGAGAAAATTGGTAAAGTACATACACTATAATCGAAAAATACATCCCAATTACAGTAGTACACTGCAAAGCAATATAGCTTCACTAATACATGAAGTTAACAGACCAATTACAAGTTTATCGCGTAATAGCACTTTGTTAATCAATTCTTCATAAATCTAAACCAAGAACAAAATTTGACCGAAAAAACTCCACCTAAAGCAAAAAGTCTGAAAAATGTAAACATTATAAGTTCCAAAAAGAAAACCAAGCTGTAGTGTGTATTACAATGTGTATCGCAGCACTGGCAAAAACAAATTAGCTGTTTTCAACTGCAAGAAACCAAGATTTTTCTGGTTGCTTTGCTGGATAACGTTTTCTCTGCTTAAGAATTAGATTTCTGTCGGTTTTTATTACTTGTAGAATATCTTGAAAACGTTTCTTGTATTTTATGACTTATGGAAAGTCATAGCGCAATTTCATGCCACGCTCTGCTGCTTCATTTACAACTTGAAGAATCAGAAGTTGCACAGCAGACCTAAAACATAAAGTTTTTTCACGGGCTGTGAGGTAGCACTTACCTCACGTATCTGCTTTCCCATTAGGCTAGTGCTTCATCAGCATCTAAATTCACACATAACCTATCCTGACATCCCATCCGAACCTTATGGCTTTTGGGGTTCAAAAATTTTTGTAGGCATTTACAGAGTTACGTACGCCTGATGATAACGAACAAGTGTGAAATATGCATATAGCGTACTATTGTGGTAAATTGCTAATGTGATGTCATATATGGTGTCCATGCTTAGTGTTGCTAGCGCAATGCGGTTGAGGTAAGTGGAGCGCCAGTGTGATACTGGTCAAGAATCTCCTTTCTGGTGACCTTGTTGTCCGACTTAGATCAGAGTAATCTGAGAAGAGAATACGATGGCAAGTGCAGAAATTGCCCTCGTGTGTTGGTTGGAGGTTTGGTGGAATGTCGGGATTGGCTATGTGTGAATTCAGATGATGATGTAGTACTAGCCCAATGGGAAAGCAGATACGTGAAATAGGTGCTACATCACAGTCGTGAAAAAACTTGAAAATTGTCTACAATCAGTTTCATGTTTTGAAAATCTTCATCGTTGATCCATTCTTTTGTTGGGATGTGAAGAAAAAAATATTGCATACCAAATGATAAAAAACTTAAATGAGCCTAGTCCAATTAAATTAAGAAGAGAAGCTTTGTTTTCTGGTATAGAAGGAAGACAAGTCTTGCCATATTCCCCAAATTCAAGTCCTGTTCTTGTGGCAATGGTTGTGTCTTTATAGTTGAGAATGGACATTCCTATTTCTTTTTTCATTTCAACTGATACCATTGGTGAATTGTAATTGTAATTACATTTTATTCACCAAGTTGCCTTGGCCAGGAGACAGCGAATTATCGGTCTTCGAGTCTTCGAGTCAAGTTGCCACCTGCCCACCTGTCTACCACACACGGCAGAGGCTTCACACTGTCCCTTTTAATGCTGAACGTCAAGCAGGAAAGCTGTGAAGACCAATTTTTTATACTGTTTGGTTTGACCCGACCGGGAATCTAACCCGAGTCTACCGCTTCAGTAGCAGACGCTCTATCCACTCGACCACTGAAAATAAAACCAATTAATTGTGACATGTCAATTTAGTCGACAGCGTGGCCAAATAAGTAAAGGCGTCGTTTTTACGACAACCCTGATCCAGGCGCGTAGCCAGGATTTGGAAAAAGGGGGGGGGGGGGGGCTATTTGAAAGAGTGAGAAAAGTGCAAACGTCCTTGACCCGAATTTTCATTGTTCTTGAATCAGTTTCACACGGTTTGTCCGGAAATTAAGACAGAATTTCTCCGAAAGCTCGGAAATTCCAACGTTTTTTCCGCCCAAAATCAGGTGGTCTCCGAAAAAAGAAAAAGAAAAAAAAAGGTCTTCACCGAAACTGAGACTGATTGTTTGGCCGAAATCGGAATTTCAAACGTTTGAGGGGGGGCTGTGTACTTATGGGGGGGCTATTTTCAATTTTTGACAAAAAATCGGCCTCAAAAGCACCAAAAACGTACAATTTTGCATACTTCACAAGCCAATGGGGGAGCTAGAGCCCCCGCCCCCCCTGGCTACGCTACTGCCCTGATCGCATGATCTGGGTTCAACCCCCATTCTGGTCATGTTGTTGCACCCGTGGGTAAAACGCTTTACGATCATTACCTCTGCTTGGTGACTTCAAACAAGCAGGAAATTTAGTGAGCAAGAATTCCAAGAAATCCACAGGAACGTTGGATGAGTGGAAACTCCTAAGCAGGTGTGGATTCCTCCATGCACGAAGTAGTCAACGCAATGAAAGGTGTGCGGATCATCGAACAGTTAATGTCTGACGCTGTCCGGTGACAGGAGGATAAATATGCGCAACAATAACAATCTCAAGTATCCCGGATGTTAAAAATCAAAACTGTGGTTACATTTTCAAATGAAATCTTACATTATATATTTTCGCTGTACGACTGTTTTACCCCAAAGCGTGTAACGAGTCGGTGGGGCCCATCTCCACGTCATTGCGCCCGGGCAACACAGCTCCTTTCAAAGAAAATGTTACAGCGGTGGTGAGCCGTTGGCAACACTGCGTTCAATTCGACTGACCAGAGATTTAAACCCAGCTCAGACCTCCCGCTTCAGAGACGAACGTGTTACCGCTTGACCAACTGGCTGATTGATTCCATTTTTGAGATGCAAAACAAAAGGGTTGGTGCGTAGTTTTAGGATTGTCATTAATTTGATGGTGCGAATGATAGATCAGTTAGTATTAGGCAATTCGGTGCAGATATCGATTTTTTGATAAGCTGTTTTTAGTAAAATTGGTACAGCAGAGCATAATTATGTACTTATTTGTCTATAGGCAGTCTGAAAATTGTGTAGTAAGCTAAATGGTTGATGATTTTACAAGCTCTAAACTGAAATACATTTAATACTAAAAACGACAGCCTCAATTTGAAAAAACTCACCATCAGCAGTTTAGGCCAAGTTTTTTGGCTGGCGTTTTAAAAAGAAAAAATGTCTAAAAATTCAAAGTCACGGAGCTGCTATGCTGATTGTTGAAATGTCATAAAATTTTACAGGAATGCTTTTTAGGCCAATACGCAATACCAAAATTATGAACAGCATGATCAGAGTAAAAATAAATTTTAAGGGAGCAGCCGTCACACCCTACTGCCTACTGTGCTATAATAAGCCTACTAACTGTATATGCCATACAATGCCTACCAGCCTACAAAGCCATACTACACCTACCATGACACACCATGTCTACTCTGCTATACATGCCTACCATATTATGATGTCATCCTATGCTTACTATGCCATACTATGCCTACAATGCCTACCATATGGCATACCATGCCTACAATAAATAAAACCATAATTCATCTACGCAGGTAGAACAAATCCACTGCCCCAATAAGCCCTGTAGCGGATCGAGTGGATTCGGATTTCGCACTTTTTGGCAGTATACGCTACAGAGTGCTATTCTTTGGATATCTGCGTGGAGTGTTATTCTAAGATTTTGCAGTTAGATTGGACAGGAGTCACTGCGTGAATTTTTGGAGTGGAAGTCTCGCGAAAAATAAAACACTCCTGTAGTCATAGACTTCATAAAATTGAAACAAAGCTAGAACCAAAATACACTACTAAACAGACTGTTGAGCTCTTAGCATTCAGGTCTAGCTAATACCAATCGGGCTACCGTGACTAAAGGTGCGTTTAGACTGGACGCGAAGCAACGTGAAGCGACGCGAAGCAACCAAAATTTGACGTCATCAACAGCTCGCGAAAGGTTGCAACCGCTCGCAACCTTCGCGAGCAGTTGCGCAACAGCGCTTGCTTGCAGACTGTAGTAAGATAACCTACTAAATCACTGATTGGATTTTTACGATCGCAGTTTGCTAGAAAATAATGTAAATAATATATTTGTATGGTTTAGCGCCTATTTACCAGTCCAAAGAGTAGGTTGTTGGCAAAGTTAGATTCGCGATAGCCCTAGGCTAGCCAAGTTAATTTGGATTTAAACTGCTAAGGCTGTAAATCCTAGAGTGATTTTTCATAGCTATGCTGGATCTGAGAGCTTCATTATAATGAATACACCAAAGCAGTAGGCCTAGCCCTATGACATCTAGCTTTTTAAACAAAACTTTTTATTCTGTGCAGCATAGCAGAAGCTATTGTATCAGTCCAGTGGTTCTTTTGGCTGAGCAGCTTTTGCTTTTTTGTCTTAAAGTAAACTTAAACTAACATGATGTTGTTGTTTTTTTCAGCATATAAAATAACCCACCAACAGGCTAGTTTTGAATGTGTTGATAGTGTTTTCACTCATTGTTTGTTAGATTGTTGTTCTAAAAGTAACCACAATTGAACAATTTCTTAAATACTGCAAAAGTCGCAAAAGTTTTTTCTCTATTCACTTGACCAAGCCAACTTGGTAAATAAAACTGTATTTAGAATTAGTTTCAAGCTACACTGCTACGTACAAGAGCTAGATCAATACAAAAAATCGAAAAATTTCTATGAACTTTTGGATTGGCCTAATTAGTAGTCACTTCTTAGAATAGCTACAAACATGGAATTTTTTCTTCTGAATGTCCTCTTAAAAGTCTTCATGTTTCTGAAGGTCTGTGACGGTGATCAAGTTGAACTGGAAGCAATGGTTTTGGACTACCCCTAGTTTTATAATCATGAATATTGTAGTCTGGTAGTGATTTTTCACTCCAATCCTATGAGATGAAAATAGAAGTGTCAAGTGTATTAAATATTCATTTACTGTGTCTTTGCGTAATATTTGAATTAAGCTGTTTGTGAATTTCAAAACATTTTTACTGTCTCTTAAAATTTTTACTGCTCTACATCGTGAATAAAGTGACAAAGTAAACAATTTTATGTCTGAAGTTCAATCATTACCATTACAGTCAATGTATTTAGATGAACTAGAAAGCCAACATATATCTAACCAGTAGAAAGTGAGTTCTATTTTTTTCGCTGAGGTTACTATTATTGGTAGAGAAGTACCGGCCAAGCAAGTTCATTAATATTGTTCCATTCTCTAAACTAAACAAAAAACTTGATAAAGCATTTATAATAAAAATAATTGGACTGGGGAAGGAAGCGTCAGTTACATGAAAATGTGAGAACTAACAAAGCTTTAATTCAGATCCTTGAGTAACAATTTTCACATGAAAAAATCTTAATTTTTTTTTATCAGGGGCATAACCAAAAACTTGCTAAGAGGGGGCTTGACCTTACAGCTATAAGTTCGTCTGTATCTTACAAACGGTGGTTTAGAGCGAAGCCCTTTGAGGTAAACGCGACCGTCGCAACGTAGCCTACTGGTACCGCAAGAAAATGCAAACTAATAAAATGCTCTCGAAAGCATTTAAGTTCTCACTAAACATCGATAAGCGCTCCGCTAGCGAATAAAACACCAAACTTAGTTTTAGAGGCTGACTTTTCCTCAAAGCAACTGCTGGTATCACTCTGCTAAATTCTTGTCCTTCGATGATAGTGTCAAATCGTGCAAAACCTGCAATGTTTTTTTGCTTTCTCCAGCAAATCAACACAGCAATCCATTGCACAACAAGCAAAAAATCCACTACATAACTGATGACAAATCCAGCTTTCAGGTTCACTCATAGCGTTAACATTGGGAGTCTTCATAAACAGCACTAAATAACAAATACAAACAACTGTTTAAGCTTACTACAGGTATCATAACATGCTTGCCTGAAAAAGAAACATGACATCAAAAAACAACATAGTTTATGCTTTAAATGTACCTGTAGACTAGCCTATTGGTCTACACTCTACAAGATAGATCTACCACTACCATAATGAGACATGGATTGGTGAAAGCTTTCAAGGATTTGTTAACAGAGTAAAGACCTAAAGAGAACTTTTGACATCTGCTTCCAGGTTTTTGCGTTTCTGCATTAAAACCCAGAACTGTCATCGTCAAAAGAGATTATGGCAAGTTTTCAGTGGAAGGATCTAAACAAATCATTGATAGCTAGTAAATAGGCTAGGTACTACTACGTTTTTGAAGAAATGACTAGTCTTTTCATTTCCAAATTTGATCTACTGTACTTTGTTTTTCCGTTACACTTTACAAACTTTTTTCTCAAGATTGTTTTGTTACCTGAGCTATTAGTCTAGACTCTTCTTCACGGTTATTGCGTGATAATATAAACTCAATCTTCGTTTTACCGGTAATTCCAGCGCGCTATGACGAAACAGAACCCGTGATTAGTATAATAGCGCTTCAATAATAAAGTACACAACGCTTTCTGCTCATTGAATACATTTTAAAAGTAAGTTATTAAAATTAGCCAGTGAAGCGACCAGTCGCAAAGATTAGCAACCACTCGCGAAGGTTGGCAACCTTCGCGAGTGACGTAATCGACCACTCGCGAAGGTTGGCGAAGGTCGCCATCCTTCGCTTCGCGTTGCTTCGCGTCCAGTCTAAACGCACCTTAAGGCTGGTTGAGAAGGTGAGATTCCAACCAAAGATTTTGCAAAGTAGAAGCTAGTCATGCAAACGCTTACGCACGAGCCATTGCCTATTTCTCATACATTTGGTTTAAATACGACATTTTGTCACTGCAATGCTGCAAGTTGGGTGGTCTAGTGGTTAACACACTATGTTCTCGAGCCTCCGCACCCGGGTTCGATTCGCAGATTGGTTGTGCAAACGAGATACAGTATGCAGGAACCTGAAAGGAGATGTACGTAGCTTTTTTTTTGCTATAAAACCTTGCATTACAATTAGGGTTAGGGCAGCGATGCCAGCCTGAGGGGATAGCAATTACATAGCAGCAGCTTTTTAGCTTACGAAAGCGACGTACCGTTACGCTTGAGTGCGGCTCCCTGCGAAAGTTTTGCACGACTAGCTCCTCGTATTTTGCGATAACCCCAATGCTTGAGAAGGTTAGATTCCAACCGAAGATGTAGCAATAATCCCCAATGCAATGGTACGAAACTGTCAGACACACACAGATGTATACCGGTAAATCACTAAACTAGAAATAGGCCTAGCCAACGGTAAGCCTAGCTCATCTTATTCAAATAAAATACAAGTGTGTCAATAAATATTTACAAGCTCAAGCTAGCCAAAACTGTGCAAGCAAAACAATTCAGCATAAAACAATAGCCTGTAAGACTAGAGAACTTGAAACTCAGACTGGACTTAACTAGCCTATACAAACAGAACATCTTAGCAGTAGTTAACCTGTGAGGCTAAGAAACTCAAAAGCTTAAGCAAATAAAAGAAATACTCAACTCTTAAGCAAAATGCTTTTCCAGTAAATACACCAAACATTGTTTTTCAAAAAATGATAATTGCTGAAAAATGATCTGTTTTGAGTTGACGTAGTTAGCTTGAGCCAGTTTAAGGGATGATCTGGTTTCTTTAATTTTTATTTTAAGGCCTATGCTGTATACCAAAGATAAGTTTTGGTAAACCGAGATGTTGGGGGGTTTAAATCTCAAAAACTTTGGGCAAATGCCAAAATCTAATCAATAACGCACTTAAGAGCCACCAAAAGAAGCTTTACAATCTTTGGCGTGAACAAATAATCCGCAATCCAAAATGTATTATCAATCTAAGTTCCAAGAAGTTAACTTTACAAGAAGAAGAAGGTTTACGATTTGGTTTGGATCATCATATATTACCTCGGAAATTGAATTTGGCTTCTCTAAAAGTCTATGCAAAACGGTTATTTTCAAATATTAAAAGAAAACTAAAAATTTCATTTTTCCATGAAGGCACAAAAGATCAAATTAATTATTTGTTTCAAAAATTTGCTTGAAATGCTGAATAGCAATGTGCATCAAAACGCAATCAATTTCTCCACAGAACATTACAGTCACTTTCCAATAATACCGATATTAAAGTTTGCAAATTGGACAAAGGTCGTGGTGTGGCAATACTGAACTCCGATGATTATTACGCTAAACTAGACAACATTCTTGCAGATAAATCTAAATTCATCAAAATTAATACAGAACAAGAAATTCATCCAATAATCGCAAAAGAAAATTCAATTCGTTACTATGTTCGCAAATATTTAAAAGGTTATGGTGATGAAATTATCAAAAGCCTAATTCCATCAGGAAGCAATCCTGGAAAATTGTATGGCCTAATAAAAGTTCACAAAGATGGCAATCCAGCTCGACCTGTGGTTTCCATGATCGGTACTCCTGAATATAAATTAGCAAAATTTTTGGACTCCATCATCAAACCCTACATTCCTGATTCGTACATCATTCAGTCAAGAGAAGAATTTTTAAACAAAATTAATACTTTCAATTTTAACTCATCTAATCAATTTCTGGTCAGTTTTGATGTAAAATCGCTATTTACTAACGTTCCTTTAAGCCAAACTATTGATATCATTGCTAATCACATTTTTTCTTCTGACCGTAATGATCATCCTCCCATTACTAAAGAGGTATTTGTGAAGCTGATGCACCTGGCTACTGAATGTATGTTTCTGTTCAAGGATGAACTGTACAAGCAAGTAGATGGTATTGGTATGGGATCTCCACTTGGTTGCACTATGGCTAATTTCTTTTTGGGACACCTGGAAACGTTAATTTTCAAAGATCAAATGTCTTGTCACCCTAAAATATATGTTCGTTATACTGATGATGTGTTTGCTGTTTTTGATGATGTTAACGCGTGTTCGTCTTTTATGAATATTCTAAACAGCCAACATGATAATATTAAATTTACTATTGAAAAGTCCACAAACACTTTGCAATTTCTGGACGTTGATATCAAAATTAGAGAGAATACTGTTGATACATGGGTCTGGAGAAAGCCTACCAATACGGGTTTATTCCTTAACTTTGCTGCTATATGTCCCATTAAATGGAAATCTGGTTTAGTGTTTTGTATGCTCCACCGTGCCAAGTTAATTTGTTCAAGTGATTGGTTATTTTTCAAAGAGGTTGAAATTCTTAAATCGTTATTTTGATCTAACAATTACCCCCACAGTTCTCTGATAAAATATTGCGCAAATTTCTTGCGCTTTCATCCCATCATACTCAAGAAAACGAAAACAGCAATGAATGCGAGACTTGCTTTTTTAAAGTTCCGTATATAGGTTCTGCATCCAAACAATTTACAAAAAGTCTGTCTGAACTAGTTTATCGGGAATTTGGTTTAAAGTTAAAAGTAGTTTACGATACATTTAAGATCAATCGCTACTTCCAGCTGAAAAAAAAAACACCGCATGCTCTCTGCTCCAATGCCGTGTACCAGTTTCGATGTTCGTGTGATACGAACCTTGCCTACGTAGGCATGACTACCCGACATTTGGCTGCAAGAGCTTGCGAACATTTGGTTTTAGCTGGACCGCAAAAGAGCGCTATAAAAGAACACATACGCGCATGTGCCATTTGCCGTGAGGAAAAGTACACCGTAAACTCTTTCCAGATTTTAAAAAGTTGCCATACTAAGTATGAAACTAAAATCCAAGAAGCTCTTTTGATTAAAAAACTAAATCCTAAATTAAATAAGCAACTTTATGCTAAAGGTGCCTCTTTCTTGGTATTTTCTAATTTCCCAAATTTTCTGTTACGTCATAATATCACAAGTTAGTTCTTACCTTGATTTGACTTGATTTTCTCTTTAATTCGATTCACCTTTACTAGCACATTAATAGTTATTCTAACTGAATTGGTTTATTTCAAGCTAAAAACCTTTATGCTGTTGCTTGTTTGACTGTAATTTTAATCTGATTGCTTAATTTGCTCCAAAACCGGAAAGGCATTTTTATTTTGTTGGATAATAATTTTAAGTATTTCCTCATATAATGTACGTTATTAGTCAGGTATACGTAATTTATGTTGCCGTAATGCTTCTATTTCTTTTACAGATGTTTATGTATTATTGTTTATAATATCCTGAGGAGGGCTTAATTGTTTTAAGCCGAAAACGTTTGATATGTTTTGCTTTGAATAAAAATGTTACAATCCAACAAAGTTGCTGCTTATTGCTTTGATATGGTTCTGCAAATCAACCTCTTTGCCTAAATTATATGAATCGAAAAGAATTAGGGTTGAGTGGTTGATTCGGTCTCAAATTAAATTACAGCTCTAAACTACGTAATCTGTTTTGTTGATTACAATTAACATAGTTAAACAGCTGGTTAGTGGTACAAAACTTTAAGATTGTTTTAATCACTATCGCATTCATCGTCGATCTTTGAAAACTTTGGTAGCCTTGAAAAAGGCTGTTTTTTTTAAAAAGATTCGAACGGTTTTCGTCTCGCTTGTGTCAAGAATTAACGCGAGAATGAATTGAAGTCGAATAATGCGGGTTTTTATCGTTTTTCAAGTCATCGAAATTTCCACCTAAAAAAGAAAAAATATATCACGTAAATAATTTTGATTGGATGATTGTCAAACTTCGTATGTACGCCACCTAATGATTGATTATTGTAAAATCTGAAGAGAGCAGACACATTCTCTCTGCCGGCACAAAATTGGTTGCTGAGTTTTGATAAAAATAGCTTCTGGAGCTGCTAAGTGAAATTGAGTTCTTGCCTTTGACCAAATTGAAACTTGTCGATCATGATAGTGGGCAGCGCAATCAGGATTTTGAAGTAAGTTGGACTCCATTGGACTTCACTTCAAAATCCTGATCGCGCTGCCCACTATCATGATCGACAAGTTTCAATTTTGGCAAAAGGCAAGAACTCAATTTCACTTAGCAGCTCCAGAAGCTATTTTTATCAAAACTCAGCAACCAATTTTGTGCCGGCAGAGAGAATGTGTCTGCTCTCTTCAGATTTTACAATAATCAATCATTAGGTGGCGTACATACGAAGTTTGACAATCATCCAATCAAAATTATTTACGTGATATATTTTTTCTTTTTTAGGTGGAAATTTCGATGACTCGAAAAACGATAAAACACCGCATTATTCGACTTCAATTCATTCTCGCGTTAATTCTTGACACTGGCGAGACGAAAACCGTTCGAATCTTTTTTTCTTAAACAGCCTTTTTCAAGGCTACCAAAGTTTTCAAAAGATCGACGATGAATTCGTTAGTAATCAAAGCAATCTTAAAATTCACAATGTCATTTCTTAATCCAAACAATCGCTGTCGTACATCTAGCACCCAACCTATAGTCATAATTGCAGAGGCGGTTGCCATCAAAGTAGTCATGGGTGTAGTTGGGCAAGGCGGAGGATTAATACATGGCCTGCATTTGAATCTTTGACCGCTGTCACCTGAGCCTAAAAAATATGCTTTTGAGAAAATGTCTACAGCCAAAATAAATATTAGTACTGTAAGTTCATATCAAATCTGAAAAATAAGGAGCAGGGTTAATCTTCTTCACAAACTTCATGAATGTTGAAAACAAATAAAATTTAAAAATCTCGGTACTTTTTATTATAAAAACATGGAATAGAATGTTCCTAAGCGTTTAGACACATTTTTTATGATGCACAAAAATACAAGACACACAGATGCACTCACGATCATTACCTTGGGGTGTTAAAATTCTTTAGCTCTTTTATTACATTATGCGGAGCTGGATTAAGGAGGAGCCAAGGAGCCAGAAGCTCCCACCATCCACCACTAGTAGCTTGTACATTTGCGCGGTGTTGTGCAAAATAAAACTATTTTAGAATATTTTTCTTGCAACAAACTAGTTTGGTTAGCTTTTTCGTTTTCTTTTGTAAAAGGTTAATTTTGGCATTTTAATATCACAGCAGACGTATTTTAACTCCAAAACTAAAGAGTGGATTTCTTAATCAGCTTGACGTAACAATCATTATCATTTTCTTTCGCTGCTTATGCTCAGACTCAGTGACGCAATCACGGGAGGGAAATTAGGTGGTTCGTCTACCCCTTAATTAAGTCACTTAGAAAATTTAACCCAAAAGTGTAAAGCGTTCAAAAATTTTTTAGACTTCACCTATGAGTAAGGGGGAAGCTTTAAGAAATGGGGCAATTTAATTTTTTCAAATGGCTCTAAAAAGGTACGAAATTTGATCCAAATGACGTTAAAAAGGCAATTTTTTTTCTAAAAAATCACAAAAATTCCCTAGCGGTTGTGCGCTCCCAGACCCTTGTCTGTGATACGCGTGACTTGCACCACTTTCTCCGGCATGCTACCCAATTGAGTCATTTCTTTTTCAAGCAGAGTTATTTGACATTTAGGCCCAACCTACCTCCTTCCCTCACCAAAATTCTGGTTACGCGCTTGCGTCCGCGAACCATTCAAAGCATTTTTTTAACAAATTTGGTTTATAGTTTTGCACCTTAACCCATTAGTTCCTAGTGGTCGAGATATCGACCATTTTTGTTATTGCACACTACTAGGCTACAGTTAAAATTTTAAAGTTGCTTTTTTCGTAGAAACTGTTCAGGCGATACATTAGATTAGTCAGACATAATAAATCCTTATTTTATCTAAACTCCCGCTTTCGCTTTGTGCTACACGCAACATTTCCTGAAGAACAAAAATGGCTGAAGCAGCTCGGTAAGTGTCTACTTTTTTATTGTTTTGAGTTAGGTGTGAAATACCAGCAAAATTTTTTGAAACTTTAGAAAAATATTAGTAATAATGTTAACGTTCATTGAAAACTAAAAAAAAATTTCAATCGAAAAAAATTACTTGGAAACATGGTTTTGAAGACGGGTGGTCGAGATCTCGACCACTAGGATGAACTATGTCAAACTCGTTAAAATACTATTTTGCCGCTTATTTTTTCTAGAGATCAAGTTTTCACTGTTTGTGAAGTGCTGGATGCTATTGAGGAGGGAGAAGAGTTTGATAATGTGGCAGGGATTGCCATTGAGCCTCCGGAAGTGCGAGCGGAGACAGATGAGGACAGTGGAGATGAGGATCTAGATCCTGGCTCAGCCAACAGGCTCACTGGCTTTCAATTGCGAGCTCGAGCGCATTTGCTGCGAAGAAATCGCGATTCTGATTCCGACAATTCAGATGACGAAGCTCAAACTCAGACGGCTCAAGTTCAGACGCAATCATCGACTTCAAAAAGGAGAAAGAAAAGTGCAGCTTATTTGTTCCACAGAGTATCAAACTGCCCATCAGGATTATTACCAATTTTTCCTCCTTCTAATTATTCGGCATACCGTGATATGAACCCAGTAGAGTTGTTTGAGTTATTTTGGGATGAACTTCTGATTGAAAATATTCTTGATCAAATGAAACTTTATTCTATTTGGAAAGGCAAAGATGTGTTTGTGTCTAGCAAAGCTGAGTTTCGCACTTTTCTTGGAATAATAATGCTTTCTGGCTATAACAAGCTACCCCAACGAAAATTGTACTGGTCCCACGATTCTGATGTAGGCAACGATTTGGTCAAAAGCTTCATGCGAAAAAATAAATTCGAGCAAATTATGCAGTTTTTGCATTTTACAGACAACTCTGCTTTGGATGTGAATGATAGATATTGTAAACTGAGACCTCTGATTACGCACCTGCAAAAGAATTTTGGCAATCACTTCATTCCACAACAATATTTATCCCACGAAGAAGCACTCATTGAATATTTTGGCCGAAACTCATTAAAGCAGCACATAATTCAAAAGCCAATAAGATTTGGCTACGAATGTTTTTGTTTGAATACTCCTTCCGGGTATTTGATAGCATTTGATTTTTACCAAGGTCGAAAAGGAAATTACGATGTGGCACTTGCTGAGGAGTTTGGCAAAAATGCGGCAACTGTGTTGGCATTACTTCGTTACCTACCAGAAAATCTCAAGGATTTGGCATTTCACATATCAATGGATAATCGGTTTACGTCCTTCCCATTGTTTTCAAAGCTCAAAGAAATTGGATATGAAGCAACAGGTACAATACGCAAAAATAAAGTAGAAAAAAAGTGTCAATTGGTCCCCATCAAAGAAATGAAGAAAAGCAGCAAACGAGGGGATATTTGTGCCGCTGTTGGGAGAAGCACTGACCGTAATGAGGAGGTGAAACTGGTGCGATGGAAAGATAATAATATTGTGACTGTGTGCTCTACAGTATTCGGAACAGAACCGATCGAAAAGGTGCAAAGATGGAGCCGCATAGAAAAGAAGAAGATTGATGTTGACCGTCCATACATTGTTGAGCGATACAACAAGACCATGGGTGGCACAGATCGTCAAGACCAGCATGTCAACAATTATCGCAGTGGAATTCGCGGAAAAAAGTGGTGGTTTCCTTTATTTACGTGGCTAGTTGACGTAAGCATCCAAAACGCATGGTTACTCGGCCGTGAAGCCAACTGCAAAGACTGTGATAATCTGTTGACTTTTCGACGCTCTATCGCAATTTTTTATTTGAAGCATTATGGATCTGAACAAAAACGGCCAGGAAGGCGAAGCTCCATGGCCCCTGCTGAAACTGAGCTTCGATTTGACCGGATGGACCACTTTGTTTTGCGCACTGAAGGAAACGCCAGGCGTCGTTGTGCTCACTGCGGTAGTCGAAGTGTGTATGGTTGCAAAAAATGCGATCGAGGTCTTTGCCCCGAGTGTTTTGTCGACTACCACACGGAGCCCTAAGCAAAAGAACTCGTGATGAAAATACCAAGAACCAATATTTTATGACAATATGAACAATTATTGCTTTGAAATATGTCTGTGAAACGTTTATTTGCTCAATGAAAACGCAATAAAATTCGTTGCTTTATTTTGTGTAGTTTTACTTCAATCCATACCAGTACTGATACTAGCGAAATTCCGTCCGCGTAAAAAATTACAATTTAGCAAGTAGCAGCGTAGAGGGTACTACGACTAGCTTTAAAACTGTCAAATAAGTTTCAAAAAGTATTGTCAAGAATACTTCCTTCCTGAAAAAGTAGGAAAAACAAAAAGTTTGTAGTTTAAAATGCTATTATTTTTTGTCTCCAGAAGTTTTGTTTAGTTCGGAAGCTGTTTTATGTTGATTTACAATTGAAAACCGTTCCAATATTAACAATACATATAAGAATTCAGCCCGAGACAATAAAAAAAATTGACACATTTGTTCCTAGTGGTCGATTTCTCAACCACGTTTATTCTTTTATGACGTCACAATTAAAAAAGATCTGGCACTACTAAATGTACTCATATGATGTTATGTTGATGATATAGTAAGATGGAAGGTTATCTACAAAAAACAAAATTTTCATTTAATTCAGGAACTAATGGGTTAAAAAATGGGGTCCACCAAACTTGGGCCCCAAAACACCCTACCATATAAATTTGGCACTGGCTCTATAAGCTGACATATAGAGCTGTACCGCTTGCTGTGACCATTATAATGTATAGATCACAGACGTGTAGTAGATAATATTATGATAAGCTATACGTATTGAGCAAAACTCTGCTATAAAATCAAAGTTGGGTAATTGAGCTTTTTAAGCATATTCCGTAAATACTCGTTGCTTTTAGGTGTCCAATGTTTTGTTCCAGTGTTTGATTCTCACTTTTGACTACATATATTATGGTCATTTTTTGTTTCTTAAAACGGTGAGGAAAATCGTTCCCGAAAATGAACTCGTGAAAAAGCGAAAATGATGCGCTATATTATAATGCCAATTATATAGTTTACATAACGCACATCTAGTTTTAAGCAGAGTCGAGTAAGCAAGCAATTACATCTTTTTTACACTACTCGAAGCAGTTTATCGAAGTGTTTTTTACGTTTTAAAATGCAACGAAATCATAAGTATAGCCTACCATTGCACAAGGTAGAAAGTTTTCCACGAGGTCCTTCTCGACAAGCTGAAACAAATCGCAGTACTCCTTCACCACAAGTAGATTTACAATCTTCACCTGGCACTGTAATTAACCCAATCACTCCACATTGGACAAGCTTGCGTGTTGCAATTAATACTGCGAGATTGTGCTTTATTTGTAATACTTGTTCTTTGGCAGTTGTACGAAGAGACGGTGCCTTTCCGAGAAATAAATAGTAGTATATAGCCTACCAATTATTACAAACAATTGACGACATTATTTAAGAATTTGAGATCAAGAAGTTGCTTGTGACCAGCGAGTATATATTGAGTAGGCCTAGGCGCATACCAAAATCCAATAACGTTGGCCGTAATGCAGATCGTAAAAATAGCAAAGTTAGTTGAAAAGTAAAGCGTTGTAACTAAGCGCGCAACCAGTTTTGCTAAGGGAGGCTTGAACCAAATTTCAAATTATTTTTCGTATGGTTGTTGTGTTGAGCAAACTGATGCGATTTAAGTGTATCACAAATGACAATCTGGAGGCGGATCCCCCAGCCGACGGAGGCCATGGGGGTTTGGAGATGCTGGGAGATTTAGGTGATTTTTCTTAAAAAATAGCAATTGCAACGCTATTTGGATCATATTTTGCATGTTTTCAGAGCCATTTAAAAAAACTAAATTGCTAAAATTAGAAATTCATTTGAAAAGACTAAATTTCTCAGCTCTTTCAGCAACCCTGTCTTTTGGTTATTGGTCTAGTCCAAAACAAATTTAAACGCTTGTATTTTCGGTTGAATTTTCTGAGTAAGTTGGCTAAGGGCTGATCAGTAAGGTGGAGTAAAATTTTTTGTTTTTTTTTGTTTTTTGTTTGGGACACAATGGTAAATAAAAAGTTGCTCTGGAGCAATGCCTTTAAAATGGCACAAACATTAATCAAAAATTTCAAAGTCTTCAGGTGCCCCCAGAGCCATAAAAAATTGATTTTTTGCTGATTTTTTAAAATTTTCTGCATTAACGGAAATCGTAATATACGCAATTGCCTCGCTCACTTTTCACAAGCAATCACCTAAAACAGCCTTTTTAGCGATTTTTACTTGCAATAAAATTTTTTTTCATTTGTAAATTGAAAACTTTCAGGTGCCCAAAAAAAGCATTTGAAATTGATCATTTTTTTCTATATTTTGCATCAATTTTGGTTAAAATTTAACCATACGACAAAATGAGATACCTTTTGCAATAAGAGTGTTTAAATACTAAGCTTTAAAATGGTGCATTGATATGCTTCCTACGTTTATCAACCTAAACACTGAGGTCCGGTTTTCTACACTGAATGTAAAATTGTGTTCGTATAAAAGGATATTTTAGTTTATTTTTTGAACCAGAGGTCACCAAACTACGGCCCGAGGGCAGGATGCGGCCCGCAAGCTGATTTCATTCGGCCCACCACATGTTGCCGAAATAAAAGATGAACTAAAACAATATGGAAAAAAGGTACGCACTTTTTTAAAGACTGACGTTTTTGTTGAGACGCCCGCAATCTATAAATGATTTTTTGATTACGTTTCTTTTTGTGTCATCACAAATTTTGTTGTTAAAAACACCAATGTTTCACAAGTGCATATTTCTAGTTTCGAGCAGACTTTGAAGCATAAGCAGACTGATTGGGACAGTACCAGCACTAAATAATTAACTTTTAGGTTGTGTTATGATACTGCACTCTTTAAATTATTGCTAAAGAGAAAAGTAGATTCTAATTGTTAGGTGTTTAACAAAAAATGGGAAGAACAGTATTTTTGTTTAAGCTAGTAACAGTACAGCTAGTTGTGGGATATGTAATGAAAGAGTTGCTGTTTTGAAATAGCATAATCTTTGTCGGCACAATACAGCTCCGCAATCAGGGGACGCTTGCCAAATCACTAAAAGATAGCACTTACACGTGTTTTAGACTTGACCCTCATTTGGACTTGACCTGTAAGTAAGAAGGGAGGGGGCTGATCAAATTTAATTCTTTTAAATAATTCTTGAATTTTAGTAATTTGGTTCTTTCAAAAGGCTCTGAAAACGTGTGAAATTAGTTCCAAATGGCGCTAAATTGGCTATTTTTTCCTGAACAATTACAAAAATTGCCAAACGGCAGGAGATTCACTTCCAGACCCCTTGTGTGATACCGTTTAGTTGCACCAGTTTGTTCAGCACGCTGCTGAGGCAATTTTCGAACAAACTTTGTTATTATTTCGTTCAAGCCTCCTTTCCCCTTTTTCCCCTTTTATTATTTTGTTCAATTTTTGAACAAACTATGTTATTATTTCGTTCAAGCCTCCCATCCCCTTTTAGGCGCAAGCTATGTCATTATTTCGTTGAAGCCTCCCTTTCCCTTTTAGATGAAAATAAAAAAGGAGTAATCTGAATATTAGAAACTAGTCTGCAGCGGCCATTGTAGTTGGCTGGAGCGTCAACTGCCAACAAATGAACTACTATAGCGTTATCTCTTGCTTCACATTGGCCGAGCGGCAGAAAGCCCTTATGTTTTAACCAATTGGCAGCTTGCATGATGGGAAGGCAGTGCCCCTGGCGTACCGACATTGTTTTAAATAAACTAAAAATATCCTTTTGTAATACTGTACATAATTTCATGTCCAGTGTAGAAAACCGGACCTCAGTGTTTAGGTTGATAAACGTAGGAAGCATATCAATGCACCATTTTAAAGCTTAGTATTTAAACATTCTTATTGCAAAAGGTATCTCATTTTATTGTATTGTTAAATTTCAACTAAAATTGATGCAAAATATAGAAAAAAATGATCAATTTCAAATGCTTTTTTTGGGCACCTGAAAGTTTTCAATTTACAAATGAAAAAAAATTTTATTGCAAGTAAAAATCGCTAAAAAGGCTGTTTAAAATGATTGCTTGTGAAAAGTGAGCGAGGCAATTGCGTATATTACGATTTCCGTTAATGCAAAAATTTTAAAAAATCAGCAAAAAATCAATTTTTTATGGCTCTGGGGGCACCTGAAGACTTTGAAATTTTTGATTAATGTTTGTGCCATTTTAAAGGCATTGCTCCAGAGCAACTTTTTATTTACTATTGTGTCCCAAGCAAAAAAAAATTTCACTGCACCTTGCTGATCAATTTAGTTCCTAAGCCTTTTTGTGTGTGCCACTGGTAAGAAACTTCCTCTTGGATCAAATGAAAGGGTGATTTGCAATGACGTGGATTGTTTTTGATAGAGACATCTTTCATATGTCCTCTAGTTTTTTCAGTCGCTGGGCAATTTTAGCAATTTCTGGAAAAAAATAACCACTTTAACGTCATTTGAATTACATTTCGAACGTTTTTAAGGCCATTGGAAAGAACAAAGTTGCTGATATTAAGAATGTACTTGAACATCTTAAAATGCCTAGCCCTTTCAGCCCTCTTTATCTGCAGATCAAATTCAAACCACGTTTAAACGTTTGTAGCCAAAAATTTGCCATTGGGAGGGGGTGTTTTGGGAGTCTGGGGGCGGAGTCGCCAAAAGCCATGGGAGCTCTGGGAGCTAAACCCCCAGCCGCCAGAGGCTTGGGGTTTGGGGGCAAAGTCCACGACCGCCGTAGGCATGGAGGTCTGGGGGTGAAGCCCCCAACGCTCGAAAATTTTGCATTTTTTTGCAAAAATAACCTATAATTTTAGGGCTATTTTGATAAAAAACAGGCTTTTAAAACGTGGTATAGAAATTAGCAGTGCAAACATGATCAAACTGATTGCATAAATGAGCCATGTGGGAGGTGGCTGAGGTAAAATTTTAGTTCTCTTTGCATGCTGGTAAATCATAAAATTCTATAATTCAATAAAACTCACACGGAGTAATCTATTTCGTCTATATTTTATAGAGCAATATAGTTGGTACGATGAGGGGGGCTAATGAAAAGATATTTGAGAGAAGCGATTGGTAATTAACTAATCCTGAATATCCCCCCTCTCCCTATTCCTGAGTTTATAATATTTTTGTTAATGAAACGTATGCTTAGAGATTTTCCCCCAGCGATCAACTTTGATTGCTTAGTTTTGGGCATTTTTCAAAGTTTTTATAAATTTGTGAGTTTTATTTTTGACAAATTAGCCCTCCTGAATATATGTTTAAAAGATGCCATAAATCACTTTTTCGTCCATTCCAGTGATTAAAAAAGCTTTTGAAGAATTAAAAACGTGGTATTTTCCTTCATCTGCATTTTGGTCTACAGTGAATTGGGGGGGGGGCGGTTTATTGCCCCAACCCAAGTACGCTATTGTGTGTGAGGTAAGTTTTCCAAGTGACTTGGAAAAGGAGAGGCTAAGCTCCCTTAGCCTTCTTGGTAGCCTCAGTGATTGCAACCTGAATTTTGTTAAGGGGAGGGGGGGGGCTTAATTGACCTAAAGATTGAATTTTTTTGCAAAATTTCTCAATTAACAGGTGCAACTAAAGCATATCACAGAACGATGTTTTGGGGAAAAACCTTAGCTGCTGGGCAAATTTGGTGAATGGTGATATTGCAGAAAAAAATAGCCATTTTAATGCTATTTGAATCAAATTTTGCATCTTTTTAGAATCATTCAAAAAACTAAATTGATACGCTTTGAACGCCATTTAAAGCAATTAAATAGCTCAGCTCTTTCAAACCCCCGCGTTACTCATAAGTCAAGTCCAAAACTATATGCTAAATAGCCCCCCCCCCCCCTTATACTCTTTTATTCTATGAAGCTTACGTTAAGCATTTTTGCAGCGATCAATTTTGACAACTAGTTTTTAGCCATGTTTTGAAGTTTTTATCAATTAATTTGTTAGCTTAGCTGTATTTTTGATAGATAATTTTTGCAGCGATCAATTTTGACAACTAGTTTTTAGCCATTTTTTGAAGTTTTTATCAATTAATTTGTTAGCTGTATTTTTGATAAATAAGTTAATACCCCCCCCCCAAAAAAAAAAAAAGACTTTGATTATAATAATAATATTAATAATAAATGTTTTAAAAGTGGCTTTGAGCAACTTTAGAGGCAGTATTACTGCAAAAGACTGCCTCATAAGGCCCAAAATTGTGACAATTTTCTTATCGTGCACTTTGGTCTACAGCAGGCCAATGCAGGTGGGCACAGTCCACTTGGCTACGCTATTGATTGCAAGTTTGGTTTTGATTTCGGTTTCTGGGCAAAATTAAGTTAATGGCGAAGTGATTATTACTTTGGTGTTTATATAAGCGTAGCGTAAATTAGAAATATAAAGCACTTTATTGTATTTAGATCCTAATAAAAGCTCATTGACAGAATCCTGAAACGTTTGACAAACTTTTGATATTGATATTATCAAAGAGTTTAATGCTTAAGTTACGCTCGCTTTTAATAAAATACTGTATGATAATTCACGTAAAATGGGCTGTCTTGTTTCTCTTGCCCCCGCCCTCTGCACCTCGGCAAAAAACGTAAAAAAGCTCCACAAAGGGTTGTTTTCTTAGTTTAGATAAATATGTTTGACGTATTTTGCAAATTTAAACGCAAAAAATTCTTGACATTTTAATTTCCAGGGGAAGGCAAGTGCCCCCCTTGCCTTCCCCTTGCGGGCGCCCGTGATCACTGATAAGTCAGAGCGACGATCAGCTGATGTAAATAAACATGAGTCAAAGCGTCACACATTACGGTAAATTGCTTTCATTTTTTTTAATTCATTTTTAAGATACCGGTAATAATACAATAATACCAGCAATAATATAAGGATGCATGGAGTTTAGGGTAGATAGAAGTACCAAGTGTAAGCTGGGTTAGTGAGCGTCAGAGAAAAGATTAGCCTAGGCTTGCGGGAAGTCTCGAAATTTACCTACGCCATGTAAGATGCAGGGTTTTTTTGAGCCAAAATTTTGGAAAAAAAGTGCGTCCTATGCCGTCAAATACGGTATGTAACATTGAAAAAATACTTTTCGCCTTCACACTAATTTTGAACTTTTGTTCTAACTCGAAACATAAACATTCAATGAAACGATTAAATTAATAAATAAAAATAGATAATATCGGTAACAAGAAAGGTAGGATTTCCTTCAGTCCCATTTTCTCAAAGACTGTCCGCTTCTAAGGTCTTGTCCGGGTGTACCGTCCGGTTAACCATTCTGTTTCGAAATTTTAGATTTCATTATTTCACCGTAGGTTTTTCAAATGTAAAGACTTTCGCTTTTGTCTTCATCTCAAATCCACGAAAAAAATACGGTTTTTCTGAAGTGAAGACCTTCTTTTCTTGGTCTTACACAAGCTATTTGACTGTCGCGGTTTGCTAGGAGGGGGAGGCAAAAATGTCTCCTTATCCAACTTCTACAAACTTAAAGGAGCATCAATTTCGGCATGTGGGTTGGTCTACATCAAATTTTTTTCAAAAAACTGATTTTGAGTTAATGACGTCATCATAGTGACGCCAGAGTCACATTTTCAAAAAATGACGTCGTTTTTTCAATGTTGTAAATAGCGGTTTAAAGTTTGTACATAGGGTTTGCTTGTTAACTGTGAATGTTTAAACAGCTGTTTAGTGCTACAAAACTTTAAGATTGCCTTGATCAGTATCGATTCATCGTAGATCTTTTAAAAACTTTGGTAGCCTTGAAAAAGGCTGTTTAAGAAAAAAAGATTCGAACGGTTTTTGTCTTGCCCGTGTCAAGAATCAACGCGAGAATGAATTGAACTGGAAAAATGCGGCGTTTTGTAGTTTTTCGAGACGTAGAAATTTTCACCTCAAAAAGAAAAAATATATCACGTAAATAATTTTGATTGGATGATTGTCAAACTTTGTATGTACGCCACCTAATGATTGATTATTGTAAAATCTGAAGAGAGTAGACGAATTCTTTCTGCCGGCACAAAATTGGTTGCTGAGTTTTGATAAAAATAGCTTCTGGAGCTGGTAAGTGAAATTGAGTTCTTGCCTTTTGCCAAAATTGAAACTTGTCGGTCATAATAGTGGGCAGCGCGATCAGGATTTTGAAGTGACTGAAGTCCAATGATCGAATCACATTCCAACTGGTTTAGAGGAGTTTTGGTTTCGCGGTTTCGTCTAGGCAGAACTTTTGTTGGCTTTTCTTTTGTCGAATCACTCAACATATTCCCAAAACATATTCCCAAATCACTTCGAAACAAAATGCCCGATGGCCCACAGGTTGAAAGCCATTGCTGTAGGCCATACGTAAGCGTAATGGTCGTGAAATTTCAGTTTCGTCTTTTCATAACGTATAAGTCTGCGCTAAGGTCAGTAGCGTAGGCGGGGAAGTGATGCAGTGCCGTCGCTACAGGGGGCCATGTGCCCCGATTTCAATTTACTCAAAATGCTGTTTTTGCAACATCATGTAAAGATAAGACAATAGTCAATGATGGAAATATAGCAGTAATAACTTTCAAACATAATTTTCCTTTGACGTTTTCAGATCTTTTGCCAAATTGCATGCAATCAACTGGTGTACATAAATGTGACGGAATAACCCGCCTTTTTACTGTAACACGCCTATACAAATGTACTCGCGGAAGATACTTTGTTAGTGATTATGGCTTGAACAATTACAAGTGAAAACATTTTTTTCAAAGAGCAGCTGTTTTTGATCTTTGGAGCACACTCAACATTTTTAGGTCGCAGTGAGTGGAGCACCATTGTGAAGGGGCTTAGGCTCTCTTAGCCAAGTCACTTAGAAAATTTAACTTGAAAATATAAGCGTTTAAAAGTTTTTAGACTTGACCTAAAGTAAGGGGGGAGGGCTAAAGGGGTTAAGCAATTTAAGCCTTTGAAATGACTTCTAATTTTAGCAATTTAGTCATTGATGCCGCTTCAAAAAGTGCGAAAGGTGATTAAAATGCCGTTAAAATCGCTATTTTTGTGCTGTAAAATCTCAAACATTGCCCAGTGGTTGGGGCTCCGCCCCCAAGCCCCGGTCTGTGACACGCTCGAGTTGCATCAGTTTGTTTAGCAAAAGGCCTAAATTAGACAAGTTTTGTGCAAAAATAAGTTTTGTTTCACCTCTCTTTAGCAAAATCCTGGTTTTGCGTTGGGCAGCATTCACTGTTGCAGATAGAGTTTTTGAGCGATTACGGCAGGGCCGCAACTCAGGGGGGGACCAGGAGGGGCAGCGCCTCCCAAACAAAAATTTCGCCCGCCCAAACCCCAAAGCGACGATAGGAGAAAATATTGGCAGGCCTAAGTAGCCTATTGTAAGGCTGTTGATTAATGATTTGAACTGATGCGAAATATTGCGTTTCGCAAAACTTTTATAATCGGTACATGGATTGTGGTGGCACTGGCACCCGGTATGCATAAGCCTAATGCATAATCGCAATCCTTGCTTGATTTAGCTGACAAGCTACAGATTGTTTAGTAAGTAAAATCTTTGAAGAATATTGCAAAATTTTATTGTGACGCAATAGCAACTATTTTACAATCAAAAAATTGACGTTAGGTGCGGTTGCAGTAGCACCATGGTAGCACGCTAGCATTAGCAATGAGTGCACGCGGTCACTTTGACTTTGGCCAAAAAGTTGTTTATTAACTGTTGTACATTGCATTTTGTCTTGTTTGGCAGTAATGGATAACAACTTTGTCCCGTATGGTTTCGAACCCATACCCGTACCAACCAATGAATTGAACTCAGCTTCAGAGGTTGCTAAAAGCTTTCTTATTTCTAAAACAAACTGCGCAGCACATAGGCGTAGCCAGGGATCACGCCCCCCGTCTACAATTGAAATGTCACCAATGACAAAAATTCAACAAAAACATCTCTTGTTTCTTCAGTTTTTGCCAACTCAGTTTTTGCCAACCAATTTCAATGTATAACCCAGGAAAAATGGAGAGTTTTGTTCTAAAAGTTCCTATCTAAGGCCCTCATTTAACTTTTTATAAGCCTAATGCAATAACTAGGGCCGGATTTACCACAATATAGCACAGTACTAGCAAGGGGTTCCGCGCTCAAATGGTGAGACTTTTTTTGGTCTTCACCTATATTTGGCAGGAAGATGTTGCGAAAATCTTTAAAGTGCCAAGGGCCCCGCACAATATAAATCTGGCCAGGGCAATAACATGGATAGTAGGCATAACTATCTATTGTACCTTTTAAAATAACAATTCACCTCCACCTCGCCAGTTTTTACGCGACAAAATACTTTTGAAAAAAAATTAGCGAAGGAAAATGTTCATTGAACAAACTATTAAATTTGAATTCAGGGGGCTTGTACCTCTTGGTCGTACATGTACTCCTGCAACTGGTTATTTTTATGACAAAACAAAAATCTCTAAGGAAAATCTTCGAGTGGATTTTTATTTACTGCTAAAATAGTACAGTAGGCAATGTACCTTGCTTTCCCCTATACCTGGGCCAAATCACTTACAAACTTTAACACCAAAATGCAAGATTTTAAAATGTTTTGGACTTAACTTGTAAGTTAAATGAGGATTGTACAATTCAATTTTTTCAATTGGCTTTCAAATGTTAAAAATCTAGTTTTTTCCTATGGCTCTGAACATGCGCAAATTGTGATCTAATGGCAATAAAATAGCTAGTTTTCCAAAAAATTACAAAAAATCACCCAGCGGTTGGGGGCTTCGCCCCCAGACTCACGTCTGTAATACGTTTGAATTACACCAGTTTGCTCAACATGTCTCCCATTTTACACTTTTTTGGGAGGTTTAAGCTCTCTCCCTTTACCAAGATACTGGTTATGTGCTAACACACTTGCCACGGTTTCGGATCTTTCTATCTACAATAACTTTGTCCCACAAAACGTTTTTCTTTCGAAAATTTTTGGTAACGTCATTGCACGTGATTTGTGCCCCCTCCCCCCCTAATCAAAAATCTTGGCTACACTTATGGCCCAGCATGCTCGTATTGCAGAAAAAGGCAGCAATTTTTGGCCTCCCCTGAAAGAAATTTTGCCCCATTGAACAACGTTCTAGTTGCGGCACTGTATTAGGGGCCGTAGACGAAAACGAGATAAGAAACGTTGCCGGCCTAATACGTCTTTTTTTTAGACATGAATATAGCATTTTTAAATATATATTTGTAGCTGTACCAGATGTGAAGATTGGTTTTAATATGCAAAAGTTTAGTCTATTTTAGTACCCCCCACTTTCGGCTAGTGTCTCTTCGCTTCGTTTGCCCTGGCGACGGCACTGGAGTAATGGTTATAGCTTTCTGAGACTGCATTCTTTTGCACTGGAATGGACTCAAAATGATTTAAAGCATCTTTTGAAGCAATTATTCAGAGGAAACTGATTTGTCAGAAATAAAATACACAAATAAGCAAAAACTTTCAAACTGGCAAAAATAAGCAATTAAATTTGATCGCTTGCTAAAAAATGCTGAACATGGATATTCATCAAAAAAAAATTAAAACTCTGATATAGGTAGGGGGGCTATTCAATTTTAGTTATTTACTAATAACTTCTCTCAAATTTTGTCAGCCACTTCTTTCAAGTTTCATTCCATTAGCCCGCTCCCCCACCAATTACCTTTCTCTAAAATATACACAAAATAGATTACTCCTTGTAAGTATTACTGATCTAGGATTTTATGATTTACCAGCTTGTAAATATGAAACTAAATTTTACCGTTTATATCCACCTTCTACATAACCCATTTCTGCAAACAGTTTAATCAAGTTTTTGCACTGCTAACTTCTTATACCAGTTTTAAAGCAATGGTTTTTATCAAAATAGGCCTAAAATTAAGTCCGTTTTGCAAAAAATACAAAATTTCTAGCGACTTGGCGCTCTGCCCCCAGACCTCCAATGGCCTTTGGCTGGGGGCTCCGCAATTAGACCCCCGAAACAGCCCCTCTTTACAGATTTCTAACTACGTGCCTGACTAAGATACTTTAATGATACGACGCTTATGCTGATGTTTTTGTGAGTTTCAGCTACTATCGAAATACCGTAATATTACCGATAATCTAAAAACACATCAAAATATTATCACAAACTTCGGAAGAATAGTTCGGTTCTGAAAATGGCACTTATTTTTGTCAAAAACCAAAAATATTTCAAATCTAACGTTGTTTGTCAAAATTAGTTACAAGACGTGAGAGACTGTTTTCCTTTGCCCCTTTTATTCTACACGCAGCTTAATAAGTTTGAAAATGAACAAGCATAATGATATATTTTCGTAATGTAAATTCTATCAATAACGAAATTTCGGTTTAATGTGTATAATACTTGGAAAATAAGTTTTCGGCCAAATGTACATTCTGGCAAGTGTAAATTCTGGAAAATAAGCTTTCGGGGAAATGTAATTTGGGCAAGTGTAAATTCTGGCAAATAAGCTTTCGGGGAAATGTAATTTCGGCCAAATGTACGTTCTGGCAAGTGTAAATTCTGGCAAATAAGCTTTCGGGGAAATGTAATTTCGGCCAAATGTACATTCTGGCAAGTGTAAATTCTGGCAAATAAGCTTTCGGGGAAATGTAATTTCGGCCAAATGTAAATTCTGGCAAGTGTAAATTCTGGCAAATAAGCTTTCGGGAAAATATAATTTCGGCCAAATGTAAATTCTGGCGAGTGTAAATTCTGGAAAATAAGTTTTCGGGGAAATGTAATTTCGGCCAAATGTAAATTCTGGCAGGTGTACATTCAGGCAAGTGCTCATTCTATCAGATGTAATTTCAAACAAGTGTTCATTCAGGCAGATGTAGTTTCAGGCATATGTTGATTCTGGCGGATGTAATTTCAGGCAAGTGTTCATTCTGGCAAGTGTCATTTCTGACAAACGTTAATTCTGGAAAAAGAACGTTCAGGAAAATGTTTTTCTGGCAAATGATTTTCGGGGAAATGTTTTTCTGCGAGGTGTAAGGATACCCTGAAGCGGTAGACTCGGGTTCGATTCCCGGTCGGGTCAAACCAAAGACTATTAAAAGTGGTATTCACAGCTTCCCCGCTTCAGCAATTAAAGGGACAGTGTGAATCCTACGCCGTTTGTGGTAGACAGGTGGGCAGGTGGCAGCTTGACTCGAAGACCGAAAGGTCCCTTCGCTGTCTCCTGGCCAAGGCAAATTGGTGAATAAAATGTAACTACAATTACAATTAGTGCAGTGCCATTCTAAACATATGAGTGGGTTGGCTCTATCCAACAGTTTCGACCAGAGTGGTTTTGTTTCTTCCAATGTGAAAAGGTATGTTCTAAAATTCTGCTTCCAAAAGACCAAGAAAATTGCATTTGTCAAAGTTTCGTTGCATTTTCCTCTAATCTACGATACGGACCAACAAAAATTAATAAATATTCAAATAAAAAAAACGAACATAAATTCCGAAAAAATCGAGAAAGTTTTTTCAACACAGATGTTTACACCAGAGTTGTAAGTCGGGCCGGGTTTTTCGGGTCGGGTTCGGGCTTAAAGTTGACAAAATTTTGGGCTTAATTCAGGCCTGAGACGTACTTTTTGTCTTAGGTGCACAAAAATATAATCAAAATATCTTGGCAACATTGCTAAATTTTTCAAATCTAACTTAACTATCGTTTTTTTGGGGGGCATGATTTGGGCTTCAAATTGTTTTCGGGTTCGGACTTATATTTTTGGGTTTGGGCCGGGTTTGAGCCTGAACTAGTCGACCCGTTTACAACTCTGGTTTACACGCACTTGCAGAATTTGCATCGGCAGTGTCCTTCGTCCTCGCGAGTTTGAGTCCGATTCTTTGCCGCAGCGCTACCCGTAAGTGCAACGAGAACTAATAAGTTAGGACAATAGCGAGACAAAACAGAGCCTTTACGTAGCAAAAACAGTTGGTAGGCCGAGCTTATCCTCGGCGGTAGCACTAGATGTATTGACAGCGGAGGGAAGGTATAGTATCAACAGCGGCGAAAAACTTTTTGTCATGAGCTTAGAGGAGACATATTAAGGGTCCAATTCACGGATAACTGCCTTAATCTCAATGTTAAAAATAAAAGCATATTAGGAAGCCATCAATAGATTATTTGGTGAGAAGTTTTTTTGTTTTTTCAGGTTAACTGTAGGCCTAATCATCATTTGCTTAAACAATGATCGTCAAAACAAGTTTCAAAACAGATAATTTTATAGGTTCCTACTTTTGTGTAAGCTTTTATGAAAGATCAGGAAGATCACTTTTTGATTTTAGTGAAAGCT
This sequence comes from Trididemnum nubilum, assembly GCA_963965965.1. Classification (NCBI taxonomy): domain Eukaryota; kingdom Metazoa; phylum Chordata; class Ascidiacea; order Aplousobranchia; family Didemnidae; genus Trididemnum; species Trididemnum nubilum. The sequence continues at coordinate 18,700,655 of OZ014487.1, forward strand.
TGGTTTCAGGAACTTCTTCAAGTTGCTACACTAAAATGCCAGCAAGTTACGGTACTTTAGATGCGATACCGCTGCTCTCTAGAATCTGCAGCAATATTGGCGCGCAATTACAGTTTTACCAAACATCAGAACGTTGTAAACAATCTGATTCTAAACTGCATTTACTGTATTACTTTACCTTACATTACTTTAGCAATGTTTTTGTATGATTTGCTTCACAAAATTAGCACAACATGGTTGCACCGGGCAGTTTCTTATTTGAATCGTTGTTTACAGCCCTATAAGGTTACTATATTAGTCCATGCTCAGGATTTGCAGAATAAGCAACGACAGAAGATTCGAACCATTTTGAAAGCCTTCGAGAAAGAGAACGTAACTCGCTCGTATTTTGTTGTGAATACAGTACAATATTGGCTCAAGCTGTAGACTCAGTCAGAAAACTCAACACAATGAATAATCGTCATTATGACGTCACAATACCAGTGGTGGAGTCCTCAAAGCTCAAGTGCTTGGCCTTGGCCTAGAAGCCTATGCAAGTTCTCGAAAAGAAGAGGATAATTTTTTGATTGGTTGAAAAGGAAAATAACCGAACAAAAAATAACCTACACTTCTGGTAGGTCTATGAATGGTATGCATAACAGATCGTTGTTTGTGCTTTTGAGGCCGATTTTTGCTCCAAAAATGAAAACAGCTCCCCCCCCAAAAGGATTTGGAAGCCAAAGTTGTGAAGGACTTGCCGTTGTTTGGACCAGACTAGTGGAGTTTTTTGGTTCTGGAGCTCACCCAAAGTCGGTGAAGACCTGTTTTTTTTTGGAGATCACCAGATTTCGGCCAGAAAATTTCTTTGAACTTCTGGTCTTGGCCGGAAAAACCCTTCAAATTTTGATGAAGACCTTTTTCTTTGAAGATCACCTGCTTTTGGCCGGAAAAACCCTGTGAATTTCTGAGGTCGGCCGGAAAAACCCTTTGAATTTCGGTGAAAACCTTTTTTTTTTTGAGATCACCTAATCTTGATAAAAAAACCGCCTCTACCTAATTTGAGACTAATGAAAACTTGGATCAACTTCGTTTACGGTTGTATCAAACTTCCAAAAAGCCCCCCTTTGCTAAATCCTGGCTACGCGCCTGGATTAGGAAGCTGAGTTTGGGTGAGGGTCTTGAAGGTGAAGCACCCCAGACGTTGTAATGCTTTTAAATATTAGCCTCCCTAACGCTAAGCCTTATAAAGAGCACTGTAAGGTACTAACTACATCATGACATAAATTTTAATTATACTTCTACGATTCACACACTATTTTTTTTTAAGTTAGAAACTGCTTTTAGTTCTTCAATGCAACTAGTGTAGCTATTGATCAACTTCTTGCTTTTTGTGAATTGTACGTACCGGTAATCAATTCACAATTGATTGTCATTTACTGTGATTGGCCACCATTTTTTGAATCACCACAAGTGCCAAGCTTTAAATGATAGTTTAAAACCAATGCACGTTTTTTTCCTGTAGTAGATTTTTTAATAAGAAACAAAAAAGTTACAATAAACCCACTTGTTGAACAGCAGCTGCAGTGAGTCATTTTATTGTTTGATTTCAGCTGGTATTTGTTCTGTCACAAGAACATAACAGGTAAGACTGCGAAAGCCTGCCCTGCTTTGAGATTCTTTTTGAAAGCGCATTCAACTTTGTATCGTATTGTATTTGGGCGCAATAAACTTGGCATAAAATAAAAATACGCCAGAAAATTAATGTGTTTGAAATTTTTGTAATAGACTTTATCAACGCAGAATATGGTAAGTTCGAGCTGTATAGATTTAAAAACAAATTACCGTAATGCCCTAATCTTTTGACGAACATTTGCAAATCTTGATGAAATTCACAGCTACAATCCAAAATAAAAAACTAAAGGCGGTTTCTACCATTACTCTATCAAAACTGAATTCGGATCAAATTACTCTGATGAAAGCCCCTCCTGATTGCGTCAATGATAAAAGGTACGTCACAAAAAAAAGCTAAAAAGCACTGGTTTATTGTGGTTGAGTATCATTTTTGAGTTATGACTAGAGCCCAGCTGTAATACCTCGTGCGTTTAACGAGTTTGCGGGGCCTATTGCGCCCGGCCACAGAGCTTTTTTCGAAGAAATGTCGCAGCGGTGGCGAGTCGATGCCAACACTGTGTTCGATTTAGCCAGTTCGAGATATGAACCTCAGACCTCCGGCTCTAGAGACTAAAGCGTTACCGCTTGAAAATCGATTGAAAAAAAACGATTTAAAACCGATCAGTGGTCGAACAAATAGAGCGTCTGCTACTGAAACGGTACACTTGGGTTCGATTCCAGGTCGGGTCATACCAAAGACTATAAAAATTGGTATTCACTGCTTCCCTGCTTGACGTCCAGCAATTAAAGGGACAGTACAAAGCCTCCGCCGTGTGTGGTGGACAGGTGGGCAGGTGGCAGCTTGACTCGAAGACCGAAAGGTGCCTTCGCGGTCTCCTAGCCAAGGCAACTAGGTGAATAAAATGTAATTACAATTACAATTGACCAACTGGCCGGTTAACTTGTATTATGCAAACGCTTATGTATATAATATAAAATTTTCAGATCACAAAAAATCGCCCAGAGGCTAAGGAAAAATCTTGCCCTTAGATCCTGTTTTAGCCTCTAAAGTTTGGATGCTCCGTCCCTTGCATGTCACCGTTTCATTATTTTCATTCTCGCGTTACATCAGTTTAATTAGCATGCCGTTCACCTAATACGTTTCACAAAAAGAAAAGTTTCAGGTTTAGGTTCAAGCCTCTTTAGTCTTTAAGGAAATCCTGGTTTTACGCATACATAATAAGCTTATACCATGACTGGATGCAGTATAGGGTTACCATACGTCCTCTTTTTGGAGGACATGCCCTCCTTTTTAATAAAAAATAATTTGTCCTCCGAGGACGTTAAAAAATGCCCAAATGTCCTCCTTTTCGGCATTTTGAACAGATAAAACAAGTCCACTCAGGTAGCTTTTTAATGTATAAACATATCGTCAGTTAGATAATTAAAAGTTGGCCGATATACGTATATCGCGCACGCGCTATACCTTAAGTCTTACCAGGTTACTCCAGGACAGTTGGGTGTATTTATGACGTAAATTTGGGCAGAAATACGGACTAAATCTGCGTGAAGACCTTTTTTTTTGGTCCTCATTACTCTTAAATTTCCTGTCCCCCCCACCTTTCGAAAATCTTGCGTACGCTAGCGGTAATAACACTGTGACCTATAGCTAAATTAAATTTTGCTTTCGTTTTTCCTTTGCCGCATAGGCGATGCAGAACAACTAGTTGTTAATAAATTTCATTAAAATGGTGTCCTCCTTTTTGGTGATGAAAATATGGTAACCCTAATGCAGTATAACTTTGAAATCATTCAAGAACGTGTAAAATTTAACTAAAATCGTGATAAAAAAAACAATTTGAAATAATGGGTTTAGTCTGTGTTCATGAAAAGCGCGTTTTAGGTACAACGAACGAAGGTTAGCATTTCAAAAAATGCTGTTTGCACTTTGCAAAACATATTTTTGAACTGTGTTGAGTTGGCCTGGCTTATTTTGTTTTATAGGCTTTATAGCAGTTGTTCCCAAACTGTGGTAAACGCGCAAGTTTTTCAGGTGGTACGCGAGCAACTTCCGCTTCAAAAATGAACTGCGCTTTGTATCTCCAGTTGTAAAAGTTAGTTGGTGGAGAAAAAAGAACTAAATCCATCGCATTAAAACAGTTTTGCTTATTTTTTGTTTTTTTATGTCTTCATGGACTGATGATTAGTTTAGCGTTAATACAGCCACATGCTAATTTTTCTGATAGACTGATGCATATCTTGGAAATTATGCTATTCTTGGAGATATAAATATTGATCACAACAAAATCACAACTGATACTGACATTGCCCGATATTTTAATTGCTTAAACTGCCTAGGATGTATTAATGTAATACAAACTCCAACAAGATTCACCAAAACTTCTCAGACAGTTTATAAATCATTGTAGCACAAATAATGCTGTGGAAATTGATACCAAAATATTGATAAAAGATATTTCTGACCCCTTTGTAATTATTTCCAAGATATTAGATTCCTTTTCCACAAAAAAATTTGCAAGGCCAATGGTAAGAAACTTCGCTGAAGAATCTACTAGTAAATTTCTCACATTATTAGTTAGTAAATTGGATATGTAAAGTTCGTCTGAAAAAGTAAATGTAAATTTTGAGTACTTAATTAATACTATTTCTGAGTTGACTAATTACTGTTTTTCACTTGAAAAGACCAGCAGAAAAGCATATATCAGAAAACTACGGACAACACCTAGTATAAGAAAATCAATACAAACTCAAAACAAATTGTTTAAGGATTACCTTGCAACGCAAACTAATGCATCATCAATTAAGTATAAAAAGTATCGCAAAAAATTATTAACTCATGAAAAAGAAATGGCCAAATGAATGTTGTACCAAAATAATTTTAATGACAGTAAAATCGATATATCTGCAACTTGGCGAATTTGAATACGTTAATGCAGAAGTCACAATCAAACATTGCGCCGCAAAAAATAGAATGGAAATCAAAAGTCTACAAAAACTCTCAAGAAATAAGCAATGCTCTGAATTAAAATTTTGTGGAAATTACAAGTTTGAAGGTACAAAAACTCAAACAAGCTCCTTGTGATGTAATGCACTTCATGAATAGCCAAATACCAAATTCAATTTTTTTAAAAGAAACTGACATGTATGAAATTTTGGATATTCTAAACAGAATTCATATATAAAGAAATTAGCAGATCCAGACGGGATATTTGCCAAAGTTCTAAACATCAGCAAGGAAATTATTACACCATACTTGACTGATATCTGTAATCAAATTCTAAAATGTGGCGTGTAGCCTGAGCATAGGTGGAGTCCTCGAGGAAGTCCTTGGCCTCGAGGACGTCCTCGAGAACAGATTTTGAAGTCCTTGTTCTTGGCCTCGAAGGTCAAGTCCTTGGCCTTGAAGCCTCAAGTACTCGAAAATTGCCCTGTCTTCGGCTCGAGAACAGCACTATTTTTTGAATTGTTTAAATTTTGTAGATCGCCTGAAAAAAAAAATTTGAAGCCTTTTTTTTGGAGAACACTTGCGCTCATGTCCTTGGTCCTTGGCCTTGGCCTGGAGCTTTCCTGTCCTTGACCTCGAAAGGGTCTATCCTCGGAAGGGCTGTCCTTGGCCTCGGATTTTTTTTGTGTCCTTGGCCTTGGCCTCGAGTCTTGTGTTCTCGACTCCACCTCTGATCATTAAACTCCAAACAGTCATCAGCAGGTAGTTAAATTGCTTAAATAATTGTATTATTGCAAACAAGTTGTCCATAAATACGGCAAAAACTCAATTTATGGTGGTTTCTCAAGCAGCAAAAAATTCAGATTTCATTGGGTTTTATGCAGACAATGAGCTAAAAAGGACCAAGATATGCATGTACTTGGGAGTGTCGATAGATGAAGGCTTAAATTGGAAAGCCAAATTAATATAGCCAAATTAATTATTATGTAGCCAAATTAAGCTCGATTTTATCAAATACAGTTGGTGTGCTATTAAAAATCAGAAATAATGTAAGTATGCATTGTTTGAAAATCTGTATTATAGCTTAATACAATCTAAACTTACCTATGGCATGTTAATATGGAGAGGAACAACAAAGAAGAACCTCAGTCAATTTTCCGCAAGACAATACAAAAAATTGCGTTCAATTGCCTTCAGTCCTCGGAGATCAAACTTAACCAAAATCAAGCTTTACAAAAACTGCGAAATATTACAGCTAGATAAACTTTATAAGCTTGAAGTGACTAAATTCGTGTTTCGCTTTCACAATAATGCTCGGCCGAGTCAATTTGCCTCTATCTATGATAATGTTAACAAAATCTGTTCTTATAATACAAGGTCATCAAAAGACCAAAATTTGTTCCTACCAAGAAGGGAATCATCCTTGGCCATTAAGCGTAGCATTAAATCTATCGGAGTTAAGATACGAAATGAAATTCCTTCGAAAATATCAAATTTAAAAACTATCAAAGCTTTTACAAAAAAATTAACAAACCGCTTTTCTGCTGCAAAGGATTGTTAAGTGGAGAACTGCAATTTTCCTTATTATTTTGCATTTGATTTGGATGTTACTCTTCCAGGTAAACTCATTTTTTAGTGTGTTTTATTTTAAATTTTTGCAACCCAAGAAGTTCTAAAAATAAAAATCGCTGTAATCTTTACCGTTCACTACTGATGATGAAATTTAATGTAGAGCCGGGCAAATCTAAAGATCTGTGTTGGTATTGGGACAAAGAACAAGCAATGATTGCCTAATTTAGACTGCTGTAGGCTGCCGGGATATACTTGCTTTAATACTTCTGAAACTGATGTGTATAGAGTGCCCAACTTTATTAGTATTATTTGTCTGTGTGTATGAGTGTTTTTTTTTTCTTTCTCGTGCGCGTAATGTTGGAAGCTGTAGACTGGACGACCGACATGGTCTTTTGCGTGCTTCCATCAGCGCAATTGGCGTTTGAGAGTAAAACACAACAAATATCTTTTAGTTTGAGATATTCTAGTCAGATGTCATGTTGGTGGTACACAAACACTGTGTAAAAGCTCAAAATGCTACTCGTGAAAAAAACGCTTTGAAATCACTGCTTTATAGCATTTATTTTCAAAACTCATGAACTGACTTAGATTCTCGATCAGGTCAAAGCAAAATATATGCTGTTGTTTTTGCCTTAACTTTTTGTATCTAAGCTTATTGGCAATAAAGCTTGCTGGTTCATTTTGAAAACACTACAACGAAAAAAATTTATTGGTAACCGCAAAACCAAAAAGCGGGAATACCAAGAAGCGCAACGAAAATAGACGCTGATATAGGGTCAATAACAATACACTTTTTTGTTTCAACGATAACAATTAAATAAAAACACGAGGCTCATTTGTGTAAGATCTTTTAAAACAACCTCTTTAAAATCAAATTAATAGCAATAACCACTCAACCAGCCTTGGCATGATAAAAGTAAGGTAGTGACTATTTCACCAAAAATTTTCAAGTTAAAGAGAATAAAACGAAAATGAGAAAAATTCATCCGTGCGTTTTTAATTTGCTTTTTTAGAGGTTAGGATTAGGGTTTAAGTTAGGGTTCTATTTGGGGATAGCTTTAGGAAGGACATTTGAGTTTGGGTTAGATTTGAGTCAGAATTAATAAAAAAGTAGAAAAAAAATTTTGGTGAAATAAAGCCTTCCTAAAAGTAATTATGAGCACGGCAAAATTAAAAAAAAACAACAATTTTAGTTATGCAGTACTATACGTAACAAAATATCCGTTAGCGATCATAGCATGACTATTTCAATAATCATGATCAACAACAAAAGATAGCTTTTCAATAAGCCAAGAATCAATTATTGTCACTTTATTTTCATAAGCGTTTGAAAAAAAATTTGTAAAAATTAAAGAACAGCCAGCCTTAACCCAAACTTTACCAGTTCTTATGGAAAAAAAGTGCCTAAGCAGTTGATGAGTATAAGAAAGTTATTCTTAAATAATCACTTTTAGCCCTATAATAGCATAATTACTTGAGCTCACGTGGAACTTTGCGTTTGATTGATTTGTGTGTTGAGTTTTTTCATCTTTCTTGCAATAATAATTAAAAAATTTTAAAAACGATTCAGACAAAACTCTCTTTAATCACCAAATTTGATATTTTCATTACTTTTTGGCGGCGTTTTAATCCAAAGTTTGAAGCAATTTTTTTGCCGTTAGATGAGCTGTTGTTATCGTCTTGAGAATGAGTCGTATGCTGAATTGTGAACATTTCTTTTGTTTTAAACTCGATCGTAAAGCTGAGAATCAGCTGGTTCTGTAAGATATAAATCAAATAGACTCTAAATATTGATGAAATAATTTATGACATCATCAGTATATAGCCCATCTCATAAGTTTAATTAAACCACATACTGTTCTAACGACTATGCTACTACTATTTGCAGCATATTGTACTTCGTGTATATACTCTTACGTAAAAGGTTTCGTAGCTGCTAGAGCCAATGTAATAAAGGAAAAGTTAAACACTTTTGAATAAACAAGATGTAGGCCTATGAAGCATTATAATGTTTTCATTATGAAAATTAAATTTGTCAGAAATTAAGAAAATAAGGGCAATTTGAGCACAATATTATTATGATAAATAGTACAATACCAGCAGCTGTCTCTCAAAACTAGAAACTATACGTTTACTCTTAACTTGGACAAGCAGCTCATTAGTATTAAAATAGCAAAGTAAAATAGTAATTCTTTATGTAAAAATATCCACTGTTGCGGGTTTAAAAATCACGATTTATGCTTTAGAACATATCTTGCAGTAGACTACTGCAAGACGATAATCATTCTCACTCAGTTTTGTATACTGTAATGATAAAACTTAATGAAAAAGTAGCTTAAAATTCGAGAATGCGTTTGATTTGAAATTTCACTTTTGAACCAATTACTTCTAAATGAAAACTCTGGCGAGCTAATACAAGAAAATACACTTTCTTCTTATTTTTACAGTTTACTACATTAAAAAACCATAAAACATCAAGTTCGCCAATGGCTCACCACTGCTGCGACATTTCTTCAAAAGAAGCTGTGTTGCCCAGCTGCAATGACGCAGAGATGGGACCCGGAAATCAGTTACACGCTTTGGCGTAGCACAGCGAACATAATGAAAGATTTGATTTTGCTTTGAAAAATTTCAAGTTCAAGCTCAAATGCTTAATTTAAAATTGAAGTGAATGTTCATTGATTTAAAATTGAATTTTAGCTTAATTTGGACGAGAACTAAGATAAAATCTTGTAAGATCATTTTTAACTTTGCACTGGTCAAACTTACGATTTTGTGCCTCCAACTGCATTTGCTTCTCCAGCGGTACGTAAATTTCATTGCTTTTAACTTCCTGGGCATCATCTGATACCACAGCATAAAAAACATTTACAAAATATGAATTTTTGCCAACAAAATTAATCCAGGATAGTCATTATGCCGATATCGCTCGTAATTGCTACAATACCTTATTCTGTTTAAACAAAAAGAAATGTACAATATCGCAACAAATATGTTGCAAATAAATGCTCTCAGTTTGTTTAGCGCTGGCAAAAAGAAATCTTTTTCAAACAGAAACTTCAACAAAAACTCTCCTAAGATTGAATAATAATTTTTACAAAAAAGAAATCAAATATGTTTTTGAGCATTGGGAACGTTGCCCCCAGTTTTTCGTTAAATTTGATCAAATCGTTACATTATCATTGCATTGCATTTGATCAAATCATCATTGCATTAGCCTTTAGGAATACAACTGCACTATATGCACACAAATTTAGCCTACAAAAAATGTTCCGTCGACAATTGGGCAGCCGCTACTTTTTCGTTCAAATTTAAAAGGCCATCATGCGGGAAAAAAATTGAAAACTTTCGTAAAAAACGGAAGATATGAATCATTGTATTGTTTGCATTGTGTAAATTTAAATGACCGGAAATTAGGAAAATCGGGGCAATTTGGATACAACATCGTTAAGCTTCCTGCACTATATTCTGGTGAAAAGCTACTAGATTTATACATCGTGTTTCAACAGAAAATTTTTAATTTCTAAGCTTAGAAAATGAATTGGATATAGTGTTGCCAACGGCTTTTCGAAAAACTTTTCAAAAAAAAGCTATTATGATCAATGCCCGCTGTGACAACTTTTCGAAAAAAGCTGTATTATCTATATGATCAATGTGGCGAATATGAGTCCAGAGTCCTGCCGACTCGTTAAACGCATAGGCAAATATAACGAGCCGAATAAAACTTTGATAACTATCATAACACTAACTATCACAAAACAAGTTTTTAAGTACTAACTATCGCAAAACAAGTTTTTAAGTATTTCAAGTGTCATAAGTAAGTAAAGTGAATTTCAAAACTTGTCAGGCAAAGTATGGTAGTCTACTCTATATTCGACGTCCAACTGTTAATGAAAAAGCGTATCCTTTGTTTGTTTCAGCAAGCTTTATCCTGTTCATGCGCAGTGGCCCAACCAGGTGGGGCTTAGTGGCGTCGCTAGGGGGGCGGCCCGCTCCGGGTGTCACCATTTTGTGGTGACACCATATGTTTTTTTTTTCTTTTGAGACCAAAAACCCACTGATTGGTAGGCAAAGACCTTTTTTTTTGTCTTCACCTATATTTTGGCTGATAAAGGGTTCCCCCACGAAATCCCACTCCGGGTGCCACCATTCTTAGCGACGCCTCTGGTGGGGCTTAACAAGCTTCAGCCTCATTTTAGCAAAGTCACTTAGAAAACTTAACTCAAACTGCAAGCGTGTAAACATGTTTGGGACTTGACCTGTAAGTAAAGAAGAGGTTAAAGGGGCTGGGCAATTTAATTCCTTGACTGGCTCCAATTCTTAGCAGCGTAGTTCTTTCAAATGGCTCCAAAAACGTGCAAAATGTAATTTGAATGGTCTTAAAACGGCTATAATTTTGCCGAAAAGTTACAACAATTTTCCTGCAGCTGGTGGCTTTTTTCCCAATTCAATTCCCGATGACGCCCAAATGAGACATATTTAACTATCGATTCAAGCCCTAGCTGAAATTAAATTCAACCTTATCATTACACTCGCTTTATTATACTCGTTGTAATGTCATGAGTTTGCAGGGCCCATCTCCGCGTCATCGCGCCTGGGCAGCACAGCTCCTTTCGAAGAAATGTCGCAGCGGCGGCGATTCATCAGCAACATTGTGTCTGATTTGGTCGGCCCTAAACTTAAACCTCAGAACTCCCGGTCTAGAGACGATTGTGTTACGGCTTGACCATCTAGCCGGTCAAGCTCTTCACCTAGCTTAACCAACTAGAAAAATCCTGGTTGTGCTCCTGGTCAGGCGGTAAATAGTTGAAGTTGGCACGCCAATTACAGCAAATTTTTGGTTAAAATAAATGAGAGATACGTTCACGATTTTACGCCAAGTTCAATTGAAATTTATTTTTTCGTACTTGAATAGGCTCCATCTTCTGGCTTGCTTTTTTCGACTTCGGTTGGGCTGTCGAAACGAACTCCTTCACCTATACAAAATAGATGTTTATAGTCGGTTATAGGTTGCAAAACTAAACGGAACTCTTTGCGCTCATTGGTAATTTTTTGTGACGTAAGGGTGACGTCAGCCAAACTTATTCGGTATAACATTTCGACTCGATCATGCTTACTTTTTATAATCAATAATTTCCTGATCTGCTTCTTCTTTTTATATTTCCTTAGTTCTTTATATAATTCTATATTTTTATTACCTCAAGTGATGATACTCATTAAAAGTAGGGTTTTTGTAAATTTTGTTTCATTTTTTAATTTAGCTCTGTTTTTATGCCCATTGTACATGTCGCGAGAATGAGGATTCATGTTCATCTATTTTTGCAAAAATATGAGTGGTAAGTGGAATTTTATTTGTAGTCAAGTTTAGAAACACTTAACAGTTTGTTTCACCTTTACGGAATCATCAGAAGAGAACTCCTTATTCAAATAGAGGTAATTGAATAAGTGGTAATGGTGGTAATAGTAAAGATTGAATGAGTGATAATTGGATATTCTTGCCTTTTAATTCTCTTCTTTTGTGCTAAAACGCCACTCATGTTATCTTTTAGCAGCGGCTTTTGGAAGATCTCACACAATATTCATGACGCTATGCTGCAATGCTGCAAAACTTTAATATAACAAACTTTAAAATGATTGTGATGAACAATCAAAAAAAAAAAACTTCAAATAACTGAAATACTATAAAGTATCCATATTTTAAAGTCATAGGTCATCCTGATAAAACTCGGGGTCAAAACGTGAGATAGCTTAAGTCACTGCTGGCGTTGATGATGCCACTATAGCGGAACATCAGAACGTTCGCGACAAATTCCGTTGCGTAAGGATTTCCGTATAACATTTGACTGGCCAATTTTTTGAAATTATAAGCACTTTATTAGACAAAGAATAAAAAACATGTCATAATATATTTATGCCGTCAAAAGATGAAAATATTTGATGGGATTGACCACAAAAGCACTGCATGCTACATTATTATCGTAAATGACAAACAGACTGCTTACTTTGGGAATAAATTGGGTTTTCAACTATCACTTTTTCACTGTGCTGTGATTCACTGCAAAATAATAAAGCTGCGAGGCGACAAGTTAACGACATAAAGTATCAGATCTTTACTATAACTTCTATAAGTACATACAGTGGCGCACCCAGGGAGGGGGGAGTTTCGGGGGTTGAAACCCCCCTTCTTTTTGGAACTCACAAAACAACATGGTTTTGTTAATATAACGCAGCTCGTAACACTTTCCTGTATTTACTTTTCACTAAATAATCATTTTAGTTGTTGATAATCACTTTAGATGTTGTTTTTGGGTGTGATTTGATCGTGTACCCTATTTACCTAGCAATTGAAATATTTGCATTTATCTCACCTATAACAAATAATATTGCTCACAGAAATATTGTGTTACAATTTGATTTTGATATATCTGTGAATATTGAACAATGGATTTATTATAACCCAAAATAAACTTTTGGGCAGAATAAATCTTGACACGAAAAAGAGACAGATGGCCATTTAGTGAAAAAACTCGCCCTTATATGAAAAAAACTACTAAGCCAAATGCACTTTTGCAGAAAAAAAGCAAACAATCCCTTGTTTGAAGATAAAAGCCACAAAGAAATTACATTCAAACGTTGAGATTTTTATTCTGCAACCGTATTCAAGAATTTAAAAACAGCTTTTGAGAGGCAATAAATGTTAATCAAACTTTAATTGCAACAAATGCAACAATAAATGCAACAATTGAGAGGCAATAAATGTTATCAAACTTTAATTGCCTCTCAATTAAACTTTATTCACCAAAATAAATAAAACCTTCTAAAATTTGAGAATTTAAAATTTTTGATGTTGTCTTTGCTGTTTCTACTTCAGCTTTGAATTCTTCCGCACTTACCGGAAAACATTCAGAATATTTTACTTAAAACTAAAAATCTGAAAATCGCATGAATAACTTTATTAATTTGAGGCAAGAGTAATGTACAGAAATTTCCTAATGCTTGTATTTACTGTAGCAATTTTGGATGCTGTTTGACAAAAAATGTTGAAACTGAACTAATATTAAATGTTTATGTTAGCCGCTGTTGAAAAAACAATGAAGTGACTGTATTCTAATGACTCAAAAGATTGGCTTTTTCAGCAACCGTATACACTTCGGATCACAATGTAACATACACCGAAATCACGGTCAATTTAACGCACATCAATATTTCACTTTTTGGTGTATTTAACTTTTATTTTATTTTAAAATTTTGGTATAAATGTTTTTGCGTTTATCGCCTTATTTGCTATGCGCTCTAAACAATTTTTTTTTGTTGATAACACAATTAAGAATCGAATTGTTGTATATTGTATCAAATGTTTGTTTTGTAGAGTTCAGAATTGTTAAAAAGTTTATTGTTATTTCTCTATCAGACGAAGAACTCTTGTCTTGCTGTATCTTATTTTATTGTGTGTGCTCAGAGTATACAAATCCATTGCCTTGAACAATCTTGCACAGAATGATCTTTTTTTATTTTTCAATGCTTTTTACTTTACTGATAATGGTGGCTTTTGCTTAAACTTGCCATGCTTTTGAACAAGAAATTCGGGATAAAATTAGAAAACCGAAATTTTTTTAAATTTCAGGTTACGACAAGCACGAAATAAACAATCTTCAACTCAAGAAAACATCGATTTTGGGGGCGATTTGAGATGAAGACCAACAAAAATCTTTACCTTAGAAAAACCTATCATGAAATAAAATCAAAAACTCCGGAACAAAATAGTTTGACTGGCAGTATTAGTAACAAGGTTTTAAAAAAGGGACTGCCCTCGATAAAATGGGATGTATGGCAACCCTACCATTGCTGTTACTTATCATATTTTTGTTTTATTATTCATTGTTTTCTTTTCAGTTTAAAATAAAAATTCAAAATTAAACTGAAAGAAAAAACCTCTCTGCAATGTTTAATGAATGTGTCAGTACAAATACTAATTTATCGTGGAGTTTATTCGTGATAGAATTCCCGGTCAGCTCAAACCATAGACCATAAAAATTAGTATTCACAGCTTCCTTGCTAGACGTTCTGCAATGAAAGAGACAGTATGACGCTTCCGCCGTGCGTGGTAGACAGGTGCGCAGGTGGCAGCTTGACTCGAAGATCAAAAAGTCCTCTCTCTGTCTGCTAATCTGGTGAATAAAAATGTATTTACAAAATTTTATAGCATAACTAAACAATTAAGGGATGCTGTAGGCGAAGCTACGTTATTACGTTTTCATAAATCGCGTAAAGGAATGTTAATCGTTACTAACAAATGCACAAAAATCTTTCCACCTTACGGTCCCTTCAAATTACGACTCACACGAAAAAGAGCAATATCATATCAGGCTAGCACACGTCAACAGCTATTGCACAATGCACATTGTTCTTACTGTGTTGCATTGAAACGAGCATCTATATCACAAGGCGGAAGAGCAACAAAGTGCGCAATCTGTTTATTTTTGGAACTGTAATACAGTAACATCCTTATCAATTTATCGCCAAGTTGCCTTAGCCAGGAGAAAACGAAAAAATCTTTCGGTTTTTGAGTTAAAAGCTGCCTCTTGCTTACCTGTCCACCACACAAAGTGGAGGATTCACACTGTCTCTTTTACTACTGAACGCGAAGCAGAGAACTTGTGAATGCTAATTTTCATGGTCTTTGATTCGACCCGACCGGAAATTCTATCACAAATAAACTATACGCTAAACCGGTTTTTGTACTGACACATGCATGGCCGGACTAACCCAAGTCAGCATAACCAATAAAGCCTCTCAATCGCAATAAAACTTGTTTATATTTTATTAATATTATATTAATAAAATATAAACAATTATTATATTAATAAAATATAAACAAGTTTTATTGCGATTGAGAGGCTTTATTGTTTATGCTAATTATGAAACGAAAAAGAAAATTAACATGATTTTGAAATTATAAATTACAAACCTAAATCGTTGTCAAAATAACTTGGCAAATATACTGTTAGGCAGTTTTTTTAAATTCATTTTTGTGATCGAAAAGACTTCCATTACTTGAAAATTTCTGAACAAAGGTATTTAACCTTTTAATAACCAAGGAATATGTTATCCTTTCGAATAACCAAACGATGCTTTTTCCGTTTTAGCAATGAAATTAAATTAAAATAAAGCCTAATTAAAAAATTCGTCCTGGCTGTCGCTTTGTGGTCAGTGAAAATTTAAAAAGCGACATAAAAGAAATTTTCATGAAAAGCATTGTTACGGTATGAGCTTAAATTTTTTAAATGAATAATATTATAAATTTTGGTGCAGATGGTGATGGAGGTGGTGGTCAAGAAATTGCACAAGCAAACTTTCCAATTGTTCCAATAGCAATTGCTGTTGCCGCGGTCATGATTGTTCTATTGATAATAATTCTTGTCGTAATTATAAGAAAAAAAAGAAAAAAGTTGTTCAGATTCTCACCCTCATCATCCCACTCGAACTCTGCGTTTGTAAATCAATCCAAGTAAGACAAATATGATTCTATGGCACAGTTCGGTAGCGATTTGCCGCGTATCCATGATTTTGCAAAGGGGGGGAGGGACTAGACCAAAGGTTGTTTTTTTGCTTAATTCTTTTGAAAACCTTCCACCCGCCGGAAACCATGCTGAAGGTCTGAGGGCTGCTGGGCAACTTGTGCAACTTTTTGGCAAAAAAAGCCATTTTAACGCTTTTGAATTACAATTTGAAAGAACTTAATTGCAAAATTTGTAAGTCTGTTGAAAAAATTAATTGCACATCCCTTCAGCCTTTCCTTTACTACAGGTCTAGTCCAAAACATTTTTAAAAGATCATTTTTTTCGGTTAGAGTTTGTAAATACCTTAATTAAAAAGTGGTTGAAGCCTTAGCCTTCTTAGCACCCTTGGTGGCACCTGTGGTTGCAATATGACTATATACTTTGAATTAATGCAAGTAATGCCAATATTTTACCTAATTTTGACATTAAATTTAATTGGTTGGTTACTGATGTACTTTAGCATAATGCTTGGAGTATTCCAATCATACCGTTGGTAAAATATTGAAAAAACATTTTTATGTAAGCGTTGCGCCCGTACATCACTACTGCAACTTTTAATTGCAAGTCGATCTAGATTATTATTTGAAAAGTTTGTTCTTTCGCTGCGTTCATAATAGGATTTTTTTTGGTAAAAAAAATAAAACTTTTTTGCGTAGAGACTCCTACAAATATTGCTTTTGATGTAGTAATCAATGTTTTTTAGGCATTATAAAGTGCGTTTTAGTGAAATTGTGTCGCAACTTAATTGAAAAAATGCATAGACAATTTAATAATAAATTTGCAGTAGATCGTTTGCTATGACTTTACTGACAAGCGGTACGATATGTCTTCCTCTTTCTCTCGTGTTGTCGTTTCAAATTCAATGGCATCTGTTGATCAGCCAGTGATTCGTATCGGGGCCCAAAAAAATGTTAGTCCCTTTGTATTCCATGGGGTGGCTTGCAATTGGAGCAGGCCGGATAATGTGAATAATAGTTTGAGTCTCTCAGCATTCCTGAATTGCAGTCGCTGCTAGACCTCATTGGAACATATTGGAGATAAAGCGACCACTGCCAGCCAGCAAACCCTATTTAGTTTACCCGAGGCAAATCTGGGGAGTTTTTTTGCTTGTGCCTCTGAGGTTTTGATACGTTGTTTATAACTCTTGAAACATATTGGAAAGTGGTTCATGAAGACTTTTTGTAACTATAGCATCGCAAGTATCAACGTCACGCGATGTAGGTCAAAAGAGCTTCCGGCTAATTGGTTGTACATAAATGGAATTGAAAATCATTTCTCTAAATAGTTTCAACAGTTTGACGTGATTGCTCTACACTTCCAATATTATTCTGCCAATTATGATTAATCACCAGTCCAAAGTAACTTCATCATAGAACTGGATAACAATGTTTTGAATAGTGAATGGTTCTCTTACGCAATTTCCAAACCTGTAAAACTGAGTTATTGTTGCATCCGTTTAATATGTAATAAAACTTGTAAATTTGCAATTTTCATTCGACTTTTAACAATAATTGCATTGCTGGTACTGTAATTTAGTAGACGCAATCTATGACGTAAAGCTATTAGAATATTTGGAGCAACGCAAATTAGGGAAACAATATTTTTAACAAACACAGCTAAGTAACGAATCGTTTCATTTAGCAGTAACATTAAAGACAGTACAAACGGCAATATTAAAATGATTTAAAAGTGGTTTCTACTAGGTACAATACATATGCACTTAGGGTGCACCCAGAAATTTTTAAAAGAGAGGGGGTTCACTTTTTCAAAAACAAACTCGAACCCAATTGTAGTTAATTTACACTATTTCAACGATTAATGAAAATGCATGCTATTACACAGTTAAGCAGGGTTTCACGGTAATAGTTGCTTTTTGTTACAACATTTGTTTATTCAGAAACCATGTAACAACGATTTTGAAACTTGTTGGTTGTGAAGATAGTGTGCGAGAGAACAAGCTACATCTATAGATCCTGGGTACGAAGCCCCCAGCCGCTGCGCAATTCTAGCAATTTTTTCGGAAAAAAATAGCCATTTTTACGTCATTTGGATAACATCTTGCACGTTTTTTGAGCAATTAGAAAAGCAAAATTTTTAAGATTTAAAAAAGTTTGAAAAAATTTTGCTTAGTACAATCAGGCCCCTGGACACTTACTGATCAAGTTCAAAATACATTTAAATGCCTAAAGATTACATATTTGGCTTAAATCTTGTAAGTGAATACATTTTTAAATTCAAAAATCTCGTTAGTGACAAAGAATTTTGAAATAGCTTTTAATAGCGTCGGAGATATCATTTTCACTCTTTGAGAAATGGGTAGCCTTAAAAAAGGTTATTTTAGGTTGAACGTTTTCGTCTGCCTCTCTTCATGAACCTACGCTGTAATGAGCAAAAACCAAAATGCGGTAGTATACGTAGAGGTTGATTACATTGAAATAGACTATGGATTGTCATTATGAGGTAGAATGCTTTAAAAATCATCTAAACTACCATAAAGTTAATGCAAAAATACGGAAAAAATTATATAAAAATGATAGCTTTGACGCTATTAAAAGCTGTTTTTAAATTCTTGAATACGGTTGCAGAATAAAAATCTCAACGTTTGAATGTAATTTCTTTGTGGCTTTTATCTTCAAACAAGGGATTGTTTGCTTTTTTTCTGCAAAAGTGCATTTGGCTTAGTAGTTTTTTTCATATAAGGGCGAGTTTTTTCACTAAATGGCCATCTGTCTCTTTTTCGTGTCAAGATTTATTCTGCCCAAAAGTTTATTTTGGGTTATAATAAATCCATTGTTCAATATTCACAGATATATCAAAATCAAATTGTAACACAATATTTCTGTGAGCAATATTATTTGTTATAGGTGAGATAAATGCAAATATTTCAATTGCTAGGTAAATAGGGTACACGATCAAATCACACCCAAAAACAACATCTAAAGTGATTATCAACAACTAAAATGATTATTTAGTGAAAAGTAAATACAGGAAAGTGTTACGAGCTGCGTTATATTAACAAAACCATGTTGTTTTGTGAGTTCCAAAAAGAAGGGGGGTTTCAACCCCCGAAACTCCCCCCTCCCTGGGTGCGCCACTGTATGTACTTATAGAAGTTATAGTAAAGATCTGATACTTTATGTCGTTAACTTGTCGCCTCGCAGCTTTATTATTTTGCAGTGAATCACAGCACAGTGAAAAAGTGATAGTTGAAAACCCAATTTATTCCCAAAGTAAGCAGTCTGTTTGTCATTTACGATAATAATGTAGCATGCAGTGCTTTTGTGGTCAATCCCATCAAATATTTTCATCTTTTGACGGCATAAATATATTATGACATGTTTTTTATTCTTTGTCTAATAAAGTGCTTATAATTTCAAAAAATTGGCCAGTCAAATGTTATACGGAAATCCTTACGCAACGGAATTTGTCGCGAACGTTCTGATGTTCCGCTATAGTGGCATCATCAACGCCAGCAGTGACTTAAGCTATCTCACGTTTTGACCCCGAGTTTTATCAGGATGACCTATGACTTTAAAATATGGATACTTTATAGTATTTCAGTTATTTGAAGTTTTTTTTTTTTGATTGTTCATCACAATCATTTTAAAGTTTGTTATATTAAAGTTTTGCAGCATTGCAGCATAGCGTCATGAATATTGTGTGAGATCTTCCAAAAGCCGCTGCTAAAAGATAACATGAGTGGCGTTTTAGCACAAAAGAAGAGAATTAAAAGGCAAGAATATCCAATTATCACTCATTCAATCTTTACTATTACCACCATTACCACTTATTCAATTACCTCTATTTGAATAAGGAGTTCTCTTCTGATGATTCCGTAAAGGTGAAACAAACTGTTAAGTGTTTCTAAACTTGACTACAAATAAAATTCCACTTACCACTCATATTTTTGCAAAAATAGATGAACATGAATCCTCATTCTCGCGACATGTACAATGGGCATAAAAACAGAGCTAAATTAAAAAATGAAACAAAATTTACAAAAACCCTACTTTTAATGAGTATCATCACTTGAGGTAATAAAAATATAGAATTATATAAAGAACTAAGGAAATATAAAAAGAAGAAGCAGATCAGGAAATTATTGATTATAAAAAGTAAGCATGATCGAGTCGAAATGTTATACCGAATAAGTTTGGCTGACGTCACCCTTACGTCACAAAAAATTACCAATGAGCGCAAAGAGTTCCGTTTAGTTTTGCAACCTATAACCGACTATAAACATCTATTTTGTATAGGTGAAGGAGTTCGTTTCGACAGCCCAACCGAAGTCGAAAAAAGCAAGCCAGAAGATGGAGCCTATTCAAGTACGAAAAAATAAATTTCAATTGAACTTGGCGTAAAATCGTGAACGTATCTCTCATTTATTTTAACCAAAAATTTGCTGTAATTGGCGTGCCAACTTCAACTATTTACCGCCTGACCAGGAGCACAACCAGGATTTTTCTAGTTGGTTAAGCTAGGTGAAGAGCTTGACCGGCTAGATGGTCAAGCCGTAACACAATCGTCTCTAGACCGGGAGTTCTGAGGTTTAAGTTTAGGGCCGACCAAATCAGACACAATGTTGCTGATGAATCGCCGCCGCTGCGACATTTCTTCGAAAGGAGCTGTGCTGCCCAGGCGCGATGACGCGGAGATGGGCCCTGCAAACTCATGACATTACAACGAGTATAATAAAGCGAGTGTAATGATAAGGTTGAATTTAATTTCAGCTAGGGCTTGAATCGATAGTTAAATATGTCTCATTTGGGCGTCATCGGGAATTGAATTGGGAAAAAAGCCACCAGCTGCAGGAAAATTGTTGTAACTTTTCGGCAAAATTATAGCCGTTTTAAGACCATTCAAATTACATTTTGCACGTTTTTGGAGCCATTTGAAAGAACTACGCTGCTAAGAATTGGAGCCAGTCAAGGAATTAAATTGCCCAGCCCCTTTAACCTCTTCTTTACTTACAGGTCAAGTCCCAAACATGTTTACACGCTTGCAGTTTGAGTTAAGTTTTCTAAGTGACTTTGCTAAAATGAGGCTGAAGCTTGTTAAGCCCCACCAGAGGCGTCGCTAAGAATGGTGGCACCCGGAGTGGGATTTCGTGGGGGAACCCTTTATCAGCCAAAATATAGGTGAAGACAAAAAAAAAGGTCTTTGCCTACCAATCAGTGGGTTTTTGGTCTCAAAAGAAAAAAAAAACATATGGTGTCACCACAAAATGGTGACACCCGGAGCGGGCCGCCCCCCTAGCGACGCCACTAAGCCCCACCTGGTTGGGCCACTGCGCATGAACAGGATAAAGCTTGCTGAAACAAACAAAGGATACGCTTTTTCATTAACAGTTGGACGTCGAATATAGAGTAGACTACCATACTTTGCCTGACAAGTTTTGAAATTCACTTTACTTACTTATGACACTTGAAATACTTAAAAACTTGTTTTGCGATAGTTAGTACTTAAAAACTTGTTTTGTGATAGTTAGTGTTATGATAGTTATCAAAGTTTTATTCGGCTCGTTATATTTGCCTATGCGTTTAACGAGTCGGCAGGACTCTGGACTCATATTCGCCACATTGATCATATAGATAATACAGCTTTTTTCGAAAAGTTGTCACAGCGGGCATTGATCATAATAGCTTTTTTTTGAAAAGTTTTTCGAAAAGCCGTTGGCAACACTATATCCAATTCATTTTCTAAGCTTAGAAATTAAAAATTTTCTGTTGAAACACGATGTATAAATCTAGTAGCTTTTCACCAGAATATAGTGCAGGAAGCTTAACGATGTTGTATCCAAATTGCCCCGATTTTCCTAATTTCCGGTCATTTAAATTTACACAATGCAAACAATACAATGATTCATATCTTCCGTTTTTTACGAAAGTTTTCAATTTTTTTCCCGCATGATGGCCTTTTAAATTTGAACGAAAAAGTAGCGGCTGCCCAATTGTCGACGGAACATTTTTTGTAGGCTAAATTTGTGTGCATATAGTGCAGTTGTATTCCTAAAGGCTAATGCAATGATGATTTGATCAAATGCAATGCAATGATAATGTAACGATTTGATCAAATTTAACGAAAAACTGGGGGCAACGTTCCCAATGCTCAAAAACATATTTGATTTCTTTTTTGTAAAAATTATTATTCAATCTTAGGAGAGTTTTTGTTGAAGTTTCTGTTTGAAAAAGATTTCTTTTTGCCAGCGCTAAACAAACTGAGAGCATTTATTTGCAACATATTTGTTGCGATATTGTACATTTCTTTTTGTTTAAACAGAATAAGGTATTGTAGCAATTACGAGCGATATCGGCATAATGACTATCCTGGATTAATTTTGTTGGCAAAAATTCATATTTTGTAAATGTTTTTTATGCTGTGGTATCAGATGATGCCCAGGAAGTTAAAAGCAATGAAATTTACGTACCGCTGGAGAAGCAAATGCAGTTGGAGGCACAAAATCGTAAGTTTGACCAGTGCAAAGTTAAAAATGATCTTACAAGATTTTATCTTAGTTCTCGTCCAAATTAAGCTAAAATTCAATTTTAAATCAATGAACATTCACTTCAATTTTAAATTAAGCATTTGAGCTTGAACTTGAAATTTTTCAAAGCAAAATCAAATCTTTCATTATGTTCGCTGTGCTACGCCAAAGCGTGTAACTGATTTCCGGGTCCCATCTCTGCGTCATTGCAGCTGGGCAACACAGCTTCTTTTGAAGAAATGTCGCAGCAGTGGTGAGCCATTGGCGAACTTGATGTTTTATGGTTTTTTAATGTAGTAAACTGTAAAAATAAGAAGAAAGTGTATTTTCTTGTATTAGCTCGCCAGAGTTTTCATTTAGAAGTAATTGGTTCAAAAGTGAAATTTCAAATCAAACGCATTCTCGAATTTTAAGCTACTTTTTCATTAAGTTTTATCATTACAGTATACAAAACTGAGTGAGAATGATTATCGTCTTGCAGTAGTCTACTGCAAGATATGTTCTAAAGCATAAATCGTGATTTTTAAACCCGCAACAGTGGATATTTTTACATAAAGAATTACTATTTTACTTTGCTATTTTAATACTAATGAGCTGCTTGTCCAAGTTAAGAGTAAACGTATAGTTTCTAGTTTTGAGAGACAGCTGCTGGTATTGTACTATTTATCATAATAATATTGTGCTCAAATTGCCCTTATTTTCTTAATTTCTGACAAATTTAATTTTCATAATGAAAACATTATAATGCTTCATAGGCCTACATCTTGTTTATTCAAAAGTGTTTAACTTTTCCTTTATTACATTGGCTCTAGCAGCTACGAAACCTTTTACGTAAGAGTATATACACGAAGTACAATATGCTGCAAATAGTAGTAGCATAGTCGTTAGAACAGTATGTGGTTTAATTAAACTTATGAGATGGGCTATATACTGATGATGTCATAAATTATTTCATCAATATTTAGAGTCTATTTGATTTATATCTTACAGAACCAGCTGATTCTCAGCTTTACGATCGAGTTTAAAACAAAAGAAATGTTCACAATTCAGCATACGACTCATTCTCAAGACGATAACAACAGCTCATCTAACGGCAAAAAAATTGCTTCAAACTTTGGATTAAAACGCCGCCAAAAAGTAATGAAAATATCAAATTTGGTGATTAAAGAGAGTTTTGTCTGAATCGTTTTTAAAATTTTTTAATTATTATTGCAAGAAAGATGAAAAAACTCAACACACAAATCAATCAAACGCAAAGTTCCACGTGAGCTCAAGTAATTATGCTATTATAGGGCTAAAAGTGATTATTTAAGAATAACTTTCTTATACTCATCAACTGCTTAGGCACTTTTTTTCCATAAGAACTGGTAAAGTTTGGGTTAAGGCTGGCTGTTCTTTAATTTTTACAAATTTTTTTTCAAACGCTTATGAAAATAAAGTGACAATAATTGATTCTTGGCTTATTGAAAAGCTATCTTTTGTTGTTGATCATGATTATTGAAATAGTCATGCTATGATCGCTAACGGATATTTTGTTACGTATAGTACTGCATAACTAAAATTGTTGTTTTTTTTTAATTTTGCCGTGCTCATAATTACTTTTAGGAAGGCTTTATTTCACCAAAATTTTTTTTCTACTTTTTTATTAATTCTGACTCAAATCTAACCCAAACTCAAATGTCCTTCCTAAAGCTATCCCCAAATAGAACCCTAACTTAAACCCTAATCCTAACCTCTAAAAAAGCAAATTAAAAACGCACGGATGAATTTTTCTCATTTTCGTTTTATTCTCTTTAACTTGAAAATTTTTGGTGAAATAGTCACTACCTTACTTTTATCATGCCAAGGCTGGTTGAGTGGTTATTGCTATTAATTTGATTTTAAAGAGGTTGTTTTAAAAGATCTTACACAAATGAGCCTCGTGTTTTTATTTAATTGTTATCGTTGAAACAAAAAAGTGTATTGTTATTGACCCTATATCAGCGTCTATTTTCGTTGCGCTTCTTGGTATTCCCGCTTTTTGGTTTTGCGGTTACCAATAAATTTTTTTCGTTGTAGTGTTTTCAAAATGAACCAGCAAGCTTTATTGCCAATAAGCTTAGATACAAAAAGTTAAGGCAAAAACAACAGCATATATTTTGCTTTGACCTGATCGAGAATCTAAGTCAGTTCATGAGTTTTGAAAATAAATGCTATAAAGCAGTGATTTCAAAGCGTTTTTTTCACGAGTAGCATTTTGAGCTTTTACACAGTGTTTGTGTACCACCAACATGACATCTGACTAGAATATCTCAAACTAAAAGATATTTGTTGTGTTTTACTCTCAAACGCCAATTGCGCTGATGGAAGCACGCAAAAGACCATGTCGGTCGTCCAGTCTACAGCTTCCAACATTACGCGCACGAGAAAGAAAAAAAAAACACTCATACACACAGACAAATAATACTAATAAAGTTGGGCACTCTATACACATCAGTTTCAGAAGTATTAAAGCAAGTATATCCCGGCAGCCTACAGCAGTCTAAATTAGGCAATCATTGCTTGTTCTTTGTCCCAATACCAACACAGATCTTTAGATTTGCCCGGCTCTACATTAAATTTCATCATCAGTAGTGAACGGTAAAGATTACAGCGATTTTTATTTTTAGAACTTCTTGGGTTGCAAAAATTTAAAATAAAACACACTAAAAAATGAGTTTACCTGGAAGAGTAACATCCAAATCAAATGCAAAATAATAAGGAAAATTGCAGTTCTCCACTTAACAATCCTTTGCAGCAGAAAAGCGGTTTGTTAATTTTTTTGTAAAAGCTTTGATAGTTTTTAAATTTGATATTTTCGAAGGAATTTCATTTCGTATCTTAACTCCGATAGATTTAATGCTACGCTTAATGGCCAAGGATGATTCCCTTCTTGGTAGGAACAAATTTTGGTCTTTTGATGACCTTGTATTATAAGAACAGATTTTGTTAACATTATCATAGATAGAGGCAAATTGACTCGGCCGAGCATTATTGTGAAAGCGAAACACGAATTTAGTCACTTCAAGCTTATAAAGTTTATCTAGCTGTAATATTTCGCAGTTTTTGTAAAGCTTGATTTTGGTTAAGTTTGATCTCCGAGGACTGAAGGCAATTGAACGCAATTTTTTGTATTGTCTTGCGGAAAATTGACTGAGGTTCTTCTTTGTTGTTCCTCTCCATATTAACATGCCATAGGTAAGTTTAGATTGTATTAAGCTATAATACAGATTTTCAAACAATGCATACTTACATTATTTCTGATTTTTAATAGCACACCAACTGTATTTGATAAAATCGAGCTTAATTTGGCTACATAATAATTAATTTGGCTATATTAATTTGGCTTTCCAATTTAAGCCTTCATCTATCGACACTCCCAAGTACATGCATATCTTGGTCCTTTTTAGCTCATTGTCTGCATAAAACCCAATGAAATCTGAATTTTTTGCTGCTTGAGAAACCACCATAAATTGAGTTTTTGCCGTATTTATGGACAACTTGTTTGCAATAATACAATTATTTAAGCAATTTAACTACCTGCTGATGACTGTTTGGAGTTTAATGATCAGAGGTGGAGTCGAGAACACAAGACTCGAGGCCAAGGCCAAGGACACAAAAAAAATCCGAGGCCAAGGACAGCCCTTCCGAGGATAGACCCTTTCGAGGTCAAGGACAGGAAAGCTCCAGGCCAAGGCCAAGGACCAAGGACATGAGCGCAAGTGTTCTCCAAAAAAAAGGCTTCAAATTTTTTTTTTCAGGCGATCTACAAAATTTAAACAATTCAAAAAATAGTGCTGTTCTCGAGCCGAAGACAGGGCAATTTTCGAGTACTTGAGGCTTCAAGGCCAAGGACTTGACCTTCGAGGCCAAGAACAAGGACTTCAAAATCTGTTCTCGAGGACGTCCTCGAGGCCAAGGACTTCCTCGAGGACTCCACCTATGCTCAGGCTACACGCCACATTTTAGAATTTGATTACAGATATCAGTCAAGTATGGTGTAATAATTTCCTTGCTGATGTTTAGAACTTTGGCAAATATCCCGTCTGGATCTGCTAATTTCTTTATATATGAATTCTGTTTAGAATATCCAAAATTTCATACATGTCAGTTTCTTTTAAAAAAATTGAATTTGGTATTTGGCTATTCATGAAGTGCATTACATCACAAGGAGCTTGTTTGAGTTTTTGTACCTTCAAACTTGTAATTTCCACAAAATTTTAATTCAGAGCATTGCTTATTTCTTGAGAGTTTTTGTAGACTTTTGATTTCCATTCTATTTTTTGCGGCGCAATGTTTGATTGTGACTTCTGCATTAACGTATTCAAATTCGCCAAGTTGCAGATATATCGATTTTACTGTCATTAAAATTATTTTGGTACAACATTCATTTGGCCATTTCTTTTTCATGAGTTAATAATTTTTTGCGATACTTTTTATACTTAATTGATGATGCATTAGTTTGCGTTGCAAGGTAATCCTTAAACAATTTGTTTTGAGTTTGTATTGATTTTCTTATACTAGGTGTTGTCCGTAGTTTTCTGATATATGCTTTTCTGCTGGTCTTTTCAAGTGAAAAACAGTAATTAGTCAACTCAGAAATAGTATTAATTAAGTACTCAAAATTTACATTTACTTTTTCAGACGAACTTTACATATCCAATTTACTAACTAATAATGTGAGAAATTTACTAGTAGATTCTTCAGCGAAGTTTCTTACCATTGGCCTTGCAAATTTTTTTGTGGAAAAGGAATCTAATATCTTGGAAATAATTACAAAGGGGTCAGAAATATCTTTTATCAATATTTTGGTATCAATTTCCACAGCATTATTTGTGCTACAATGATTTATAAACTGTCTGAGAAGTTTTGGTGAATCTTGTTGGAGTTTGTATTACATTAATACATCCTAGGCAGTTTAAGCAATTAAAATATCGGGCAATGTCAGTATCAGTTGTGATTTTGTTGTGATCAATATTTATATCTCCAAGAATAGCATAATTTCCAAGATATGCATCAGTCTATCAGAAAAATTAGCATGTGGCTGTATTAACGCTAAACTAATCATCAGTCCATGAAGACATAAAAAAACAAAAAATAAGCAAAACTGTTTTAATGCGATGGATTTAGTTCTTTTTTCTCCACCAACTAACTTTTACAACTGGAGATACAAAGCGCAGTTCATTTTTGAAGCGGAAGTTGCTCGCGTACCACCTGAAAAACTTGCGCGTTTACCACAGTTTGGGAACAACTGCTATAAAGCCTATAAAACAAAATAAGCCAGGCCAACTCAACACAGTTCAAAAATATGTTTTGCAAAGTGCAAACAGCATTTTTTGAAATGCTAACCTTCGTTCGTTGTACCTAAAACGCGCTTTTCATGAACACAGACTAAACCCATTATTTCAAATTGTTTTTTTTATCACGATTTTAGTTAAATTTTACACGTTCTTGAATGATTTCAAAGTTATACTGCATTAGGGTTACCATATTTTCATCACCAAAAAGGAGGACACCATTTTAATGAAATTTATTAACAACTAGTTGTTCTGCATCGCCTATGCGGCAAAGGAAAAACGAAAGCAAAATTTAATTTAGCTATAGGTCACAGTGTTATTACCGCTAGCGTACGCAAGATTTTCGAAAGGTGGGGGGGACAGGAAATTTAAGAGTAATGAGGACCAAAAAAAAAGGTCTTCACGCAGATTTAGTCCGTATTTCTGCCCAAATTTACGTCATAAATACACCCAACTGTCCTGGAGTAACCTGGTAAGACTTAAGGTATAGCGCGTGCGCGATATACGTATATCGGCCAACTTTTAATTATCTAACTGACGATATGTTTATACATTAAAAAGCTACCTGAGTGGACTTGTTTTATCTGTTCAAAATGCCGAAAAGGAGGACATTTGGGCATTTTTTAACGTCCTCGGAGGACAAATTATTTTTTATTAAAAAGGAGGGCATGTCCTCCAAAAAGAGGACGTATGGTAACCCTATACTGCATCCAGTCATGGTATAAGCTTATTATGTATGCGTAAAACCAGGATTTCCTTAAAGACTAAAGAGGCTTGAACCTAAACCTGAAACTTTTCTTTTTGTGAAACGTATTAGGTGAACGGCATGCTAATTAAACTGATGTAACGCGAGAATGAAAATAATGAAACGGTGACATGCAAGGGACGGAGCATCCAAACTTTAGAGGCTAAAACAGGATCTAAGGGCAAGATTTTTCCTTAGCCTCTGGGCGATTTTTTGTGATCTGAAAATTTTATATTATATACATAAGCGTTTGCATAATACAAGTTAACCGGCCAGTTGGTCAATTGTAATTGTAATTACATTTTATTCACCTAGTTGCCTTGGCTAGGAGACCGCGAAGGCACCTTTCGGTCTTCGAGTCAAGCTGCCACCTGCCCACCTGTCCACCACACACGGCGGAGGCTTTGTACTGTCCCTTTAATTGCTGGACGTCAAGCAGGGAAGCAGTGAATACCAATTTTTATAGTCTTTGGTATGACCCGACCTGGAATCGAACCCAAGTGTACCGTTTCAGTAGCAGACGCTCTATTTGTTCGACCACTGATCGGTTTTAAATCGTTTTTTTTCAATCGATTTTCAAGCGGTAACGCTTTAGTCTCTAGAGCCGGAGGTCTGAGGTTCATATCTCGAACTGGCTAAATCGAACACAGTGTTGGCATCGACTCGCCACCGCTGCGACATTTCTTCGAAAAAAGCTCTGTGGCCGGGCGCAATAGGCCCCGCAAACTCGTTAAACGCACGAGGTATTACAGCTGGGCTCTAGTCATAACTCAAAAATGATACTCAACCACAATAAACCAGTGCTTTTTAGCTTTTTTTTGTGACGTACCTTTTATCATTGACGCAATCAGGAGGGGCTTTCATCAGAGTAATTTGATCCGAATTCAGTTTTGATAGAGTAATGGTAGAAACCGCCTTTAGTTTTTTATTTTGGATTGTAGCTGTGAATTTCATCAAGATTTGCAAATGTTCGTCAAAAGATTAGGGCATTACGGTAATTTGTTTTTAAATCTATACAGCTCGAACTTACCATATTCTGCGTTGATAAAGTCTATTACAAAAATTTCAAACACATTAATTTTCTGGCGTATTTTTATTTTATGCCAAGTTTATTGCGCCCAAATACAATACGATACAAAGTTGAATGCGCTTTCAAAAAGAATCTCAAAGCAGGGCAGGCTTTCGCAGTCTTACCTGTTATGTTCTTGTGACAGAACAAATACCAGCTGAAATCAAACAATAAAATGACTCACTGCAGCTGCTGTTCAACAAGTGGGTTTATTGTAACTTTTTTGTTTCTTATTAAAAAATCTACTACAGGAAAAAAACGTGCATTGGTTTTAAACTATCATTTAAAGCTTGGCACTTGTGGTGATTCAAAAAATGGTGGCCAATCACAGTAAATGACAATCAATTGTGAATTGATTACCGGTACGTACAATTCACAAAAAGCAAGAAGTTGATCAATAGCTACACTAGTTGCATTGAAGAACTAAAAGCAGTTTCTAACTTAAAAAAAAATAGTGTGTGAATCGTAGAAGTATAATTAAAATTTATGTCATGATGTAGTTAGTACCTTACAGTGCTCTTTATAAGGCTTAGCGTTAGGGAGGCTAATATTTAAAAGCATTACAACGTCTGGGGTGCTTCACCTTCAAGACCCTCACCCAAACTCAGCTTCCTAATCCAGGCGCGTAGCCAGGATTTAGCAAAGGGGGGCTTTTTGGAAGTTTGATACAACCGTAAACGAAGTTGATCCAAGTTTTCATTAGTCTCAAATTAGGTAGAGGCGGTTTTTTTATCAAGATTAGGTGATCTCAAAAAAAAAAAGGTTTTCACCGAAATTCAAAGGGTTTTTCCGGCCGACCTCAGAAATTCACAGGGTTTTTCCGGCCAAAAGCAGGTGATCTTCAAAGAAAAAGGTCTTCATCAAAATTTGAAGGGTTTTTCCGGCCAAGACCAGAAGTTCAAAGAAATTTTCTGGCCGAAATCTGGTGATCTCCAAAAAAAAACAGGTCTTCACCGACTTTGGGTGAGCTCCAGAACCAAAAAACTCCACTAGTCTGGTCCAAACAACGGCAAGTCCTTCACAACTTTGGCTTCCAAATCCTTTTGGGGGGGGAGCTGTTTTCATTTTTGGAGCAAAAATCGGCCTCAAAAGCACAAACAACGATCTGTTATGCATACCATTCATAGACCTACCAGAAGTGTAGGTTATTTTTTGTTCGGTTATTTTCCTTTTCAACCAATCAAAAAATTATCCTCTTCTTTTCGAGAACTTGCATAGGCTTCTAGGCCAAGGCCAAGCACTTGAGCTTTGAGGACTCCACCACTGGTATTGTGACGTCATAATGACGATTATTCATTGTGTTGAGTTTTCTGACTGAGTCTACAGCTTGAGCCAATATTGTACTGTATTCACAACAAAATACGAGCGAGTTACGTTCTCTTTCTCGAAGGCTTTCAAAATGGTTCGAATCTTCTGTCGTTGCTTATTCTGCAAATCCTGAGCATGGACTAATATAGTAACCTTATAGGGCTGTAAACAACGATTCAAATAAGAAACTGCCCGGTGCAACCATGTTGTGCTAATTTTGTGAAGCAAATCATACAAAAACATTGCTAAAGTAATGTAAGGTAAAGTAATACAGTAAATGCAGTTTAGAATCAGATTGTTTACAACGTTCTGATGTTTGGTAAAACTGTAATTGCGCGCCAATATTGCTGCAGATTCTAGAGAGCAGCGGTATCGCATCTAAAGTACCGTAACTTGCTGGCATTTTAGTGTAGCAACTTGAAGAAGTTCCTGAAACCAAGCTTTCACTAAAATCAAAAAGTGATCTTCCTGATCTTTCATAAAAGCTTACACAAAAGTAGGAACCTATAAAATTATCTGTTTTGAAACTTGTTTTGACGATCATTGTTTAAGCAAATGATGATTAGGCCTACAGTTAACCTGAAAAAACAAAAAAACTTCTCACCAAATAATCTATTGATGGCTTCCTAATATGCTTTTATTTTTAACATTGAGATTAAGGCAGTTATCCGTGAATTGGACCCTTAATATGTCTCCTCTAAGCTCATGACAAAAAGTTTTTCGCCGCTGTTGATACTATACCTTCCCTCCGCTGTCAATACATCTAGTGCTACCGCCGAGGATAAGCTCGGCCTACCAACTGTTTTTGCTACGTAAAGGCTCTGTTTTGTCTCGCTATTGTCCTAACTTATTAGTTCTCGTTGCACTTACGGGTAGCGCTGCGGCAAAGAATCGGACTCAAACTCGCGAGGACGAAGGACACTGCCGATGCAAATTCTGCAAGTGCGTGTAAACCAGAGTTGTAAACGGGTCGACTAGTTCAGGCTCAAACCCGGCCCAAACCCAAAAATATAAGTCCGAACCCGAAAACAATTTGAAGCCCAAATCATGCCCCCCAAAAAAACGATAGTTAAGTTAGATTTGAAAAATTTAGCAATGTTGCCAAGATATTTTGATTATATTTTTGTGCACCTAAGACAAAAAGTACGTCTCAGGCCTGAATTAAGCCCAAAATTTTGTCAACTTTAAGCCCGAACCCGACCCGAAAAACCCGGCCCGACTTACAACTCTGGTGTAAACATCTGTGTTGAAAAAACTTTCTCGATTTTTTCGGAATTTATGTTCGTTTTTTTTATTTGAATATTTATTAATTTTTGTTGGTCCGTATCGTAGATTAGAGGAAAATGCAACGAAACTTTGACAAATGCAATTTTCTTGGTCTTTTGGAAGCAGAATTTTAGAACATACCTTTTCACATTGGAAGAAACAAAACCACTCTGGTCGAAACTGTTGGATAGAGCCAACCCACTCATATGTTTAGAATGGCACTGCACTAATTGTAATTGTAGTTACATTTTATTCACCAATTTGCCTTGGCCAGGAGACAGCGAAGGGACCTTTCGGTCTTCGAGTCAAGCTGCCACCTGCCCACCTGTCTACCACAAACGGCGTAGGATTCACACTGTCCCTTTAATTGCTGAAGCGGGGAAGCTGTGAATACCACTTTTAATAGTCTTTGGTTTGACCCGACCGGGAATCGAACCCGAGTCTACCGCTTCAGGGTATCCTTACACCTCGCAGAAAAACATTTCCCCGAAAATCATTTGCCAGAAAAACATTTTCCTGAACGTTCTTTTTCCAGAATTAACGTTTGTCAGAAATGACACTTGCCAGAATGAACACTTGCCTGAAATTACATCCGCCAGAATCAACATATGCCTGAAACTACATCTGCCTGAATGAACACTTGTTTGAAATTACATCTGATAGAATGAGCACTTGCCTGAATGTACACCTGCCAGAATTTACATTTGGCCGAAATTACATTTCCCCGAAAACTTATTTTCCAGAATTTACACTCGCCAGAATTTACATTTGGCCGAAATTATATTTTCCCGAAAGCTTATTTGCCAGAATTTACACTTGCCAGAATTTACATTTGGCCGAAATTACATTTCCCCGAAAGCTTATTTGCCAGAATTTACACTTGCCAGAATGTACATTTGGCCGAAATTACATTTCCCCGAAAGCTTATTTGCCAGAATTTACACTTGCCAGAACGTACATTTGGCCGAAATTACATTTCCCCGAAAGCTTATTTGCCAGAATTTACACTTGCCCAAATTACATTTCCCCGAAAGCTTATTTTCCAGAATTTACACTTGCCAGAATGTACATTTGGCCGAAAACTTATTTTCCAAGTATTATACACATTAAACCGAAATTTCGTTATTGATAGAATTTACATTACGAAAATATATCATTATGCTTGTTCATTTTCAAACTTATTAAGCTGCGTGTAGAATAAAAGGGGCAAAGGAAAACAGTCTCTCACGTCTTGTAACTAATTTTGACAAACAACGTTAGGTTTGAAATATTTTTGGTTTTTGACAAAAATAAGTGCCATTTTCAGAACCGAACTATTCTTCCGAAGTTTGTGATAATATTTTGATGTGTTTTTAGATTATCGGTAATATTACGGTATTTCGATAGTAGCTGAAACTCACAAAAACATCAGCATAAGCGTCGTATCATTAAAGTATCTTAGTCAGGCACGTAGTTAGAAATCTGTAAAGAGGGGCTGTTTCGGGGGTCTAATTGCGGAGCCCCCAGCCAAAGGCCATTGGAGGTCTGGGGGCAGAGCGCCAAGTCGCTAGAAATTTTGTATTTTTTGCAAAACGGACTTAATTTTAGGCCTATTTTGATAAAAACCATTGCTTTAAAACTGGTGTAAGAAGTTAGCAGTGCAAAAACTTGATTAAACTGTTTGCAGAAATGGGTTATGTAGAAGGTGGATATAAACGGTAAAATTTAGTTTCATATTTACAAGCTGGTAAATCATAAAATCCTAGATCAGTAATACTTACAAGGAGTAATCTATTTTGTGTATATTTTAGAGAAAGGTAATTGGTGGGGGAGCGGGCTAATGGAATGAAACTTGAAAGAAGTGGCTGACAAAATTTGAGAGAAGTTATTAGTAAATAACTAAAATTGAATAGCCCCCCTACCTATATCAGAGTTTTAATTTTTTTTTGATGAATATCCATGTTCAGCATTTTTTAGCAAGCGATCAAATTTAATTGCTTATTTTTGCCAGTTTGAAAGTTTTTGCTTATTTGTGTATTTTATTTCTGACAAATCAGTTTCCTCTGAATAATTGCTTCAAAAGATGCTTTAAATCATTTTGAGTCCATTCCAGTGCAAAAGAATGCAGTCTCAGAAAGCTATAACCATTACTCCAGTGCCGTCGCCAGGGCAAACGAAGCGAAGAGACACTAGCCGAAAGTGGGGGGTACTAAAATAGACTAAACTTTTGCATATTAAAACCAATCTTCACATCTGGTACAGCTACAAATATATATTTAAAAATGCTATATTCATGTCTAAAAAAAAGACGTATTAGGCCGGCAACGTTTCTTATCTCGTTTTCGTCTACGGCCCCTAATACAGTGCCGCAACTAGAACGTTGTTCAATGGGGCAAAATTTCTTTCAGGGGAGGCCAAAAATTGCTGCCTTTTTCTGCAATACGAGCATGCTGGGCCATAAGTGTAGCCAAGATTTTTGATTAGGGGGGGAGGGGGCACAAATCACGTGCAATGACGTTACCAAAAATTTTCGAAAGAAAAACGTTTTGTGGGACAAAGTTATTGTAGATAGAAAGATCCGAAGCCGTGGCAAGTGTGTTAGCACATAACCAGTATCTTGGTAAAGGGAGAGAGCTTAAACCTCCCAAAAAAGTGTAAAATGGGAGACATGTTGAGCAAACTGGTGTAATTCAAACGTATTACAGACGTGAGTCTGGGGGCGAAGCCCCCAACCGCTGGGTGATTTTTTGTAATTTTTTGGAAAACTAGCTATTTTATTGCCATTAGATCACAATTTGCGCATGTTCAGAGCCATAGGAAAAAACTAGATTTTTAACATTTGAAAGCCAATTGAAAAAATTGAATTGTACAATCCTCATTTAACTTACAAGTTAAGTCCAAAACATTTTAAAATCTTGCATTTTGGTGTTAAAGTTTGTAAGTGATTTGGCCCAGGTATAGGGGAAAGCAAGGTACATTGCCTAC
Organism: Trididemnum nubilum; assembly: GCA_963965965.1. Taxonomy (NCBI): domain Eukaryota; kingdom Metazoa; phylum Chordata; class Ascidiacea; order Aplousobranchia; family Didemnidae; genus Trididemnum; species Trididemnum nubilum. Next base: position 18,735,493 of record OZ014487.1, read on the forward strand.
TGTACTATTTTAGCAGTAAATAAAAATCCACTCGAAGATTTTCCTTAGAGATTTTTGTTTTGTCATAAAAATAACCAGTTGCAGGAGTACATGTACGACCAAGAGGTACAAGCCCCCTGAATTCAAATTTAATAGTTTGTTCAATGAACATTTTCCTTCGCTAATTTTTTTTCAAAAGTATTTTGTCGCGTAAAAACTGGCGAGGTGGAGGTGAATTGTTATTTTAAAAGGTACAATAGATAGTTATGCCTACTATCCATGTTATTGCCCTGGCCAGATTTATATTGTGCGGGGCCCTTGGCACTTTAAAGATTTTCGCAACATCTTCCTGCCAAATATAGGTGAAGACCAAAAAAAGTCTCACCATTTGAGCGCGGAACCCCTTGCTAGTACTGTGCTATATTGTGGTAAATCCGGCCCTAGTTATTGCATTAGGCTTATAAAAAGTTAAATGAGGGCCTTAGATAGGAACTTTTAGAACAAAACTCTCCATTTTTCCTGGGTTATACATTGAAATTGGTTGGCAAAAACTGAGTTGGCAAAAACTGAAGAAACAAGAGATGTTTTTGTTGAATTTTTGTCATTGGTGACATTTCAATTGTAGACGGGGGGCGTGATCCCTGGCTACGCCTATGTGCTGCGCAGTTTGTTTTAGAAATAAGAAAGCTTTTAGCAACCTCTGAAGCTGAGTTCAATTCATTGGTTGGTACGGGTATGGGTTCGAAACCATACGGGACAAAGTTGTTATCCATTACTGCCAAACAAGACAAAATGCAATGTACAACAGTTAATAAACAACTTTTTGGCCAAAGTCAAAGTGACCGCGTGCACTCATTGCTAATGCTAGCGTGCTACCATGGTGCTACTGCAACCGCACCTAACGTCAATTTTTTGATTGTAAAATAGTTGCTATTGCGTCACAATAAAATTTTGCAATATTCTTCAAAGATTTTACTTACTAAACAATCTGTAGCTTGTCAGCTAAATCAAGCAAGGATTGCGATTATGCATTAGGCTTATGCATACCGGGTGCCAGTGCCACCACAATCCATGTACCGATTATAAAAGTTTTGCGAAACGCAATATTTCGCATCAGTTCAAATCATTAATCAACAGCCTTACAATAGGCTACTTAGGCCTGCCAATATTTTCTCCTATCGTCGCTTTGGGGTTTGGGCGGGCGAAATTTTTGTTTGGGAGGCGCTGCCCCTCCTGGTCCCCCCCTGAGTTGCGGCCCTGCCGTAATCGCTCAAAAACTCTATCTGCAACAGTGAATGCTGCCCAACGCAAAACCAGGATTTTGCTAAAGAGAGGTGAAACAAAACTTATTTTTGCACAAAACTTGTCTAATTTAGGCCTTTTGCTAAACAAACTGATGCAACTCGAGCGTGTCACAGACCGGGGCTTGGGGGCGGAGCCCCAACCACTGGGCAATGTTTGAGATTTTACAGCACAAAAATAGCGATTTTAACGGCATTTTAATCACCTTTCGCACTTTTTGAAGCGGCATCAATGACTAAATTGCTAAAATTAGAAGTCATTTCAAAGGCTTAAATTGCTTAACCCCTTTAGCCCTCCCCCCTTACTTTAGGTCAAGTCTAAAAACTTTTAAACGCTTATATTTTCAAGTTAAATTTTCTAAGTGACTTGGCTAAGAGAGCCTAAGCCCCTTCACAATGGTGCTCCACTCACTGCGACCTAAAAATGTTGAGTGTGCTCCAAAGATCAAAAACAGCTGCTCTTTGAAAAAAATGTTTTCACTTGTAATTGTTCAAGCCATAATCACTAACAAAGTATCTTCCGCGAGTACATTTGTATAGGCGTGTTACAGTAAAAAGGCGGGTTATTCCGTCACATTTATGTACACCAGTTGATTGCATGCAATTTGGCAAAAGATCTGAAAACGTCAAAGGAAAATTATGAACGAAGATCAACATTAAGCAACTCTGGCAATGAAAAGCTTGCTATTGGTACTTCAGGCGATAAAGCAGTTGCTGTTGGCCTAGTAATTGCTTTGTTTGTTGATGTCTTGGGTGATCATGATTGTATAGATGCTTGAAGAGAACTAGTTGCAGTCGGTTGCTCAGAAACATTCCACAGGTGCTTTGAATCGCTCAGCTTAAGGTTTTGATGCACAAAAACCAACTTTTTTGTATAATCCTAAAGAGCCTGTTTATTTATTTGCTGTTCTTTTGCGCCACGCTTGTCCCATATTCGAAGAGTGAAAAGGTAGCGCAGGTGACCTTTGGACAGGTCACTGGTTGTTTTTTTACTTCATTAACTACCTTTTATAGGCAATATTATTGCACCAGCGAACCGTGTTGCTCTGCTAAATACTAGGACTGACATTTGCACCGTTGGGATAAAACCGGTACGAGCTCTGTTGCGCCATGCTTGTCTCATATTCGAAGAGTTAAAAAGGTAGCGCAGGTGACCTTTGGACAGGTCACTGGACCGCGCAATTACGCCATGGCGCCGAAAAGTCTGCTACAGCTAGGTCAAGACAGTTTCAAGTAACACGAAACTTTACTAAGTTATAAAATATTCCATAGCATAAACTAGATAATGTTTATTAGATTCAGAAACTAATGGGTTCGATTCTCAAGTTAGTTGTTCACTTCTTAAACTAGTTACTAAATAATACTTTGGACTTGAACCGTAGCCAGGCAAACCACCTGCGGTGGTTTGATTCTCAGGCAGCAGCGTAGCCAGGGGGGGGGGGGGCGGAAAACAGCCCCCCCTCAAACGTTTGAATTTGCAAAACTAGCCGAAAAATCAGTCTCAATTTCAGTGAAGACCTTTTTTTTTTTTTTTTTTTGGAGACTACCTGCTTTTGGGCGGAAAAAAACTTTAAAAATCCCGAGCTTTCCGAGAAATTTCGTCTCAATTTTCGGACAAATCGTGTGAAACTGATTCAAGAACAATGAAAATTCGGGTCAAGGACGTTTGCACTTATCTCACTCTTTCAAAATAGCCCCCCCTTTTCCAAATCCTGGCTACGCGCCTGTTCTCAGGCAAGACATTCTAATCAAGCTTTAGACTTGAACCATAGCCAGGCAAACCACTTGCGGTGGTTCAGTACTCACGTAAGATACTTAGGTCAAGACTAAGTTTCGGGTTCGATTCTCAGATTACTTATTCACTTCTTTAACCAGTTAAATAATACTTTAGACTTGAACAAGAGCCAGGCAAACCACCTGCGGTAGTTTGATTCTCAGGCAAGACACACTTCAGGTTTTACACTTGAACCAGCTCCCAGGCAAAATACCTGCGGTGGTTCGGTACTCGCGTAAGACACTCAGATCACGACGGAGTTTCGGTTCTTACAACTAGCTAGGGTTAGGACTAGACTAAACTTAGAGCTAGAGCTGGGGTTAAGACTACTACAACGCCGCATTTAGACAAAGGTGTGTTTAGATCATCCCGTAATTGGACAACATCGCGTTTGGGGGATGCAATCCCCCAAACACCCAATCCCCCAAATCCCTCAATTCCCCATCCCCCAAACTGTATACTTTTCGACCAGCACATACTACTAACGTTCGACATGTGATCTAAAAAGCGTTAAATTGGATATTTTTTCTGAAAAATCATAAAAATCGCCCAGCGGCAGGTGGTTACGCCCCCAGACCTTATCTGTGTTGCACTTGAGCAGCACAAACTTGCTCAGCAACGCCGCTTAAATGAGCAGTTTTCGAACAAAAAAAAATCGAGTTTTGGCTTAAACCCAGCTTAGCAAAATCTTGATTGCGCGCCTGCAAGAAACAATCATCTTGTTTCGTAGCAACGGCAATTTTTCAAGTTAGGGCTGGCGTTAGGCCACCTGCTATTTTTGCCAATTGTTGATATTTACATGCTACAGCAACAACTGCATCAATTAGAATGTAAACTATAAACTCCGCCACGTTGTCATTTTTCGATATTTCGTCAGCTTTTTGCTTTCATTTCACAAAATCATCAAAGTTAGAATGTGCGTCATGTACACTGACATCATCAATTTGACTTGCAGTATAAATTTTGTGATTTACGCTGTACAAAGTTGAAGTTCTCGGTGATGACATTGAAAACTGGCAGCTTTTTTTTATCCAAAACTTGAATAGGCTGTTCCGTCACTGCAAATACTTTATCAATCTAAGCCCGAATTTTGTAAACGAAAAGTGACCCACATTCCTATATTTGGAGCCCCTATGAATGGCATTTGGTTGAAGAGTTCAATTTAAAAAGCAAGATTGTCCTGCACGACCGTATTTGCAATCAGTGGGAGAAACTGCCCGTGTGAAAAAGAGTCAAGATTGGGATTAGCCAGGACTAGTGAGTGACTACGTAGATGATTACTGAAGACAAACAGCATGCACTTGATCCCAAGAGCGGAAGATAGTAGGAATACAATAGACTGCTGCAACAATAAAACTGCACAATGTACATTAAACCATTTAAGTGATAAAAAATGATTGTTTTTAAGGACGTGATGTTACTTTGCACTAAAATTGCCAAAGTTTTGCATGTTTGCTGGTCTTATGAAATCAAAACTTCAGTTTAACAAAAAGTAATCGTTTTAAGAAGATAGTAAACAACGTTCTTACTTGCTTTGTTAAATTAATCGATTTTAACGTGGATGCGTTTTGAGTAAAGCCAAGGTTGGATGTTTCCGAGACTAGGCGATATCCGATTATTTACTACGCTTCTGATGCAAAAAAATAATAATTCGCACTTTAAGTCAAAAGAAGACAAATCTGATTTCATAAGCATTTTACTGAAATAAGGTAAGGAGAGTGATAAAAAAATATAAGATGAAACTTTCTGTTAGCAGAACTGTTTGCAGGAAAAACTTCAGGCTTCTTAATTATGCTACGAAAGATAAGGCAAGGTTACTTTTGCAGATTCTTTTTGCTTCGCTGCCACCTGTTGGAATATGGAGTCCAAAATGAAAAAAATGATGAAAACTTGTAAAATATCTATTATAATCTCAAACACTTCTACACTTAATTCGTTTTAATTTTTCGCATAATTAACGCGCGTTGATATTAATGTACAATTAAATTGCAAATTTTGCCAGTACATGTAATTACCAGCGCTAAAATTGTCTTGTGCTTTTTTTTGAATTTTGTATGCTCGTTCAGCTTTTGAAAAACAATCTTGTAAATTAGATTACATTCTTTCTGTTTTGTAATGAATCCATAAATGTTTTCATAAAAAAATTTTTAATGCAAAAAAAGTCTTTCATATTTGTAATGAAACAGCAAAAAATCTAAATTAATGGCTGTTGTGAAAACTTAAAAAAAAACCTAATAATAATATATTATTATTAACGAATTTTTATTGCAAAAAAAAACAGCCAGCAGGATAAAATAGCAACTTAATGCGTGCAAAATTCTTGAAGCTATTTCCTTATGAGAGGCTGCGAAAGACCAAAAACTGCCATTTTGAAAAAACTGGCAAGGTTGTCGAGTTCGCAACCTCTCACAATTAAACTAAATTAATTTCTAGTTAACAATATTTGAGATAGTATAGATGCTACAATGGTTGCTCCCCCCAAAAAAAATGTCTTGCAGAAGGCTAACGATACTGTAAATTTAAACAAAAGCATTTTTTTGGGCTTAGTTATATAAAAATTGAAGTTTTGAACCTGAAATGTGAAACGGAATTGTTTTTCTTCAGAAGTTTCAAGTAATGCAATTTTGATTTTTGTGGAGAACGCGCTTAATTCTTTATTGGTATAATTAACTAATCGAGTTGGGAGTTTGTTTCACAGTTTGGTTCCACATATTTTAATTGATCTTTGAGTAAGCTTTTTATTGACTTTGAATAAATAATAACTTCCTTTTTTTGAATTTCTTGTTGCGTAGTTATAAAAGTTTGATGCATGTGTAAAATAGTTTCGAAAACGTGTTGGCAGCGTTTTATTTTTGAATTTACACATAAATTTCAGTGTTTCAAGATTATATATATTCTCAATTTTTAATAAACTCAATTTGCTATACAAGGAAGAAAGTTTTACTTTTTGTTTATAGGTTTTGAACAAGATACTGTACGAATAAGTCCATTTTGCTGAATTTGAGCTTTATTGATGTAAGTTGCTGGTGCCTTTCCGCAGCTTGAAATGGCATATTGTAGATGGGGGTAAGCAATACTTCAATAAACTTGCTTTAAACGTTTCGGAGTTAAATAGTGTTGCAGTCTATAAATAATACCTCCGGCTATGCTTAGCTTTTTGGAGACATGTAGTAGATTTGCTTCAGCCAAAAATCTATTCTTTGACAGTAGAAGTCTCGAGGTTTTCGAAATCTTTTCAAAGAAGGCAAGAAAAATAAAATTTTAAATCTGTCAGCTCAACTACTTTATAAAAGAATAAATTTCATTTTGTTCTCAAAAGCGGCATGATCAGTTGCGCTATTCAAATAAGTCTTTTTTTAATATTATTTGTTACTGTTTGACTGCCTTCAAGAAGAAACTAAAAATCCGCTTTCGATGGCGAAATTGATTTTTATCTTTTTACAATGATGACAGGCCGATGGATTTTAATTACAATTTTTGTACTTCACGTTTTTAAAAATTAATACTAATAGGCCCAAGTCTAGTCGAATAAAATGCAGGCCAACAAACTCACGCGCGCTTGTCAATCGCACAGCCGGCACCAAATTCGAAGTAAGAATGCTTAAATCTCAATGCAACCAGTCAAGAAAGCTGTCACACAATGAGGCCACCCCAACCTCCATATCATTCATCAACAAAAAAGACACAAAGTCACCAGCTAGATCAGTCCCCAGTTGCCTGAAAAAATGACCATTGACCCAGTCACAAATGGGATTCGAACTCGTGTCCTCAACAACCAATTCAACAACACTAATACCATTATTAATGATTTTAATAGGTTTGCCGTTAGGATATTGCTTACTATATACTGATATGGTTTTAAGCAGTAATTACAAAGTTTTTCTTTCGTGCAATTTTAATTCAAAATCTTAGCATTGGCAAAGTAACACAATTGACTGAAGCTGTACTTCGCTGGACTTATTGGACGTTATGCTCCTCACGTCTAGGTTGCCATTGCTTTAGAGAAATGACGCGTGGAAACCACTCAGGTTTTCAGTGTACACTCACGAGCAGGGATACCCTGTTTACTGTTTACGAACAACAATTAAGCTTCAGCTGCTATCCAAGCAATAATGTTAATGACATCACAACTTGCTGTAGCCTAAATCCACCAAATGAACTGCCATGCCGAGGTCACTGCTATGATGCAATTACAGAAGTTCAATGTATTATTGTACTAAAGAGAGAGGACGATGCATCCTCAGCCAATATCGACGGTGTTACCATCCGGACAATTGTTTAGGAACATGGTCAAATTGGACTCCTTGTAGAACCTGTTCTGTATCTTGTGGAGGTGGTACGCAATCTAAGATTCGAAGTTGCAATGAAAGTAATTGTAAACAAACAATACTTTTTTTATCATTTGTAGCCCACAGTCTTCAAATGATGTAAAATTATAGCTCATGCTTCGCATTCTTTGTTTGTTTACCCTCTGTATACTCAGCTTGAAGCCGGTTTGATGCTAGTCGCTTAGTTTGCATTGTGTTTGTTTGAAACAAATCAAGGATGCATTGGTACACTAAAAAGTCATACTGCTAGGTGTTGACGAAAATTATGCCAAAATATATACGGTAGTTGTAGGCAGTGCCGTGGCTACGGGGGGCCTAGTGGGGCCATGCCCCAATAACGGTTGCTTGTGCCCCCCATTTTGGTTTACTCAAATTACTGTTTTTGGAACATCACGTAACGACAAGACAACAATCAATTATGGAAAAAAGAATAATTACGTTCAAACATAATTCTGCTATGATGTTTCCTCGATTTTTTACGAAATTGCTGCAACTAACTGCTGTACATACAGTAAATCTGACGCAATAAACCTGCAGAATCGTTACCGGTACTTCGTTAATGATTATGACATGAAACAATACGTGAAAATAAAGCAAAGACCGGCTGTTTTGATTTTCAGAGCACACTCAAGATTTTGAGGTCGCAGTCAGTGGCACAATCAGGGTGAAGCGTGGGGCTTAAGCCCCCTTAGCCTAGACACTTCGAAAATTTAACCTCAAAATACGAGCGTTTAAGCGTACTTTAGACTTGACCTGAAGTTAGGGGAGGAGGGTCTGAAGGGGCTAAGCAATTTATTTATTTGAAATGACTTCCAAATTTTAGCAAGTTAATTATTCATAGGGCTTCAAAGATTGCAAAATGTCATTAAAACATGGCGTTAAATTTGCTATTTTTTGATGCAAAATTTCAAAAATCGCCGAGCTGCTAGGGGCTCCGCCCGCAAGCCCCCATCCACAATCACTAAATAGTTTGTGACCATGCCCCGTCTGTAACACGCTTGAGTTGCATCAGTTTGTCCAGCACTAAGGCTAAATCAAACAATTTTTGGGCAAAACAATTTACTTTTGGTTTACCCGCTTTTGTACCCGTTTTTTTTGCATGGCACAGTGCCAAGGGCCCTGCGCTCAGATGGTAAGACATTTATTTGGTCTTCACCTATATTTGGCAGTAAGGTTTCGAAAACTTCCAAAGTACCAGAGACCTCACACAATGTAAATCCGGCCCGAGCAATCACATGCTGGTAAGTAGGTCTAACCACCTCTTATACCTTTTAATAACAATTTTCCACCACCTCGCTAGTTTTTACGCAAAAAAATACTTTTGAAAAAAAGCTAGGGGAAATGCTCATTGAACGAATTATTGAATTTGAATTGAGGGTCCTGGGTACTATGGCTGTACAGTAGGGTGTGTGGGTTTTTCACTTTTTGCTTAAATCTTTTTCGTTGTACGATTTTAAGGGTACAAATTAACATGAAAACAAATCGTGATAGTTTGTTTTGAAAATTTTTTTATCTTCATACCCTGGGGGGGTAGGAAAAGTTTTTCGGGGGGTGCATATGACTAATATCGCATAACTCAAAAACTAATGCACCTACAAAGACAATTTTTACATCAATCGATTCAGAAACACAGGTTTCCCATCTGTGTTCAATACATTATTTGGCTTTAACTGCTCTATTTTTCGAGTTATTTTTGAAAAACTGTTTTTACCTCTTTTTGCTTGCCATTTCGCTTTGAATTAAAGGTATTTTGTCGAGACCGCACAGATGACCAATTCGTGGACGCACCTGACCTAAAGCCTGCCTGAAGCGAGAAATCTAATTTGATTTCTGGGTGGATACCACCTTAACACAAGTTACTAATGACTCAACAATCGCCACTACTGCGACACTGCACTGCATGGGTGGATGCAAGGCATGGAAATGACTACTCCTGCTCACTCCCTATCACTTTAAAAGTAACTACTGCAAGTCTAATAAAGATGTAATTTTCTATTCTGCAGTATGCAACGATGCACACGACAAGTGCGATTATTGCACTAATTTTCACTCTTGACTTTTGTTTTCATTTTATTAAGAAACACAAAACATTTTCAGACACGACTTTCTTTTTCAGCCACCACTCATTCATTTTCGTCTTTGTTTCTGTGACAAATAAATCCCCTGATTCTAATATCAACTTGTTGTTTTTTTTTTCGGCTTTGCGTAAATCTTTCACTCTTCCTTCACTCAGACGATGCGACATAAGACCAATATATCTCTCACAAGAGCGGTTATGATTGTCGATCGAATTCCAAAAAACTTCGTCGTCAATCTGGAGGCAAGGTGCTGCTTTACTGCTGGATCCGAAGTAACTTATGACCTGATAGGTGCTCGCTTCCATGCAAGTTGTTTGGTGTCAACATCGCCAGGAAGTTGCTGATCGGGATCTTTCAGGTGTTTTGCTTGTAATGCAGGACTTTTTGAATGAACATTTAGAGTCACATTGATTGGGTTCTTCCGAGAGCAGAAGTGTTTTACAAACACAGGTTTTAAGCAATGATCAACCAGATTCGCATGTTGTTGGCGAAAATCTAGCAATAAATGACGAAGAAATATTATGTTTGTTGGTCCTTCTGGCGCGCGTGGATCCAAATGAATTTTCACAAACATTGGCACATAAACCGATATGATGTAGCTTGTTGTGTAGTTGGGATAGAGATTCCATCGAAGTTTAAGCGATTTTTGTCTTACAAGCAAGAAAGCATTTCGTTTGCAAGGTAAGTGTTGCATATTTTGGTCATCTTCGGTTTGTATCTGACTTTGCTGATTACAGATCTATCGTTACAAGTGGTTAACGATTGCAAATGGCTGTATTGAGGCTTCTATTTGATACCAAAATCACCGACACTCAAAAGAGCAAACTTCTTTAAATCACATCCTCCTACCTTCAGGAAAAGCTCTTTGCACGTTTCGAATGATTATTTGCTGGATTAATTCCGTGTAGCGAGCTGAGTTCATCTTTCCTTCGATTGGGGCAAGTGTTCCGACCCAAAAAAAGCTAAAACAACCCCAGAACATTTTTTTGGGGGGGTTTCACCATTTTATTGAAGTGCAATGGAATCAATTTTTCTCGATCAGTAATTCTTACACATTGGCTGCGCTGTCCTTGAACAATGAAATATGACTCATCTAAAAATAAGACGTTTTTTCAGTCTTCTTGCACCAATTTTTGTATTTTTTTGCCTAGGCTAACCGTTTTTGTTTCATTTTTTTGGTGAGAAGTTGTTTCTTTAATGGTTTCTTAGCCTTTCTTCCAATCTCCAGCAATCAACGACGCACTGTAACAGAACTGACGTTTACCCCCTGAATGTTGCAAATCACGTTGTAGGTCAAAACTCCTTTTCCTTGGATCTAGCTTGCTCTTTCTGATCGGGAAGGAGTCGTCTTTGGTGTTGTTTTCCGCTTTCTTCCACTCTTTCTCTTACGTTTAGGGTTATAAGAACCTATTTTTGCTTGTTGTTTATGTAACGTACGTGTCCAAAAGGACGCGCCCCAATGCGGTCGACCGGCTCGGTTGAACAACCTATCAGCTACTCTCCGAGTTGACCTTTTAATCCATACATCCACTTTCACTTTGACTTCTGGCTACGTTGGAGCTGACGCTACATCAACCCCCTCCCTTTACGTTGGCGACGGCACATCCACGTCTCCAACCAGCGCAAGGGAGAGCGTCCACCACTCCAACGTCCTGGCGTGCTCGCCATTTTAACGTACGTGTCAAAAGGACGCGTCCGAATGCGGTCGACCGGCTCGGATGAACAACCTATCAAGCTCCTCTCCGGGTTGACTTATTAATCCATACATTCAGTTTCACTTTGACTTGTGGCTACGTTGGAGCTGGGGGCTGACGCTACAATTAATAATCCGAGAAACGGATTTTTGACTCGATCCTACTAAACTTGCAATAGTTCTTTGTGTGCAGTCAGAGTGATCAGCAAGGGTCAAAATACGACTGCGCTTTCTTGGCGTGATATCTGCCATTTTAACTGACTAAACCCGAAATTCGAACACCCAGTTAATGATGTGCTGATAATTCATCAAAATCACATTTTCAGATAAATCTTTACATATTCTCGTGACGTCATAATAGCATACTATTTTGACGTCTCACATTCTAGAATTATTATTTTGATAACACATATCAACATTAAACACAGATATTTTGTTATAAAAGAGCAAATTAGATAGAATTTCTAAATTACTAAAAAACATACTTTGAGTCAATTAATATGAACACGACTGTTACTGAAAGCTCTGATCGTAGAATAAGAGGGCAAAAAGCATTGTAAAATTGTTGCTTTTATTTCTGCTATACCGGTGCAGATGGTACAAACTGCAAAGGACTAAAGCCATCCATAGAGCCATAACAAAAATCCGGGGGCCGGGACACAAACAACTTAAAATTGCTAATGCGAAAACATGACCGTGCCTATTCTGCGTTTAAATTTAGAAGAAAGTATAAGTGTAATAATGAAATGTTATTCAACATTACCAAGGATGGCATGTTGATGTTATACTACAGTGAATATGTTCGTATATTTTGATATAACTAACAAAACGTTTCTTGAGAATCACAACTTGTTCTGAACACACGCGAGCGCGAAGAATTTGTTCTGAAACAAGAAAGAACAACTCTAACTACTGGCAAGTGGCTGGAGGGAGGCAAAACCACATCAAATGAGCAATTATTGATTTGAAAATCGCCGCTCGGATTCCTAAACATCAAATTATTGGATTACGAAATACGCTGCACAGTAACGTAGCCAGGGGGGCTACAGACCCCCCATTGGCCTGAAAAGTATGCAAAATAGCACGTTTTTGGTGGTTTTGAGACCGATATTTGCTCCAAAAATGAAAGCAACCCCCCCACGACGGGATTAGGGAGCAGAAGTTGTGAAGGACTTGCCGTTATTTGGACCAGAATGGCTGAGTTTTTTTGATCTGGAGCTCACACAAAGTCGGTGAAGACCTAATTGCGACCGGAAAAAACGTTTGAATTTCGGTGAAGACCTTTTTTTTTGAAGATCACTTAATTTTGACAGAAAACCCCCTCAATATAAATTCAAGACTGATGAAAATTTGGGTCAGATTCTTTTACCGTTGTTTCACGCTTCCAAAAAAGCCCCCCCCTTTTCGAAATTCTGGCTACGCGCTTGACGCTGCATGAAGAAATATTAAAAAATTAAGTGTGAAGTTAGATATGGCTACAGTATAATATGGAGAGATGCTCTTGGTCGCTGGATTTAAAACATATTTTATATCACGTCTTTGTAAAATGAAGAGGAGCAGCTCCCGTAAAATATTTGAGCATTTTTAGAAAAAAATAATGGTTTGTTATTTTTCCGTTTCTACGATTGTGGAATGTGGACCCTCTGAAGGGAGTCGAGGGCAAATGTCTCCATTGCCTTTCCTTCTTAATAAAACCCTATACTAATTGCCAAAGTAACCTCATATCAAGATTTACCGAAACCCTTACATTTTACGTAAAGTAATAGACCTACCAGACTTATAGTATTTCAGCAAAAGAGATGGAGAAATGATACACGAAAGGCTTTTTTAGAAAAATTAGGTCTACTGTTTATGACATTTGTTAAACAGCCGAGAACATATCATAAATATTCATTGGAATTTATCAATGCGTGGTTGATATCAGGTTTTCAAAAAGTAGATTACTCAATAACGTTGAGTTAGAGTAGATGCTACTGCAGATTATCACAGTACTGAAACATTAAATTTAAGATCCTCGACGCTGACAGGTCGTGCATTTCACCCGAGAATGCGATTATCAGTGGCATCTTATTGCAATAACATAGTATTAGTTGCAATAGGTTTGATGTAGAAAAACGGGAAAGGGATAAAATGCCGCAATTTTCCGCGAAGGCAAGATGAAGACCAAAACAAAAGATCTTCACCTTTGGGAAACTGCAATTTTTCCGTAGTTTAAGATGAAGATCCCCCCAAAAAAAATTTTCGCCAGAAGGAGTCCTACGGTGAAATATCAAACATTTATCAGGGCATTTTTGTATAAAAAATCTAGGGAAAAAATGGTCAATCACGCGGTATTAAAGGACCAGACCTCAAATGCGAGGTTTCCCTGGCGAAAAACGAGTCGTATAGCAATCTTACGGACAAGTGACGTTAAGTTATCTCTCAATGCAGTCCCAAAAATAAGACCAAAGTAAAAATGATTGATTGAAACGAGCTCAAAATATTTCAGAAAAAATGGAAAGTTTAACTTCATATATATGGAATTTTGCTCTAATTAAAAATTTCGAAAAGTAATTCAACGGTCGGAAGCAATGCCAATATTACAAGCCAGTATTTCCGTGTAACTCTACTCCAACTATTGCATTTGTCTGTAATATGGAGTGCTGCTATGGCACTAAAGCTTTCTCATTTAATGTCTTTAAAGTCAGTTCTATATTTTTAATTTAAATCGCAAAAGTAAAATTTTTGTGTTTGATAAAATGAGATTTTCATGGGAGAGCTATCGGTTATTCCTTTTGTGTGACATCGCTTATTGTATAATTTGCTTTAGAATTATGCTATAACAAAAATAAAAGAATAAAAAAAATAGGTAAAAGATTAATATTTTCTTTTAAAGCCACAGTTCTGCTGTACAATGTTGTTTTTCGAATCATTAACTCAAGCCTATAAAGCTATTTTGGAATTTTTGTAAAATAAAAAGAATAAAAGCTCCATTTAGGAAAAACCGCAAACTTGCTATCTTTTATAAAAACTATTTACACTTAAAACTAAAAGTAAAATCCATGATTTTGAACGTTTCGAATTATGTCTAGTCCATTATCAAAAAGCAATTTTTACAATACTGTAATAAACAAAATTTAATCGAAAAATTTTACTCATTTTTGAGACTGTATTGTTTTTAACAAAAACAGAAAGTCATACTATTGCTCTGTAAGGAAATTTGAAAACCGATAGTGGGTTGTTTGTTTCCTTATGAAAAACGTTTATTCACGAACTACACGCAAATACTTAAAGGTTGACACCTTTTAATTAACTCATTACATGATTGAAAAACGATGATCTATCACAATAACAGGCGTGAGGGTCAGCACTATAGAGGAAGACATGCAGTAGTTTGTGCGGCAGCAACGAAACTACCACGTTAGACGTTGTACTGTATATAAGTTATGCGTCTTTTTGAAGGATATGACGTAGCTATACTTTAGTCTCGAAATTTGTGATTTTTCATAGTATGCTCTATTGTTTGCAAGTTAGAAAAAGCATTACATAAGTCGTTGATAACAACTTTAAAAGCAGTAACATAAAGACAGAAAATTTTACCGTGCAGAACACCAGCTTGTGCTGTACAAAGACAAATAAAAATTGATTGCAATACATATAGTCGATCTCGCTGATGTAAAAGTGATGTCAAGCTTGTCGGAAAGTTCGCAGTGTTGTAGGTGAGACAAATATCTGAAGGAAGTTTACCAGCAATTTAAGTGCAATCTACGAGTGATCTCATACTTTTGTGGCATAAAAGTGTTTAGTTAATTCACGCTCCTCTGAATCTAGCAAGTGTAGGGATGCTGATTGCTGAACCACATGGCCTGACCAACATGGGGCGGAAAGTGGTAAGCGTACGAACGTATTCTTAAATTTTTTAGTTTATTTTAATCAACTGGCAGCTTGTTACGCTGATATAAGGGGGTATACGCTTGAAGTATCAAATGTTAGTTTAAATTAAAAATACGCTTGTACGCCCACATTTTTAAGTCCAATGCAGACTGGGCCTAGAGCTATGTAAAACACAATGGTAACTATTTCCTCAGCAACTTTACTGTTCAGAAAAAATTACTAAGGTAATCCTTTTATGGTTGTTGAACAGCAGGCCAGAGGTTTGTGGCAAAAAGTGGCAGCAAAATACTCAAATAACCTGATTACACAGCAAATAAATTCTAATCAATTGTTTGGAAAAAAGCCTTTTTTTGACGTGTAAAAAAAGCTTAGACAAATCTAATTACTCACTCTGTGACTACATTATATTGAAGAAACATATTGCTTTGTCTTCAACTGCTGAAAAGTGATTTTTGCAATTTTGGAAAAACTTTCTAAATTTAGTTGTTGCTTTTTTGCTAAGTGATAGCAAAAAAGCTCGAAAGTTTTAAATTGTGTCGTTTTTCTACCACTATTTTGTGTTGTTAAGAAGTAAAGTTTCAATTGAGCTTAATTGTTCTTAAATTTGGAAAATTTTAGTTTCTTTTTATTCAATTTTTTCTTTGCTTTGTTTAAAACGATTTCAGAAAGTTTTAATGCCTACAAAAAATGTTTTGTCTGAATGAAAGTTACTAACAATATAATAATATCGGTATTTACCATTCGGAGAAGTAACGTACTAAAGCCAAGATTTTTTCCATTTTAACATTAAAAGCATTATTTTGTGAATATTTTTATGAGAGGGCTGCGTAGTGGAATTCCTAATTTGTTCTTGAACTGTATAAACTTGATCGGAATTGCACCTTGTCTTTTCATAAAAGTAATTTTGGTAAGAAAAAGACACAAAAAAATTTCTTAAGAAAATTCGAAGGCTTTTGTATTTTATTTAATGCAACACTTAACAGAAAAAATATTAATGCGGGTGTTCATTATGTTAATTGCTTTACCATAAGATATTGCGAAATATACTGATATGAAAAGAACTAAGAGTTACAAATCTTTGGCAACGTATTTTACGGCAATTATTTTTCAAAATCTGATTATCAGCGTAGTAGCACAATTAACTAATGCTGCAAATAATTGGACAGACTGGGATGTATGCGGCACGCCTTCGCGTCCAAACTGTAATCGCTTCAGAGAACTGACGTGCGAAAAACAAGGTGTTGAGAAATTAGATATTGAGTGTACAGCATCAACGAGCAGGGATACTCCGCTTGAAGTTTACGAACAACAACTTAACTCCGGCTGTCTTAGATTCAAAACTGATGACGTCACAAATCTCTGTCTGCAAAATATACTTAAAGATTAAGAACTGCCATGCCGCAGGCACTGCTATGATGCAATTCAAGAAGTTCAATATAATTGTACTGAAGAGAGAGAACAATGCATCCTCAGCAATTATCGACGTTGTTACAATCCGAGTAATTGTTTAGGAGCATGGTCAAATTGGGCTCTATTAGAAAACTGTTCGGCATCTTGTGGTGGTGGCAGGCAGCGTATGATTCGAAGATGCTATGAAAGTAATGATAAACAAACAATAATTTTTTAGATTATTTTGTAGCCCTTAATCTTCGAATGCTATAAAATCATCACTCATGTTTCGTATCCTATGAATGTTTTTTAGCGACTAGATTCACAGCTTGAAGCTGGTAAGATGCAATACGCTGGACGTGCTTTGTAGTTGCTTTAAACAATTAAGTTAGGAATACAGCAAAACCGGTACTTTGGGGATTTCACAGTATTAGTAGATCTATAGTAGCGTGTATCACTGCCACAATATACAAGCCTCGTAATATCACCGGAGATTACCGCAGTATTAAAAGATTACAAATTAAAACCTATAAAGCCCAAAAGTTTGTTTTTCCCGTAAACGGGATCTATTTGAATAAAATTTACCTTGATGATCCCATTTACGGGTGAAACAGAATGTTGGGTTTTATAAGTTTTAATTTTTAATGTTTTAGTACTGCGGTTGTCTACTGTGATTTTATTTTAACTCTTCGTTATAATCTCGCACTTTTTGAAACCCTGATATCATGATTTTGAAACCCCGTTATTGGAGTTATAAGGTTTATTATTATTTACTACTCTTTTTACTGGTCCGCTTTGCTAGCATTTAAATGTATTGGTTTATTCTTGAAAAATCAAGACGGAGAGCATCATTTCTGGGGGTAGTACTCATGCTCTTCGTTATTTATCGAATGTTCGTTATTCAAAAATAGCAAAAACTGGCATTACATGCTCCAAAAATTACGAATGATCGGTAGTAACCTTTCGGAAATTGTCACAAAAAAATCCATTACAATCGAATGTTTACTACTCGTAATTTTGTACTATTTGCTTTTCGTTATTCGTTATTAGGTATTACTTGCTCAAATTATGTAAATAACAAATAGCCAATTTTTGATAACTACGTTATTTTTTCGAAAATATTTTGAATTCTAAATACTATTTGTTAACTTTATTTTTATCAATCTTGACACAATATTTCATTGACGATCAGTATAAAAAGTTGCGATAAGGCAAATGCCGGTACGTTTTTATCATTTTATAAATTAATATTGTCTCAGACAAGAAAATGATAAGTTTTTTTGAAAAGAACACTGTTGCTAATAATATGGTGTACCAAAAATTTAACGAAATAAAAGTTGCTGACAACAACAATCTTTGAATTGGGCAAGCTTTTCTTCCTTGATAACACAAAAGCTTTACCTAAAACGTATTTGCGACAAAATACCAAGAAGCCTACTATATACACGTCAAAAAATAAACTCCAAATGCGGTTAATTAAAGCTAAATTATTTCTTAACTCAGACTGAACTAAGTAAGAATTCGACCAAATTTTACAATGTAAACTTTGGGATAGTAATTTTATAAATCTTTAAGAAAGAATACAAAAAGCTTTTAATAAGCAATCACAAAACTATATGCCACGAAATAAAATTTGATGGTCATTCGAAAAAAAAGAAGAATACGCAATAAAGTTTTAAACTTTCGTTACACAATTTGCTACTAGTTTTTTCAGGATTTAATGCGGTCGGGTCCACGACTTTTCGGGAAGACCATTTCGTCGCGGACCTTTTCTGCACCAATTCGGTGCTCTTTGACTAACCCAAACCCTAACCCTGACCTTAATCCTAAATAACTGAACTGTCAAAGAGCACGAGTTGGCGCCGAAACGATCTGTGGCGAAAAGGACCGGCAACGAAATAGGTGGTGTCGAAATGGTCGCGGCAAAAAGACGTGATCCCATAAATATCCAAGTTTCCTTGCTCGACCTTTTACCCCTTTCACTCAAGCTGTTTCATGTTTATTTTTGAAAAACTGGCGTCGTTTATTGAAATTATACCAGTGATATTTCTTCTTTCTAACAATTAAATACCGAAGCTTATTAATTGACAGCAGTCAAAGAGATGGAATAATTGTAATGTATTTTGCAGGACAATTCCAACAAATTATAATTGATTGCAACGGCTAGAACTATAGATGACACTAGTATGATGAAACAGATGGTACAGAGTTAACGAAATGATTTCATTCTTTTCGAATGAATTTTTGTATTACAAACGGAGCACGTAATAGCATTCGATTCGTCATTTGTTACAGAACAAAAAAGTGCAATGCGGAAAAAAAAAACAAAAAAACTTCGAGTAACGCATACGAATAACAAATAAAGAATATGAATAACTAACAGTGATAATGAATAATAAATGACAAAACCAAATAGGAATTACGAAATACCGCATATGAATAGCGAATTGCGAATTTGAAAAACGAAATACCATAACGAATTTTCGGGCAGTATTAAGGGAAAGGGCAGTATTAAGGGGAAAGATATTGGATACATTTGCCCCGGGGCCCACCTTCACAATACACACTATTTTAAAAACGTAAAATCAATAAATAACTATTTGTTTCTAAAAGTGCACAAATTTTTCGTGGGAGCTTCGTCTACTCGTATTTTTATGACGCTGTATGAAAATCGATTAAGTTCAGCGCACATCTTTCGTGGCATTCGAACAATTATAAATATTTTTAATTTCACACTCGCTTTTTAATAATTCTTCATGCAGCGTTTTTCTGATACATTAGTTTATTATTTGGGATTCTCAGCGGCGATTTTCAACACAAAAGTCATTCAGCAGATGCAGCTTTGACCCCACACCACTTGCCAATGATTAGATTTTTTTTTACATTAAAATAAATTTTTCGCCATATTCGCTCGCATATTTTCAGAACAAGTGTTGGCCTTCTCAAGATACGTTTTGTTAGTCATATCAGGGATAAACTAACATTTTTAGTGTAATAGTCTATCCCTGGTAACTGTATTACATTTCATGATCACGTACCATGGGCGTAGCCAGCCCCCCTAATTGAAATGTTGCAAATAAAAAAAATGATAACAAAAACTACAGTTACTGAGGTTCCATTTTCTTGTAGCATTTTTATGTACAACAGTACACGCGTACAACAATAATTAACGATAGTATTAATATTGATGACCAGAAAGCCAGGCCCTTTCAATGCAAAATTTTTCCAATCAATTTAAATGTATAACCCGGGGCAGATTCAGGCAGGATTTCTGTCTTGAAAGTTGCAACCTCAGGCCTTCCATCTAACCTTTTTATGAACGTAATGCATACAACATAATTACTAGCCATCTATTGTAGCTGCCAACTTTCAACAACAATCCACCTTCCTAATATTCACGCAACAAAATACTTTTGAAAAATAATTAGCTGGAAGAAAATTAATGCTTATTGAACAAACATAGTTAAATTTGAGTTGAGGGGGCCTGGGCACCCTGGTCGTACGCGCACTCCTAAAACTGGTTATATTTATGAAAAAAGAGAAATCTCCACGGCAAATCTTTAAGTAAATTATCATTTATAGCTAAAAATATTTCCGGAGGCAATGTACCTTGCTTCCAACCATCTGCTTTAAGTCACTTACAAAATTAATCCAACAATTGGACTAGACGTGAAAGTAATGGAAGGACTGAACAATTGAATTTTTTTAATTGCTTTCAAATCCCAAAAATATTGTTCTTTCAAATGGCTCAAAAAACGTGCGAAATATGATCCAATGGAATTAAAACAACTATTTTTTCCAAAAAATTACAAAACTCGTCCCGATAACCCCCGGCTTTGCCCACAGATCCCCATCTGTGATACGCTTGAGTTACACTAGTTTGTTCACCACATCTCCCCATTTGGACGTATTCGGAAAACTTTTTAACTTTTGGTAGAAATCTCTCTTCTCTAGAAAAATCCTGATTATGTGTCAAACCAGGCTTCTGATCTTCCATTCTGCGGTATCTTTGTGCCAAAAAAAGTCCCTCTCATCGAAAACTTCTGATGACGTCTTTGCATATGATTTGTGGTTTGAGCCCCCCAATCAAAAATCCTGGCTACGCCTACATCACGCACATGCAGACACACTTTCTTTTGAATCCAAACTCAAATAGGCACGGTTAAGTTTTAGCATTAGCAACTCCAAAATGGTTGTGTCCGGGCCCCCGTTTCTTTTGTTAAGGTTCCGAATGGTTTTAGTGCTTTGCTATTTGTACCTACCTCACCGGAAGTATAAGCAGAAACATAATGAACTATTCTTCACTGCCTTTTACCCCTTCAATGTCTTGTTAGAGGCTTTCACACAATGCCATTTAAAATAACGTTTAGTATGACTTTTTGGCTATCTATCATATTGTATTATTTTTAAAGGAGGCCTTCATTTGAAATAGGCTATTATTTAAATAATCCGGAATATTTTTCTGAACACGTTATCGAAAGTTCCGTCCAGAAATTCCTCACCGTTCTTGAGGTATCCTCTAAAATCCGCTAATACTTCGCTAATCCGTGACGTCACTTGCCCAAGTTTAGCTGAGTTTGTATGGGCTGTGTAAGGTATAGAGTAGGTAGGCAACAGTTTTGAATGTTTATCCTTGTCTAAATTAAGTGAATTATACCCTATTTTATTCAAAACTGTCTACTCTATACCTTACACAGCCCATACAAACTCAGCCAAACTCGGGCAAGTGACGTCACGGATTAGCGAAGTATTAGCGGATTTTAGAGGATATCTCAAGAACGGTGAGGAATTTCTGGACGGAACTTTCGATAACGTGTTCAGAAAAATATTCCGGATTATTTAAATAATAGCCTATTTCAAATGAAGGCCTCCTTTAAACACAGAAAAGAAATGAATTGACAGACTAAAAGTTTAGGTTAATTTTTGTTAGGTTATTTTTTTCTTTTTAACCAATCAAAAATAGTGCTATCCTCGAACCGAGGACAGGCATTTTTGCAAACTTGTAGGCTTCGAGGCCAAGGCCAAGGACTTGAGCTTGAAGGCCAAGAACTTCAAAATGTATCCTCGAGGACGTCCTCGAGGCAGTGCCGTCGCCAGAGCAAACGTAGTGAGGGGCACTAGCTGAAAGTGGATGTGGGGGAACTAAAATAAACTGAACTTTTGCATTTAAAAACTGATCTTCAGATCTTGTATGGCTACCAAATTGCACAAGTTTAACCATTCTGTATTCATGTCTAAAAAAAGAGAGACCTATAACACCGGCAGGGTTTCTTAGTTTGTTTTGTCTGCGGCCAACAACCGCCTGAAAAATCTATCTACGGCAGTAAATGCTACCAGACACGCAACCAGGACTTTGCTAAGAGGGGTGAAGAAAAAGCAAATTTTTTGCACAAAAATTGTCTGATTTAAGCTCCGTGCTAAAGAAACTGATGCAACTCAAGCGTGTCACAAACGGGGGCACCGGGGGGCGGAGCCGCTGGGCAATTTTTGTGATTTTGCAGCAAAAAAGAAGCAATTTTTACGTCATTTCAATCGCACTTCGCACTGTTTCAAGCCATACGAATTAACAAATTGCTAAAATTCAAAAGTTATTTCAAAGAAGAATTAAATTTCTTAGCCCCTTTAGCTCCCCCTTACTTCAGATCAAGTCTAAAATACGTTTAAACGCTCGCATTTAGAGGTTAAATTTCAAAGTGACTTGACTTAGGGAGCTTAAGCCCCTTTACCCTGATTGCGCCGCAGACAGCGACCTCAAGATCTTGAGTGTACTTTAAAAATCAAAACAGCTGGTCTTTGAAAGAAATGTTTTCAAGTATTGTTTCATGTCATGATCACTAACGAAGTATCGGTAACGATTCTGAGGCTTAATTCTTTCTTCCGCGACACATCCGTAAAGGTATGTTAATAAGATGGATTATTATGTCAGATTTATGTACAGCAGTTGGTTGCCGGGAATTTCGCAAAGAATCGAGAAACCTTCAAAGAAGAATTATGTTTGAACGTAATTACTCCTTTTACCATCATTGTTGTTGTCTTGCAGTTACGTGATGTTCCAAAAACAGTAATTTGAGTAAATCGAAATGGGGGGCACAAACAGTTGTTAGGGGGGGCACGGCCCCCTGGCCCACCAGTAGCGACGGCACTGCCTCGAGGCCAAGAACGTCCTCGAGGACTCCACCTCTGATACTAGGAAAGCATAATTACAGTGGTTCGGAGTTGTAAGTCGGCCCGGGCTTTTAGGTTTCGGGTCGGGTTCGGGCCTAAAGTTTACAAAAATTTCGGGCTTAATTTGGGCCTAAGACGTACTATTTGTCTTAGGTGCACAAAAATATAATCAAACTAACTTGGCAACATTGCTAAATTTTTCAGACCTAACTTAACTTTCGGGTTTTTCGGACATGATTTGGGCTTCAAATTAGTTTTCGTGTTCGGTCGGAGTTGGAGCTTATATTTGCGGGTTCGAGCCGGGGTTCGGACTTGAACTAATCGGTCAGTTGACAACTCTGCTATGGTTACAAAAACGCGTAAATTATTCCAAACCTAAACGTAATCTAAACTCTTAAAAGTAAATAATGAAAAATGCGCCAATGAATATTCTTTGTTTTTTTGTTTTCTTCTCTTCAACGAAAATTTTTTGGCAAAAAAGGCTAATCAATACCAGTTAGCAAAAAGCCTGCCACAAAGCCTAGTTTCTACGCCTACTTGCCTACTCCACCATTAGTTAAGTAGCCTACCAGTAAAAGCTGTAAAGTCTAATCTAACCCACAGCGTTTTCACACAGCTTAATTTACTCTAATAATTACAAAAAACAACTAGGTAGGCCTATATGACACAAGCCAAAAATATGAATGTTATACTACTGGCCTTGGCCAATTTTTCAAGTTTCTTTCGAATTCCACCAAATCGAATATTTTTCGGTTAATTAAAAGAGAAAAATTCAAACCAATAGGCCTAAATTTTTGTAAAAAAAAAACATACTTCTTTGCCAAAGGCGCAGCAGAAACTTGGTAAAAATAGAACCTAACGACGAGGCCTATCATACAACTAATTTGGTTTGAAACCAGGTATGCAATTTGACGCTGCCATGTTGCCAAAGCCAAATTTTGTCCCGTTATGTCAAAATCTTTCCCGTTAACGCATTTTTGCGTCAAACAATGAAAAAATGGGACAAAAACGTTGGCAATCGACTATTTTTTTATGCATTTAGTGTTATAATTCATAATTTAGGGTGCAGTGCCCTTTTTAGAGCTAAAGCTTAAATTAAGTTTGTAAGTGTACTTAAATTTCGTGGATTTTAGTTTTTTAATTAATTTTTTTTTCACGTTGTTCGAAATCAAGTTCCTACTGCCTACAAAAAATTCTTGTCTGAATGAAGGGCATAATAACACCGGTATTCACCATTCGGGAAAGTAGCGTATTACAATTATTGTATGAACATTTCTATATTAATTAAGACTGGTGGTATTCTTAAATTGCTTGTAAGTTTGATCAGAATTGTACCTCGTCTTCTCAAAAAAGTGATTTTGAAAAGAACATGACAGCATAAAAAGTTTCTTCAAAAGAAGATTTTGAAGTTTTTGCATTTTATTTGATGTTTTTATTTATTTATTTATTTATTTATTTATTTATTTATTTGCATTTTATCTATAATCGTACGTGGGTCCTCGCGGCGCAGCGATTTTGTTTGGTGCAGTATTATGTTGTTTGAAAATTTTGTTTAATAAGTTTATTTTCATCAGGGGTGAAAGTTGTGTATTTACTGCATCATTGCTTCTTGCACAGTTACTAAACGTTTGTTCACCTTTTTTGGAAAACAGCTCCATCGCTGTGCGGTTTGCATCTTGCACGCAGCGCATTTTTCTTGAGAGCTTTTGAGTGTATAAAGCCGGTTGCTTGCTCTTGAGCAGCAGATTGAAAGCGTCTAATATTACTGAGCGTTAGAACTGAATTCATGTTCATTATAATTTTTTAATGATTCTATTTGATGTAAATGTCTTAATTTATGTTTACTAAAGCCTGCACTTAATTAGTATATTTTGTTGTAATAATTGGTTTAGGTTATGACGCAACACTTAATAGTACAAAAGTAACGCCGATATTGATTATTTTATTAGGTTTGCCAATACGATAATGCGAACTATATTGATATGGCTAGAACTAATAATTACAATTCTTTTCCGATGTATTTTACGGCAATTTTATTTCAAAATCTTATTATTGGCGAAGTAGCACGGTTGACTGACGCTGTAAATGATTGGACTGAATGGGAATTATGCAACAAGTCTTTACGTCCAAACTGTCATCGTTTCAGAGAATTGACGTGTGAAAAACAAGGTTTTGAAAATTTAGGTGTTGAGTGTGCAACAGGTAGCAGAGATAACCTGCTTGAAGTTTTCGAACAGCAACTAAGCACTGGCTGCAATCCAATTAATACCGATGACATCACAACTCTCTGTCTCCAAAATCTACTTAATGAAATGCCATGCCAAGGGCACTGCTATGATGCAGTCCAAAAAGTTCAATACAATTGTACTGAAGCGAGAGGACAATGTATCCTCAGCGGTTATCGACGGTGTTACAATCCGGACAATTGTTTAGGAACATGGTCAGATTGGATTCCAGAAGAAAATTGTTCTGCATCTTGTGGTGGCGGTACTAGGAGTGAAACTCGAAGTTGCTACGAAAAGAGTAAGCAAACAAGATTTTTCACTCATTTTGCAGCGCTCAATCTTCAAACCAGTAATGTGGAAGCCGGCAGTTTTGCAGAGCTTCCGCTTCCAGCTCCTGTTGAAGTGTTACTCATGCGCGTTTACTTCCGCTTCCTCACTCTTAGAATTTTTCGTTTCTGCTTTTGGCTGCTAATAGAATTAATCGCTTCGGAGTCCGCCTCCAGCTCATTTTTTCCAAGCGTTTCCACTTCCACATTTGCCAAAATATATATTTCAGTAATTGTGTTCATTTAAGTACTGCAATACTGTATGTTCCAACATTCTTGATCACAATGAAGCAGAAAATTTAAATAGTGTAAGGAAATGCGGGCAAATTTACTGGTTTGGATGTTACTTTTACATTGTATTCTTTGGGAATTCAGTTCGTTTTTAGAGCGGGAGGTCTGAAGCAGACCCGGCGCCACGGGGGGGCATTCCGGGGCCGTGCCCCCCAAATGACTGTTTGTGCTTCCCCAAATCAAAATTGTGCCCCCCCCCCAAGCGAGGACTGTGCCCCAAAGAAATTAATAGATTTGGGGCTACTGGAGTGCAAATCAAGGCCTACTGTAAAACTCCCAAATTGGTGTTTACCTCCCTAGAATTCGCGAGCAAGAACTGTTTTTTCCCAATTTTTGTGGACTCACACCGGATTTCATACACCGTTTTTTTATTTTTTTGGTCTTCACTTACGAAAATCGCAAGAAGCTTGAGACAACAACCAGAATTTGTGGAAATTTTTGTACGGAAGACCTTTTTTTTTGGTCTTCACCTTTTTCGTTTGATCCACACTCGAGTAAACTTCTCGTGCCCCCCCAAAATTTATTTCTGCCCCCCTCCCAGTTACGCTATCCTGGCGCCGGGCCTGGCCTGAAGTTTAAATCTCGCCCGGCCGGTCCAATTATACACAGTGTTCCCAAAGGCTCGTCACAGCTGCGACCTTTTTTCGAAAAGATTTGTGTTGCCAGCAAGCGCAATGACGAGATGGGCTCCGCAAACTCGTTATAAGCTGCTTACACTCGTTACAGGCTACGCAATGCAGGGAGTGTAATCCAAGATCTAATTTGGTTTGAAATTTTAACTTTAAATAATTCCTTTTTTGCCCTATACCGGTACTGCATAAAATGAACAATTTTTTTTCCATGAACGTATTTTTTCTGAATTTGAGTAATTAAAATTGAAAATCCCAACAAGCTAAAAGTTATTGCCAATTGCAAATTGTTAAGTGTTAACTCTACAAATTTCTTGACAAATTGGCCTAGCCCTACATTTGTAGTGGCACTCACCCTCCTACAGCCGTGTAATATTTTAGAGCTGCTACATCATATCAGTGACCTTTTAGTAAAGCTAAGTTGCTCATAGCCCTGCATCTGTAAGCGGTATTAGACGCTAGGTTTGGGAAAAAAAGCTAAAAATTTTGGAAGTTGTACAAGAACGTTTTTTAGTCAGGGGAGCAACTTCACAAACAACCCTTTGTTAGTTGTCAAGCCCCACTTACTCTCGACCATAACTTTGACCTCCGTCTCAGACCTTTGGTGTGACCAGACCGTTGAGTCTCCTGGGGGGCTTTTGTGCCTCCAAACTTCTTTAGGGGCAAGGTAGCATGAGAACCACAGCTACTTCTTAGCTACTGAAAGATGTTTGTTTTCTTTGATGGCCTAATGTTTGTATTATTAGTTTTCAACAAATTGTTGTTGATGTGTAAGCCTAAACATACTTAAAACGAGCCATCTTACGAAACGTTTCGACCCATTTTTGACCATCATAGCCAACTAGTTAGAAGGAAGCATTAAAGCCTAAGATGGTAAAAAATTGATATCCTACTTACAGTGCACACTTCTATTGTTACTCGGTAGAAATAATCATCGCTATTGTGAAAATTTTATTTTAAAACTTGTGGCAACCAATTGTCAGTTCAAAGAAAGCGAAAGCTGATTATTTTTAAAAAATTGCTTCCGCTTCCAGCTTATCCAAAAGTCATACGCTCCCTAGTTCGCTTCCGCTTTCGGCTTCTTTTATCAAAGTGCTTCCGCTTTCTCAAAAAAAAAAAAAAGCGCTTCCAGCACGCGCTTCCACATTCTTACTTCAAATAGCCATTTTTTTGTTACCTGGTTTATATTTTCATCTAATACAGGGTGATTGAAAGTAACTAGGCAATAAAAATTGCGTGTGATTATCCTACCGCTAAATTCTATGCAAAAACAATCGTATCATTCGAAACAATAGTTATTGGGATTACATGTTTTTCAGATTTCGTTAATGGTTTACATTGTTTATGGCATATGATACAGCATTTAAAAAAATGGCCTCTCGCTTGACCATACAAAAGCAAGCCAAAATTGCTGCGCGTTATGAAGTGTGGAATTCCGTTCTGGAGTGCAGAGATGGTGGCGTACTTTGAAGGGTAGGCAAGCAACACAACGTCCGCAGACAATACAAAATTGTCATGCAAAATTAATGACCACAGCATTTGTAAACAACAAACGAAGAAGAGGGCGTCCATCCACAAGTCTTTCGCCAGCTAAGGTGGCAAAAGTGCCGGAAATGTTTGATCAGAGCCCACAAAAATCAACTCGTCAAGCAGCTCGTGAAAGTGGACTCAGGGGCGCCGAGAGCCAAGCGTGGGCCCGGGGACAGCTTAAATATTGGGCCCCCTTATATATTTAATTCAACGTTACAAGCCACACGTCCTGGTTTTTCATTTAATTACCCAACGGCGTAAGCATAATAAGACTTTTCAATAAGACGATTTCACACTGAACAGCGACAATTACAGCAAGGGGTGGGAGGAAAAGCTCCCGCCGCGAAAAAATTTCAGTGAATTGTAAGCCAAAATATGCAATTTTGAACAGTTTAAAACCAATCAGAAGTGTGATTAAAACTGCAAAATTCTTCAATTGTTAAAAAGCCTGTTGGCATCGTGACCAAGTGATTAAAAGAGAGTCGTTTTTACGACAACCATTCGATTAATTCAAAAGTGTGGTTCAGCCATAGCTCACACCGTCGTCGCGGTGTTTGGTCCTCGAATGGGACTCTTTACGACACTTCATTTTTGCTAGCTGTACTGGCGAGTATTAATAAAATTGCGATTACAATTCTCCAAAAATCAACAGAACACTGAAAATTCCTAAGCGGGTGTGGATTTGCTCAATATACAGCGCTATACTGACGCTTTCTCGTGGGAGAAACAAACAAACAAACAAACAACAAATAGAAAAATTACCAGCCACAATGACCAATAGATTAGCGTATAAATCGCATTGTAAACGAATTTGAATTGTGCAAAAGTTTGTTGGCATTTATAGTATTAAAATTGGTAAATGAAACATAGAACAAAGTTGTTAATCGATTTTGGTTTGGGCCATGGGCTGGAGTTTAGTTTGTTTTACAAGCGTTTCAGCAAGACAATTTTTTCTAAGTAAAACATAATTATGTTCCAGATGCATTGAAATAATTTAGCGCATCAATTATTTTATTTAAAAAATAATAGTTAAAATTGATGGTGCTTGACTTCGATCGGTTATGTATTCCTTGACGTGACGTAATTAGCTCCACAGAGTTCTGGCCCACATGACAGAAATATTTCCTCGTTCGCCTCAATTAACGAGTTTTTTTAAGAGGCGCTACCGAACGAAATACTCGCTAAACGTAAGAGGTTATTTTTGGTGATGTCTGTAAAGCCTTGCGAAATCCGTTACGTCATTCTTGCTCGCTAAGTTGCTTCGAGCGATTGCTGAAAGCAGTTCGAGTAAAAAAACGTCAAATTTTCCTCACCAACTTAAAGAGGATCTTAAAGCACTGTTTAAGCGTGCGAGAAATCTTTTTGGTTCAGAAATTTAATGGTGAAATGTTGAAAACTTGTAACTAAGACCATTTTTTGCTGAAAATTAATTAAAATTGTTGCCATGTTTGCAATTAGACTGAAAAAAAGCGAATTGCATTGAGAACCATTTGCTGTTTCGACTGATAAAGAAACATTAAGTAGTGCCAGTTGACAAAAATAGCTATAAACTCCTTTTATAAGAACAATTTTCTAAGAACACGAGGCTTATTTTTGCTCAAAATTTAAGAACAAATTAAAAGCAATGCCAACCTCGGCAGCAAAATAAACCAAAAACAAACAAAAAAAAAAATTCAAACTAATTAAAGAAACTAAAATTTGTGCTGATTCAAAACGATAAAATTTTAGTGATTTTCTCGTGTTTGCAAGCAAAATTGCAACTATTCAAGATTATAAAGCTCCTTTGCTCTGAGCAAGTAATTGGGAAATTTTTTTGGCAGTTGTTCAACTTTAAAAAAGCTTGCTTTTTCGCTTGTGCAATTTTACGATGCTGCAAAAGCAAGAAAAAAGCCTTCACTTATGCAGACAAAGCAATAGGAATTAAACAGTGTGTCAAACATACCCGCTAAAATTGACATCGATGTTCTCCAAATATTTACAAAATCAAGAACAAATGAGACTGAACATTGGCAAAAAATTAAAAACAGCCAATTACAACTCAAAATCTACCGGTTCTAAAAAGGAAGAGTGTACTTCGACTTGTTCGCTTTTGAAAAATTTTGAAACCTAAAAACCTAAAGCTACTGCTAACATATAAGTTTACCCACCAACAACTTCAAGGGCGCTTTACGTCATTAAAAAAAATTGTAGTATGGAAAAAGTTGTTCTGATTTCAAATTGACCCAAAAATATAATTAAATTTTGCGTTCATTTTCTGATTACTGTCAGTTGAAGAATTTGCTTGCTTAGAATTATAACGCAAAGCGTATAGTGCAGTATCTTTTTCCATAACAATCTGTACATACCGTACGCTTGAACGCATTATTTTGAAGTAGAAATGCATCTGACGTCACAATGAAATATTTATTACGTACTAACACAAGTTACAAACATTTCGCAAAGAAATTCGAGCGAGCAGTTTTAACGCGTGTTGTGCGAGACGGCTCAGAAATGGCAGTTTGTCTACGAAGATTTTTTGTTCGTTAGCGCTTTTTAGCGAGCGAGAATGGCCATTGCAAGCTCGCTAGGACGTTCTGTCATGTCGGCCCTGGTTCGAGCCTAAAATCTTGGCTTGTTGACAATTCTAACACAAGATATCAGCGAACAATGCAGCAAACTAAATTCACAATTGGATTGAAATGCAAAATTTAACAGCGAAAATACCGCTATCTACTTTGGTCTACTCTGACTATATACTCATGTTTTTTTTAGCTCAGATATATACTTAGTGGTTCTCAAAATTAATGCTTAAGTTATGCATAAATGCATAGCACATGCCATGCTTATTCTGGCATGCTACAGTAAAATAGCCATCAAACACAAGATCAAAGATTGGTAAAAATGCATTTTAAGTACAATCCTGCTCATAGGCGTATCCAGGATTTTTGATTGGGGGGGGGCCCCAAAGCACAAATCACATGCAATGACGTCATCAGAAATTTTCGAAAAAGGAACTTTTTGCGGGGCAAAGATATCGTAGAATGAAAGATCTGAAGCCGCAGCCTGATGGCACTTAACCAGGATTTCGGTAAAGGGGGAGGGCAAAAACTAATAGTTAAAGAGCGTAAATGTCTAACTTTAGAGACGTGTTGAGTAAGCTAGTGTACTCAAACGTATCACAGACGGGGGTGTGGGGGCGGAGCCCCCAGCCGCCGGTGGCTATGGGGGTCTGGGGGCAAAGCCCCCAGCCGCTGGGCAATTTTTGTAAGTTTTTGGAAAAAAGGCTATTTTCATCCCATTGGATCACATTTCGCACAAGTTCAGAGCCATTTCAAAGAACTAGATTTTTAACATTTCAAAGCCAATCGAAAAAAATTTAGTCGTTCAATTCTCCTTTTGCAATTAAATCCCAAAACATGTTTAGAATCTTGCATTATGGTGTAAAATTTTAATTGCAAGTGACTTGGTCTATGGGGGAAGTAAGGCACATTGCCTCCTGCAATACTTTAGCAGTAAATAATAATCCTCTCGAAGATTTTCCTTAGAGATTTTTGTTTAGTCATGAAGTTTACCAGTTATAGGAGTACATGTACGGCCAAAGGGCCCAGGCCCCTTCAATTGAAATTCAGTAGTTTGCTCAATGAGCATTTTCCCTAGCTATTTTTTAAAAGTATTTTGTGCGTAAAAACTGGCGAGGTGGAGGTGAATCGTTATTGAAAAATGGTACAATAGATGGTTACGCTTACTAAACATGTTATTCCTGGGCCGGATTTACATTGCGCAGGGCCCCTTGCACTTAGGGGATTTTTGCTACATATTCCTGCCAAATATAAATGAATTGAAGACCAAAAAGAAGTCCTACTATCTGAGGGCAAGGCCCTGGCACTGAGCCTTATGGCAAATAAGGCGCTGGTTATAGCATTAAGTTCATAAAAAGTTTAGATAAGGGCCTGAGGTAGCAACTTTTAGGACAAAACTCTTGATTTCACCCTGGTTATACGTTTAAATTGGTCGGAAAAAACTAAATTAATGGGATGCGCCGGGCCTCCTGGTCGTCAATATTATTTATTGTTAATTACTGTTGTACGCGTGTACTGATGTACGCAAAGATGCTAAAAGAAACTTAACATGAAGAAACAAGGCCTTTTTGACAAATTTTTGTCATTGGTGGCATTTTGATTAAGGGGGCCCGGGTCCCCTCGGCCACCCCCTGGCTATGCCAATGATTTTGAGACAAGATCGCTCCCCTAATAAGTTTTTTCATAAAAAAAACATTTAAATCCAAATCAAAATAACTTTTTTTCAAAAACGTGGAGGACTCGAGTCAAGTCACTTGACAGTTTTCTGAAACGTCCAAAAATTGCACGACATTATTATGACATGGACATGTGGTCCTCATTATTATTGCTTACTTTTGTACGCGTAAATCCTAAATTAAAGAAACTGCAATTCCGGACAGGGACAACATACTGGCTATGCTCTCTTTATATTTATCATTGGTAGTATTTCAATTGCGGGGTTTGCATTACCGCCTGTGTTATAGCATTAAGTTCATAATAACGTTAAACAAGGGCCTGGGGAGGCAACTTTCAGGTCAAAACGTTTAGATTTCTCACATGTATTGCATATAAATTGTTAAAAATTTGAATTAAGGGCTCCTGGCCCGAGAATATTGGTCATCAGTCAGGGGCCCTGGGGTCCCCTGGTCGTAAGTTAGGGACTCCAGGGCCCCCTGGTTTTCGGTTAGGGGCCTTGGGGCCCCTTCGTCGTTAATTAGGGGCGCCGGGGCCCCCTCATCGTCAGTTGGGGAGCCCCTGGGCATCCTGGTCGTCAATTAAGGGGGCTCCGGGGCCCCCCTGGTTGTCGGTTAGGGGCCCCAGGCCCCCTGGTTGTTAGTTAGGGGCCCTGGGGTTCCCTGGTCGTGAGTTAGGAGCCCTGGGGACTCCCTGGTCGTCAGTTAGGGACTCCGGGGCCCCCTGGTTGTTAGTTAGGGTCCTCGGGGCCCCCTCGTTGTTAGTTAGGGGCCATGGGGCCCCTGGTAATCAGTTAATGGCCCCAAAACCCTCTGTTTGTCAATTAGGGGAACCCTGATTGTTGGTAAGGAGCCCATGGCCCCCTGGTTGTCGGATAGGGCCCCGGGGCCTTCTAGTTGTCAGTTAGGGGCCCTGGTGTTTGGTTGGGGGCCCCTCGGACGTTAGTTAGGGGCCCTGGGGCCCTTGGTTTTCAGTTAGGGTCCCGGGGCCCCCTGGTTCTTGGTTAAGGAACCCAGGGCCCCTGGTTGTTAGTAAGGGCCCCCAGGTTGTTAGTTAGGGGCCCCGGGACTTCCTTGTTGTCATTAATATTATTGTTAATTACTGTTATGAGCGTAATTACTGAAAAAAAAAAAACTGCAGCTAAACATCGCTAGGCTATGTCGTTATTATTTTTTGTCGTTAGTGGTATTTTGATGGGGGGCCTCCCCTGGGCCCCCCCCCCCTGGCTACGCCTATGATCCTGCTACAGTTAGAGGCCGTAGTTTTAGACCTTGACATACGCTTTTTAGCAATAGCGTTAAACGCTACCGCAATAATTATCCACAAACGCGGAATCAGGCAGTCAGCGGGGGCCCATATGCAAAACCCGCATACTCAGCAGGAGTCTATCCTTGGCGGCCCATTCTTAGCTAGCCTACTTGATACTGTTAAACGCCAATGTTAAACCTTAATATACCTTTTTAGCAATGGCGTTAGACAGTACCACAATAATTATGCACTACCGCGGAGTCAGTGGTGGCCCGTCCTTGGTCCTGAGCTTGTCAGTAGGGGCCGATATGCAGAACCCGCGGAGTCAGCGGGGACCCATATGTTCAACATGCGGAGTCAACGGGGGGCCATCCTTAGCGAATTATCAGAAGCCCATGCTTAGCTACTTCTCCCCCCACGAAAGAAGACTTATTTGTTTGCAGAAAACCTTGTTTGAGTTGGAGCGTTTGCTCCAATGTTGTGATAATATCTGCACGATACTTGCACAACATCGGTCGCGTTCACTTTTCAGTATGATTTTGATGGGTCCCCTGAAATCCATGTGCCCCGCGGTCATTGTCCCCACTCCTTCTCGGAGGCCCTGTGCTAGGCTACCTAACATTCTACTCTATTTACCAGCTCGGATCTGTTTTGCGAACAAGATCAAACTGATTAGTGTGTAGCGAAACGACTTAACCCTAGAACTACCAGACCGGACAATTGACCGGTAACACAATAGATTTTTTATGCGATTTTTTTAAATATTTATGCCGAATGTAGCTGAAATTTCCTGTAATCCTTGATTTCGGTGCGTCCAATGCACCCTAGAAAAAAATTTTTTTTTCTCTGAACAACTATTGCGTACATCATTGATATACCTAGAACGACCGGACCGGTCAATTGACCGGTAATGGACATGCTGATTAAACATGAAAGATACATACTGACTAAAAATGAAAAATTGTCTTTATTGCTGCTGACACGAATTTCAAAGAAAGATCGACTTCAAAAACACGTTGTACATAAAAGAAATACCAGTATTTATTGTACGGCTTGGCTTAGTTCTGCGATGGCGCGCAAGCTTTGCACACTAATTTTGCACAGGAACCACACACATATTTTCTGCAGTTGCAGCACTGCTGCCTGGTTTTATTTTTCTGGCATAGTTTGCAGGTGATCCTCTTTTCATCAGCCAATCTAGCCTTCATTCTACTTGATGTAGGTTCTTGAGAAAATTGCATACCTTTCGAGGAAACTTAACATCTTTGCCGCTCTTTGTCACACAGTTGTTCTCCCAAGCTTATGAGAAAGCTGCGTGTGTTGCTCTGCATCATACCAATGTCTTTGGCAATCACGAATGCGTTTAATGAAATTATATCCAAAAGATTAAAAATTGCTACTAGTGGCCATCGTCGTGATGCAGCTTTCGTGCTGCAGCATCGAAGCATTTCGTCTGCAGTATCAACGCCACCTTTTGTAGAATTATGATACAAAATTGCTTCAGGTTTCTTTTTGGCTTCATTTTCGTTCACAACTGGAGCATTGTGCATGGACGAGAGTAAAAATGATTCTTTCTTCTTCTTAGCTTTATAGTAAAGAATCATAATACCATCTGTTGTGAAAAGGAATTGTGATGTATACAAAGGCTGCTGCTTTGTGTCGGCATGCAACTCAAGCGGTATCTCCCTCTTGTTCTTTCGCAGAGTCCCCACCATCGTATTGTTGCGTTGCAAAAGTTTTTTGGCTGTTTTCAACTAAGTAAAATACTTATCAGTGGTGACGTTTTGCCCAGTGTTATGATATGGCTCCATCAAACTCATTACTACATGCTCGGCAACACCAATCTGAGGCCGATCGTCTTTGCCTACATATGGAATAGCCCTCAGCACATAGGATGTTTATACATCACACAGTAACCAATAATTGATCCCAAATTTAGCAGATTTCTGCGGCATGTATGAAATAAAACTGCACCTTAATCAACAAGGAAATTGTTGTTCATCAACTGTGACTTCGCCATGTGGAAAAAAACCATAGGTGAGCACAAGTCCGTTAATCGTCAATAACGAAGCTTACTTTTTCTTGAACTCGTTAATCCGTTAAAAAGTTTTTCCTTGTTAACGGACTAAATTAACTTCCGTTAAGTTCTGTCAACGGACTAAAGCAACTTCCGTTAAGTTCTCTTAACTTTCGTTAAGGTTTTTATCGTTAAAATCTTGCACCATTCATTCATCGTACCGGTACAAACCAATTTGCTCTGGTAGCACTGGCTGCGTATTAGCATGAGTTTTATAGAAGAAAGCGAAGATAGGAGCTCTTTTTTGTGACAAATAATAAGCTGCAGCCTCAGAGGTCTATTAATTATCGCTGTTCGCAATTTCCAAAGATTTTCCGATCGCAGCTTCGTTGGTGCATTTGAACTTATTTTTATCTTGAAATTAGATTAGACTGTAAAATGTAACTTCCAAAACACAAAAAAGGCCACCATAGCAATAAATATTTCCTTACAATCTGCTCAACAGCGTCAATACGTGTTATAGAAGCGAGTGAACAAAACGAACTGTAAATTACACGCAAAATGTTAACAAATTAACGGACTTTATTAATTTCCGTTAATTAAAGCTGAAAATAACGGATTAACGTTAAGGGAGGTGTGAAGTTTGTTAACGGACAAGTGGTTAACGAAGCTAACGTTTAGCATTAACTTGCCCACCTATAAAAAAAACTTTTCACGACGTTATTCATCACCGTTTCCCACAAGTTCCTAATGGAAGCATATGTGTCATTTTCTCGTCTTCTTGGTCTCGTTCGCTTGTCGTCAAATCGAATGAATCTCAATATTTTCATGAACTTGTTTCGTGACATTGTTTCAGTAAAAATTCGCCTACCGTAGTCAGTATTCCAAAAACTATGAAGCGTCTCATCTTTACCTTTGATTACACCACAAATAATGCAGAGGCCGACGAACGCGTGAAGTTAATCAATTGAAAATTGAAAATCGTCATCATTTTGAAGTTTTGCCTCTTCTAAAGTTCGTGCTTGAATCATTGAAAAGGATTGCTGCCCAAACAGTTCAAAAATATATCTGGTGCAGTATCAACACGTGATCTAATAAATCGTTTTGTGCCACCTTGTTGATGGAGAATATTTCGCTCCCTCACTCTTGCAGTGGCCAGGTGCTGATATCGCCATTCAGTGCCATCTTGGCTGGAAATTACATCTTCAGACGATGTGCAGGGCTCTAAACAAAAACAGCATAAAGCATAACAAACAAAAGAAGTGACTTTGTGGGTGGTCCATCCGCGCACTCTGCAGGCTTGGCAGATGAAAATTCAAGTATATATAAAAAAATAACCGTCATTGCAAGACTGCAACATCTTTATCAGAATTAGAATTCATTCAATGAAAAAAATATACCGACCGGGCCACCCAGCGGACCTCCCGCAGTCAATAGACTTCCTTGAAGTCTCTTCAAAAACTAAAACTAGCTACTTGAAAGTTACTAAGAAAAATCATTTCAACACATACGTTGATTATCGCTATCTCTCTCATCCGGCAATTGATCATCCGCTAAATCTTCTTCCACGTCACTACTTATGGCTTCATCACCACCGGTCATTGCAATATTCAGCTCTTGAAAGTCTACTGCATCGCTGTCGACATCTTCTACTTGCATTCGTAGTGCTTCCTTAGCAGTACGTGGGCTTTCAGGCCAGGGTATGTCAATATATTCCCACAATGCTTCAATAAAAGCTCAAGAGATGTATAATTAGAAAGCAAGCATATAGGAGATAGCCTAACTATACAGCAAAGTAAGATTATCTGAGCAAAAGAGGAACTGTAAATCTACTGTACTTTGGACTTTGATGAAAAAACTACGAAAAAGGCATTCTTTACAGGTACGCTTATCATATGATAAAAAGTGAAAACACTGATTAAAAGTAGCCTACCAAATAGGACAATGGTTGGCACGATTCGAGCTAAGCTGCTGTTTTGGCTATGCACAGAATATGGTAAATATTATATAATCTGAGCTGTAAAGGCTAGCCAACAAATACCAGTAGCCCACACCAGTACCAGTCAGCCGGTAGACTTACTGTTCCTGGCAGCCTAAGCAAGGGTTACCTGGCCAATTTAGACTAATCTAGTTTGCCAGGCTATATTGGGCGCCCAATGCCAAAGCCTGCCTAAAACCTTGTTTTCTCTATTCTGGCTCACATCATAAGCACTCCCCATCTTTCCCTCTTTTCGTTTTTGGATTAGCCTGCCAGCAAAGACATGTTAGCCTATACCGGTACCGAAGACCTAAAGAACTTGCGGTGTTAAAATTGCGAACTCACCGATCGGTCAGTAGACCGGTACGATCATTCTAAGTATAACAATTTTCCGGTAGTCCTAGGGTTAATGCAGTAGCCCATGGCGGCGTTGCTTTAAGTTAGAACTGGGATGGCGTCTTAAATGTCTTTGAACTGATCAGTGGTCAAGTGGATAGCGCGTCTGCTACTGAAACGATAGACTCTGGTTCGATTCTGTGTCGGGTCAAACCATAGGCGTAGCCAGGATTTTTGATTTGATTGGAGGGGGCCCAAACCCTCAAAAATTCGGCTGTCTTCACCGAAATTGAGAGTGAATTTTGGGCCGAAATCGGAAATTCGAACGATTTTTCCGCTCAAAATCAGATGATCTCCAAAAAAAAAAAACAAAAAAAGGTCTTTACCGAAAGTAGGAGTGATTTTTCAGCCGAAATCGGAAATTCGAACGATTTTTCCGCCCAAATCCAGGTGATCTCCAAAAAAAAAAAAAAAAAAGGTCTTCACCGAAATTGAGAGTGGTTTTTCGGCCGAAACCGTTAGCTTTACTGTAACTTTACTGTTTAATTACTGTTATGTGCGCAATTACTGAAAAAAAACTGCAACTAAACATCGTCAGGCTATTAACTTTTTGTCGTTAGTGGAGTTTTGATTGGGGGGGGCCCGGGCCCCCTGGGCCCCCCCCTGGCTACGCCTATGGGTCAAACCAAAGACTATAAGAATTGCTATTCACAACTTTTCTGCTCGATATTCAGCAATTAAAAGCCAGTGGCAGCAGATGGACAGGTGGCAGCTTGACTCGAAGATCGAAAGGTTCTTCGCTGTTTCCTGACCAACGCAACTTGAAAGGTCCCTTCACTGTTTTCTGACCAAGGCAAGTTGGTAAATAAAATATAATTACAATTACTAAGGCTAACAACGTCAGGGTTGCTAATGAAAATTATAACATTAAACTCTAATAGAGGCCCCGCCGTTGTGTTTAAAGTAAAATATTTTTGAAACGGCTCGGTCAAAATTTACCTTTAGTCCTCGTTAACGTTGCTAATCACAGCCTTTTGGAATAAGCTTATTTACATATGGATAATGTAAGCAAAAAATAATTGGGTTTAGATCAAGTTCCAAAATACTGAAGATCATTTTCGGTTTTCACCAAATTTCAAATCAACATGAGGGTTCAAGTATTGTCTAAAAATTAGTGTTATGCCTACCTTGAAGAGATACTGCTGGAAATCGGTTTTATTGGAGATATGAGAACTACTTGAGGTAATAAAGAGATGCCCCAAATCTTTTTCTACAATTTCCTTTATTCGCTAAAATACGATTTAATCTATTTGACTCTGTACCCTTGGCAACGCTACATTTCGCCATTTCGTGACATCACAGCACAAGGCATAATCTTGCAAAAATTCTCGCAGCCTAAAAAACGCGATAGCAAACTGATAGCATTGAGTAAGTAGCCTATAACCAAATCTAAAAAATTTGGTTACTGCAACTGGTACCTGCAGACCTACGCTATCACTCCTGATCCACAGTAGGCTTTTTTGTGATTTAACAAAATTGCGAAATGCAAGGTTGCCAATGGCAATTTTACGGAGTTACACAGATTAAAACGTATTTTTGCGAAGAAAGGGTATTGTCGAAAAAGGTTTGGGGCACCTCTTTATTACCTCAAGTAATTCTCGTTTTTTCAATAAAACCGATTTCGAGCAGTATCTCTTCAATGCTGGCTAATTTACAGAGCTGGGCAAGTCCGCAAATTAGTCCGCAAGGCGCAAATCCGCAATTGCGGACTAACGAAAAAAGTTGCGGACATGCGGACTTGCGGACTTTAGCAGTTTAAATTGCGGACTTACGGTTGCGGACTATGTTTAATTTTAGTCCGCAATTCCGCAAGTTTTTTACAAATATTGAAATTTCTTTCTATTTTCGTAGAATATTTGTGTTTTTTCCCAGTCAAACATGAGAAATCAATTTAAATTTTCAAGTTCAAGTTCTGCAAAAACATCAAGTTTTTCAAGTTCAGGCGGACAAAAGTACTAAGTCTGCTTCTCGACTTAATCGCTCTTTTTTTCTTGACATGCTGTTTTTTCGAGTTCGGTAAAAGAACCGACTTTTTTTGAGTTTAAGTTCGAATTTGCAGCCCTTGTTCAAAGTATGGCTTTGTTGTTTTTTACCGTGAGTTCACAAAATCAGTCACTGTTATATCATTTGTTGTGCTGGTAGCCAGTGCCGTCACAACGATGGGGCCTGGGGCGCCGAACCCCCCCTAACGACTGCTTGTGCCCCCCATTTCGGTTTACTCAGAATGCTTTATGTGACCCAACAATCCGTCTTATTAACACGGTTTACGGAATGTCGCGGAATAGGGATGTATGCCTACAGAAGCGTTACCGGTATTTCGTTAGTGATTATGACCCGAAACAATACGTGAAAACATTCTTTTAAAAGACCAGCTTTTTTTTTTTTAGAGCACACTAAAGATTTATTTTAGGTCGCACTCAGTCGCGCAACCCGGTTGCATCAGCCCCCTTTAGCCAATTCATTTTGAAAATATAACCAAAAAAAGAATAAACGTTTAAACGTATTTTGGACTTAACCTGAAGAATATGGGGACTCAAAAGTCAAGACAATTTAAATGTTTTCAATGACTTTTGAATTTTAGCAATTTACTGTAATTGTTGATATGGTTTTAAAACGTGCGAAATGTGATTTAAATGGCGTTAAAGCCGCTATTTTTCCCGCAAAAATCACCCAACAGCTGGGGCTCTGACCCCTCTGTGACACGTTTGAGTTGCAACGGTTCGTTCAGCACGGGACCTAAATTGCACAATTTTTGTGCAAAAATTATTTATAGAACCCCTCTTTCTTAGCAAAACCCTGGTTGCACTTCTGGTCGCATTCATTTCTGCACACAGATTTTTCAAGCGATTATACGGGCCGCATACAAAACGAGCTAATAAACGCTGCCGGGCTTATATCTCTCTTTTTTCAAAGATGAATACATAATTGTAGCTTTAAAATATCAGTTTTAGGTGCAAAAGTTCAGTCTATTTTATAGTGCTCCCCATTTTCGGCTAGGGCCTCCTCACTTCGTTTGGTCTGGCGATGGCATTGCTGGTAGCGTGTGGTTATCATGTTCGTACAGTATTTATAGAAACTAGGGACTAAAAATTTAGTAATACGATTAGTGATATGAATGCTTTTTTGCCTTCTACTGCCTTTGCCTTTTCCTGCCTTGAAAAAAAATGTTTTCTTAGAACGTCTTGTTAAAAGCGGAAATACGGATTGTGCTTTACTATTTGATGGCTTCTCACTGTACTCCAATGGTTTGTAGCATTTTAAGGGCTCGTCGATGGGTTGTGCATTATGCTTTCATGCAGTTAAGGAACCTACTGTATAAGCAGTAGCACAAACAGGAGGGCTTGGGGCTACAACTCCCCTTACCCAAGTCACTTAAAAATTTCAACCAAAAATACTAGCGTTTAAATCTGTTTCAAGTTGGACCTGAAAGTAAGAGAGGCTGGGTAATTCTAACGTTTGCCATCCGAAAAAGCAGCTTAAGAACAAGTAATGCTGTTGTACCTTTACTACAATCAACGATTGTGAGTAATTCCTTTTATTGCGTGGAATGTATCCACCATACGCTTGCTATACGTCCCACAAGCCACAACTTTTGTCTTATGTTTGCTAAGCAACTCTGAATAGATCACATCGGGACATGGTTGATTGCAAAACTCTTCCACTCGGTTCATAAAAAGTTGCGGACTTGCGGTGCGGACTTCAAATACTACGAAGTTGCGGACTTGCGGTTGCGGACTTCAAGAATTACGAAGTTGCGTACTTGCGGTTGCGGATTCAAGAATCCTGAAACGTCGTTGCGGATTTGTGGTTGCGGACTAAGCTTTTAAACGTTTAATTGCGGATTTGCGGTTGCGGATTAAGAAAATTGAAATTCGGTAGCGGATTTGCGGACTGCGGACTTAAAAAAAAAATTGCGGTGCCCAGCACTGCTAATTTACTAGACGTTGTAAAATTTCTAAGTTTTGCCCACCCTCTATCACTTATTTATTTCGTTTATTAAAAAATGACTGCATATTATGAAATAGGGCAAACAAGTAATAAATTCTTTGTCGGTTATTGCAAATTACTTTTTTCGGGTTGACTAAAACTTGCAGCTCAATAGTTTTGAGTTTCGCGAAATTTCATTTTTTATCAGTCCGCGATATTAGCAATTACTGTGTAATCTACTCTAATGCTTCTTAATCGTTTTTCGTTTATTGCCCATAATAACTCCCTATGAACAGGGCCTCAGAGAGAAAATTTTCCCGGGGATACGAAGGTCGATACCGGGCCCCCAAATCTTATTGGGACCCCAAGTCTTATCGGGACCCATGCCGTTAAATCATTTTTTGTCCGATGGGTGTAGATCTTCATTTAAAAGCGAGGGGATAACAATATTCGCATACTGTTAGGACCTATGAAAAACACAACTAGACGTAAAATTGGTTTAAATCCAGCTAGGGGGTCTGGGGAAGCACTGTGAGCTCATCATTGAGGTCCGGGGCAGAGCCCTGGAAGCTTTAGCACTTTTTATGTTTCTCGAGGGTAAAATACAGCATTTGATGAACATCCCAGCACCCAACTTGCTTAAATTGACAAGCAGAAAACGTCATATACATAAAAGAAAGTATGTGAAGTGGGGGATGATGACATTGACATAATATTATGCAATATACATAATGACTGTAATACCGCAAATCCAAATATTTTACTAATAAAAGTTTTAAGAAGTCATCTGCAATCATAGACTTCACAAACCCAAATACCTATTACACTCTTTCAGATAAAGTGAGTTACTTAATGATAGTAGTATAGTATGTCAACTTTGACTCCGCTCTCTGAGGTTGAAATGTTTTTGGATCTCTGGAAATGTGGGCCCTCGTACATTGTTATACAGTAGAATTAGGGCTCTCAAGTCAGAGAAATGTAACAAAACGTTAATTTCGGTGCAAGTGTGTGGCTTTTGGTACATTTTCCTCTTTTTTTAATCAAATCGGCCGCTATTGGATGCTCTAGAGGCTGTGTAGCAAAAATAGCGACCAATTACCAGTACTGCATAGGCTGACTGATATTTTTGCAGTACGCAAATTTGATTACGGTGTTATGGTGCAATACCAAAACTTAACGCGAAAACCTGAACTCTTCCTG
Organism: Trididemnum nubilum; assembly: GCA_963965965.1. Taxonomy (NCBI): domain Eukaryota; kingdom Metazoa; phylum Chordata; class Ascidiacea; order Aplousobranchia; family Didemnidae; genus Trididemnum; species Trididemnum nubilum. The sequence goes on from OZ014487.1 coordinate 18,778,072, forward strand.
GCCCCCCCGGGCCTGGATAAGATGTACCCCCTGAACCCCCCTCTCGCAGGCCCTGCCTATGAATTTCAAGTACCTTTCTTCAACAAACAGCAAGTTTAAAAGTAACATATACTGCAGTTGAGAGTATCATAGCCAAATCTAAACCTGTTGTGAAACTTTGTTTTTGTAGGTATATTTTCGGCAAAACCTACTTTACATCAATAAGTTGAAGGAAATTGAATTAAAAAAACTTAATGCTCATTTGCAAAGGGTGAGATAGGCCAGTTTTGGTTTGAAAGCAAGCTTAATAATTCTAATATTTTTGTTTACTCATTCAATTTCGAAATTTAAAGCATCATCCGTCGAGTACTGTAACTTGTATTGTAGCTGCCATAAATTTCCAATCCTGATAGAGGTTTTGTTTAGTGGAACTGCATGGATCAGTATTTTACAAATTAGTTCATAAATGTTACCCGAGACTGTTTGGATGGGAATTTGGGATCACTTGACCCAGCCCTAGAAAAAAAGGCCGCCAAAAGTAAAAGCGGAATATTTCTAAGCAAGTTAGATAAGTTTGAAATTATGTACTGTAATAAATCAAAATATTTTCTCAAACTTGTGCAAAAATGGCCATTTTGGAAAACCATTACAATTGTTTAATGGCGATGGCGACTAAGTTAAATGCGTGCATTAATAATCCAAAGTTGTAATCTACTGCTTTGGAAAAAAAAATTAAGTTATCCTTCAAAAATTAAAATTATGTATGAGCATAGACGTAGCCAGGATTTTTGATTGGGGGGGGGGGGGGGGGCAAACCACAAATTACATACAATGGCGTCATCAGAAACTTTAAAAAACAAATTTTTTGTGGTGGCAAAGATATTGTACAATGGAAGATCATCAGAAGCAGTGGCCTAGTGTTGGCACGTAACTAGGAACTTGTTCAAGGGGGAGGGCTTAAAATTAATATTTAAAATGTGGAAATGTCTAAATTGGAAGACGTGTTGAGTAAAGAAGTGTACTGCAATTCAAAGGTATCACAGACGGGGGTCTGGGGGCGGAGCCCCCTGCCGCCGGAAGCTATGAGGGTCTGGGAGCGAAGCCCCAGCCGCTGGGCGATTTTTCGTAATTTTTTGAAAAAAAAAGATATTTTAGTAACATTGGATCACATTTTGCATGTATTCAGAGCCATTTGAAAGTACTGGATTTTTAATATTAGAAAGCCAATTGAAAAATTTAAGCTGTTCAGTCCTGCTTTCGCTTGCAATTTAAGTCCAAAACACGTTTAAAATCTTGCATTTTGGGGTTAAATTTTGTGATTTGTTCCAGGTAGGGGGAAGTAAAGTACATTGCCTTCATCAATATTTTAGCAGTAAATAACAATCCAGTCGAATATTTTCCTTAGAGATTATTGTTTTGTCATGAAAACAACCAGTTAAATGAATACATATACGGCCAGGAGTCCAGGCCCCCTCAATTCAAAAATTTTTTCAATGAGCATTCATTCCCTTTACTGTAGCTAATTTTTTTTTAGAACTATTTTGTTGCATAAAAACTGGCGAGGTGGAAGTAAATTGTTATTGAAAAATGCAGGCCTACAATAGATGGTTACGCCTATTAACCATGTTATTGTTCGGGCTGTGTTAAATCCATCCCTACAATATGTTAAATCCATCCCTGGTTATTGCATTACGTTCATAAAAAGGTTACACGAGAGCCTGAGTTAGCAATTTTTAGAATAAAAACCCTTAATTTTACTCGGGTTATACGTGTAACTTGGTTGGCAAACATTTAATTGAAGGGGCCCTGGGACCCCTGGATTAATATTATTCTTTGGGGCCAAATTAAATTGAGTGGCATGCAAATATTATTTTAGGGGGCCCATTTAAATTGGTTGGCAAAAATTAAATTAAAAGAACCTTGGGAACCTGGATAAATATTATTGCTGGGGGCCATGTAAATTGGGGGCCATTTAAAAATTATTGTAGGTGGTCCATTTAAATTGGTTTGCAAAAATTAAATTGAAGGGGCCTGGGCACCTGGATCAATATTATTGTTGGAGGCCATTTAAATTTGGGGCCATTTACTTATTAATGTATTGGTCCCATTTAATTGGTTGGTAAAAATTAAATTAAAGGGGCCTGGGCCCCCTGGTTCAATATCATTGCTGATGACTGTTGTACGCATGTACTGTTGTACGCAAAGTTGCTAAAACAAACTGAAGAAACAATAGTCTTTCTTGTGACGTGTTTATCATTGGTATCATTTCAATTGGGGGGGAGCCCGGGCCCCCTAGCACCCTCCTGGCTACACCTATGCCTATGAGAATTATTGGTTACAGGCTGAGAACCACTGACTTAAACATAAATCAGTAATTCTAAGTTTTGATCCCATAATAATATTTTCTTGAATTGTTTTAATGTTTGATATACTATAATTTTAAAAGATAACACTTCATACAACTGCCAAAGAACAAGTATTACGAATACTGCGCAATCTCGTTCAATTTCCTGCAACACGCAGGCTTGTCCAGCATCTTGGAGTGAATGGGTTCCAATGCAAGGTGAAAATTGTTCTGCTACATGTGGTGAAGGAGTACAGCGATATCTTTCAGCTTGTCGAGAAGGACCTCGTGGAAATCTCTCTAACCTCTGTAATGGTATGGGTTTGTTTGGCAGCTATTTCTTAACATGAAATTATCTATGGAGTACACAGAGAATCGAACCAAGACCAAAAAGACACCAAATGAAATTATTGTGTGTATACGGTTTGGTGGAAAAATTAACGTTTTCACAATATCAGTCTAAGATACTAGGGTAAGCATAAAGTCTTTAACTGATTTCTAATTTACGCTGCTCCAAGGGTGTACAAGGTGGAATTTTCCTATTTCGTATGCCGATACAACGCATCTTGAAGTTTTTATTGATGCAAAGTGTTTTATTTTCAGAAAAGGTTAAAGTGGACATAAGTGCAGTTTAACGTTTTTGTAATTGATGTGAATGATTACCACATGATTGGCAGCATCAATGAAAGAAAAGGCGCAATGTGTTTTGTCGTTCCATGAAACAAATTCAGCAATTACAGTTCAACGCGGTTTCTCGAAAGAACATCAGCGAAACTTTACAAAATGTTACGTTTATCAAAAACTTGTATGGAAAATTTACAAACACTGAAAGCGTTGGGGGTAACTTCCAAGAGCCGGCAAACCAAAATCGAATGACGACACTGTTGATGTTGAAACGCACTGTCAGTAGCGTAGCCAGGGGGGGGGGGTTATAGCCCCCCTCCCCCCCATTGGCATGTCGACCCAAAATGCACAATGAAAAAACACTACGTTTTTAACACTTTTAAGACTATTTTATGCACTGAAGTGGACTAAATGGTGATTTAAAATATTTTTTAAAACATATATTCAAGGGGGGGGGGGGCTAATTTGTCAAAAATAGAACTAACAAATTAATAAAAACTTTGAAAAATGGTCAAAAATACGCAATCAAATTTGATCGCAAGAGTAAGGGTGCTAAACATAGGTGTCATTAACAAATTTTTTTTGCTAGATTACCCTGTTTGACTTTTTTTCTTTTTGATTATGTCAAAGGCAAAGTTTACTGCCCCCCTGTTCGTGATCTAGGCATATTAATTGCAAAGATCACTGAAGCAATTGAACCTGTAACAACGGAAATGATTCAACTCACGTGAAATTAAGCATCGTCTCGATGTGCTGCGGGCCATAAACGGAGCTCATGTTGAGATTTATTGAATTTTGCTTATATCTAAAGAAAACTTCAGCAAATGTTGTATTGGTGCTCCAAAAATGAAAGTGTTACCTTTTACAACCTAGGAGCTATAAGCAAATTTATAATCAGGTAAAAACTTTTTGCTCACCCTGTAATGTTAAAATCAACTGCATTCGAAAACTAAAAGTTCAAGCAACGCTAAAACCGATTTTGGTTCGTTTCCAAAGAATATCATCAGTTTCTTATTCATCTGCTTGTATGATATTGGAATAAGAGATAAAATATACAGTCGACATAGAACGGCTCAAGTCCGTTAATCGCTAATCCGTTAATAACGAAGCTTACTTTTTCATTAACTCGTTAATCCGTTAAAAAGTTTTTTCATGTTAACGGACTAAATTAACTTTCGTTAAGATCTGTTAACTTCCGCTAAGGTTTTTATCGTTAATTTCTTGCACCATTCATTAATCGAACCAGTACAAACCAGTTTTCACTGGTAACACTTGTTGCGTATAGCACGAGTTTTGTAGAAGAAAGCAAAGATAGGAGCTCTTTTTTGTGGCAAATAATAAGCTGCAGCCTCATAGGTCTATTAATTATCGCTGTACCCGATTTCCAAACATTTTCCGATTGCAGCTTCATTAGAGCATTTGAACTTATTTTTATCTTGAAATTAGATTAGACTGTAAAATGTAACTTCCAAAACACAAAAAGACCACCATAGCAATAAATATTTCCATACCATCAGCTCAACAGCGCAGAGTTGTAAACAGGCCGACTAGTTCAGGCCCGAACCCGGCCCGAACCCGAAAACTAATTTAAAGCCCAAAACATGCCCAAAAAAAAACGAAAGTTGAGTTAGGTCTGAAAAATTTAGCAATGATGCCAAGTTATTTTGGCGCACCTAAGGCAAAAAGCACGTCTCAGGCCCGAATTAAGCCCGAGATTTTTGTCAACTTTAGGCCCGAACCCGACCAGAAAAGCCCGGGCCGACTTACAACTCTGCAACAGCGTCAATGCGTGTTTCAGAAGTGAGTGAATACAAGAAATGTAAATTACACCTAAAATATCAACGAATTAACGGACTTTATTAACTTTCGTTGATTAAAGCTGAAAATAACGGATTAACGTAAACGGAGATGTGAAGTTTGTTAACGGACTAGTGGTTAACGAAGTTAACGTTTTGCTTTAACTTGCCCACCTATGACTGTTGATAATAACTTATGTTAAAATCAACTACATTTTAAAAGCTGAAATTTCAAATAATGTTAAAAATTAAAATTTAATCGGCCCCAAAGGACCATCGTCTTTAGACCCTTTCTTGTTTATCTATTTGAATAACATTTGAATGAGATTCTGACCGTGGTCTTTTGAGACTGAATCAATTTCAGCAGTACTTAAAACTTTTGTTTTTAAATGTAATGTAGTCAGAGCTGGGCACCCGCTACTTGAAAAGTAGCGCCGCTGCCGCTATCTAGCAAAAAAAGCAGCAGCCCTGCTGCTTGTTGCTGCTTAAATAAAAAAGTAGCGCCGCTGCCGGTACTTGCATACAAAACAGCGGCCGCTGCCGCTACTTTAGAAAAATATCTTGCGAAAAGAACAATGGCATTCAAATACTGTACCCGGCCTATAGTGAAATTTCAACTTTATTTGCGAAAGTTACAATTCATGCTTTTGAAGTATTGGTATAGGTTACAATCGGCATTCGCAGGCTTAAACGGTAAACAAATAAGCAAATTGCTATTCTACATAGGTGGGCAAGTTAATGCAAAACGTTAGCTTCGTTAACCACTTGTCTGTTAACAAACTTCACACCTCCCTTAACGATAATCCGTTATTTTTAGCTTTAATTAACGGAAGTTAATAAAGTCCGTTAATTCGTTAATATTCTGTGTGTAATTTACAGTTCATTTTATTCACTCACGTCTAGAACACGTATTGACGCTGTTGAGCAGATTGTAAGGAAATATTTATTGCTATGGTGGCCTTTTTTGTGTTTTGGAAGTTACATTTTACAGCCTAATCTAATTTCAAGACAAAAATAAGTTCAAATGCACCAACGAAGCTGCGATCGGAAAATCTTTGGAAATTATGAACAGCGATAATTAATAGACCTATGAGGCTGCAGCTTATTATTTGCCACAAAAAAGAGCTCCTATCTTCGCTTTCTTCTATAAAATTCGAGCTAATACGCAACAAGTGTCACCAGTGCAAACTGTTTTGTACCGGTACGATGAATGAATGGTGCAAGATTTTAACGATAAAAACCTTAACGGAAGTTAACAGAACTTAACGGAAGTTACTTTAGTCCGTTAACAGAACTTAATGGAAGTAAATTTAGTCCGTTAACATGAAAAAACTTTTTAACGGATTAATGAGTTAATGAAAAAGTAAGCTTCGTTATTAACGGATTTAACGATTTAACGAATATTAACGGACTTGTGCCCACCTATGCTATTCAATTGGTTGTTGGCATGCTCCTTTCAAAAAACAACAACAAGCATTTCAAAACGCTGGTTGGTCAAACCAACGCTTTAGAAACTACTTTAAGAAGTTACCCTTGGAAGTTACACTAAGAAGTTAAATTTCTAGTCGCATTTTCTACACGAATAAAAGGCAATAAGAAATTGTTTAAATCACTTGAATAAGGTAAGGTTTCAACACGATGGCATACAGTATTCAGCTTCAGTACACTTCTGTCCCGGCTCTTATAGCTTTGAAGTAGTCAATTCAATGTTTTCATCATACGCTCGGCTTTCAACCACTATCACAATCAGAGGTGGATTTGAGAACATAACGAGGCAAGGCCAAGTACAGCCCTTTCGAGGACGGACCCTCTCTAGGCCAAGGGCAGGAATGCTCGAGGCCAAGGCCAAGAACCAAGAGCACAGGCGCAAGTGTTCTCAAAAAGCAAAAAACAAAAAAAAAAACGGTCATCAAAAAAAGTTTCAGGCGATCTCAAAAAAAAAGGTCTTCAAACAAATTTTTCAGGCGAACTCCAAAAAAATTCTTCAAAAATTTTTTTCAGGCGATCTGCAAAATTTTAATTCAAAAAATAGTGCTGTCCTCAAGCCGAGGACAGGGCAATTTTTAAAGGCTTGAGGCTTCGAGGCCAAGGCCAAGGTCTTCAAAATATGTCCTCGAGGACGTCCTGAAAGACTCCACCTCTGATGATAATTCCTAGCGTAGAGTTATGACAGAAAAATTTATCAATTGACCGAGTTACAAACATTTCTGGGAATTTTGTAGAAATGGTAGGTGATTTATATCTCTGCGGTGATTTCGTCCGATTTTGATAAAAAAAAGAAGATCGAGCGGTTAAGAACTGATGTTTATGAACTAGGAGGAGATACGTACGCAGTAACGACATACGCACTCGTATTCTATAGCGCCGGCAACATGCTATTCGCTGCTATATAGATACATGTTAAGTAAATGATTCACAATGCGATTTACGTTACACGTATTTTTTCGGCGAGTATAACTCCATAACTAAATTAGCTTTCAAACTTATTTATTACCTGGTTCGATTCATTAGTTCAATTCTCTGCGCACTATAAATTTAGTTCTCAGTATACTGTTCACTGCTGTAGCAAAATTTATTTTGATATGCATTGATGCATTTACTGTTTGTTTTGCAGTGCATGAAATATACTGCGGTCTGTGACCAGATAGCCAACAAATCATTTGTCCTACTAAATGCTACCACTTTGGGGGAATATCGCGAAACACCGCCTTTGCGATCTGCAAGTGCAAGGCTCGGCGACAGGATAGCGTGACTTGGTGGGCATAAAGATATTTTCGGGAGACACAAAAACTTTAATACTTCGAATCCGATAGTGCGGACCAAAAAACAAAGGTTTCATCGCGAATTTCCACAAAATCTGGGATATAAAGACAAAAAAAAAGGTCTTCATCTCGAAATATGCGCGGATTTTCACGAATTCTGGGATGAAGACAAAAACAAAAAAAAATCATCTCAAAAAATGTGCGATTTTGAACGAATTCCGGGGTGAAACCACAAAAAAAGAGTTTTTATTACAACATCGGCGAAAAGACAGTTCTTGCTCAGGAATTTTGGGGTGATAATCAGTATCTTGGGAGTCTTAGGCATCGAACTGCTCTCCAGTAGCACCGAGCCTGTTACTTTCTTTTGGGTACAATCCTCGCTTTGGGGGGCATAATTCTCGTTTGGGGGGCAAAAGCAGTGATTTGGAGGAGCGCAGCCCCGGAATGCCCCCGTTACGTCGGGCCTGCTGCAAGTTTACAGCAATTTATCGAACTGTAACAATCGCATTTTTGTTAAAGAGATACTGCATGAAATCGGTTTTATTGAAGAAATGAAAACTACTTGAGGTAATGAAGAGGTGCCCCAAACCTTTTTCCACAATTTCTTTTATTTGCGAAAATACGATTTAACTCGTTTGACTCCGTACCATTGTCAACCCTGCATACGCAATTTTGTGACATTACAAAAGGCATAATTTTGCAAAAATTCTTGCAAACTAAGAAACGCGATTACCAACTAGTAGCAGTGAGTAGCCTAGCTATCATCAAATCTGAAAACTTGGCTATTGTCACTGGAACCTGTAAACCTAGGCTACCAGTAGGCCTATACTGATTTACAGTACGCCTTTCGTGATGTCACAAAATTGCGAAAAGCAGGTTTGCTAATAGTACTAGTCAAACGGATTAAAACATATTTTCGCGAATAAGAGAAATTCGGAATTGTGGAAAAGGTTTGGGGCACCTCTTTATTACCACAATTAGTTCTCATTTCTTCAAAATAACCGATTTCAAACAATATCTCTTGACAATAACGAAGAACACCTGCATCAAAATCAATTGTCTAGTGTGTATGTGCATTCTGTACGAGTAAGAAGGGAAGACGAAACCGACTGTCAAGTAGCATTAGTACTTACTACTTGCTTTCATAAAAAAATGATTGGTCTTATTCTACGTGGAGCAGAGATGGAAACCGGTCGGGTCGACCGGCCGGTCGGGTCGAGATTCTTCGACCGGCCTGTCAAGCCGGTTGAAAAACAGGTCGAATTCTCCTTTCTGGCAACTAAAAGACATGTAAGCACCAACCGAAGTATACCTATATATTTTATTATAAATAAAACTTTTTATAAAAATCAGTGTCAACAAACCACACCTTTCGAAAACACTTGTTGAGTGGTTTCAAGCTGTGACTAATATGCTGTGACCATTAAGACATGCACATTCAGGGACGTATTAAGGGTGGGAGTATTGTGCCATGCCTCCCGACTTTGGGCCACGGCACAAAGCAAAAAAGTGCAAAATATACGTTAAAATCGCGTAATCAGATTCTAATCGATTATGCATGTGGAAGAGGTGTACGCTACCTGGCATTTTAGCATCATTTCAATTAGCTTAAGGGTAAAAGTGGCACAGATTTCAGATTTTTTAGTACATACTAAAATCTTGCCGCTTTGAAAAGCTTGTTTCGACTTAAATTTACCACCCTCTACACTGGGCAAGAAAGACATAGCTCTTTTTTTACATCTAACTAAGCATGGCTTATTCTGAAGTAGCAGCATTTCTGCAAACTGCTGGGGCACATTATATTTCGAATAATTTCTAGCCAATGTCAAAACAGTTTAGTGTTTTCAAAGAAAATAACGGACGCGTTGCGTTCATCGGGATAGTTATTCACAACGACTTCGTACTACCGATGAGTTTATTTATTGGTTTGACGTTTCGCTTCCCAAACCGGGAAGCTTCTTCAGAACAATTTTCGGCAGTGTTGCCTTTGCAGTTACAAAAAGATAAATGAGAAAAAAAATAACAGCAGAAGATAGGTAATTAGTAAAAACATGCGAACATCACAATACTTGTACTGTTATACCCAAAAACGTTAATATCATGAAGCGATAACATTATATAATATTGAAAAATTATGTCACTAACAGCGTAAAAAAAGGAATAACTTACTGAAAAATTATGTCACTAACAGCGTGAAAAAAATTAATAATATTCGTAACAACTAGCTGCTTCACTAACAGTTCGAGAAAATATGAAAAAGATCTATTGCAAAACATTATGTATTGGAAAAGGTTTTTAGCTCCACTGAGATTTATATTAATTGTTCCGTGCGTATATAAATCTCCGTGGAGCTAAAAACCTTTTCCAATACATAATGTGTTGCAATGGATCCTTTTCATACTTTCTCAAACTATTAGTGAAGCAGCCTACCCAGTGGGCACGAAACGTCTAAAAGACGTCTAAAACAAAAATTGGTCTAAATGTTGTCTATTTTGCAAAATGCACTGAGTTGAATAAACTTCTTCACAAAGACGTCAAAAATACGAAAAATTAAGCAACGTGTTAAGGTCTATAAGTTATGTAAATTGGACGTCGTTGTAAAGACGTCTTTTTAACTACATACATTTTTGCAAAATAGACAGCATTTAGACAAAAATTAGACCATCTAAATTACGTCTGCTGCATAAACCTAGACCACGTTTAAACGTCTATTTGACTAATTTTGGGCCCACTGTGTACAGTTGTTATGAATATTATTAAGTTTTTTCAGGCTGTTAGTGACATAATTTTTCAATATTCCTTTTTTTTCACGCTGTTACTGACATAATTTTCAATATCATGTGATGTTATTGCTCCATCATTTTAATGTTTTTGGGTGCAATAGTACAAGTATTGTGATATTCGTATGTTTTTGCAGTTACCTATCTTTTGCTGTTTTTTTTTTCTCATCTTTTTGTAGCTGCAAAGGCAGCACTGCCGAAAAAAGTTTAGTGTTTGCTGCTCGGCAAATTGCAAAATAATAATGTCACCAATAGCTAAAAACTTGTAACTTCATTTTTTGGCCTTTTGCAAAATATCAGTAGAAAGAACGTCTAATAATTTAGCTTGTGCCCTTCAGGGCTTTTTATGCTTATTTTGTGCACGTTTTGCGCTGCTCAAAACAGGTCATTCAAACCGAAACTTAACCAAAAATGTCTGAAAATTGAGTCATTTTTACAAAAAACGCAAAAATTTTCTCGACCCGACCCGACCGGTAAATTTCAAAATCATCGCCGGTTGACCGGTGAAAAACCGGTCAACCGGCGATGATTTTGAAATTTACCGGTCGGGTCGGGTCGAGAAAATCCTGACCGGTTCCATCTCTGACGTGAAGTTTTAAGGTGAATTTACGCAATATCCGTTTTTCGTCCGTTTTCGTCCTTTTTTCCCATTTTTGCTTCTTGAAAAAATATGCGCTTTTTCATCCGCATTTTTATAAGTCCATATCCGCACTAAGTAGACTGTTGTATGTAGATAAAAATTTCGTTCAAAAATTTTGTGTATGAACGATAAGAGCGATATTTCGAAATAGAGATGTACTCCTTTTCAAAAAATTTTTTTCGGAAAACTTTTGACCAGTTTGTGACTGTCTGGTTAGTGCGGATATGAACTCATAAAAATGCGGATGAAAAAGCGCATACTTTTTCAAGAAGAAGCAAAAACGTAAAAAAAACGGACGAAAATGGACGAAAAACGGATACTGCGTAAATTCACCTTCAGTTGCTTGCAATTCTCTCAAAACGATAACAACTGATAAACTTTACCACCGCATTGATTACACTGTGCAACAAATTTTCAGTTTGAAAAAAACTCATGAACAAAGAGATGTGCTTTAGAGTAATTTGCGGGCACTGAGTCCGAATTTGAACTTGTTTTTTTACGTAGACGTCAGGATTTTCTGAAAAAAGCGTCTGAATTTCTGGTGGGATAAAAATATTCTTCACATTGTCAAGCACTATTGCCCATTACTAATTTATCTAATATGTCTTCTAATACGTCTTTTTATGAGTTGCAACAAGTCTATTATATTTGTAAAGAATGCAGTTTCCCAAGTTTAGGAAAACCTGGCATAGTTAGTGATAAAATATTCAAATTTTAACCAAAATGTATTGAAAACTTAGAAGCGTTTTACCACAGAAATTTAATTTAGGTTTTACTGCAACATTGTTAAGTTTCAGTATTATCTAATCTGAAAATGAAGCTTTAAAATGGAGCAACGCAAAAACTCGACAAGAAAATTACACTATGTGAAAAAACTGAACAGAAGTTCAACGTCGTCGTCTTTTGTGTTCTTGTTCTGGCTTATCTCGTTTTAGTGACCAACATCAGCATTCGGCGAGCATTCCAGTTGACCACTCTCCTTTGAATCTCTTTTCAATAACAGCAATGTCCTGGTTAAATCTCTCGCAGTGCTCATCTAAAACTGCTCCAAGTTTTCATGAAAAAATGTTAAACGTGAATGTGGAAATGAACTTTGAGTGACATCTTGCATCCCATTTTGTGGTAGTTGCGTAACAAGTTGCCACCACATCTTCGAAGTCTTCAGGATTATGTAAACCAAGAAAATTTAGACATACTTGTTTAAAACTTTTCCACTCAGCCAACTCGGTTTCATTGAGCGTTTTGTCTAACGTGTCATTCAGGATAAGTTTTCGTATCTAAGACCCAATAAACACACCTTCTTTTATTTTGGCATCAGACAATTTGGAAAAACATTCATGCAAAACTTCAAATGCAGGAAAATCTTTTCTTAAGCCTTTAACGAATCGTTTGAATAACCCAAGGTTAATGTGCAGAGGTGGCAAAATGATTTTATTTTGAGGGACCAAAGGCAAAGCTACGTAGTTATGTTTACCTTTCTCTTCTTCTATGCTCTGCGGCCAGGTCTTCCCAATGTAATGCTTATTACGAGCTCTGGAATCCCAGAGGCATAGAAAACAGCAGTATTTAGTGTAGCCAAGTTGAAGGCGTCATAGCAAAGCCACGACTTTTACGTCTGCGCACACATTCCAGAAATGAGAATGGTAATTTAAGTTATCCAAAATAAGTTGCATATTGTAGTATGTTTCTTTGAAGGTGGTTGAATATGCTACTGGTAAAAATGGATAGCGGTTCCCATTATGCAGAAGTTCAGCTTTGATACTTTCCATAAAGCTGTCTATGAAAAGTCTCCAGTTTGTTTGATCGTGGATCATGCCAATACTTTGAAATAATGCAGAAACATCGTTGCAGTAGCACAGTTTGCCATCAGAAGAGAAATTGGAAATTAGGTCTTGGCTTCTTTGACGATAGAACGTTACCTTTGTGTCTGGAGCAAGCAAATTTCAACCTTGTAAGCGTGAAACCAAGAGTTTGCTATTAGACTTAGTCAGATTTAAATCTCGCACAAGATCATTTAACTCTTCCGGACTAATTAAATGTGGTTTGGTAGCTTCTTAACTGAGTTAAAAGGTATTATGAGAATCACTACTCGAGTTGTTAAAGTTCTCTGAAGACTCGCCCTTTAGTTCAGGTAAACACGGTAGAAGAATGGCAATGGGTAGATCAGCAGAATTTGGGACACGACGGATAGCAGATGGTAGGTTTGGATACAAAATTTTTTTCCTGTTTTTTTGGTTATAGCCTTTTGTGGTGGTTAAACAGAATTAGCAATTAGTGAGTGGTCTCTCTGCTCTCGCCAGATCATATGCACAGCGAATTCCATATCTACTTTTTTTCCCGAAAACCATTTGCTTAGTTTAGCACTACAATCTAAGCAGCAATAGTGTGAAGACCAAACTTTATCTTGGTCTCCAACCGCGCATCCAAAACAAACGTAATACAGACGCTTGATCTTGTCAGTTAAGTTCCTTTAATATTTAGCAGAGTCAATTCTCCACAAATGTAGCAAAAAGAATCAGGATTATTTTTGCAAGATCGTCTCTTTTTTGGCATTTTAGCTTCCTTATGGGCAAAATCAATGTCTAACTCGATAATACGTACAATACTATGAGCATATTTGTCTTATAGCTGGCTTAGAACATACCTAAATGCAAAAATTATGACTAAAAGAATGTCTGCTGTAGCTAAATCACAAGGAATATTGATTTCTAACTACTTGTAAGCAGCAACTGTGACAGTCTGTTTCTGTTTAACTGACTGGATCATGGGTGACCAGAATCGCTATTTTTTTTGTATAGATTGAACAGCTTTCAGCAGTAGTGCCAATGATGGCTCATAAATCAAGCAGAGAAAATTCAGGCCTGTCTTTTTGAATTAAAATGTAAAATGCTGAAAAAACCTGACGTGATAGGAAAAAATAAATGTCATATTCGTGTTCAGCACACCAAAATCACTCCTTTTGTCTTTGAGTTTTTTTTTGTGTTGCACAGTGTTATTATTGTATGTTAAGTTACATATAGAGTTTAATTTGGCCCGCTACCAGACCACATTATTTGTCGAAATTTGGTTCAGAAAAAATAGGACAACGTACGATAAAACTCGCCTTTATTGTGCATATATTATTTATACTGTACATAACAACGACAAAACGTCATAAAGGGAGCAATGTTTGTTCTACTAAACTAAAATAATGCAGTAGCAAGGGCCGAGTGAAAAAAAATTGTAAAGACTCCAAACGGCAACGCGTAAAAATTTAAATCGAAAAAAGTCTTGGAAGGAGCTTATCTGTAGCGGCAGCGGCAGAAAATTTGCTTAAAAAACAGCGCTGAAGGGCTGCCGCTTTTTTGACCGAAAAAACAGCGGCGCTACCGCTACCGAAAAAGTAGCGGCGCTAAAAGCGCCGCTGTGGCCATCACTGAATGTAGTTGATTTTAACAAATTTTTGAATGATTTTATGAAAACAATGCTAATTGTCATATCTTAACATGAAATTGTGCTTACAGAGCAATAAATTCGAGTAACAAAAGCAATATGCGATTGTTCGTGTACTTGATTGTACTTTGTGTTCGCAAAGTGTATGTCAGTGGACAGTGCATTTACTGTGTTTTTAGGTGTAAAACTTCAGTTTCTGACAAGATTATTGATTTCGTTCTCGGTAAAAAACAAAAACAGAAATTGAAAGCAAATTAATAATCAAAGTTGGAACGAGAAAATGAACATGTAAAAACTGCTTTATTTTATGACCATACGTACGCAGCTACAACTGCTGTAGTGCTACAAGTCAACTAATGAAATCATGAAAACATTTTAAATTTTCAACCACGTTGAAGGAATGATTCGCGCACAAGCTATTTGGCCTTCGCTTTTTGTAGTCCTGATGAAAAAAATTGAAATTTAATTTGATTTAAATATTTTTTCATGCCCTTCGTTTTCAATGAACTAACTCAAGCAATATTCTGTTCAGGGTCAGAGAACAACAATCCAAGGTTCGAACACAGACCATGTACTGATCTTTTTCCTTGCCCAACTACATCCCTTACCACTTCAACAGGAACAACTTCTGCGATTGCGACTACAGGTTTGTACTACGATTGAGTGAATTAGTGAAAAATATGTTTTACTCTAATTAGTATATTTCCAAAGCACAGTAATTTACAGAATAGACCTAGAAATAATTAAAGCTTTAATTTGAAAGTTTTATGATTTACAAACGCTGACCACTAAAACAATCCTCATGAAATAGAGTAAGAAAAATGGAGTCTACCGGGCCATACTTAATGTTGTTAGAAGTTTATATTTTAAATTATTTCGCCCACTATATTTTCTCGCCTGATCTGTAATTTCTCTGTACTTTTTAATTTCTTTAATTTACTCTTTGGCAACAGATCTGCACTTTTTGATTTCGCTGTACTCTTTAATTTCTCTACCTTGTTGCGGCAATTATATAAACTCACAATAAAATCCAATAACCCAACAACAAGTATTTAGAAAATTTTGAACAATAAGTTACTTTTTTTGATAAATTTTAATGTAGTACTAATCATAGGCGTAACCAGGATTTTTGATTGGGGGGGGGGGGGGCAAACCACAAATCACATGCAATAACGTCATCAGAAACTTCGAAAGAGGAATTTTTTGTGGGGGCAAAGATATCGTAGAATGGAAGATCATCCGAAGCCGCTGCCTAGTGTTGGCACGTAACGTAACTAGGAACTCGTTCAAGGGAGAGGGCTTAAACCAATACCGTAGTTAAAATGCGAAAATGTCTAAATTGGGAGACGTGTGTTAAGTAAAAGTGTACTGTAATTCAAAGGTATCACAGACGGGGGCCTGGGGGCGAAGCCCCCAAACGCTGGGCGATTTTTCGTGATTTTTTGAAAAAAAAAAGATATTTTAATGCCATTGGATCACATTTCGCACGTATTCAGAGCCATTTGAAAGTACTGGATTTTTAACATTTGAAAGCCAATTGAAAAATTTAAGCTGTTCAGTCCTGCTTTCGCTTGCAATTTAAGTTCAAAGCATGTTTAAAATCTTGCATTTTGGGGTTAAATTTTGTAAATGATTTGGTCCAGGTAGGGGGAAGTACAGTGCATTGCCTCTTGCAATATTTTAGCAATAACTTACAATCCAGTCGAATATTTTCCTTAGAGATTATTGTCTTGTCATGAAAACAACCAGTTGTAGGAGTACATATACGGCTAGGGGTTCCAGGCCCTCTCAATTCAAAAATTTGTTCAATGAGCATTCCCCTTACTGTAGCTAATTTTTTTTCAGAACTATTTTGTTGCATAAAAACTGGTGTGGTGAAGGTGAATTGTTTTTTTGAAAAATGTACAGTGTAGATAGTTATACGCCTACAAACCATGTAACTGCCAAATTGGTGCATTTACGACCCTCAATGTTTAGTCAGCTAAAAAACAAAAACAGTTTTCATTTATTTTTTACAAATGATACATGAAGATTAAAGCACCGAAACTGGCATCTTTGAACCTGCTTCGTATTTGCGTGACGAGAAATCCCAAGCCGAGTGGCGTAGCCAGGATTTCGCAAAAGGGGAGAGGGGCTCTTTTGGAACTTTGGTGCAACCGTAAACAAACTTGACTCAATTTTTCATTAGTCTTGAATTAGATTGAGGCGGTTTTTGTTTCAAAAATTTCACAAATCAGACATTCAAAGGGTTTTTCTGGTCGAAATCAGGTGATCTCCAAAAAATAAAAGGTCTTCACTTCAGATGAGCTCCAGAACCAAAAATCTACACTATTTTGGTCCAAACAACGGCAAGTCCTTTACAACTACGGCTCCCAAATCCCTTTGGGGGGGGCTGTTTTCATTTTTGGAGCAAAAATCGGCCTCAAAAGCACTAAAAACGTGCTATTTTGCATACTTTTCAGGCCAATGGGGGCCTGAAAAAGCTCCCCCCGCTCGAGGCCTCTCCCCGAGGCCCAAACTCTTCCCTCCGAGGCTCAAGCAACCTCCTCCCCCGCCTCCCTCCCCTGGCTACGCTACTGCCCAAGCCTAAAAATCCCTTTCTGGCTCAACTGATGTGAGCTTGATTGTAAGCAAGGCAAGGTGCATGGTAGAGTTAAAAAGTATAAAACATATACTTTGCAGTACAGATAACGCGCAGGCAAGCTAAATGGTTTGATTTTTTAAAATCAGTTTTCTAAATTAAAAAAAACTCGGATTATTCTGATTTTAAAACCGCGAGGTTTTCAGGTGGCGGAAAAAAAAGTGTGTCGGGTTTGGCAAAACCCGAGGTTGGAAATGCTTGTCACTGCTTTGTTAGTTTTGTTTAGCAACTGGTCGAACTCAGAAGCTTTCGAGTTCGTTGAAGTATGTGGCCATGTTGCATTTTATTACGACAGTGTAAGCTGTGTTTGTGGTGGCTCCAAAATATTTGATACGAATATCTCGACAAAACTTCAGTTTTTTGCAAGATAATTTGGTGTTTCGTCTTCTAGGCAGTGTTGTCGTACTAAAACAAAGGGGTAGATTAGCTATGAATCAAATTCCGACCAAAAAACTGGTGAAAATTTAAGGAAAAGTCTTCATTGCGGCAGAAATTTGGGCTCGCCAGAAGATACCGTTAGTGAAGACCAAAAATACAAAAAACAGGAATTGGATCAAATTTCGGTCAAACTTTGGTCAAGAACCTTTGCAAATTCATGGCTAGTGAAAAGCCAGGAGCCTTGCCTGAGCCTACCTTCGACAGCAATACTGCTTCTGGAGGTGGCACTTTGGACACAAAAAAGACATAGCGCAACCTGTAGTTTTGTTGCATCGTTGTAGATTACAGTGCTCTATTAAAATGTGCTCTACTCAATACTCTATTCAATTGAGGTTTCTTTTGGCTGAGGGTACTTATTGCCAGTCGTAAAACCTATCGATTCCTTCATCCTCAAGCAGCATTTCCGTTTAATTCATACAGAATTTCCATTTACCTCTGAACCAGTCCTTCACCATGTTTACATAGTTGGCATATGGGAGTAGCTAAAGGTTCAGGATCGTGCACTATTAGCAAGGATCCTGATTTGGCTATTTATCGTCTGTCTCTTTGTTACCATATACTACTCCTGCATGTCTAATAGTCCAGGCAATCTTGTTTGCCAAAGAAATTTTGGTTCTTACTTAACTTGAGCTCTGTGTTTCATGTTAAGCGGCGTTTATTGGCGCGCGACAGGTGACCGCGACCGATTGTAAAATACGTTTGCTTTAATTAACAGAAAAATTAGTCGCGGTTGCGCGCAAATAGATGGTTATCTAAAACAAACGTATTTTACAATCGATCGCGGTCGCCTGTCGCGGGCCAATACACACGCCGCTTTGCAATGCATCTTTTAAGTGCTTTGATTTGCTACCTGACTGTCTACCAGAACAACGATTCTACCAGCGGAACAACAATTATGCCTTTTTTCAAACGCAGGCCCTTAGTCACTATTAGAATAGTAAGAACCTCTGCTTGGAACACAGAGTTGTGTATTCCAAAAAACAAACTTGCTTGCTTTAAGGAGAAGGCTGGGTATTCTACACATAAAATTAGCACCCACTCTCCTATTTAGTTTCGAGCCGTCAGTGCATAAGCCCTGATGGTGTTCTAATCTAGAATGCTTTTAGATCTGATTGCAGTTTTGTTCTTGATTTGGCATTTGAAATTTTTTTCACTACCTTTCAGGCTCAGAGAACAATACTCGAAGGTTCGAAGACAAACCATGCACCGATCTTCCGCTTTGCCCAACTACATCCTTTACCACTTCAACGGCAACAACTTCTGCGATTGCGACTACAGGTTGTGTAGTGTGTATGTATTATGATTGTGTGAATTAGCGAATGAATACACGTTAATATGTTTCCAAAGTACAGTAATTGACAGAATAATAATACGTAGAAGTAATTAAAATTGTGATTTGAGAGCTTTATGATTTATAATCCCTGACCACTTAAACAATCACCATGAAATAGTTTAGAAATTCTCAGGTCAATTATTATTGCTGTGAAAAGTATGCATTTTGATTTCTATCGCTCACTATATTTTCTCGCTTGCTGATTAATTTCTCGGTACTTTTTAATTTACTCTTTGACACTAGCTTGAACTCTTTGATTTTTTCTTGCTGTGTAACAACTGACAATACACTGTAAAAGCCCAGCATTGAAGGGCATTCAAGTTATGCTTTTCACTGTTGATCAAAATGTCGATAAAAGTCTAACCAAATTTGAACTTTCTACGTCTTGCCGCGT
Organism: Trididemnum nubilum; assembly: GCA_963965965.1. Classification (NCBI taxonomy): domain Eukaryota; kingdom Metazoa; phylum Chordata; class Ascidiacea; order Aplousobranchia; family Didemnidae; genus Trididemnum; species Trididemnum nubilum. Next base: position 18,797,235 of record OZ014487.1, read on the forward strand.
TTTTAAGATATTACGGTTCAAAGTTAACTATTTTCCTCTTACCACAGTGTTTCCATTTTGCCACAATTGTGACAGAAGATTAACTTTGGAAATTTGGCATAAATTTACTTGAAAATCTACTAATTTACAATAATTCTGACCCTTTGTTTTGACAACTACTCTGCCAAAACCATTTATTGAGAGTCACAAACATGCAAAGTCTTTTTGAAATGTTGTTTGTAGTAAGCAACTCTGGCAAAATTTGTACGTGGAAGAAGTCTTTTGTAAGACGAAATCTAAACTATCGTATCTTGGGAACAAAAGGTTTTAGAAAGCTCAAATTTGATGAAGTTACTTTTCACATTTGTCAAAAAATTGTGAGAGCAAACTGAGCAAAAAATGCTCGACTTGAATATCTTTTAAATAAGCAGAAATTTTTAAACAATTATATTAAAATTTTTTTGATAAATTTTGAGAATGTAGAACTAATTCTTGTTGTTCATAGAATTAATTTACGATGAACTTATTGCAAAACTTGATCATGATACTGTATAAACTTTATTATTGACTGTAAAACAGTATCTGTTAGGCAAAGTCACACTATAAACTCTTTATTAATAGACTGGAAACTGACAGTTTTGTTTGTTTTTTTCACAGTTCATTTTTTTAGAGTATGCCAATTCCTCCGATTAGCGTGACTTTTTTCTTCTCGTTTCACTCCCGCTAACAATATGTTCAATCAAATCAAAGCAGTCGAATATGCGTCACCGCAAAAAAACTTCGCTAGAAGTGCAAACTTTTTTTCTTCAATGCTCTTCTCTTTTTCTCCGCGCGTCTGTTTCTAGTCTACTAAATGAATAGTCTATGGTCACACTAACTTGCTTTGAGAAGTGTTTTTGTGACATGAACTTGAATTCTAATCCTTAAACGATAAATATTTTAAGCCTTGTTAATCCAGGTGATGATGAAGACCTTGCAAAAACAAACTTTCCTGTTATTGCAATAGCAATTGTTGCTTCTGCTGTAGTCTTGATTGTGCTACTGATAATACTTCTCGTTGTAATTATGAGAAAGAAAAAAAGAAAATCGCTCAGATTCTCACACACATCATCCCACTTGAACTCAGCGTTTGGAAATCAAGCCAAGTAAGATAAATATGATGCTATGACACTTTTTAATCGAAGTACGATTTTAAATCGCTAGAGAATAAATGTCATTCATTTATTGCTGTAAGTAATGTTGAGATAATACCCAACTTCGACGTAAGCGCAGATTGGTTGCTGGATGGTTTAAGGTGCGTTTACACAGAACGCGTAGCGAAGGCTGGCAACCCTCGCGAGAGGTCGCTCACGTCACTTGCTCAAAATAGGCCAAACATGCTCTCATCAATGATTTTGTCGAACTGAAGGCAACCGTTCGCGAAGATTGCGACCGGTTGCAACTTTTCGCAATTTGTCAATAACGTCACATTTTGGTTGATTCGCGCATCGTCGCGTCTTGTGTAAACGCTCCTTTGGTTAAGTGCTTGGTATGCTCCAATGTTAACCCTATATATACTGGGCTATTTTTACACCCTATATGTACCGGGGGGGGGGGGCAAATTTGCCCCTCTTACCTTAGATAGGGGGGCAAATTTGCCCCCCTATCTAAAAACCGATTGGTAAGTGGTAGAATAGAGATTTTTTGGTTGTTGAAGCTATTTTTTGTTAAATTCTTAAAAATAAATTTTTTGAGGTTGCGACGTCACGAAAACGATGATGACGTCATCAAAACCAGTAAATCCTTATAACAGAATGCAAAATTGCCTAAATGTTGCAAAATATTAGTTTTAGTTTGGACTTTTGTAATTTCAAAAAATCTCTGATAAAGTTACCGCAAATGATGACGTCATCATGCATGATGACGTCACATGCATGATGACATCATCGTTAATATATTGTGTTGATTATTCTTTGTAATTTTTTGTGACTGAAATTAGTATATTTCACAAAATTATAGAATACTGCAGTATAATTTTCATTTTGTCATTCAGCAGCTGATGAAAATGAATATTTTTTTATGCAAACGCAGTTTATTTCAAAAAACAGCAGAAATAGCAATATTTTTGAATTATGACGTCATCAATGACGTAATGATGATGCAATGAATTTATCAGTGTATAAAACTTTTTATTCCAGCTGAAGGTTAGCATTGATAATGAATACGCAGTACAATGAAGAGAATATGCGCACTGATAAGCATGAATTGTGCTCAAAACTGCATAAAACTCCTTAGGTGCCTCTGACAAAGGCAAAAATGACGTCACTTCCGGTTGTCCGGCTAACCCCAAACTTTCTGAAAATGTGTGTTATTAAATTTGATTCAAAGTCAGGGTGCATCAAAGCAAAATTTTGCTTTCGTTTAGGAGCTATATTAAAATAACTGAGAGGGGGGGCAAGGGGTACAAATAGGGTTAAGTCTCGGAAAAGGATTTTCATGCACGCATTGCTGCCCTAGTTCCAATCCAAAACTACTGCTTTTAATTGCAAATGGGAGTAGACTATTTGGAGAGCTTGCTCTTTCATTACGCTCGTAATGTGGCTTATTTCTGCGAATTCTATTTTTATATTAACTATACTTTTGAAAATTTAAAACTTTTGTACATAGCTACTTTCGTAAATACTGCTTTTGATATAATCGGATAGTATTTTCTGGCACCTCAACGTTTTACTTTATTTTCACAACTTGTTAAGAAAATTGTAAAAAGAAATTAACGTTAAGCTATAGATGGTAATGCTACTGACCAGTGAGATACCGGCAAGGCGATAGTCGATTGCAATGTGCTGTATTTTTCTACTTTCTACTTTTCGTTTCTCGCCATGCTCCGTTAAAGTAAAGGTGGTTTGATCCGGTTGCGCCATCTATTGACCACCTACGTAACCATGCCTGAGCTCGCACTGGTCACTACCCCACTTTTTCTTCTTTATCAAGATTCGAACAACTACTCAATCCAGTCATTAAATTTGCTTACATCTTATGTGCCTGCATGTGCATGTTGATGAGTGTGATGATTAGGCCTACATTGTGCGTACCTAAACTGGAGTAACAGATGTAGTAAACATGCGAATAAAAATCGCTTTTTTGTCTTCAATATCCTCTGCATGTCTTAACATCTGACATTGTGTCACTACTTCCTTTTCCCGACTCTACATGTTATTATTGTGTTACTATGCATTTGCTATTGTTGTGGTGGTTAACGATAAAAAAATGAATAAATGAGTGAATACTTCTATCGTGTTGTCGCTTCAAATGTCAGGGCATCTGTGATCAGCCAGTACTTGGTATCGGGGCCCAAAGAAAGTAGTCTTTCTCTTCCATGGGGTGGTTTAAAGTTGGGGCAGGTCCAAATGATGTGGCTGGCAGTTTGAACCTCTCAGCGTTTACATATTGCAATAGTTGCTAAACCTCATTGGAGCATTTTAGAACAAAGCAAACAACCCTGGCCAGCAAAACATTTAGTCTACTTGAGGCAAATCTGGGAGGTTTTAATTGTGCCTCTACGGTTTTGATAAATTGTCTATTACTCTCCAAACATAGTGTGAACTGTTTCATGACGACTGTTTGCAACTAGCATCGCAGGTATCAACGTCACACGATGTAGGCCACAAGGGCTTCCGGCTAATTGGTTATACGTAAATGGAATTGAAGTCTATTCTTTAAACGGTTTCAACGTTTTGACGTGATTGCTGTATACTTTCAACTTTCTTCTGCAAATTATGATTAATCACAAGACCAAAGTAACTTCATCGTAGAACTGGATAGCGATGCTTTAAATACTTGATGGTTCTCTTACGCAATTCTCAAACCTGTAAAACTGAGATATTGTAACAACCGTTTAACACGTAATAAAAAATTGTTAATTTGCAAAGTTACATTCGACTTTTAACAATAATTGCTTTGTTGATACTGTAATTCAGTAGACGCAATTTATAGCGTAAAGTTATAAGAATATTAGTAGCAACGAACGTTATGAAAGCATTCTTTTGAACAAACGCAGCTATTAACGAATCGTTTCATTTAGCAGTAACATTAAAGACAGTAAAAACGGCAATATTAAAATGATTTAAAAGTGGTTTCCACAAGATACAATGCTATGCAATTATAAAAGTTATATTAAAGCTTTGATACATTATCGTTAATTCATCGTCACGCAGCTTTATTGTTTTGCAGCGAAACACAACACAATGAAAAACTGATAGTTGAAAACGCAATTTATTCCCAAAGTAAGCAGTTTGGTTGCCATTAACGATAGTAATGTAGCATCCAGTAAGACCTGTACTTTTGTAAGCAATTCCTTAAAAAATATTCTAATCTTTAGCCATTGTTTTTGACTGCATAAAAATATTATGACATGTTTCTGGTTATTTGTCTAATAAAAGGCTAACATTTTCAAAAAATTGGCCAGTCAAATGTTATGCGGTAAATATTATGCAAAGAATTTTGTCGCGAACATCTCGACGTTCTACCAGTATCATTATCAACGCCAGCAGTGACTTAAGCTACCTCACATTTTGATCCAAAGTGTTGTCAAGTTAACCAATGACTTTAAAATTCGGATACTTTTACTGTATTTAAGTTATTTAACTTTTTTTTGGTTGTTCGTAATTATCATTTTAAAGTCTATTAAAGGGGAAGTCCGGCCTAGCGCGGTTATATACCATAAAATACACCACAAAATTCCAAGACTTTTGCAAAAAAAAAAACGAACTCGCTACGTTTTATAGTTTTGATGAAATCCGCAAGAAACTGCGTGAACCGCAAGTCTGATGACGTAAGTCTGTACTTTACCTCTCGCTCATAGTCTCTAATCTCAGGCCTGAAGATTGCAAGTAGGTTGAATATTTTAGCAAAGAATGCAATACAAGCGCTTCTGCTTACGAGTTTTTAGTCTTAACTAGTAATTTTGTGTCCAAACAATATAATGTTCAAATACAATAAAGTACAGACTTACGTCATCAGACTTGCGGTTCACGCAGGTTTTTTGCGGATTTCATCAAAACTATAAAACGTAGCGAATTTGTTTTTATGCAAAAGTCTTCGAATTTTGTGGTGTATTGTATGATATACAGCCCCGCTTGGCCGGAGTTCCCCTTTAAATTGAAGTAAAATCGTTTGCAGAACAGGATCATGAAAATTGTGTGAATCTTACAAAAGCCGCTGCTTAGGGGTAATATGAGTTGCGTTTTAGTGCAAATGAGGATGAAACTGAAAGAATATCGAATTACTACTCATATTTTTGCAAAAATAAATGAACACTAATCATCATTGTTGTGACATGTACAATGGGCATAAAAACAAAACTAAATTAGAAATGAATCAAACGAGTTAACGAAGATTCTAATTTTACTGAATATCATCATTTGAAGTTATAGAACTTAGGAAATGTAAAAAGAAGCAGATCAGGAAACTATAGATTATAGAAAGTAAGCATGGTTTGAATACTCGTTTGCGTGCTATCGTTTGCGTGCTATATTTGGCTAACGTCGCCGTTGCGTCTCAAAATGTTACCAACTGTGCGCACTGACTTCCTTAATTTTGCAACCTAAACCGACTAAAAACATCTGTTTTGTATAGGTGAAGGAGTTCGCTTCGTGAGCCCAACTGAAGTCAAAAATGGCAAACCAGGAGATGGAGTCTATTTAAGTATGAAGAAATAAAGTCTAATCTAACTTGGAATAACATTGTGAACGTATCTCTTACTTATTTTAACCAAAAATTTGCTGTGTTCAGCGTGCCAACTTCAGCTTTTTACCGCCGGACCAGGAGAGCTACTAAGATTTTGCTAAAAGGGGAAAGGCTTGAGCGGCTAGTTGGTCAAGAGGTAACGCGTTCATCTCGGAAGGGGGAGCTCAGAGGTTCAATTCTCATGCCGGTCAAATTGGACACAGTACTGCCAACGAATCGCCACTGCTGCAAGATTTCTTCAAAAGGAGCAGTGTTTCTAAGGAGATGAGTCCCGCAAACTCGTCCTCGCTTTGGCGTAATACAGCAAGCTGAACAAAAGATAGGATTTATTTTCGGGAAGGGGTTGAACCGATAGTTGAATTGTTTTTGTTTTTTTAATGTCTTTTTTGGGCATCATGGGGTATTGGGGAAAAGTCACTAGCCGCAGGGAGGTTTTTGTAACTTTTCGGAAAATAATAGCCGTTTTAACACCATTTGAATTAAAATGCCCAGTCCTTTTAACCTCTTCTTTACTTACGGGTCAAGTCCAAAACATGTTTATACCCTTTGTAGTTTGCGTTAAGTTTTTTAAGACTTTACTAAAAGGGGGCTGAAGCCCAATTATACTCTAACAATAGGACACCAAATATACAGTAGATTACCTGACAAGTTTTGAAGTTCACTTTTTTTCTCATGGTACTTGAAATACTTAAAAACTTGTTTTGTGATAGCTATGACTCTTATCAAAATTTTATTCGGATCGCCATATTTCCCTATGCGTGTAACGAGCCTGCAAGACTCTGGGCCCGTGTGCAGAGATCTTACTAGTAGCACGATCTAGAGGTAGTCTGACTACTAGAACGACTTCGTATTCAGAGATCGCTCTAGAAGTTGTGCTACAAGTCTCACTACTAGTGAGACTAGCTAGTCTGACTAGCTAGCAAGAGTTCGTATTCACAAATCTCACTACAGCTTGTGAGACTACTAGTCAGACTAGAAAATTAGGCCAAATTTGCTGGAGCGGTCGAGACCAATCTAGAAGTCTCACTAGCTGCTATTTTCTGACGAAAAACAACGCAACCATTGCTTATTTTCTGTCCAAAACATTATAATTGCATTCTTATTTTCCCGTTCACTGCAATTTTAATACGATAAAGTGGATATTTTTGTCTGACCCATTGATTGAGCAATGTAAATTTAAACAACAAAAAGTTTTAGAATTTATGATTTTACGGGAAATGCCTGCAACATTCGCTTTCATCAAGCGCAATCAAAAAGTTTTGGTTATTGAAATCTACAGCCATTAATTACTGCATATCGAAACATGTTCGGGATTTTTTGTAGTTACCTGTTAACTCTTAGGCCGGGATCACACGATCAGGTTTTTTGCACAATTTTCTGGCATCAATCGTATGCAACGTCGTGCAAGTCCATGACTCACTATTGCGGGCACCTGTCGTCAATTACATTAAATAGCCCGTGTGAAAAGGAAAATTAAACGCTAGAAAGTTTTGCTTATTTCTTGCGGAGAAATAGAACCGAGCTCTACTTTCCCAGCAAGTTTTCAAAGAGCCGCCGTTCTCAACAAAAGAAAATTGAGCTTTTAGCCGTGCCTTTGAAAACACTGAGCGCAGAATACAAAAATATGTGCCGATGTCAGGGAAGAAAAAGAATGCTTCACGATTACCTAGCGAAAGTGCTAAAAAAATTTTACCTCATTTGTTTTAATCGACAATGACGTATTTTAACATCGTGCCTGCTGTTTTCTCATATTTCTTCAAAGACGTAAATGTGTTGCCCGCTGTTTTGTTTACTTTAGCGTATCGTTTACCCAATTTTTCGTACTTCAAACTTGTGCGAGGCCTTCTCCAAATTCATTCTGAAAAGTTATCAACCAGAACTGCAGTATAGTTAATTAACTTGCCATCGTGGTCAACTCATGAAATTGAACTTTTAATTAGCGAAATCGAAGAAAGGCAGCGCTTGTGATTTTAATCCAAATATTGAAAATTTCCTTCTGATCGCAAAAAGTTTCCGGCCCAGTATTCGCTAGTGCCGAATTTATGCAATTAGTGATACGTTTTTAATGATTTTAATACTTTTTTGTTAAAATTTGACGTGTCCAATGCCTAAAAGAACTTGTTGCATTTTTCAGCTGTTAAGATAAATTTCAGTAGATAGTTTTTAGCTATTTCTCGCTTATTTTGTAACAAACCGAACAAAAACGCTCTTATTCTTGTTTAAAAATAATAAACTTTCAATTTGCCCTGACATCCAATTATTGAGCCCTCTGCGACCGCAAGTACCGAAAAGAACATACCTGGTTTAATATTATTTGATCAATCATGCAATATTATGCAAATTTTATTGGTGATAGATGATATAGCATGAAAAAAGCTACGCTATACGCTCAAGAGTTCTACACAAGCAAAGTTAGTTTTACATTTTCCATTTTTTCGTAGCATTTTGGCGAACGAGAAATAACAATCAATCGACCAAGCGTAAAATACTACAAACGCCGTGGCGGCAAATTTCAAAGAAATTCCTTAACAATCGCGTAAATGCTTTTACAGCGAAAAAATACATGTGACACCTTCAACAATGTTTTTGCGGAAAAAACGAAGTGCTTCCATCTGGCAAGAAGTTTTTTAAGAAAATAGCGTCTAGATGTGATAGGTCCAAAATTCTTTATGCAAACAAATTGTGCAAAAACCTGATCGTGTGATCCCAGCCTAACGCTTGTAATCAAAATAACTTACGATAACACATGTCGAGTTAACATTTTTTGAGGCCTTTCTCCTTTCTTTTGCGGTTTCTAGTGCAACGTAACGAGTTTTTACGCACAAAATCCTGTTGAGTTTCACTTTAAAGTAGTGGTTCGGTCGTAAAGCAATGCAAAGGTTACTACAGTTCAAAGATCGCACTAGGTAGTCTCACTAAAGTTAGTATAGATGTTAGCACGATATCTGAATACGACTCTGAATTCGACTAGAGTTCATGCTACTTCTAGTGCGACTATTAGCAAGTAGAACGACTTTCTAGATCGTGCTACTAGTGAGATCTCTGTGTACGGGCCCTGAGCCCGTATTCGCCACATTGATCATAGATAATACAGCTTTTTTCGAAAAGCTTTCGAAATGCCATTAGCCACATTGTATTCAATCCATTTTCAAATCTTAGAAATTAAAATTCTTTTGTTGAAATACGCTGCATAAATCTAGTTTCTTTTCACCAGAATACAGTGCAGCAGATGGCTTAACATTGCTGTATCGAAATTTCCCCTCATTTTCCAATTTTTGGTCAAATAAATTTAAACAATGCAGATAAAATAATGATTCATATATCTTCCAATTTTTATGGATATTTTCAACTTTTCTGGCCCTCATGATTGCCTACTGAATTTGAACAAAGAGTAGCAGCTGCTCAATTGTCGACGGACAATTTTTGTAAGCTAAATTTGTGTGCATATAATGCAGTTGTATAGCTAAAAGCTGATTACATAATATGCAATGACTTGATGAGAACTGACAGAAATCTGGGGGTAAAGTTTCTAATGCTAAGAAATATCTTTGATTTCTTTTTTGTGAAATTTATCGTTCAACCTTAGGTGAGTTTTTGTTGAAGTTTCTGATTGGAAAAGAATTCTGTTAATCAGCGCTAAACGAGCAGAGAGCATATATTTGCAACATTTACAGTATGTTGCGATATCGTATGTTTCTTTTTGTTTAAAGAGTATAAGATATGGTAAAGACTTGGACACAGTATTTTTGCATAATAACTATCCAGACTTTTTTGTTCGCAAAAATTCATATTTTGTCATTATTTCCTTTGCAGTGGCTTCAGATGATGCCCAGGAAATTAAAAGCAATGAAATTTACATACCGTTGGAGAAGCAGATGCAGTTGGAAACACAAAATCGTAAGTTTGAACAATGCAAAGCTAAAATGATTTGAAGATTTATTCATTGCGATTTGAAATTAAGGCATTTGAGCTTGAACTTGAGTTTTATCAAAGCAAAATCAAACTTTCATTATACTCGCTGTGCTACGCCGAAGAGTGCAACGAGTTGGTGGGGTCCATCTCTGCTTCATTGCGCCCGGGCAACACAGCTTCTTTCTAAGAAGTTTCGCAGGGATGGTGAGCCATTGGCAAACTTGAGTTTGTTTAGTCTGTTAATGTTGCAAATTTTAAAGATAAGAAGAAAGCGTATTTTTCTTGTATTAGCTTGCCAGAGCAGTAGTCTACTGCAAGATATGTTCTAAAACATAAATCGTCATTTTTAAACCCGCAACGGTAGATAGTTTTGCAGAAGAGTTACTATTTTACTTTGCTAATTTAATACTAATGAGCTGTTTATCCTAGTTTAGAGTAAACATATAGTTGCTATTTATCAGGGTACAGCTGGTATTGTGCTGTTTACCATAATGAGTACAGCTATTTATCATAATGATATTGTACTCAAATTGGCCTATTTTCCTAATTTCTGACCAATTTAATTTCCATAATGAAAACACCATAATGCTTCATAGGTTTTTATCTTCCCCTTTATTCAAAGATGTTTAACACTTCCTTTACTGCGTTGGCTTTAGCTACTACAAAACCTTTACGTAGGAATATATACACACGGTGCAATATGCTGGTAATAGTAGTAGTACAGAATGTGGTTTAAGTAAACTTTTGAGATGAGCTATTGATGATGTCATAAATTATGTCATCGATATTTGAAGTCTATTTGAATTATATCTTACAGAACCAGCTGATTCTCAGCTTTACGATCGAGTTCAAAACGGAAGAAATGTTCACGATTCAGCATACGACTCGTTCTCGAGATGATAACAACAGATCATCTACCAGCAAAAGAAATTTTGCTTCAAACTATGGGTTAAAACGCTGCCGAAAAATAATAAAAACTTCAAATTTGGTGGTTAAAGAAAGTTTTGTCTGAATCGTTTTTTTTTTTTTTAAATTATTATTGCAAGAAAGATAAAAAAGCTCAACACTCAAATCAATCAAAGGCAAAGTTACATATAAGCTTAAATAATTATGTTATTATAGGACTAAAAGTCATAATTTAAGAATCACTGTCTTATGGTCATCAACTGCTTTGGCATTTTTTTTTATAAGAGCTGGTAAATTTTTTACAAATTTTTTCTCAAACGCTTATGAGAATAAAGTGACAGTAATTCATTCTTGGCTCATTTAAAAGCTACCTTTTGTTGTTGATCATGATTATTGAAATTGTCTTGCTATGATCGCTAGCGGGTATTTCGTTACGTATGGTACTGCATAACGAAAATTGTTTGTTTTTGTTTGGCCGTGCTCATAACCACTTTTATCATGCCAAGGCTGGTTAAGTGGTTATTGTTATTAATTTGCTTTTAAAGCGTTTGTTCTTAAAAGTTCTTAAAAAGTTTGAGCAAAAATGAGCCTCGTGCTTTTATTTAATTGTTATTGTTGAAACAAAAAAGTGTATTGTTATTGAACTTATTCGCATCTATTTCCGCTGCTTCGTGGTTTTCCCGCTTTATAGTTTTGGGGTTACCGATAAATTTTTTGTTCTTGTAGCCTTTTCAAATGAACCAGCAAGCTTTATTGCCAATGCGCGTAGATACGAAAAGTTAAAGCAAGAACAACAGTTAATATTTTGATTTGACCTGACTGAAAATCAAATTAGTATTTATAGAGAAAAAACAAAAAGTTTATAAAAACCACTTTTTTACTGGCAGTGATGCCCATAAACAATTTTACAAAAAAATAAGCTAATAAATTAACAAAATTAAAATTCGTCTCCAAAAAAAACTTTATCATAAAAATGAACTTGCTGAGTCTACTACTAATTCTCGCGAAACGTGGGATATCATCAAATCATTACTTCCGTCCAAAACCAAAATGTCTCATCTGCCGAACAAAATTCAAGTAAATGGTGCTGCGGATGTTGTAAGTAACCCTAATCAAATCGCTAATATTTTCAATCAGTATTGCTGCATAATTTAAGAAACTTTAGCTGATAATGTACCAAAAGAAGAAAATGATATTTTTTACACTAACTACTTTAACAAAGCCACACTCTCCTCACTGTTTTTCACCCCTATCCAACTCATAGAAACCTTGAAGATGATTCATTCGTTAAACAAATCGCACGCTAAAGGGCACGATAATATTTCCTTTTTTTTTTTTTAAAACTGCCGCTGAAGTGCTTGCTTTCCCTCCAGCTGTATTATTTAACTATGTTTTGTTGTTTGGTGTGTTTCCTGATTCGTTGAAAATTGCAAAAGTTGTTCCAATTCGTAAAGGTAATAGCAAATCTAGTGTATCTAGTTATATCGACCTATTTCAATACTTCGAAAAATTTCTAAAGTATTTGAAAAGCTAATCTATACAAGAACGATATCTTCCCTTACAAAACGTTCAATTTTAATCCCAACCTAATATGGATTTCGTAGTAATCATGCCACTTTACATGCTTTAATTGATGCAGTTACTAATGCATGCAACAATATCCAAAACCACTGTTTTACTGCTTTTTTGCTGCTGAACCTAAAAAAAGCGTTTGATACGGTAAGTCATGACATATTACTCACTAAGCTTGAACATTGTGGTGCCCGTGGAGAGGTGAAAAATTTATTTTCATTCTTTTTAAAAATAGGCAACAACTTGTAGCAATTAACCATTACAAATCTTCAAAAATGAGGAAGAACTATGGTGTTCCTCAAAATCCTGTGCTCGGTCCTCTTCTATTTTTGCTATATGTTTGTTTCAGCATCACGTTACTTTGTTTCAATGCGGTTCCTAACTTACACCCTGTAACAAAAGTTTAAGACCACTATCTAATTTTCACAGATTATGTCGGATTAGTGACCTAATGTTACTTTTACTCATAAGAAGTTGCACATCTTTCCTTTTATGATCAACTTTATTCATTACATGTTTAAATTGAACACAAATTTCAAATATGAAGCCAAAATAAATTACGTTTTTAGTACTTAGTGTGACCACCCTTGCTTGCTATCACTACTTGCATTCGGCCTGGCATACTGCTAACGAGTTTATAGCAGTATTCCGAAGACAATTCTTGTACCCAAACTTCTTTGATGACTTGCTGAAGTTCATTAAAGTTGGAAGGATACTTTTCAGCAACTTTGGCCTTCATCAAATTCCACAGATTTTCGATTGGGTTGAGATCGGGGCTGTTGCCCGGCCAATCCAGCACTTGCACATTTTCTTGCTCCAGGAACTCCTTCACAGCCTTGCTCCGATGACATGGAGCCCCATCATGCATAAATATTGAACAATTATGCGTGAAGTTGCAGCTTGCTTCTAAGCAATGCTACATATTTGGTGCCATTCATCGTTGTTTTGGGAGGAAGAAAGCTCAAACTGGCTATTCCCATAACTGACATAGCACCCCACACCATTAAGCTCGGGGGATGTTTGACAGTTGGGGTGGTGTACTTTTCTTCGTATCTCTTTCCTGCAGGTCTCCACATTCTGTACTTCCGCACACAAAACTGTTTCATCGAAGATTCATCTGAGAAGAGTACTTTCTTCCACATATCAACAGTCCAGTGGGCATGTGCTTTGGCAAAACTTAGGCGTTTCTTCTTCATGCCTTCAGTCAGACGTGGTTTTCGAGCCGGTTTGTGCGATTTCAGTCCGAATTCAGTAAACAGCCGACGCTGGACAGTCCTTGTACTCACTTTACATCCTCTTTCCTGTAGCTGAGACTGAATTTTTTCTCCAGAAGTTATAGGTGAGCGTGTTACTATTTTCCTCATCAAGCGCTTATCTCGGGGGCTAGAAATCTTGGGACGTCCTGTTCTTTTCTTATCTGCAAAAGTTCCTTCATTTTTGAATTTTTGGATGGCGTTATGGACAGCGGTCTTGCTTAATTTTAACTTGTTACCAATTTGACGCTCAGACAACTTCATTTTGCTGAATGCAACGATCTGAGCTCTTTGCGCTACACTGAGAGATGCTTTTTTATCCATATTTTTGCTCCTAATACTTTCGTACTCTGTCGATCAATTCCTTGAAATTACAGTATAGTTGTAAGCAAATTAGCAATGGAATGCATTGCAGTAGAGGCGCGGGAATCTGAGAAATGCCCTTATCCAATATGACCTCACAGAATACACTGTTACGTGGCTAATGAGTTTTAGAATGCTAATATTGCTAGTTTTTCTAAGTGGTCTTAAACTTTTGTCACAGGGTGTAATTTGCATTTTGCTCAGAATTTGCGTTTGTAAGTTCAATGGTTTAATTATCGTACTTGACCACTTCCGTTGCAATTCACAAATCAACACCTATCGCCAAATTCTGTTAAATTGGTTTGAAGCAATTTTACGTCATGTTTCACGTCACACCTTTATTCCACATTGAACGTGAACGCGTGAAGCATTGGTAGTGGGCATTTTTAGTTGACGGCAGTGCAGGAAACACCGCACTTATTTTATCTCGTTTTAGTTGAATTCTGTTGCTGAGTTGTTTTGAAGCGTGGAAAGCCTCGGTCAAAATTTTGCTTCCTTTTTTTTGAATTTGTTATATTTTAATCTGGCTGAAACCAATGTATTATACTTTTACAATGTCTATAAGCTTGGTGTTTGGTGTTCAGTTCAGAAACGTTAGTGGAAAGGAAGTGAAGACTCGCGAGCTCCTCCGGGGTTACCGTTAAATGTTGCCTGTTGGTAACAATATTAATGATTTTTACCAAATTGCACTGCGAGTAGTCCTAAACTATTTGAGATGATACGTGCTTAATTCTGGCCGATCCATCTGTTTAAAACCTTAAAACAAAAATTTCTGAAGAATTACAAAAAATCGCTAATTGGGAAAACGCTAACCAATTGACACTGAACTTTGCAAAATCTAATATTACTATAGTACCCTCCAAATCTAACGTTAATAAACTGCCAGATTTTAAAACTCTTCTGATGAATTACAAGTTTTTATTGTTAATGAATCTAAGTACCTGGGAATAGTAATGGACAAAGACTTACCATTTCTTTCTCAAACTAAAAAACTGGAAAATAAACTTTCAACATCAGTAGGTATATTGAATAAAGTTAAATCTTATCAGAAAAATTAAATACTTTGCAAAACAAAAGCTGTCAAAATAATAGCGGGAGGATCATAGCGTGAAAGAGCTACCCCGTTTTATTCTAAATTGAAAATTTAAAAAACTCAAGATATGTAATTATTAGAGCTAGCTTTATTCATGTTTAAGTTTTAAGCAAAATAGTTTCCTTCCAGCTTCTTTGATTATTTCAAACTTACAAATGCGATTCATGCAAAATAAACTAGATCGTCTACCAATGACAATAATATATTTTCTTCCTCGTTACAAAGCGATGAAACTTCAAAGATTTGTAAAATGTCAAGGAGCAAAACTATGGAATTCTATTATTAATAAGATCAAAAAATCAACATCTGTTAAATTGTTTAAAAAAAATTATAGAGCGTTTTTATTAAACAAATATAATATTTAATTAATCACAGATACATCGGAAATTTAACAAAAAAAGATGTTTAGTTTTTGTTTTTTTTTTCATTTAGCCCTCAAAATTCGAATGGGTTACCGCGCAACTAGAAGACCCTTAAGATCCCTTCGCAGTTTTCCCAGTTACCTTGGTTAAATTGTACGTTACGTAACGTTGTATGAAGCTACATACAACGTTACGTAACGTTGCATTGCATTTCTTTTAACTTTTCTCTATTTGTTTTTTGTAATGTCGGTGTTTGTTTTATTCTGCTGGTGCGGTAACTAAAAAATAAACTCGTTCCTTCGTTCGTTAGAAAGACCTTGTCGATCGTCGATTAGTCTACTGCTTCCAACATTGAGCAAACGAGAGAAAAAAACACTCGTACACACACACACATAATTAATACCAACAAAGTTGGGTACATCTATACAGAGCTGGGCACCCGCTACTTGAAAAGTAGCAACGCTGCCGCAGTTAGGCAAAAAAAGCAGCGGCGCTGCCGCTTATCGCTACACAAATGAAAAAGTAGCCCTGCTGCCGCTACTTGCATGCAAAACAGCGGCCGCTGCCGCTTGTTGCTGCCGCTACTTTAAAAAAATAAAGAGAATAAAAACGATTGCATTCAAATACGGTACTTAATGGTGAAATTTTAACTTTATTTACGATAGTAAATTATTCAAGCTTTTAAAATACTGGTACAGGTTAAAGTCGGCATTAACAGGCTTACATGGTAGACAAGTACGTAAAAGTTTGACGCAAAAGTAGATCGAGCGTTTAAGATATTGCTGTTTACGAAGTCAAAGGAGATACTTAGTAATGACATCCTACATGTTAAGCAAATGATGCTCAAAGCGTTACATGTTACACTAAGTATTTTTTCAACGATTATAACTCCATAACCTAGTAATGTCTTTAAAGCTTATTTATTACCTAATTCTATTTGTTTGTGCTATTCTCAGCGCATTATAAATTCAATTCCTAGTTTTACTGTTAACTGTTGTAGCAAAATTTATTTTACTACGCCTTGATGTAACTACTCAGGCACGGCGGCACAGGACATAGGTGCAGCCAGAGGGTATGGAGCCCGGCCCCCCTCCAATTAAAATGCGATCAATGATAAAAATGTGGTAAAAAAGCCTATTGTTTCGTCAGTTTCAATATTTTTCAGCATTTTTTGCGTACAACAGTACGCGTACAGCGGTAATTAACAATAATATTGACGACCAGGGGGCAGGGCCCCCTCAATTTAATTTTTGCCAATCAATTAAAATGAATAACCTGGCTGAAATTAAGGGTTTGTATCTTAAAGTTGCTACCTCAGGCTCTCATCTAATCTTTTTAAAAACGTAATGCTATCCCAGTGCGTGATTTACCATATGGCACAGTACCAAAGGCCCTGCGCTCAGATGGTATGGCTTTATTTTTGGTCTACGCTTATTCTGCGAAAATCTCGAACGCACCAAGGGCCTCGCGCAATGTAAATCCGGCTTGGGCAATTACATGGCAATTAGGCATAACTATCTATTGTACGGTTTTTAATAACAATTCACCTCCATCTCGCTAGTTTCTACGCGAAAAAATACTTTTGAAAAAAAAATAGCCAGGAGAAATGCTCATTGAACAAATTATTAAATTTGAATGAAGGGGCCTGGGGCAGAGATGGAAACCGGTCGGGTCAACCTGCCGGTCGGGTTGCCGGTCGGGTCGAGATTCTTCGACCGACAGGTCAAGCCTGTTGAAAAAACGGTCGAATTCTTCTTTCTGGCCACTAAAAGACATTTAAGCACCAACCGAAAAATACTTATATATTTTTTCATAAATAAAACTTTTTGTAAAAAATCAGTATTAGCAAACCACACCTTTCGAAAACACTTGTTGAATGGTTTCAAGCTGTGATTAATAATATGCTGTGACCATTTAGACATGCACATCCAGGGACGTATTTAGGGTGGGAGTATTGTGCCATGCTCCCGACTTTGGGCCGCGGCATAAAGCAAAAAAGTGCAAAATATACATCAAAATCGCGTAATCAGATTCAAATAAAGCATTCATGTGGAAGAGGCTTGCGCTACCTGGCATTTTAGCATTATTTTAATCAGCTTAAGAGTAGACGTGGCGCAGATTTCAGATTTTTTACTACATGCTAAAATCTTGTCGCTTTGAAAAGCTTGTTTCAACTTAAATTTACCACATTCTACACTGGGCAAAAAAGATATAGCTCTTATTTTTTTTATATCTAACGAACCATCGCTTGTTTTGAAATAGCAGCATTTCTACAAACTGCTGGGGCACATTATATTTCGAATGTTTTCTAGCCAATGTCATAACAGGTTAGTGTTTTCAATGAAAATAACGGACGCGTTACATTCATCGGGATAGTTATTCATAACGACTTCGTACTACCAATGAGTTTATTTATTGGTTTTATATTTCTCTTCCCAAACCGGGAAGCTTCTTCAGAACAATTTTAAGCAGTGCTGCCTTTGCAGTTACAAAAAGATAAATGAGAAAAAATAACAGCAGAAGATAGGTAACAGTAAAAACATACAAATATCACAATACTTGTATTATTATACCCAAAAACATTAAACTGATGGAGCAATAACATTACATAATATTGAAAATTATGTCACTAACAGCGTGAAAAAAGGAATACTGAAAAATTATATCACTAACCGCATGAAAAAAATTAATAATATTCGTAACAACTAGCTGCTTCACTATCAGTTTGAAAAAGTATGAAAAGGATCTATTGCAAAACATTATGTACTGGAAAAGGTTTTTAGCTCCACAGAGATTTATATTAATTGTTCCATCCGTATGTACTGTAAATTTCTGCGGAGCTAAAAACCTTTTCCAGTACATATTGTTTTTGCAACTGATCTTTTTCAAACTTTCTCAAACTGTTAGTGAAGCAGCTAGTTGTTACGAATATTATTAATTTTTTTCACGCTGTTAGTGACATAATTTTCAATATTATATAATGTTATTGCTCCATCATTTTAATGTTTTTGGGTGCAATAGTACAAGTATTGTGATGTTCGTATGTTTTTACAGGTACCTATCATTTGCTGTAATTTTTTTTTCTCATTTATCTTTTTGTAACTGCAAAGGCAACACTGCCGAAAAAAAGTTTAGTGTTTGCTGCTCGGCTAATTGCAAATAAACTGTCACCAATAGTTAAAAAATTGTAACTTCATGTTTTTGCCTTTTGCAAAATATCATTTGCAAAAACGTCTAATAATTTAGCTTGTGCCCTCTAATGCTTTTTATGCTTATTTTTTGCACGTTTTGCGCTGCTCAAAACAGGTCATTCAAACCGAAACTAAACCAAAAAAGGTCTTAAAATTGAGTCAAATTGAGTCATTTTTGCAAAAAATGCAAAAGTTTTTTTGCGTTTTTTTTCTGAGACCCCCGTCTAAAGTCACAAATTTTAACACTTCACCTATATCCCCCTTTTTCAAAATTTTATATTAGATACAATGAACAGTGAACAAAAACCTCCTGTAAAAAATCCGGTCGACCGGGCCGGTCAGAAACCGGTCGACCGGCCGGTCAACCGGTGATGATTTTGAATATTACCGGTCGGGTCGGGTCGAGAAAATCCTGACCGGTTCCATCTCTGGCCTGGGGCCTCTTGGCCGTACATGTACTCTTTCAACTGGTTATTTTCGCGTCAAAACAAAAATGTTTAAGGAAAATCTTCGAGTGGATTATTATTTAGTACTAAAATACTTACAAAATTTAACCCCAAAGGCAAAATCATAAACGTATTTTCGACCAAATTATAAGTAAAAGGAGAATTGAAACAATTTAATTTTTTTCAATTGGATTTCAAATGTTAAAAATCTAGTACTTTCAAATGTTTCTGAACACATGCAAAACGTGATCCAACGGCATTAAAATAGTTTTTTTTCCAAAAAAATGCAAAAAAATTACCAAGCAGCTGGGGCTTCGGCCCCAAACCTCCATCTGTGATACGTTTGAGCAAACTAGTTTGCTTACACACGTCTCCAATTTAGATATTTTCATTTTTAACTTTTGGTTTAAGCGCTCTCCCTTCTGAAAACTCTTCGCTAAGTGCCAAACCAGGCCAGGATTCTGATCATACATTCTATGATATCTTTGTCTCACAAAAAGTTTTTCTTTCGAAAATTTCTTATGACGTCATTGCATGTGATTTTTGGTTTGGTCCTCCCCCCAATCAAAAATCCTGGCTACGCCTATGCACGGGGGGCTTTTTGGGCCGTGCCCCCCAAATAACTGCTTGTGCCTCCCAATCGAGAGTAAACTTTTGTACAAGTACAAGAGGACCAGCAAACTTTTGTCAAAAAACAGGTCACCCTAAACGCTTTTTTTCTATGAAACAGCAAGACAGATCGAGAGAACGTGATCAAGTAGCCTAAGATTTTGCGATGAAGACCTTTTTTTTATTTTTTTGGTCTTCACCTCCAAATTTGAGGGCAAAATCCATACCAATGGAGGATAACATAGGATTTGGAGCAAAATTTTCACCAGATTGCTGAGGCATTCTAAAGGCGTCTGGTCTCGGCTGCGTAAGCGTTTCCTCAAAAGTTTTTTTGACCCCCCCTCCCCAAAACCCACTACTCTGGCTTCGGGCCTGTTACTGTACTGTTCTACTTGCAGTGCACGAAATGTACTGTGGTCTGCGACCAGATAGCCAACAAATCATCTTCATTTGTTTTACTAAATGTTACCATTTTGAGGAAATATCGCGAAAGCCGTCTTTGCGATTTGCAAGTTTTTAGCAATTTATCGAATTGTAATTATTGCATTTTCGTTAAAGAGATGCTGCTCGAAATCGGCTTTATTGAAATCGGTTTTATCAGTTCAAATTGGCCAGCTACTAGCCACATTATTTGTTCAATTTTGGTTCAGAAAAAAAAAAGGACCACGTACGATAAAACTTACCTAAACATATGCGAGCTACGACAAAACGTCACAAAGGTCTTGTATGTTCTACTAAACTAAAATAACGTGGCAGCAAGAGCAGAGTGAAAACAAACAGAGAGTAAAGACTCCAAGCGGTAACGTGTGAAAATGTGAATCAAAAAAGTCTTGGAAGAAGTTTAGTAGGAGTAGCGGCAGCGGCAGAATATTTGCTTAAAAAACAGCGCTGAAGCGCTGCCGCTTTTTCGGTTAAAAAAACAGCCGCACTGCCGCTTGTCGCTGGTGACGAAAAACAGCAGCGGCGCTGCCACTACCGCAAAAGTAGCGCCGCTGGTGAACAGCGCCACTGTGCCCATCACTGTGTACATCTAATAGAAGTATTGCAAACAGTAGAAGAATGGAATTTCCCATAACGAAGGTTTTATGAACCTACCTCGTCATAGGCATAGCCGGGGGGCAAAACCGCCCCTTTCCAATTTAAATGCCACCAATAATAAAAATAATAGCAACAAAGCGTTATGTTTTTTTTAGTTTCATTTTTTGCTATTTTCGCGTTCAGTAGTATACGAGACAACAAACTATCATTAACGACCAGGTATGTGGCCTGGGCCCACTCAAATTTAATTTTTTTCATCCAATTTAAATGTATAACCCGTATTCATGACAAAACAAAAACTTCCCAGGGCAAATATTTGATTGATTAATTACTGCTAAAAGTATTGCAGGAGGCAACGTACTTTGCTTCATCCACCTAGGCCAAGTCACTTACAAAATTTAACCCTCAAATTCAAGATTTTGAACGTGTTTTGGACTTGATCAGTAAGTAAAGGGAAGACTCACCAATTTCATTGTTTCAACTGGCTTTCAGTTCTTAAAAATGAAGTTATTTTATATGGCTCTAAAAAGGTGGAAATGTGATCTAAATAGCATTAAACTAGCTATTTTTTCCCAAAAAAAAATTCCAAAAAATTGCCCAGCGGCGGCCCACAGACCCCCGTCTGTGATACGTTTGGGTTAAACTAGTTTGCTCACCACGTCTCTCAACTTAGACAATTTTGAAAATCTTTTAAACTTTAGGTTCAAGTCCTTTTTCTTTAGCAAAACCCAGGTTACATGCCAGCTCAGGCCCTGGCTTCTGATCCTCCTTTTTATTGTATCTTAATCCCGTAAAAAGTCCCTCTTTTCAAATAGTTTTGATGACATCATAACGTGTAATTTGCGGTTTGGCCTACCTCCGCCCAGTCAAAAATCCTGGCTACGCCTATGCACCTTCGTCAATGTTTTTTTTTTCTTAACTTTAATCACATTTGATTGAAAAACAATCATTCATAATCGTATTTAAATTGCGCTCAAAATTGCAAAAATACTTGCGGTGCAAGCGTCAGCGCAACTGTTTAAAAATAATTGCGGTGCAAGCACTACCTCAAGCGAAATAGTTGCGCTGCAAGTTTGCTCCGCAATCAGCGCAAGTGCCCAACTCTGGTAATTACTTTTGCTACTTTGAGAACCTAAGGGTACACTCCACACTTTAGAACTTGATTACAGATATCAGTCGAGAATCGTGTTACAATTTCCTGGCTGATGTGTAGAACTTTGGCAGATATCCCGTCTGGACCTTTTGATTTTTTATATCAAGTTTGTTTAGAAGATGCAGAATTTCATACTTGCCAGTTTTTTTTTTTTAAATTGGATTTGGTATTTGGCTATTCATGAAGTGCATTACATCGCAATGAGCTTGTTGGGATTTTGGTACAATCAAACTTGCAATTTCCTCAAAATTTTGATTTATAGCATTGCTAATTCCTTTATGGCTTTTGCAGGCTTTTGATTTACATTCGATTTTTATGGTACAACATTTTACTTCTGCATTAACGTATTCAATTTTCGCCAAGTTGCACATACAGTCATAAAATTTATTTTGGTACAACATTCTTTTGGCCATTTCTTTTACATGTGTTAATTTATTGCAATACGTTTTATACTTAGTCGATGATTTATTAGTTTGCGTTGTAAGGAAATCCTTAAACAATTTGTTTTGAGTTTGTATTGATTTTCTTACATCAGGTGTTATCCATGGTTTTCTGATATATGCTTTTCTGCTGGTCTTTTCAAGAGGAAAACAGTAATCAGTCAACTCAGAAATAGGATTGATTAAATACTCAAGATTTAGATTTACTCTTTCAGACAAATTGTACATATCCAATTTACTAGCTAATATTGTAAGGAATTTGGTAGTAGATTCTTTTGCAAAGTTTCTTACCACTGGCCTTGCAATTTTTTTTTGCAGAAGAAGAATGTAGTATCTTCACAATAATTACAAAGTGGTCAGAAATATCACTTATCAATACGTACTTTGGCATCAATTTTCGCAGCATTATTTGTAACAATGATCTATAATTGTCTGAGAAATTTTGGTGGCTCTTGTTGGAATTTGCATAAATTATTACATCCTAGGCAATTTAAGTAATTAAAATATTGGGCAATGTTAGTATCAGTTGTGATTTTGCTTTGTAAATACAGCATTCATATTTCCAAAAATAGCATAAGTAGCACAGCATCATCTCCAAGATGTACAATCAGTCTATCAGAAAAAGTAGCATGTAGCTGTATTAACATTAAACGAATCATCAGTCCATGAAGACATGCAAAAGCCGTAAAATAAGCAAAACTGTGTTAAAGAAATTGATAAATATAACTTAGTTTACCGGATATTAGTAAAAATTAGAGTAAAAACATAACTATCCCGTGCTCTTAGAATGAACCAAATGTAGCCTGTGATGCAAGTTTTGCTGCATTTTCATTGAAAATTTTAGCAATATTTTTAGCGTTTTAGAACACTTTATGTTTTGCAGCAAAATGCAACTGGGCAAAATTTTTTAAAATGGTTTTAGGCGGTTGAAAACAATACATGATAAGGAGTAAGGACTTGATTTGAACCTGAAACATGCATAAGAGTCGCAACTTCTTTCGAATGTGCTTTTGTTAATTTTTAATTCAAAATCTAATCATTGGCAAAGTAACACAATCGACTGACACTGCAATTAAGTGGACTGATTGGGAAATGTGCAACCCGTCCTCACGTCCAGGTTGCCATCGCTTTAGAGAACTTACGTGTGGAAACCAATTAGGTGTTGAGTGTACACTCACGAGCAGGGACATCCTGTTTGCTGTTTACGAACAACAATTAAACACCGGCTGTGTTACAAGCAATAATGCTGATGACATCACGACTCAGAGTAGCCCAAATCCACGAAATGAACAGCCATGCCAAGGACACTGCTACGATGCAATCCAAGAAGTCCAATCCAATTGCACTGAAGAGAGGAAGGAGGATGCATTCTGAGCCAATATCATCAGAGTTATACTCCGAGCAATTGTTTAGAAGCGAAGTCAATTTGGGCTCCGCTTAGAAACTGTTCTGCGTTGCGTGATGGTGGCATGCAGACTGAGACTCGAAGTTGCTATGAAAATCCTGGTAAGCAAAGTCCTTATAAAACGTGATTCTTGGAGTTAACTTTTTTTTGTTTAACCAGATATCGTTTTTTATTTAACGTTAAGCGTTTTCGACAATTTTTCTGGCCCTCTACAGAACAAAAACTTTACGTGTTAACACTTTACAGACTAACTGGCAAATAAGTTACTTTCAAAAAAGCAATAAAATTGACCTCAACGCAACACGTTACATTAAAACAACGTTTTAGGCTTACTGTGAAACAAATTTGTAATATTTTAGATTTTTTTGCACCAGTTCTGATTCTTTTCGGTAAAGAAATCATGACATAATTGCAATTCTTTTTCCTCGTAGTCGAGGGAGAAACACTTTTCGAACATTTCTGAACTCGAATATTCTGCGCGTAAAACCGTTCCTAATGACTGACTACAGCTGCTAGCGAGTCAGCTGCTTCGTATTGTAGGAGTAGGTGCATGCTCACAAGAACTGCAGTATAACATGTATGGAAAATATAGTTAAGGTTTTCGGCTCTGGGTTTTCTTTTTGATGAGCATCGACTTGTTTTGGTGACTACCGTAAAACCTCTAATTGAACGCCACCTCTATTTGAACGCCACCTCTAATAGAACACCACTTTTAGCGGCGGAATTGTATTAGCAGGTCTCTACTGATAATTATAAAATTGATTAAGTTTTCACAATCTAGCAGTTAAAGCAGCCATTTAAAAGATACCAACCAATATACCGGTAGTAACAATGCAGTATCACTTTACGATAAGCAGCAGTAATGCGGTAAGCAAACAATTATTGGAATTGAACAAAGGGAAGCTTAAAACAATACCAGTCTCCCTAATGGCTTCTAAACCGGCTATGACCAAACAGAAGAAAAATTTTTCTTTTACTGGTATATTTAAACGAACTCTCGCCCGTGTGACGCATAACAATAGACTTTAAAAGCCTTTTTTTTTTCAACATCACGACCTTACGCGTGACAGCTAGCTTTTCAGATTCAGGATTTTATTGTGGGAGTATTGTTGGCATTGCTTCTAAGAGTTTATCACAGGGGCGTAAATCCCGGGGGGATGCATCCCCCCCAATAATTTATCGATCATCCCCCCCAATAATTTATCGTACCCTGCAAAATTGTCAAAATTGTTTTTCGTACCCTGCAAAAATCGTAAAATTGTCTCAGCGCAAAATTATGACCGAAAAATGAGAATCAATATCGATGAAAACGTTTTTTTTTTTTTTTTTTTTGGAGACCACCTAACTTTTGGCAGAAAGAACGTCAGAATTTCCGATTTTGGCCGAAGTATGTGACTCAATTTCGATGAAGACCTTTTTTTTTTTTTTTTGGAGACCACCTGTTTTTGGGCTGAAATAACGAATGCAGAGGTTTCCGAGAAATTATATGTGCAACTTTTGATGGCTCTGTTTCATCCCCCCCAATAATTTTTACGGATTAACGCCACTGGTTTATCACTTTCTTTTGACAGCGGAAAGTACTGTGAAAAGGTACGGTATTAAAACTTCCGCTGAGCCCGATAAGAACATATTGGTAAAAAATTTAGCTGCCATGTCAAGCAGTTCTGAATCTGAAGATGCAACTCCTTCAAAAAGAAGAAACTACGACATGTACTTTAAGCTGGAAGTTGTTGCGTACTTTGAGAAATACAATAAATCAAAGGCTGCAAAAATCAAGAAGGTTCCTCGTTCATGTGTCAAAGATTGGATGAAACAAAAAGCACAGCTCGAGGCTCATTTGAAGGCGTCTTTGTCATGTTCCAGCTCTTCAAGCAAGCGACTCCAAGGTACCGGACGTCCTTTGAAGGACAAGGATTTCGATGAGATGCTCATCAACTGGGTTTGTCAGCAACGTCAGAAGAAGTTGCGTGTTAGCCGCGTGATGATCCAGAGAGAGGCGCTCACTTTGTCACACGACGAAAATTTCAATGCAAGCAATGGCTGGTTGGAAAAGTTTTTGCTTCGTCACAATTTGGTCTCACGCCGCCCAACAGCGACTTGTCAGAAGGAACCGGAGGAGTATGCTGAGAAGATCGTTGAATACTTATTGTTCGTCGAGCAGAGGCGCCGCACCTCCAACTACACATACATCTATGCTGCCGACGAGACGGCCGTCTACTTGGATTACTCGAGCAGTCTAACACTTGGAAATAAGGGAGTCCGAGAGGTACCCGTGAAGACTAGTGGTCACGACAAGCTACACGTTACTGTCATGCTGACAGCTCGATCTGACGGATTCAAATGCCGACCGTACATCCTACTCAAGAACCAGCGACCAATTAAGGAGATCGTCACCAAGTTCAAGAATACGCTCCATCTTTGCTGGGCCGGCCGTATCTTTTTCAACGATGATCTAACTTCTGAGTATCTGCAGATGATTGTCGGCTCTTCTATGTTTGGAAAGCGTCTTCTTGCCTGGGACTCATACCGATGTCACATTAGTGATGCCACAAAGAAACAATTGAAGAAGCTCCAGATTGATACGACGGTGATTCCAGGAGGCTGCACCAAGTTCATACTGGCTTCCGACGTCTACTGGAACGCCCCATTTAAGGCTAAAGTCCGACATTTGTATGAGAATTGGATGTTGCACGGCGAGAAAAGCTACACCAAATCCGGAAACATTCGAGCACCATCAATCGAAGTTTATTTGAAGTGGATAGTCGATGCTTGGGATCAGCTGTCGAAGGATCTGATCATCAAATCGTTCAAGGGATGCCGATTGACCAACAATGTAGACGGCTCTGAGGATTGCAAGATCCACTGTTTCAGGTCAGACGGCCCGATTCAGACTGGACAGGAACTTCTTAAGCATGCGCGGACCAATGCCATAATTAGCGGTACACGTGAACTTATTCAGCAACTTGATATTAATGCGGAAAGTAATGAAAATGACGAGGACAGCGACGCGTCACTTGATTTTTACCAGTGAATTTGTATATTTTGCTAATTACCTGCATATAAATGTGTTTGATGTTTTTTCTTTTCATTAATAAATTTCATTTCAAAATTCTGACCAGCTGGTCGAAAAATAGAGCGCCAACCTTTGATTGAACGTCACCGCTAATAGAACGCCACTTTTAAGAAAGAGTTGAAAAATAGAGCGCCATGGCGGTGAAATAGAGGTTTTACGGTAAATTTGGAACAGTGGTTAAGTTTGAAAATTAAATTAAAGTAGTTAAGTTTTTTTAATTAAAATGAAATTAAAAGTAGTTAAGTTTGGAAGCGATGCTTTATTTCTAATTTTTCCAAAGTTTGTGATACAAAATTATTATAGTAAATGTAAAATACGTTGAGTACAGTTTAAATTCAACTGAATCAAAAAGTGTGCTCATCAGCATGGAGCAGAGCGAAAATCATAACAACAGTTTTGATGATTCCGATTACAGGTGAAACAGACGGTAGGGTTTTAAATTTTTTTAAATTTTGACGTGTATTGTGTTATAAATTTTAAGTACAGTATTTCGTAGCTTTGAATTCATTTTCTGATTTTTAATGTTTGATTTTTTTGTTTTCTATTCAAATAAGAGCTACTTATCAAAGTCTAACTTACTAAGAAATAATCAAACATGCAAAGCAAACGCGTCTCTGCACTAATGCATTGCTGGATATGTTTTTGTTTAACGGCTCCTCAAAATTATTTAACCGTATAGTCGTAGGCCTGTTATTAAAGGAAAGCATAGGATGTGTAGTAGTATGCTCGAGCCTATGGGGCGCCATTCGTAAATCCTTACTTTCCTATTTACTATAGCCTTATTAAACAATCCCAAAAGCTAGATCACATATGTATGAACAAAATCTTGGTCAAAGTAGATTTTTTTTGTAATCAAATCTATGGATTTAATCGTAAAGCATTGGCAAACCCATGTGCCTTGCAAATAGTTTTCTGGTAGTTCTTATTCTTATTCGCTATACCGTCCGTAAACACTGAACCTAGTGAGAACATTGAAGTAATGTGTTGCGCAAATAGGTTCAGTGTTTACGGCCTGTATAGCATATAAGAATGATAACTTCTTCAGACTTATTTACTAAGCAGAAAGGAATAATAGCTTAGCAAAAGCTCTTTGATCATGTGTATAGGAATGACAACTTAGCCAAGCCTATTTGATATAACGCATAACAGAAAAGACAATTTAGCCAAACTTCTTTGACAATGCACATAAGAATGACAATTTAGCCGAATCTATTTGATATAAAACATAGGAATGACAACTTAACCAAATCGTTTTGTCAAAGCATATAGGTTTGTTAAAACTGTATAATTTAATATATAGGTTTCAAAGTAAATTACAATAAATCTTTTATTATACAGTACTTGCCGTATTACGCCGATAAGTGTAACGAGTTTGCAAGACCAATATCCGCGTCATTACGCCCGAGCAACACAGCTTCCTTCGAAGAAATGTTGCAGCGCTGGCGAGCCGTTGGCAGCACTGTGTCTGATTCAACTTGCCGAGAGATTACAAAATAAAATGTACGTACTTTGACGAAGATTTTGTTCATACCTATGTCATATAGCCATAGGTAGGCGAGTTAATGCAAAACGTTAGCTTCGTTAACCATTAGTCCGTTAACAAACTTCATGCATTCGTTAAAGTTAATTCGTTATTTTCAGCTTTGATGAACGAAAGTTAATGAAGTCTGCTAATTCGTTAACATTTTGAGTGTAATTTACATTTCTTTTTATTCACTCACTTTTAGAACACGTAATGACACTGTTGAGGAGATTGTAAAGGCAACGATCTTGGTGGATCGGCGACACTATGCTAGTGATCCTACTGCCTTGTAGGAGTAAATGCTTTTTTAGGCAAAGGCAAGGCCCACTGCTTGTAACTGGTGGTTGGTGTTTGCGAGGGCATGCGACCATAAAATTTTTCAATGCTCCAAACGATTGGAAGTGAGATTGGAAGAGTTTCTGAAAGAGAAAAGGTTGCGATGGTTGGGACACGTGGAGAGAATGGATGAAGAAAGGGGTCCAGTAAAGGCACTATTCTTAGAGGTTGATGGGACAAAAAAAGAAAGACCGAAAAAGAGATGGAAAGAAGTACTAGAATGTGACATGACTGCCAGAGGTTTGCAAAGGTTGGATGCTCAAGATCGTTAAAGATGGCGACTTGGCTGCAAAAACCTGCTGACCCCAGCATGCGGGGAACCTCTGCTGGGCTCCAGAAATAAAAGGAAGCACATTTCTGGAGCAAAATGATGATGATGAGGAGATTGTAAAGAAAGATTTATTGCTATAATGGGTTTTTTGTGCTTTCGAAGTTACATTTTGCAGTTTAATCTGATTTCAAGACAAAAATGAGTTCAAATGCACAAACGAAGCTGGGATTGGAAAATTTTTGAATGTTGCAACCAGCGATAATTGATAGACCAATGAGGCTGCAGCTTATTATCTGCCACAAAAAAGCACTCCATTTTTCGCTTTTTCTTCTACAAAGCTCGTGCTAATACGCAACAAGTGTTACCAGTGCAAACTGGTTTGTACCGGTACGATGAATAAATGGTGCAAGAAATTAACGATAAAAACCTTAATGTAAGTTAACGAAACTTAACGGAAGTTAATTTTGTTCGTTAAAATAAAAAAAACTTTTTAACCAATCATAGTATATTGTAGTAAATAGCATAAGAGTAGCCAGGATTTTTGATTGAGGAGGGGCCCAAACCACAAATCACACTGCAATGACGTCATCAAAAAAGAAATTTTTTGTGGGGCAAAAATATCGTAGAATGGAAGATCTGAAGCTCTAGCCTGTTGGCACTTAACCAGGATTTGGTAAAGAGAGAGGGCGAAATCTAATAGTTAGAAAGCGCAAATATCTAACTTAGGCGACGTGTTGAGTAAGCTGGTGTACTCAAACGTATCACTGACGGAGGCATGGGGGCGCAACTCCCAGCCGCTGAGCGATTTTTGCTAGTTTTTGGGAAAAAAAGCTTTTCTAATCCCATTGGATCACATTTTTATTCCTAAATGTGATGCATCCTCAGCCAATATCGATGGAGTTACAATCCGGACAATTGTTTAGGAACATGGTCAAATTGGACTCCGCGTAGAATCTTTTCTGTATCTTGTGATGGTGGTACACTATCTGAGACTCGGAGTTGCAATGAAAGTAATGATAAGCAAACAACACTTTTTTATATCATTTTGTAGTTCTTAGTGTTCGAATGATGTAAAATTATGGCTCATGTTTCGGATTCTTTGTTTGTTTTCGCCCACTGTATACTCAGCTTAAAGCCTGTAAGATGCTAGTCGCTTAGCTTGCATTGTGGTTGTTTGAAACAAATCAAGGATGCATTGGTGCACTAAAAAGTCTTACGGCTAGGTGTCGACCGAATCTATGGAAAAATATATACGATAGTTGTAGGCAGTGCCTTCGCTACGGGCTGGCCAGGGGGGCTGTGCCACCCCCCCCCCCCTAATGGCTGCTTGTGCCCCCCATTTGGTTTACTCAAAACAGTGTTTTTGGAACATCACGTAACGACAAGACATCAATCAATGATGGAAAAGAAGAATAATTACGTTCAGACATAATTCTTCTATGATGTTTTCTCGACTGTTCGCGAAATTGCTGCAACCAACTGCTGTACATAAATCTGACGCAATAAACCCGCAGAGTCGTTACCGGTACTTTGTTAGTGGTAATGACATGAAGCAATATGTGAAAACAAAACAAAGACCAGCTGTTTTGATTTTTTGTGCACCCTCAAGATTTTGAGGTCGCAGTCAGTGGCGCAACCAGGGTGAAGCGAGGGGCTTAAGCCCACTTTGCCAAGTCACTTAGAAAATACAGTATAACCTCAAAATACGAGTGTTTAAACGTACTTTAAACTTGACCTGAAGTAAGGAGGGAGAAGTTTCTGAAGGGGCTGAGCAATTTATTTATTTGAAGTGATTTTTGAATTTTAGCAAGTTAGTTATTCATAGGTCTTCAAAGAGTGCGAAATGTCATTAAAATATGGCATTAAAGTTGCTATTTTTTTGCGGCAAAATCACAAAAATTGTCCAGGCCCACATCCACGATCCCTAAATATATTGTGACCAAGCCCCATCTGTAACACTCTTGAGTTGCATCAGTTGTTCAAAACGAAGACTAAATCAGACAATTTTTGAGCAAACAATTTACTTTTGGCTTACTCCTTTCTTTAGCAAAATACTGGTTGCACGTCTGATAGCCTTCACTGATGTAGATAGATTTTTCAAGCAATTTCTGGGCTGCCGACCAAACGAACTAAGAAACGCTGCTGGCCTTATTTTAAAATTGGGCATATTTGTAGCCGTACAAAATCTGAATATCAGTTTTTATGTGCAAAAGTTCAGTTTATTTTAGTGCTCCCCAACTTTTGGCTAGTGCCCCCTCACTTCATTTGCTTTGGCAACGCTACTGGTTGTAGGTGCCTATTTTTAGAGACAAATCCTTATTTCGCTTTTTCATTACCGTCTAATGCAGTATGGAATTTTGCTGTCTTGAACTTGCAATGCTTTAAGATGGTTGTACCTTGTTTGTTTTTGTGACTCATCAGTCTTTATTGCATGCGCGTTTTTCACCATTTAAGTTTATTTGTTTTGTTCTTGGTAAACAAACAACTAAAGTACAATGAAAGTAAAGACTGAAAAAGTCAATACAACATAGCCAGGGGTGCTAAGGGGGTCCGGGTCTCCAATTGAAATGACGTTAATGATAAAAATGTGACCAAAAGTCTATCGTTTCTTCAGTTTCAGTTCTTTTTAGCATCTTCGCGTACAACAGTACGCGAGTGCAACAGTACTTAACAATAATATTGATGACCAGTATTTCACAATGTCTTTTAGGGCCCGGGCCCCCTCAATTCAGTTTTTGTCAACCAATTTAAATGTATAACGTGGGTGAAATTAAGTTGTTTTTTTTTTCAAAAAGTTGCAACCTCAGGCCCTTATCTAACCTTTTGTATAAACATAATGCAATAACCAGGGCCGGATTTACCACAAGGCACGGCAGAGATGGAAACCGGTCGGGTCGACCGGCACCGATCGGGTTGACCGGCCGGTCGGGTTGCCGGTCGGGTCGAGATTTTTCGACGGGCCGGTCAAGCCGGTTGAAAAACCGGTCGAATTCTCCTTTCTGGCTACTAAAAGACATCTAAGCACCAACCGAAATATACTTATATATTTTCTCATAGCTAAAACTTTTGATCAAAAAACAGTATTTACGAACCACATCTTTTGAAAACACTTGTTGAATGGTTTCAAGCTGTGACTAATATGCTGTGACCATTAAGACATGCACATCTAGGGGCGTATTTAGGGTGAGAGCATTGTGTCATGCCCCCCCATTTTGGGCCACGGCACAAAGCAAACAAGTATAAAATATAAGTTTAAATCGCGTAATCATATTATAATAAAGCATACATGAGGAAGAGGTTTTCGCTACATAAGCGTAGCCAGGGGGGCTGAGGGCCCGCCCCCCAATTGAAATGCTCCCAATGATAAAAATGTCACAAAAAAGACTATTGTTTCTTCAGTTTGAGTTTCTTTCAGCATCTTCACGTACAACAGTACACGCGTACAAAAGTAATTAACAATAATATTGATCGAGGGGGCCCGGGCTCCCTCAATTTAATTTTTGCCAACCAATTTAAAAATCCCCCTACAATAATATTTAGATGGCCCCCAATTTGAATGGGCCCCCAACAATAATTTTGATCCAGGGTGCCCGGGCTCCCTCAATTTAATTTTTGCCAACCAATTTAAATGGGCCCCCAACAATAATTTTGATCCAGGGTGCCCGGGCCCCCTCAATTTAATTTTTGCCAACCAATTTAAAAATCCCCCAACAATAATATTGTTCCGGGGGCCCGAGCTCCTTCAAGTTAATGTTTGCCAACCAATTTAAACGTATAACCCTAATGAAATTAAGGGGTTTTATCTTAAAAGTTACTAACTGAGGCACTCATTTAACCTTTTTATGAACGTAATGCAATAACCAGGGACGGATTTAACTTATGGAACAGTGCCAGGGGCCCCGCGCTCAAACGGTAAGATTTTTTTTGGTCTTCACCTGTATTTGGCAGAAAAATATTGCGAAAATTCCTAAGTGCCAAGGGCCCAACTCGATGTAAATACGGCTCGGGCAATAACATGGTTTGTAGGCGTACCTATCTATTCTACATTTTTCAATAACAATTCACCTCCACCTTGCCAGGTTTTATGCAAGAAAATACTTTAAAAAGAAATTAGCTCCAGTAAGGGGAATGCTCATTAAACAAATTTTTGAATTGAGAGGGCCTGGGCCACCTGGCCGTATATGTACTTCTATAACTGGTTGTTTTCATGACAAAACAATAATCTCTAAGAAAAATATTCGACTGGATTGCTATTTACTGCTAAAATACTGCAGGAGGCGGATGTACTTTACTTCCCCCTTAGCTGGGCCAAATCACTTACAAAATTTAACCCCAAAATGCAAGATTTCAAATGTGTTTTGGACTTAAATTGCAAGCCAAAGGAGGACTGAACAACTTGGATTTTTCAATTTGCTTTCAAATGTTAAAAATCTACCACTTTGAAACGGCTTTGAATACGAACGAAATGTGATCCAATGGTATTAAAATAGCTATTTTTTTAAAAAAATTCCAAAAAACCGCCAAGCGGCTGGGGCTTCGTCTTCAGACCACATTCTGTTACACGTTTGAATTACAGTACAGGTCTTTACTCAAACATGTCTCCCAATTTAGACATTTTCGCACCTTAGGTATTTGTTAAAGCCCTCTCCTTGAACGAGTTCTTATGCCAACAACAGGCCATGGCTTCTGATCTTCCATTTCACGATATCTTTGTCTACGCAAAAATTCCTCTTTCGAAGTTTCTGATGACGTCAGTGCATGTGATTTGTGGTTTGCCCCCTCCAATCGAAAATCCTGGCAACGCCTATGTTGCGCCATCTGGCATTTTAGCATCATTTTAATCAGCTGAAGAGTAGAAGTGGCGCAGATTAAGATTTTTAATACACGCTAAAATCTTGCCTTTTTGAAAAGCTTTTTTCACCTTGAATTTACTACACTCTACCCTGGGCAAAAAAGACCTAGCTCTTTTTTTTTATATCTAACTATCCATGGCTTCTTCTGAAGTAGCAGCATTTTTACTAACTGCTGGGGCAAATTATATTTCGAATATTTTGTAGTCAACAGAGCTGGGCAAGTCCGCAAGTTAGTCCGCAAGTCCGCAAATCCGCAATTGCGGACTTACGAAAAAAGTTGCGGACATGCGGACTTGCGGACTTTGGCAGTTTAAATTGCGGACTTGCGGTTGCGGACAATTTTTAATTTAAGTCCGAAATTCCGCAAGTTTTGTACATATATTGAAATTTCTTACTATTTTCGTAAAACATTCGAGTTTTTACCCAGTCAAACATGAGAAATCAATTTAATTTTTTCGAGTTCAAGTTCGACAAAAATATCAAGTTTTTTGAGTTCAGGCTGACATAAATACTAAGTCTGCTTTTTGACTTAATCGCTTTTTTTTTGTTGACATGCTGTTTGGTAACGTGAGAAACGAATAAATGCCGCGTTCTCATCTTTAATGCAAATAGTTGGTTGATTTTTTAGAACATTTTAGAAGCCCCTTTTGTGCTTGTTTTAAGAATCTTCTAGAACTGTCTTTGTGGTAATTTTAACTGTATTGTCTTTAGGCCTTTAATCTCATAATCTTTCAAGTCTGCAACTAGTGCTTAAATTGAATAGTCTTCGACAGTACGAGTGATATGGTATCTCAAATTTTCGTAGTTTAGTGCATCAAGTTAGCTGCGTGGTAAGTTGGTTGCTGATGTTTCTATTTCTATTGTGCGACCTCGAAGCAGTTTTTTAATAATATAGTCTAGTAAAGTCTAGGACAGTGTTAGTATAATCAATAGCGTAAATTTTGGTCTAGTAAATTTTAGTTAATTGATATTGATTTGGCTAGCTGATAATTGACTTCTTGTTTTGCCGTGCTCCTCTGGATGAATCAAATTTTAGGTGTTCTGTAAGGAATAACATTGTTATATTTATATCTAAAGTGTGGTATGACTGCAGAAATATGAAGGATATGGCGCGCGGCGAGACAGGCTATTACAAGCGGGTCTAACCTGATTCAAATTAGAGTCATCACTGTTTTCTCGAGTTCGGCTAAACAACCGACTTTTTTTGGGTTCAAGTTCGAATTTGCAGCCCTGGTTCAAAATATGGCTTTGTTGTTTTTTGCCGTGAGTTCACAAAATTAGCCACTGGGGTATCATTTTTTGTACTGGTTGCCAGTGCCGTCGCTACGGTGGGGCCAGTTGCGCCGTATCCCCCCTAACGACTGCTTGTGCCCCCCCATTTTGGTTCATTCAGAATGCTTTTTTGGAGCATCACGTAACGACAAGACAACAGGCAATAATGGAAAAAGGAATAATCATTTTCAAACATGATTCTCGTTTGAAGTTTTCTCGATTGTTTGCAAAATTGCTGGCCACCAACTGCTTTACATAAACGTGACCCAATAATCCGTCTTATTAACACGCCTTTACGGATGTGTCGCGGAATAGGGATGTATGCCTACAGAAGCGTTACCGGTATTTCGTTAGTGATTATGACCTGAAACAATACGTGAAAACATTTCTTTAAACGACCAGCTGTTTTTTTAAAGAGCACACTCAAGCTTTATTTTAGTTAGCAGTCAGTGGCACAATTAGGGGGAAGGGGCTAAGGGGTCATTAACCCCTTTAACCAAGTCATTTAGAAAACATACCCCCAAAAAAATAAGCGTTTAAACGTGTTTTGGACTTGACCTAATGTACATGGGGGCTCAAGAGGCTAGACAATTTAAATCGTTCAATGACTTCTGAATTTTAGCAATTTACTGTAATTATTGATATGGTTTTAAAACGTGCGAAATCTGAATCAAATGGTGTTAAAATTGCTATTTTTGCCGCAAAATCGCAAAAATCACCCAGCAGCTTAGCCCCTTCTGTAACACCCTTGAGTTGCAACGGTTTGTTCAGCACGGAACCTAAATTAGACAATTTTTGTGCAGAAAACATTTACTTTTGGTTCAAGCCCCCTTTCTCTTAACAAAACCCTGATTGCGCTTCTGGTCGCATTCACTCCTGTAGACATACTTTTCAAGCGATTATATCGGCCGCATACGAAACGAGCTAATAAACACTGCCGGGCTTATATGTTTCTTTTTCCAAAGATGAATACAAAATTGTAGCTTTAAAATACCAGTTTTTATGAGCAAAAGTTTAGTCCATTATATAGTCCCCCCCATCTTCGGCTAGGGCCCTGTCACTCTGTTTGGTCTGGCGACGGCACTGCTGGTAGCGTGTGCTTATCTCATTCCTAGAGTATTTATTGAAACTAGGAACTAAAAATTTAGTAATACGATTAGTGATATGAATGTTTTTTTGCCTTCTGCTGCCTTTGCCTTTTTCTGCCTCAAAAAAAATTGTTTTCTTAGAGTACATTGTTGCAAGCGGAAATGCGGATTGTGCTTTGCTATTTAAAGCCTTCCCACTGTAATCCAATGGATTTTAATCTCCAAATCCCTAGCTTCATTGTAGCATTTTTAAAAGTTCGCCGGTGGGTTGGTCATTACGCTTCCACGCAGTTTCGGCTCCCACTGTATAACAAGAAGCGCAACCAGGAGAGCTGGGGGCTAAAAATCCTTAGTCAAGTCACTTGAAAACTCTGACCAAAATTACAAGCGTTTGAATCTGTTTTGAGTTGGACCTGAAAGTAAGAGGGGCTGGGCTATTCTTAAGTTTTGCCATCCGAAAAAGCAGTTCAATAACAAGTCATGCTGTGGTACATTTACAACAATCAACGATTGTGAGTAATTTCTTCTATTGTGCGGAATGTATTCACCAAACGTTTGCTATGCTTCCCACAAGTCACAACTTTTGACTTACAGTATTTTTCCAATCAACTCTGAGCAGTTCACTTCGAAACGTGGTTGATTGCAAAACTCTTTCACTCGGTTCATAAAAAGTTGCGGACTTGCGGTGCGGACTTCAAATATTACGAAGTTGCGGACTTGCGGTTGCGGACTTCAAGAATTAGGAAGTTGCGGACTTGCGGTTGCGGACTTCAAGAATTACGAAGTTGCGGACTTGCGGTTGCGGATTCAAGAATCCTAAAAAGTCGTTGCGGACTTGCGGTTGCGGACTAAGCTTTTAAACGTCCAATTGCGGACTTGCGGTTGCGGATTAAGAAAATTGAAATTCGGTTGCGGATTTGCGGACTGCGGACTTAAAAAAAAACTTGCGGTGCCCAGCACTGGTAGTCAATGTCACAATAGTTTAGTTTTTGCTGCTCCGCAAATTGCAAATAATCTGTCACCAATAGCTAAAAAATAGTAACTTTATTTTTTGGCCTTTCGCATAATATCATTAGAAAAAAACGTCTAATAATTTTGCAAGTGCCCTCCAGTTCTTTTTTTGCTTATTTTGTGCACGTTTTGCGCTGCTCAAAACAGGTCATTCAAACAAAAATTTATCCTAAAAAGATCTCAAAATTGAGTTATTTTTGCAAAAAACGCAAAAATTGTTTTGCGTTTCTTTTCTAAGACTTCCGTCCAAAGCCACAAATTTTAACACCTCACCCATGCCCCCATTTTGAAAATTTTTCATTAGATACATTGAACAGTAAACAAAAACCTTCTGCAAAAAACCGGTTGACCGGGCCGGTCAGAAATCAGTCGACCGGCCGGTCAACCGGCGATGATTTTGAAATTTACAGGTCGGGTCCGGTCGAGAAAATCCTGACCGGTTCCATCTCTGAGGCACAGTGCCAGGGGACCACGCTCAGATGGTTAGACATTTATTTGGTCTTAACCTAAATTTGGCAGTAAGGTTTCAAAAATCCCCAAAGTACCAGGGACCCCACGCAATGTAAATCCGGCCCGAGAAATAACATGCTGATAAGTAGGTCTAATCACCTATTATACCATTTTTCCATAACAATTCTCCGTCACTTTGCTAGTTTTTGTGCAAAAAAAAAACTTTTGAAAAAAAAGTTTGGGAAAATGCTCATTGAACTATTTATTGAATTTGAATTGAGGGGTCCTGGGCCCCTTGGCTGTTAGTGTGATTGTATATCATTTTCTGCTAAAATATTATAGTAGGAAATGTGAGTTACTTCCCCCAATACCTGGGCTAAATGACAAAATTTAGCGCCGAAGTGCATGATCTTAAACGTGTTTTGGACTAAAAGATCAAGTGCCAAGGTAAATTTGCTATTTTGCTTGGGGCGCCGTTTGTGTACCCTAATTTGTGTAATGTTTTTTTGCATATTTAATTAAAGAGTCATTTTAATTAAATGTACAAAAATATAAAGTCAAAGTCAAAATAAATAGTCAAAAAAACTGTGCAAAATAAACCGTTGCAAAAATGAATAGACAAAAAAACTGAGCAAAGTAAACCATTGCAAAAATAAATACTCAAAAAAACTGCGCACAAAATAAAGCGGTG
The DNA here is from genome assembly GCA_963965965.1 of Trididemnum nubilum. Lineage (NCBI taxonomy): Eukaryota > Metazoa > Chordata > Ascidiacea > Aplousobranchia > Didemnidae > Trididemnum > Trididemnum nubilum. The sequence continues at coordinate 18,835,248 of OZ014487.1, forward strand.
CAAAAATGCGATGATGACTTTTTTGTGTATTTGAAGCAAGTTTTGGCAAAATTTTATAAGTCGCATTTCGCTGTTTCCAGAAAATCGCGTTTAAAGTTTTAAACTTTCATTTGGCTCTGTTGTTAAGTGCAACGTAATAAGCTATATATTACCAAAAAATAATTGAAAATAAACATAAGTTTTTTCTTAGGTAAGATATTTTAGTAAAAAACTTAAAAAATACGAAAAACTCATTTTTTGAAAAATGTCACTTATCAACTTTTGCCAAAACATGCTTCATTTGGTAATGGAGCGTGATGAAGTGCTCTCGGCTGCTCTTGGAGCGCATTAAAGACCAGCCGAGAGCGCATCAAAGAGCAGCCGAGAGCGCTTCGTCACGCTCCACTACTAAATATACGAAAAAGTCTACAGCGCATTTTTGCAACTCTTTATTTTGTGCGCAGTTTTTTTGATTATTTATTTTGACTGTGACTATATATTTTTGTACATTTAATTAAAATGACTGTTTAATTAAATATGCAAAAAAACATTGCACAAATTAGAGTGCACAAACGGCGCTCCATAATTTTGGTTTGAATTGCCACGTCAAAAAAGTTGTTCATCAAAAATATTTCGGGTTTTATAGTTGTTACGTAGTTATTTTGATTCAGAAAAAGCTCAAAATAATGATTTTGAACTATGAAGTGAATGACGTTATGCATTAACAATAGCCTCCCCGTAGTTTTGCCACCATAAGTAAGGGTCAAACCAAGTCAAATCTTTCGATATACTCGATGTAATACGCCGAAGCGTGCAACGAGTAGGCGGGGCCTATATTCACGTCATTGCGCCCGGGCAACGCAGTTTCTCACGAAGAACTGTCGCAGCGGTCGCGAGCCGTTGGCAACACTGTGTCCAATTTGACCGGCCTGAGATTTGAACATCTGACCTACGGCTCCAGAGACGAACGGTTTTTGTATTTCTCAGTAGTTAGCTATTCGCTTTTTAGCTGTTAGCTATTCGCTTTTTTGCTGTTAATTGGTAGGATATGTAAGGAAACTTATAAGAAAAGAAATCTTCATACCTCGACTTTAGCCAGTGAAAAACACATAATGTAAGTCAGTTACAACTAATAAAAGATATTTAAATGATGATCTAATTATTATCAAAAGAAGCGAATAAAAGATTAATTTTTTGCAATCAATCAGTCAGCAAACGTTTTGTTAGACAAAAAAGTTTTTAATTTTATTTTGCAAAACAATTAACGATCGCAGAGATAGAGTCCCCAAGGACGATCTTGGTCTCGAGAACACATTTTCAAGCCCTTGGCCTTGGCCTCAAAGCTCAAGTTCTTGGCCTCGAAGCCTGCAAGTTCTCAAAAATTCCCTGCCCTAGGCTCGAGGACAGCATTATTTTTTGATTTGTTAAAAAGGGAATCACCAAATGAAAGAAAGCACAAACTGCTGTTGTGTCTCAATTCGTTTCTGTTTCATAGTTCAAAAAGAATAAGATAATGTGATGCCAACTACACCAAGTCATACTAAAATTTATTTTAAGTGGCATTATGTGAAAGCTCTTATCGTAGAATGAGAGGGCAAAAAGCATTGAAAAATTCTTGCTTTTTATTTCTGCTAATACTACCGGTGCAAGTGATACAAACTGCAAAGCACGAAAGCCATCCAGAGCCAAAACGAAGAATCCGGGGGTCGGGACACAAACAGCTTTAGAGTTGCAAATAATGCGAAAACATGACCGTGCCATTCTGCGGGTGAAATTAGAAGAAAGTACGATGTATTTGATAATAAAGTGTAATTCAGTTTTACCAGGGATGGCAAGCATATTGATATTATACTACAGTGTACAAAACACTAAAGCCATCCAGAGCCACAACAAAGAATCCGGGAGTCGAGACACCAACAACTTTGAATTGCTGGTGCAAAAATTTGACCATGCCTATTCTGCGTTTAAATTTGAAAGAAAGTATGCGTGTAATATTAAAATGTAATTCAACATTACCAGGGATGGCATGTTGATGTTGGACTACAATAAATATGTTCGTACATTTAAATATAATTAACAAAACGTTTCTTGAGAACCATAACTTGTTCTGAAAATACGCAAGCGAGAAGAATTTGTTTTGAAATAAAAAAGAACATCTCTCACCAGTGGCAAGCAGCTGGAGGGGGGATTCGCCACTTGGAATCTCAAACATCAAACTATTGGATCACCAAATACGCTGCATGAAGAAATATTAAGAAATTAAGTGTGAAGTTAAATGTGGCTACAGCTTAGTATGGAGAGATGCTCTTGGTAGCTGGATTTAATATATTTTTTATATCACGTCCTTGTAAGATGAAGAAGAGCAGCCCCCGCGAAATATTTGCTCATTTTTAGAAAAGAATAATGGTTTGTTATTTTTTCATTTCTACTATTGTGGAACGTGGACCCATTGAAGAGGTCCAGGGCAATTAACTCCAATACCTTTCCTTCTTCATAAAACCCTTACTAATTGCCAAAGTAACCTCATATCAAGGGGATTTTTCAAAAAACTTAGATTTTACATAAATTAATAGACCTACCAGATCTAATAATATTTCAGCCAGAGAGATGGAGAAATGATGCATGGAAGGTTTTGTCAGAAGAATTAGACCTACTTTTTATGATATTTTATAAACAGACGAGAACATATCATAAATATTCGTTGGAATTTATCAATGCGTGGTTGATATAAGGTTTTCAAAAAGTAGGTTTCTCAATAACGTTGAGTTAGAGTGGATGCTACTGCAGATTATCATAGTACCGAAACATTAAATTTAAAATCCTTGACGCCAATAGGTCGTGCATTTCACCCGAGAATGAGATTATCAGTGGCATCTTATTGCAATAACATAGTATTAGTTGCAATAGGTTTGATGTAGAAAAACGGGAAAGGGATAAAATGCCGCAATTTTCCGCGAAAGCAAGACGAAGACCGATACAATAGATTTTCACCTTTGGGAAACTGCAATTTATTTCGCAGTTTAAGATGAAGTTCATCAGGATATTTTTGTATCAAAAATCCACGTAAAGAATGGTCAATCACGCGGTATTAAGGGACCAGACCGCAAAAGCGAGACTGTTCTGGCAAAAAACGGCTCATATAGCAATCCTACAGACAAGTGACTTTAAGATATCTTTCAATGCAGCCCAAAAAAATAAGACCAAAGTAAAAATCATTGGTTAAAACGAGCTCAATATATTTCAAAACAATGAAAATTTTAACTAGACATATATCTAATTTTGCTCTAATTAAAAATTTTGAATAGTAATTCAACTGTCGGAAGCAATGCTAATATTACAGGCCGTATTTCCGTGTAACTCTACGCCAATTATTGCATTTGTCTATAATGTGGAGTGCTGCTATGTCTCTAAAGAATTTTTCATTTAATGTCTTTAAAGTCAGTTCAATATTCTTAATTTAAGTCGCAAAAGTAAAAATTTTTGAGTTTGATAAAATGAGATTTTCACGGAAGAGCTGTCGGTTATTCCTTTTGTGTGATATCGTTCACTGCATAATTTGCTTTAGAATTTTGCTATAACAAAAATAAAAGAATAAAAAAAAGAAAGGTACAACATTATTATTTTATTTTAAAGCCACGTTACTACTGTACAATGTTGTTTTTGGAATCATTAACACAAGCCTATATAGCGATATTGGAATTTTTGTGAAATAAAAAGAATAAAAGCTTCATTTGGGAAAACTGCTAACTTGCTGATTTTTATGAAAACAAAATAAACTTAAAATTAAAAGTAAAATTCATAATTTTAAACGTTTCGGATTACGTCTAGTCCATTATCAATAAGCAATTTCTACAGTACAGTAATAAACAAAATTCAATCGAAAAAGTTTTACTCAGTTTTAAGACTCTACTGTTTTTAACAAAAACAGAAAACTACAGCGTTGCTCGGTAAGGAAATATGCAAACCGTCGGTGGGTTATTTGTTTCTTTACAAAAAAACGTTATTTCACGAATTTTACGCAAATACTTAAAGGTTGACACCTTTTGATTACCTCATACCATGACTAAAGAGCGATGACCTATCACAATATGACGCATAAGGGTAAGCACTTGAGAGGAAGCATTGGGACAGTTTGTGCGGCAACGACGAAATTACCACGTAAGACATTGTACTGTAAATAGGTCATGCGTCTTTTTCAGGAATATGACGCACCGGTAGCTATTTTATAGTCAAAATTGGTAATTTTTCAAAGTACGCTCTATTATTTGCAAGTTAGAAAAAGCATTGCATAAGCCATTTGTAACATTTTCAAAAGCAATAAAATAAAAAAAGAAAATTTTACCTTGCAGAACATCAGCTTGTGTCGTACAAAGCCAAATAAAAATTAGTTACACTGCATGTAATCAATCTCGCTGAAGTAAAAGTGATGTCAAGCTTGTCGGAGAGTTTACAGTGTTGTAGGTGAGATAAATATCTGAAGGAAGTTTACCAGCAATTCAAATTCGATTTACGAGTAGTGTCATACTTTTCTAGCATAAAAATATTTAGTTAATTCACGCTTATCTGATTCTATCGAGCAATGGCATGTTGATTGCTGAACCAGGTTGTCGGCCAACACTGGACGTAAAATAGTGAGCTTTCGAATGTATCCTTACATTCCTTAGTTTATTTTAACCAACTGGCAGCTTGTTACGCTGCTGGTATACGGTGATATACGCCTGTAGTATCAAATTTTTGCTTAAATTAAAGATACGCTCGTACGCCCACATTTCTAAACCTAATCCAGACCAAGCCTAAAGCAATGTAAAACAAAATGGAAACTTATCTTCTCAGCAACTTTACTGTCAAGAAAAAATTACCAAGGTACTTCTTTCGTGGTCGTTGAGCAACGGGCCGCAGGTTTGTGGTAATAAGTGGCTGCAAAATACTGAAATAACCAAATTATACAGCAAAATCATTCTAATCAATTGTTTGGAAAGTAGCCTTTTTTTTGACGTGTAAAAAAATCTGAGACAAGTCCAGCAATAACTCACTCTATGAGTACATTACATTGAAGCAACATATTGCTTCTTCTTCAACTGCTGAAAAGTGATTTTTGCGATTTAAAAAAAAAATTATTAAATCTAGTTGTTTTTTTTGCTAGGTGATAGCACAAGTACTCGAAAGTTTTAAATTGGTCATTCTTTTTTTTTTTCTCATTAATTTGTGTTGTTAAAAAATAAAGTTTTAATTGAGTGTAATTGTTCTTAAATTTGAGAAATTTTGCTTGTTTTTTTGTTTAATTTTTTCTTCAAGTTGTTAAAAACGATTTCAGGAAGTTTCTAATGCCTACAAAATTTTTTTGTTGAATGACACGTACAGAAAAATAATACCGGTATTTACCACTTGAAGAAGTAACGAAATACAGTCCAGATCTTGACCACTTTAACACTAAAAGCATTATTTTATAAATATTTTTACGAGAGGACTGATGGTATTCTTAATTTGCTCTTAAACTGTGAAAGTTTATCAAAATTGCTCCTCGTTTTTTCATATAAGTAATTCTGGAATAGAAAAGACAACATAAAAAAAATTTCTACTAAAGAAAACTAGGAGGCTTTTGTATTTTATTAAATGCAACACTTAGCAGTAAAAAAATTAATGGCGGTATTCATTATTTTAATTGGTTTTCCATAGGATATTGGGAATTATACTGATATTACAAGAACTAATCGTGACAAATCTTTTGCAACGTGTTTTACGCCATTTATGTTTCAAAATCTGATTATCAGCGAAGTAGCGCAATTACCTGATGCTGCAAATAATTGGACTAATTGGGAAGTATGTGACCCGCCTTTACCATGTTGCTAGAAAAAAGCCGGCTTTGGGTATTTTTCTGGATATTGTCGATGCCTCCGATAATGTCACCTTCAATGACTTTGAAGCGGCTCTGCGAGGGCTGGGCATGTCTAAGATTCTCACATCATAGGTAGAGAACTTGTTAAGACATCGCAGAGTCCAAATAGAATTATATGGTTATAAAGTGAAAAGGGAAATGGTGAAGGGAAACCCACAATGTGGCATCCTTTCCTCTTTTTTGTGAAACTGCGTATTAAACAGCCTGTTGCTAGAGTTACGTAGCAAGGGCTTTTATGTTCAAGCCTATGCCGATGATCTAGCAGTGTTGATCACTGGCGCTGATATGGTTTGGATCAGAGCTATGGCCCAGAAAGCAATAAATATTGCTGCTAACTGGGCTTCGGAACAAGAGCTACAGTTTAACAGCAAGAAAACCGAAATTGTATACTGTTCACTCACAAACGAAATCTAGATTTGGGTTCCTTGTCCATGAATGGCTCAAAATTTGAACTTTCCAAGGAAACAAAGCGGTTAGGTATTACTCTTGACAGCAAGTTAACTTGGAAACCACATATTATCCGAATTGCCCGCATAGCAACTACAGCATTAATGCAATGTAGACAAATTGTGGGAAATAAAACCATCTATGATGAAATGAATATACACATTACGCAGCTATGATACGTCCAATCATGTCGTATGCATGTGTGTCCTGGGCTGGCGGCCTCAACAAAAGTATCTAGTGAGGAAACTCACAAGGGTGCAGAGACTTGCTTGCTTAATGATATCATCAGCTTTTCCTGGCACCTCTATTGGTGTTATGGAAATATTGCTCAACATAACTCCCACTGAGGAAGTCTTATTGGCTGGGGCAGTGCAAAAATCATACAAAATCACTGTTACAGGACTCTGGCAGGTTAACCCAATTGGTTCCTTTGGAAAAACCAAAAGCAATGTTGATGTTTGCAATGAGGCTAAAAGATTCTTACCTCTGCTGCAAATGCCAGCTGACCGAATAAAGAAAACTAAGGTACTTGAGAGAAATTTCGAATGTCAAATTATGGATAAAAAGAATGCAATCAGAACTGAAAGCGTTCTAAATCAGAACACTGTCAAGGTTTACACTGATGGCTAGAAACTAGATGGGAGAGTAGGTGCGGGTTTTTATGCAGATTATCCAATCAACTCCCCACAACAAGCATTCTTTCACCTTGGAATACACAGCACTGTGTTCCAGGCAGAGGTTTTAGCTACAGTATTTCAGAAGTGGCAAAGAACCAACTTTTGGAAAAAAATGCACAATCAAAGTATAGTTGTGCTGGTGAATAGTCAGGCAGCTATCAAATCACTCATAAAGTGTACTCTGCCATCAATTACAGTGCTCAACTGCATTAGAAACCTAAAACAGTTGGGTAAACAAAACCACGTCAGTATTGCCTAGATTCTTGGTCATGCAGGGGTACATAGTAACAAAGTGGCCAATGCTTAGCTAAATCAGGATCTAAATCAAAAATGCATGGTCCTGAACCATATTTTACAGTCCCTTATGCCAGTTGTGTAAGCACGAGTTGCAATTAATTCTGAATAAATTTTGTTCTTTAGAATTTTCCACAAAATTTGATGGGGTCTATTTGGAGAATTCATCGTCAATTTCAGCACTCTTTAGTTATTTACTTTAAACCATTTCGCATAAGGAAGACAGTACGAGTGCAACGCAAGCCAGTTCGAGTAGGCGGGCGCGAGCTCGGCTGGAACGGTCGGCAAACAAAGTTTGTTAATGTCTTTGTATCGATTCCAATAGATTGATAAAATAATCTTTTTGGTTTAGGTTGGGCTATTTTTATCGATTGCCTGCTAATAGCTTTATTTCTTAATTAAGTTATTATTTTTGTGTTACTTATGCCGCTCTCACACTTTAGCGAATTTGGCTTCAACTCCACTGCGAATCAATTCGCAGTGCAGTCTCAGCGCAGTCTCCGTAGAGTCTTCGTGGAGTTTCCGTAGAGTCGCAGAGCATGGTGAATCCTCTGCGAATGCGTTGCGAATTGACTTCTATTAATGTAAAAGAAAAAAAAAATTACTTGCATGATAAGAAAGCAGGTAAATTTAAAGAAAAGTTTATTTAGAAGATTAATTAAGCTTATTACTTCCGATGAAGAACTAAATTTTGATGACAGCTTTAATGTAGTAGCAAAAAAAAAGGACGAACGATGTCTGAAAAAACAAGATCGAAAATAAAAATGACTAAAACCGGTTAGTCTTCGCGACATAGCTATGATGTATTACGGCATACCTGAGCGGTAACGCGGTATTTTTTCAATGGTACCGTTGGTTCATAACCGCGATACTTTACCATTTAAAGGCGCTACTGGTTCTTTATAGAAATGCAAAAATTTCATTTAAACTAATGTGAAAAATAAAATGTTTTGAATTGGCATTGTAATTAAGGATAAATTTTAACATCTACGCTTGTGAAAATTCAGTAAAATCTTTCAAAACTTTTTAAAAGCAAAATTTTGAACTAAATGTAAACCAATCAAATTGTTCCTCTTTTTTTAACGTTTATTGTCGTAACTTAATTTCAAAATCACAAAAGCAATAAAGTCATGAATACAGGGAGTCCTCGACTTACGATGTTGGTCCGTTCTTGAGACGCGGTGTAACCCGAATTTCAGTGTAAGTCGGAACATTATACATCAATTACACTATACGTATCATATACACACGGAAGCTTAGTGATTATTATTCGTTCATAATGGTAATAGTTCGCAATTGCCACGTCATTTACGATGCAAATGACGAAAACCAATGAGCCCAACTTGATCACAATGATCCAGTTTAAGGGCTTTGATATTAGAGTACTGTATTATCATTTATATTTTCATGGAGTGCGTTCGTAACCTCGAAACAGCGTAAGTCGGGACCGTCGTAACCCGAGGACTTACTGTAACTTTCGAATCACAGTAGCTTTATTATAGCGTATTACAGTAGGCGCCGCTTAATATGACCACCTTGGGACCAGATCATTTTGGTCATAATATTCAAAGCCGAATGGTCATAAAATCCAAAATCGCCATAACCGCGCCTGAATCTACGCCGTAAGCCACAAGAAGTCCAAATACCGTCAAATTCATCGTTTAACCGAAGTAACAGTGGGACGTTGGCAGTCAAACAAAGTATAGTACTGTAACAGAACAAGTGACGGTAAAACTAAGTACAGTATGTAACAATATCTACTAGCGGTGGTACAGCATAACAAAGCAAATAACAGTCACAGTAACGTTTAATCAAAGTAACATATTGGTACAGAGCGCACACACTATAGCGCACATGCAGCATGCATGCGCACAGAAAATACGCATGTTGAAAAGGCGAAGTTATGAGTGTTTGGCGGGAAAAAATACTTTACGGCAATAGAAGAGATGGAGAAAATGTTGGTCATATTATCCGAAATTTGGTCAAATTAAACGGAGAATTTTAAATGAAGAAAATCCTACCGTACCAAATTGGTCATAAGTAGCGGTTGGTCATATTATACATGGTCAAAATAAGCGGCGCCTACTGTACTATAATTTTTATTTTTGTTCAAGTCTTTATTATTTCGGTGATTGCTGTGATTGAAGAGGATATATGCTCAGCAAATGGGCGCAGTTTTCATCAAACAGATTTCCCTCAAAATCAATTTTACTGAAATATGCAACTTTAATGTCATTTGACACAGCTGCTACTTTAATGTACAATTTGTTGCAAGCGTAAAATTTAAATATATCCAGCTTTAGAACAGAAAAACTGGACTTCAGAAATAGTTTTGCCGATAATAAAATAGCCAAAGTTGTCGCAAAACGTTCTATTTGAGAGACGTTTAACGTAGTCATTAATTATCAATTTACAAACAACTAGCAAAAGGATTAGATGTCCTGCAAAGTGCAAGTTTAAAAAAAAGCAAAATATATTGGAAATTAACTAATTGTTGTTCCAGGGCATAAGGCATGATTGCTTTCAAAAACAAGCACATTGCTTTCAAACCAAGCGGGTAAGCTAATAATTTTATTAGTATATTGCAACACTACTCTTCTAAACCACTGCATTTATCATACTACTCGGCTATTAACAGCTGTAGGCAAACTTAGTGTTTTAACTAAACTCGAACATTTTCGGCGTTATATTAAGCGCCTTCATAAAAAAAACTTAAAACATGGCAAATGAATGAAGTAATAATCAGTGCACTGTCAAAATTAATTCAAAATAGCAACTGCATTTTTTGAACATACAATTTGGATTTTCTACTGCATCCGGCTAGACTGGCATTTTATGGCTTAGGCATTTCCGAGTAATAAGATAAATTAAATTAGAAGTTCAATTAAGTATAAAAATATAAAGCTAGCCTAGCTTGTAGTAGCCCTGTAGTACGATAACGTAGTGGTGTATTTAAATTGTGTTGCAATATGGTTCCTGAAAGTAACTTCTCTACTGAAACTATAAATTTTATAATTGCACTAGTACAAATCTTATCAAACGACACTCATTCATTCAACCAAAAGTTATCCACATCCTGATGCCGCCAGCTACAACCTACGTTTGAATAAAGACACAGCAAAAGTCAAGCCAATTCTACAAAAACCCAAAGAGTCACCCATCAATTGAAATGGATCCCAGCAATCAGTTATCAAGCGTAGAAATGAAGATGTTTTTGTTGAATCTTGTTTTTTATTGAAAAAAGCACAGCATCTAAAAATAAACATACTTTTTATTTTTGTAAACCAAAGAGTATAATAAAATTTAAAAAAACATGTTTTTTTTTAAAAACACGGCCCCCCCAAGAAAAAAACATGTTTTTTTTGCTAAATCAAGGTTCTGCTGCATGTGTACGTATAGCAGCGCAGTTTTACCACCGCACTAGGAGACAAAGGCCAAAAGATGACCAAAGCGTTGTGTTCTGCAATGCGTTATTAGGTGCACATAGCTATAATAAATCGTCAAGCTTCAAGATTATTAACTAAATTATTAATGTTTCATCGATTTCATGGAAAGCTCTTCACTGTTTTAATTGTAAGCTAACCAATTCTAGACAGTACGTATTAATTTTTTTCCACGCATTTTACCTCTCCAATCATATTTTCTTCCTGTCAGAAGCTTTTCAGAGTCGTACAGACTTCCTCGATAACGATCTCTTGTCTGGTTTGAAATGCATTGAGCACTGAACAGTATCGTAATTCGTAACAGCAGCGTTCAGCCAACAAAAATTTTAAAGAGAGAATATGAAGTTGTCTTTACCGAAAATTAAAAATTCTACATCATCTAAAACATGTTGAAACGTCAATTATAGCTTTCCAAATTATTGATTCTTGCTCGAGCTTTATGGAAGTGTAAAGTTCATCATGTCAGATTATTATGCATTCTGCGTGAATCTTTCTTTCTATATTGTAGCAGCACGAGTGAAGTGTTTCACTTGAGAAACTCTAAAGCATTAATAGTTGTTCTGCTTTCGCTTGGTCGTGAAGCTTTACGCACCGCAGAGATGGAAACCGGTCGGGTCAACCGGCACCGGTCGGGTTGCCGGTCGGGTCGAGATTCTTCGACCGGCCGGTCTAGCCGGTTGAAAAACCGGTCAAATTCTCCTTTCTGGCAACTAAAAAACATCTAAGCACTAACCGAAATATACTTATATATTTTATCATAAATAAAACGTTTTATAAAAAATCAGTATTAACAAACCACATCTTTCGAAAACACTTGTTGAATGGTTTCAAGCTGTGATTGATATGCTGTGACCATTAAGACATGCACATCCAGGGACGTATGTAGGGTGGGAGTATTGTGCCATGCCCCCCCATTTTGGGCCGCGGCATAAAGCAAAAAAGTGCAAAATATACGTTAAAATCGCGTAATCAGATTCTAATAAAGTATGCATGTGGAAGAGGATTGCGCTACCTGGCATTTTAGCATCATTTCAATCAGCTTAAGAGTAGAAGTGGCGCAGATTTCAGATTTTTTAGTACATGCTAAAATCTTGCCGTTTTGAAAAGCTTTTTTCAACTTAAATTTACCACACTCTACACTGGGCAAGAACGACATAAAGCTCTTATTTTTTATATCTAACGAACCATCGCTTGTTCTGAAATAGCAGCATTTCTACAAACTGCTGGGGCACATTATATTTCGAATGTTTTCTAGCCAATGTAATAACAGTTTAGTGTTTTCAATGAGAATAACGGATGCGTTGCGTTCATCGGGATAGTTATTCATAACCACTTTGTAGTAACGATGAGTTTATTTATTGGTTTGACGTTTCGCTTCCAAACCGGGAAGCTTCTTCAGAACAATTTTCAGCAGTGCTGCCTTTGCAGTTACAAACAGATAAATGAGAAAAAAATAACAGCAGAAGATAGGTAACAGTAAAAACATACGAATTACTATTATACCCAAAAACATTAAACTGATGGAGCAATAACATTATGTAATATTGAAAATTATGTCACTAGCAGCGTGAAAAAAGGAATACTGAAAAATTATGTCACTAACAGCTTGAAAAGAGGAACACTGAAAAATTATGTCACTAATAGGCGAAAAAAATTAGTAACATTCATAACAACAAGGCTGCTTTACTAACAGTTTGAGAAAGTATGAAAAGGATCTATTGCAAAACATTATGTACTGGAAAGGTTTTTAGCTCCGCAGAGATTTTTATACGGATGGAACAATTAATTTAAATCTCTGTGGAGCTAAAAACCTTTCCAGTACATAATGTTTTGCAATAAATCCTTTTCATACTTTCTCAAACTGTTAGTGAAGCAGCCTAGTTGTTATGAATATTATTTATTTTTTTCACGCTGTTAGTGACATAATTTTTCAGTATTCCTTTTTTCAAGCTGTTAGTGACATAATTTTTCAATATTCCTTTTTTCACGCTGTTAGTGACATAATTTTCAATATTACATAATGTTATTGCTCCATCAGTTTAATGTTTTTGAGTATAATAGTACAAGTATTGCGATATTCGTATGTTTTTACTGTTACATATCTTCTGCCGTTATTTTTTTCTCATTTATCTGTTTGTAACTGCAAAGACAGCACTGCCGAAAAAAAGTTTAGTATTTGCTGCCTGGCAAATTCTAAATAATCTGTTACCAATAGCTAAGAAATTGTAACTTCATTTTTTGGCCTTTTGCAAAATATCATTACAAAGAACCTTTAATAGTTTAGCTTGTGCCCTCCAGTGTTTTTTATGCTTATTTTGTGTACGGTTTGCGTTGCTCAAAACAGGACTTTCAAACCGAAACTTAACCAAAAAAGGTCTTAAAATTGAGCCATTTTTGCAAAAAAAAACAAACTTTTTTTGCCTTTTTTTTCTGAGACCCCCGTCCAAAGTCACAAATTTTAACACCTCAACCATGCCCCCCTTTTGGAAATTTTTCATTAGATACATTGAACAGTGAACAAAAACCTTCTGTAAAAAACCAGTCGACCGGGCCGGTCAACCGGCGATGATCTTGAAATTTACCGGTCGGGTCGGGCCGAGAAAATCCTGACCGGTTCCATCTCTGACGCACCGTGATACCCTTAAACAACACATCTATTTAACGAATTTAATAGAACAATTGAAAACAAAGCTCTTTTTTGCCAGTGCGATAACAAAAACAGCTTAACATTTGCAAACATCGCAGCGATCATCAGTTAGGCCTACTGCAGCAACAGTTTTCAATGCTGAATACAGTATTAAAAAGAGAACGCATAGCATAATAGTACAAAATTATGAACTGTGTATTATGTAAATAAAGGACAAATATTTCATAGAATTGCTAACGTTGTTATAATTGGAAAATCTTCAGATGTTCGAAAATAATTAAAATTTAAAGCTTTACTCCTATAACCTCAGTTTTTTTGAAACAAAACTTTATTTTTAACATGCATATTTTGTATTAACGATGCAAGAAGTTCAGTTAAAAATTAAAATCATAAAAAAATTAAAAACCCCACTACAGTCTGTTTCCCTCTAAAGGGTTCGTCAGGCGGGGTAGAACTTATTCAAATAGAATTGAATTGAATAAGTTGATTTGAATTGAATTGAATAAGATTCTACAGTATTTGAATAAGTTCTACCCCGTCTGACGAAACCTTTAGGGGGAAACAGACTGTAATGAGATTTTTAATTTTTTAATGATTTTAATTTTTAACTGAACTTCCTGCATCGTTAACTGGCTCTGGCCCAATGTCCATTGAGAACTCTCGAAACTGGGAAGACAGTGTACATATTTTTTATTATTTAGATTAGAATACTTCTGGTCCATCTCTAACATTATCTTTTTGTCTGTGGTATTTAATAAGCTATAGCCAGTCAGACTAGTTTTCACTGATAAAAATGTCCCCAAGTTACATTGGTGCAACTAAGCATTAGTGGAAACTGGAAAGCAATCCTAAGTCTAAGTCATTCAGTTACATTGGTGCAGCTAAGCGTTGGTGAAAAGCAATCACAAGTACAAGCAATTCAGTAACATCTGCATGTTAACATTTAGATCATCGATGTCGCTGGTCGTCGATGTCTGGGCGGCTTGACTTGGATGTTCAGATTGCTGACCAGTAGTGCGCTGTATCTTTTGAAAAACAAATACAAGTTAGTTTTGATGCTCTGCATTGGTCAGTCGGTTGCGTTTGGCTGCGTGAATATTGCTATAGCAGCTAAAAGATCGCTCCAAAGCTGCAGTAGTCGATGGTAATTTTAAAAGTCTACCAGCAATCTTACTCAATTCTTGGTTGGTACAATAACCGTTCAACCAAGAAACTGGAGAAATGTTTGCAATACTTTTCCACAAAAAAAGCATAGCATAGAACCCAATCTTGCCAAATACAGAACGCAATCTTGAGGAACTTTTGATGAATCTACAGTCAGTAACTCACAAGAGGAAAAAGTTTTAGCAAGGCCGCACATAAACTCGATCGCAGCAACTTTTTCCTCATCGCAGAGCAGCATTTCATGCTTACGAGGATCCAAAAAATAGGCCGCTTTATGAATGATTTTGATGCAAAATTCTTCTCTTTCAGCAAAAATGGTTGCAATCTTTTCTTGCTCTTGCAAAGAAAAAGGAACCGACTTAAGGTTGTCCCTGATGTCACGTCGAACGTTTGAGTAAAGTTTGTACACTTCAGCCAGGTTTGGAACGTCTGCTTCCAATTGAGTGATTGCTGAAGACAATGGTTTCAGTAAATTCACTACTGCTTCATTGACGTTCCCAAAATCATCATCTAAAATCGTCTTTTTCACTTCTTTCGCCAAGGTGCTTTTTTCTGATATTTCCGATACAGCAAGTTTTCGTAAGACAACCTTATTTTTTTGCACACTCTCCAAACAAGTGACCACAGATCACCACCTTGTCTTGACCGGCAGTTTCACAGTAACATTGACTTTTTCAACTTTCTGCATAGTTTTCAGTAAATCCAACAGCATGTGCTTGCTTTTAAATTCTTTGACAATTTGTTTGGCCTGATGTTTAACTTTCTTTAATGTCTCCAATTTCATTAGATCACCAAAAATTAAATTCATGCTATGAGCAGCACAGCCATAACAAGTTAGTTCTGAATACTTTTCCCCCAACAGTTTCCAAGAGTTTTTCATGTTGCTTGTATTATTTGTTACCAAAGCTATAGGCATTTTGCCGCGTTCTTGTTTGACTTCGTCAATGACACCTGAAACTGCCTCTGCTATATATTCTCCAGTATGGCTTTGCATCTCAGTATGAATCGATTTCCAGAAAACAGACTGAGGCACACTTAACAAGCAGTTGATAATTGGCTCATATCAAATGTTGCTCCATCCGTCGCACATTATTGCTACTGCATCACTTTGACCAACTTTTATCAGCGTTTCATCTCGATTTTTTCGTACTCTGAAACTAGTAAGGGCTCTGACGCTTCATATCTACTTGGGACTACGTAAGCTGGTCTGATAGCTTTAAAGAAGCTTGCCAATGTGATTTTTTAACCATGCAAAATGGTGTGCCACTAGCATACATAGCACGCGCAAGCAATGCATTTAGCTTTTCTTGTTCGCTTGTGGAGATTTTGTCAGCAAAGTGTATCAGTGTCAAGCGTGCATCTATTTGCTTCGGTTTCTTTGGAATTGAGTTTGCAGAACTTGTGGAAAAATCAAACAGCCAATTTTCAATTTCGCTTGCTTCATTACTGTCGTTTTTTGTTGTGCAAGTGATTGAAACATGCAATTTAGCCAGATATTTGTCTTTGACCAATTTAGGACAGGAGATGCATTTCTCAACATGAGTTTTCATTCTTTTACCATTTTTGACTACACTGGTTTGACAAAACTTCTTAGTTGTTACACTGTACTCTTGGAACTTTGGTATCTGAAGTTGACACATCTTTAAATAATTTGCTCACAGCAAGTTTCTTTCGACCAGGCATTTCAATTTTCAAACTACTGACTAGATTTTAATTTAAGTAAAATTATATGCATGATAAAAAATAAGCAAGGGTAATGAAAACATTGCAGCTCTTGGATTTGAATTGAGAGGGTTTACGTAAACATGGTAATATTGAAAATAGGCCTAATGTTGTCTGGGTTAGCCAATAACGTTTTAGAAATTTTTTCACAAGTGAAGAAAGAAAATTCATCCCAATAAAAGAACTGCAAATTTGATGTTTTATAGCAATGGCTTATAGTAGATATTGCTAACTTATACCTGTTCACTTTTGGATTAAATGCACCTACTTTCGTTGGTTTCTGTTCAAAGCAACTTGACGAGCTTTCAGTTTTTATGGCTATTTTCACTAAAAGTTCAGGCTTCTATTTTGGTTTATGTTTGCTGCATCAGTGCTTGGGCTCGGGTTGATTAGCTCACTAGAGAACATAAAATGAACAGTTTTGTATGAAGTATTGTAATGCTAGATTGTATCGCTTGACTAGGCTATTTCGGGCTGCTAGATAGGCTTAGTACCTGTATTGTACACTACAAAAACTTACTATTCAGTGCTGTACCAAACTAACCAAACTGCACTGCAAAAAGTTATGACTTGTGCAGAATTTCCTGTCGTCGCCAGCATACAAGGTCGAAAGATCGTCTTATATACACCTGTTTTTGAAACCATATTACCTATCGCGTATCAAGTCACCATTTCAGAAGTTGAATAGTTATTTCCGCGCTTACTCATAAAGGGTACCTAACAGGGAGCCCGGAGACAACCCAGGGCATGAACTTACGACCCACGTAGTCATAAAGAAAATTTGCACAGCATGCAATAAGCCTATGTCAGCAAATTATTTTGTTTTTCTGCCACACCATGCTGCTTAGGAAATCGATGTCTGAAATTATTGTCTCTGTAATGTCATTATGGTGTGGCTAGTTTTTAGCTTTAATAAAATAACAAAAAAATACCTTTTTTCGGTGCTTGCTTTAAAAATCACCATTTGCTTTGTTTTTATTCATTCAGTAAATTTTTTGAGATATACGTTTAACTTGTTGATGCATTTGCTAGCGCTGGTAACGCATCTTTTAAAAATCCCGTCTGCCCCCATCTACCCTGTCTACTTCGTTTTTGCCTGTCTTGCAAAATGCTTTTGATTGACTGTTTTCTTTGCTTGCAATAAAGTTGTCAGTTGAGACTACAACTACTTTGTTTTACTGTCGAGGAAATAGGCGGGTTGGAAAAATGATCCACTTATCATTTTCCAAGATCTGAGTTCTCTGGGTCTGAGTTATCTAACTTGCTATACTGTATTCAAAGTTATTTTTCGAGACGACACTGGTACATTTTCCGTTCAATATTTTCCCGTTGGTTAGGTTGTAAAAATATAGCTTTGCTTGTAAAACAATTTTTTGCTTTGCAGCTGATTGTTTTGATAAGATAAGCTTTCCTTGTTAGCTCGATAATTGTTTCGGAGTCATAATTTATGTCAAGTTTTGTAAAAACCTCTTCTAAAATTTTGCTTTGGTAGCAAGTTTGGTATATCTTTGTAGGAAGTAGATGTAAAAGTGTCTTTTGAGTAAATGTAAAAATCTTTTTGTTTGGGAGGCGTTGGCCAAGTTTTCTTTTCTAGAAGCAGTCGAGTTGTTATGTGTCACGTATAATAACTTTGAATGCCTGAGTTGTGATTATTTGCTGTGCTTTAACGTGTACATGACTGGTTCTTTAGTTTTGCCGCCTTTTTGATTTGGAATATTCGAGATGATTTGTTTGTAGTATATTCTACTATTTTCTGCAGTTATCAATTGTTTGCTTGTTTACCATTCTTAATTGCTATATTTAGACTTGAAGTTTGTGACGTCATAAATATGTTATGGTAAGCTTGTGTATTTTTTTCTATTGTGACGTATCGTGGATTTTTCTAGGATATTCGATTTCTTTTGTTGTAGTATAAATAGGCGCGTCGTTTTTCATTCAGTATTCTAATATTCTAAGAGTGGGTGATTTTAGATATTGGTTTCGTAGGCAGTTTTGCCGAGTTTGTGTATCTGTGGTTGGCTTGTGTAGCCAGATAGTTGGCGATCTAAATTGGTCGATCGCGAGAGTGTGTAAGTTGCGACCTGAACCTGGTCGGTCGCGATTAGGTCTTTTACGATCTGAATTGGTCGACCGTAAGAAGTGTTAGTAGAGCGATTTGGCTCAGTAAGAGTGTTTGTGTTTCAATCTTAAATAGAAGTTTTAGTTTAAGATTGGTGTGCAGCTTTCTGAGATTCAAGAAGCTAAAGGAACTATCAACTGACATTTTCGATTCGTCAATTAACATCTCAGTCATTCTCTAGTTTTAGTCGACGTGGGCGATTCTAGAGATTAAAGGTTGTACTCTAGCCAAGTATCAACGATCGCGACATTATGCTTGAGGTTGATCGTGAGTTTGACGGATCTATTAGCTTTATTACATACGTGCAAAAAACAAAAACAAACAGATAGTTAAAACCCCTCTATGTGCTGTCAGCATAGTCACTAATATTTATTGACTAAGCTGGCAGCTGTTGGAAAAACGCAATTGGTTTCCAGCACTAAGTGTCCAGCAGAGCACAAGGACCTTCACCTCTTCAGTCAAAACTCAAAACCAACTGTTGGAAATAAGATTTTCTTCAGCGTAAATAAAACTGACGAGGCAAAAACTTACTGAGGTTCACTCTTCTAACTAAAACAAATTAAAATTATGACTAGTAGCTTTAAAAGAAATCAACGTCCTGTTAATACCCATTCCAATGACACTTTGACGCCTCCACGTGTACAACAAACCAAAGACTTAACAAAGCACAAATTCTGGAGGCAATTTGCAAACTTCCAAATTAAATTATTACCGGTTCCATCGTGTTGCAAAACAACATGCAATTAAGTGCCAGGAAAACAGTGTGATTTGATGATTACACGCGAATTTGGTAACAGCCTGTAAAGCAAATAAACGCGGCTGTTTTAAGCACCAACATCCAAAGTCTAAGGTTCGGTTTTCTTAAAGGTAAATAACATTATGCCCAAACTTTAAAACAACTGTTCTGAAACAGCAGTACGTAGGGTTTTTTCTTTTAAACAGTCATTAACAAAAGTTTAAGACCACCCCCCAGTAGCGTAGCCAGGGGGGGCTATAGCCCCCCCCCCCCCCCCCATTGGCATGTCGACCAAAATGCAGAATGGGAAAAACACTACGTTTTTAGCACTTTTGAGACTGTTTTATGCACTGGAGTGGACAAAATAGTGATTTAAAACGTCTTTTGAAACATATGTTCAGAGGGGGCTGATTTGTCAAAAATAAAACCAACAAATAAATGAAAACTTTGAAAAATGGTAAGAAATAAGCAATCAAATTTGATCGCAAGTGTAAAAATGCTAAACATAGTTGTCATCAACAAATATACTATAAATGTAAACATAGGTGTCATCAACATTATACCATTAGCCACCTCCCAAATAGCCCATTTATGCCACCAGTTTAATCTTGTTTGCACTGCCAATTTCTAATCCACGTTTTAAAAGCATTATTTTTTTATCAAAATAGCCCTAAAATGAAGTTATTTTTGCAAAAAAATGCAAAATTTTCGAGCGCTGGGGGCAAAGCCCCCAGACCCCCGTGCCTCCGGCGGCTAGGGACTTTGCCCCCAAACCCCCAGCCTCCGGCGGCTGGGCGCGGAGCCCCCAGACCCCCAAAACAGCCCCCTCATTGCGAATTTCTGGCTACGCGCCTGCCAGCCCCCAAAAATTGATCATCTTTTAACCTGACGTATTATTGCGTCAGCCAATTATTTCTATTGCATTATCTTGTTTGTCTTAGAGTTAAGAGTTAGTTGGTCAATCAATTACATTTCTTTGCTCATTATTTCACTTGAACAGAAAATTCGGCATTTTTTCGAAAATTCCAGTAGTCCGAAATGAGCAGAAAAAAGTCCTTGACCGAGGTTCAAAGGGCTCAAATATTCATTCTACATAATGAAGTAGTGTCCGAAAGTCAAATTGCAGCGCGTTTGAATGTTAGTAAGACAGAGTACACCAGGCAATTACCAAACATGTCTCTGAAGGAATATTCTGTGACAGAAAACGCAGTGTTAGACATCAAAAAACCATCATTCGTGACGGTAACCTCACTCGAAGAATAGTAGTTCGCTCTCCAACAATTTCTACGGAGAAACTTCAAGCCGCCTTACTTCGAAAAGGTACGAGAGTGACTCAGATGACCATTTTCCGATGTTTGAGCAGAGAATTCAACCAAAAGTCGTTTAAACCAGCCCAAAAACCGAGACTCACGCCAGTCATGAAAGCCAAGAGGCTGGCGTTTGCCAAGAAACACCGTGATTGGACTATTCTACAATGGTCAAAAAATCTATTCTCGATCGAGTTAACCTTCCAACAGTTTGTTGTTAGAAAAAGGCACGTAAGAAGACCTCCTGGCAAGCGTTATGATGACAAGTATACGGTATCTACCATGAAACACCTTTCAAGCCAGATGATTTGGGGAACATGGAATCGGTGGCTTGTTCTTTTTACCCAGTGAAACTACCATGAACGGCGAAAAGTACGTTCAACTGCTCTCTGATAAACTCCAGCTACACATGCAAGTCCTTAGATACAATATATTTATGCAGGATGGCGCCCCGTGCCATAGATCGAAGTTGGTGACGATTTTTCTGAAGAAGAAGAAAGTGAAGGTCTTGGACTGGCCTGGAAACAGCCCTGATCTCAACCCGATTGAGCATTTATGGGCGGTAATAAAGGATAAAGTCGCGGAAAAGCAGCCTTCAAGTCTTCCAGACCTTTGCCGGGCCATAAAAGAAGTTTGGGTAAAAGAGATATCAAAGGAATACTGCACCAACCTCGTCAGCAGCATGCCTCGACGCCTAGCTGCAGTCTTCCAAAACAATGGTGGACATACAAAATACCGACTTTTTGAGTATTTGTGCTATGAAATGAGTCCAAATAAACTTTGTTGTATTAGAGATGTGACAGATATCGAAAAGGAGTCAAATAAATGAAATGTATGTACATTAAAAATGGTTTGTTTTCGATTTATTCGAAAAAAACAGGACGGTCTTAAACTTTTGTTAATGACTGTAGTAGGAATTTTTCACAAAGGGATTTTAACTACCTGTTTTGTTTTTGTTTTTTGCGTGTATGTAATGTAATCATGCTAAGCCATTAGTGATGCAGTTTAACTATTAATTTCAACCGTTAATGTTTGTGACGCAAAAGGCTATGGAAATACTGCTGTGAATATTCTATTGCGGTCCATCAAAGACTTGGCAAGTGCCGTTACTTTTATATTTTTTATTTACGTTAAATCGAAGAACCTGCTTGTATTGTAATTTGTCATTGATTGACAACATTTTTATTAATAATATTTAATCAACGACCTTAGACCGCAACCTAAGAAAACGAAACTATGTATTGATAGATTGGTTTATTCTTGTCGATCAAACTCAGGGGTACACAACCTTTTCTCTACTGCTAGCCGCAAAACATCCCATAAATGCACTAACGGCCGCCACTAGTTAAGGTCATTTTTTACAAATTGTACGAACTTACGTTTTAAGCCTTACAATTTAACTGCCGTAAATGCTGCCGTAAAAACTTCTTATTCTCACTTCTATTCTCCGAGTCAAGAATATTCTCGTTATTTATAAGCAAGAGGAACAATCCCGAAAAATCTAAGGGAAGCTATCTCGTTCGTAAGAATCATACCATTTTGACGACACAGTCAGAAATTTGTACACGGCATTAAAGTAGAGTAATTGCGAAGTAACAAAGCTGAAGTTTCGGGAATATAGTAGTTAAAATAAATTGTAGTAACGTTGAAAAGTTACGCAACTATCGAATAGGAACTTTCTGGAAAGGACTCGGCTGAGCAAGTGTAAGCGGCAAATAGTTACGCATAGGTAAATAACAGCGCTGGGATATTATCGTCTTCATTAATTGTACAGTTAGCAAATCGTAACTTTTCCAAACAGTTATTTCTTAACAGTTATGTAGCAAAACATTTTAATGAATGCACGACCGCCACAACGTTCATCTTGAAGTGCAGTTTCACGGCTGCAAAAAATCCTTTTAAGGCCGCATGCTGCCGTAAGGCCACAGGTTGTGCGTCTCTGATCTAGCTGAACTTAAAAATTTTTCTGGCATTTTCAAACTTGCTGTAGGCCATTCAGCACGCTAGCTCTCTGCATTACATTAGCACTAGAATTACGGGCATTTTTGTATACCTTCGTTTACGGAGGTGTCGTTTTCGACACTGATGCGCGTAACGTAAAACATAAGCTGTAATACCGCAAAGTTTCAGCGTTTATCTGCGCTTTCTTGTTAAAATTAAGTTTGCTATGAGATATTTAATTTTTAACTCTGAATTCTAGCATTCAATGCATCGTAGTTCGATTCCAAGAACTTTGTAATTAGTAGAAAAATAATAGCAAAAGTCAAATGACAGGTAGTTTATTCTACAACATTGCATTGCTAAGTTACAGTAATTTCAATTACATACGAGAAGAGCAGTATTTGCACTTGACAAATGTTACTTTCGATCCGCTAACGGAGCAAGTTCCACAAGTTGGCTTTGTGCAACTCAAGCACAAACAAGTAGTTGCATTGTTGCAACTTTTACCGTGACATTTTCTTCTTTTGCGATCTGGGTAGGCGGCAGGAACAGCGACAGCAGATGTAGATGTACCAGTACGTGTTGATTCCGGCTCATTACGTAAATTTGTCATCAACTGAAAAATAAACTGTCGGCGACTAATGCGATTTCTAGTACATTTTACAAACAATATTTTTGCATTTATTGCTGCAATATCAAGAATATTTACCCATACAGAAAGGGGCCCACGTCTTGAAGTAGATCGAGTCGTATAGAGACGAGTCATCTGGTCGAAACAGTCAACACCAACTTTATTTTTGTTATAAAATAATATAACATTTGGCTTTTGTTTACGAGAATCAGTGTCCACCTCTGGCGAGGAATGCATGGTTGAAAGAAGACATACAGACTTGTTGCGTTTTGGTTGGTAATTGACAAACAAAGCGTTGCTTCTATCATGCCACATAAAGCGGCTATGATAGATTTTGTCTGGAAGTGGTTGCGTCATTTGAAACGACAACTCACGGCGATTTTTTCTTATTGTTCCTACAATCGATATTTTGTTCCTTACAAGTTTTTCAGCCACTGGTAATGAAGTAAAAAAGTTATCACAAGTGATGTTGTAACCTTTTCCTTTTATTTTATCTGTGAGCTTTAGCATCACAGATTCCGCCAAAGGAGTTCCTCCTCGCTCTTCTCGTTCTTGAGCCCCAAAATACGGTATGATATTAGCTACATATTTCGTTTCGACGTCTGCCAATACCCAGAATTTTATCCCGTATTTGTCCGGCTTGTTTGGCATGAACGTGATGAAGTGGCAACGAGATTTTACATGCATTAGTTGCTCATCTATAGTAAGGGAAAATTTGCAGTTGTATTTTGTTTGGCACATAGATGAAAACGTTCCAAATACTTCACGAATTGGCGCGAATCTATCTGCTCTAGGTCCAGTCCTCTGTCTGTTTGGCTTATCATCAAATCTCAAATATTTGAGAATTTTTAGAAACCGGTCTTGTGGCATCGTTTTTGAAAAAACAGAAATTCCATATTCTTTGTTGAAGAGGAACCATAAGGGATGATTTTTTCCATACAGACCTCTACCGTACTGAAGGGCAATGAAAGCTTCCAATTCACTTAGAGTCAAGGAAAAGTTCGTATCTCCTCTTTTGTGAGCCTCTTCAGTTGTGTATTTCACAATAGAGCGAAGAATAACTTCAGGAATGAAGTGCTTCCATGCATCATATGATGTGGAAATAGACTGCGAAACTTGTCTGGGGACACCACTCGCACCTGTATATACATTGTGGGCAGGAGTTCTTCCAACGACCGAAGTTGGACTATTTTTCCATACCGTCTTGTCCTTTCCTAAATGTGTTGAAGCACCATTAGCATTTGATCCAAAAGAAGAATTGGAAATATCTGAATCCGAATTGCTGGATTCGCTACTTTCATAGCTGTCCGAGCTGCTGCTAAGCAGACGCCTATCTTGTCTTTGTCTAGCAGCATCAACAACTGAAGAAAGACTTTCATCTTCTTGTTGATCTTCTTCCTCATCTGATAAATCATCATCAGTGAGCCAGTCAGTAATCAAATCGGCAGCTTCTGCTGCACTGTGCGGTTGATGATTCATAAGATCTTTGACCAATTGCAACAATTTAATACGTCTCTTACTCGTCACTAAAATAAGAATCAAGCAAAAAAGTAAATAAATCTTTAAAACAATTATTCCGTCTAAAACAGTTTTACAAATCATTATGCCGTAGAAAAGGATAAACTAAAACTTATCTATTTTATTAGTTCAATAAACAGTAAAGCTTCGCTGTCAGTATCCCGTGTACATTCGCTGAGCCTAACCTCTTCATCTTCAGTCTCCGATATAGTACAAAAAATAGGGCATTTTTTGTTTTATGAAAGCGTGCTGAGTAGACTAGTTTTTCTCTACAGCTTGTAATAAAAACGCTTTTCTGTAGTCTATACTGAAAGCTACCTGTACATTCCTACAATTTACAAATATCAAATTTACAACTAAACAGTTTCTCACCGCAGTTTTGTTGACAAATCTAATTATACAACTCATAATTAGACTTTCAAACAAAAGTGAGCAAACAGAAACCAGACAAAAAAGCGCATTTGATGAGCTTCAGAACTTTTCGCAAGCAGAAACGCTATATAGTGTCGAAAATGACACTTCCGTAAACAATAGGGAGTAAGAGTTAACACATCTAAAGTAATTGATAAAAAAAAATAATTTGTTATAAAATGTTATGGATGGTTTATAGTAATAAATTTTAGGAAAAGTCAAAAAAAATTTACGCCCTGTAAAGCAAATATCTGGAGATACAACAAAATAAAAAAATCTTGGTGTCGAAAACGACACCTCCGTAATTCTAGTGTTAAAATTGCAGCAGTCTATTTTGGGCAAAAGAAGTGCACTTCAAATTAAATTCAGAAAAGAGGAAATGGAGGACATATAAGAAGCTCTGCATTGAAAAAGAAGGATGCTACTTTGCAAAACTATTGCAAAACTGTAAAAAGAATTTGCTGCTAGAATAAATTCATTCTACAAGGTTCAAAAAGGACAAGCATTACATCGCACTCAAGCGGGCCTTATATCTGTACTTTGTTACACCAACAACCGAAATTAATCAAATTTAAAAATAATTATTCTTTCTGTATTCCTAATGATGCTTTGAAATGACAACAAAAGATTGATTGACGTCACTATCGGCTGAGAATTGTGCAGTGGAAATATATTCTAAAATGCAGGAATTGTCTTTTTTTCAATTAAAAATACACAACTTTGTTTCATCAAACGACTAAAAAACAAAAACACGGCCAAAAAAGCAATCGCAACAAAACTGTTTTTTTACATCTCTAATCAATGTTACAGGAAAACTCGGCCACAGTCTTAAACGTGCGCAAATACCGACCGGATAGAGATGACTCGTCAAGCACACCCAAGTTCACAATTCGAACAGTTCACTATTGACTAAGGTGCACCAATCACAATCACTAGAATCGACGTCTTTCGAATGACAGTTGACGCTCGACGCTTTGACGTGAACTCTGACGCAAACTTTTGACGGTTTTCTAAAATAAACACAACACAATGCGATAGATAGCAGGCACAGATCGGTTTTAACAGCGTAAAACAATTAACATTCTTTATGAGAAAATTAACATTATTTCAGCTTCAGGCTTTTACGAATAGCATCATTAGAAAAGAGAAATAATTATCAAAGCAAAATAACAAATCCAAATTTGCAATATAACGTTCACAAATCAATTAAATATCGAAAATAAAATGCACAAAACTTACCAGTTATTTTGAGACGGCAATGCGCCGAAACGTATCAAGAAATCGACAATCGAACAGTAATTCATTTATCTCAAATCTATTTCAACGTTTTGAGTCAATTGAAATGATTTGGGTGTTTTTGCAAGGGCATTTATAGAGAAAAATTATAAAGAATAGAATAAAAACCACGTGGAAATTTATGGGGAAAAAAGGCTATTTTTCGTAAACATTGTCCAAAACAAGTTTTGTTTTGCAAAAGTGGGTGAATTATTCATCGCCACCGGCAAAACTAATCATATTGAAAAATACTAAGACGAATGCAAAAACAATAATCAACTTATCACTACATTTCCGTTAATACTAGTAAAATCAACATTTTCTAACAGAGAAAGTAACTTGTTTTTATCCCAATCCGCTACGCACCATTAGGGTCAAGAAAGAAAAAACTAAACATGACTAAGCAAAACAATTCGTCTACTACGTACGGCGAAAGTAAACATGACATCTTATCAATGATCGATATTGGCGTGCCTTTTCTCATGTTACAAAAGGTTTTCTGTTCGAATACATAGTGGTTGGAATCTTGCAAGGCGAAAGGTTTTTTGTTTGAATCCAAAGCCAGCTAACTTGCTGTAACAATCAAGCGTATTACCAGCACTATATTTTTTATCTACTGACTGTTAGTACTGCCAAAATCAAACAGTGGACCCCAATTGCAGACACTCTATGTGATCCAAACATAGCCCCACATTAACATAGACATAGTAGCTGACATTTACGTTGTCAACCGCACAATCTCTGAACTTCTAAAAGAAAATTTGAAAACAAATTTCAAAATTGCTAGAATTACTGTACTAAAAGTTTCAAAATCATAGAAAATATTGACTTCGACTATTAAAAACCCAAGTTTTTGAGCTATCCAATACCGTATTAACATTATGTGAAAAAGTTTTCCAATTTTTTCTTTGATCTACTTCATTAATTTTCCTCCATATTTTAATAGTTATATTAGCTTCAAGCAAGAATATTTTAGTTTCAGTCCCTACTTTTGCCTAATAGCTGACAATCAAGGAATTATTTATTTTACCATTACCTTTTCACCACTCATTATTTCGCAAAATAAAATTTATTACAAAGCAATCAACTGCGTCATTTCCGTTATACCTAAAATGATTCGCAGCGCAGTCTCCGCGCATTCGCCAGAGTCATACGGCAGTCTCCGAGGGTTCGGAGCGCAGTCTCCATCAATTTGGTGGCAAATGCACTACTAACCCACGGAAATTGCAGTACGACTCCACGGAGACTGCGCTGCGAATTGAAAAATTTTTGAACAGGTTGAAAAATTTGTGCTCGTTGGCGACTCCACTGCGAATGCGTTGAGACTTACTGCAAATGCGCTGAGACTGCGCGGAGACTCTGAAAACTGAAAAATGTTTAATTCGCAGCAGAGTCGCAGTCAAATTCGCCAAAGTGTGAGAGCAGCATTACGGATATTCTTTTATAATATTCTATTTTGCAGTGTCTTTTTGTTATTGTTTCTTATATTCTTTTTTCGTGTTGCTGCAAAGTATAGAATATATAACTTTTTGTTTACTAAATTAGCCATTTTGGTTCTTGAAAGTTACGTAACGTTTAAGGTCTGTTGCAGTTAATAGCATATTCAGGTTTGAAATTATTTCTGTAGCGAAACTTATAAAACATTAAAGCGAAAATATGACTAAGACTTTAACAAGAATCCCAAAAAGATGATTTGTACTGGTATGCTTAAACAGGAAGCAGAGAGTCTACTTAGGCACAACAGGAGAGTTAAAATTTAGTTTCTATATGGTTAGAGTTTAATTCAAGTGTGCTATTGTTGGCAAAAACCAAAATTGTTTAATTTTCAAACATTTTAAGCTTATCTTAAATGCAATAATGAATAAACATTGAAGATTTTTTTTTACTGCAAAACAATTGTGTCAAGTTGAATAGTAATTAACTAGATTCAAAATACTAGGATTGATTTATCGATCAATCTGCCAAAAATATAATAAAAATGAACAAAAAATCGGTTTTGGCTTAAAAAGTTAATAAACGTTATAAGTTTGGATCTGTAATGATAGTCAGCAATTGCTGGAGTAACCTCATTATCAAGAAGAGATTTTCCTAAATCCTTAGATTTAACATAAAGTGATAGACCTATCAGACCTACCAGTAATTCTGCTAGAGAGATCGAGAAATGATATACAAGCAACGATTTGTCAGAAAAATTAGGTCTACAGTACTTATTACGATATTTCATAACCAAATGAGAACATATCATAAATATCCGTCGGAATTTATTACCCCGTGATTGATATCAAGTTTTCAAGAAGTAGGTTACTCAATAACATTGTGTCAAGGGGTATGCTACAGCAGATTACCATAGTACTGAAAGATTAGATTTAAAATCCTTGATGCCAACGGGCCGGGCCTATCATTCGAGAATGGATCATCAGTGGCATCTCATCGCAATAACATAGTATTAGTTGCCATATTTTTAATGTAGAAAAACGGAAAGGGTTAGAATACCGCAATTTTCCACGAAAAAAAGATGAAGACCGAGAAAAAAGGTCTTCATCTCCGGAAAACTGCAATCTTCCAGTAGTTTTAGATGAAGACTCCCAAAAATTTTTCGCCTGAGGGAATCCTACCATGAAATATTTAACATTTATCAGGACATTTTTGTGTCAAGAACCCGAGAGAAAGCGGTCAGCCAGGCGGCATTACAAAAATAGACCTAAAAACGAGACTGTCCTGGCAAAAACGGGTACTGTAACAGTTATAGCAACCCCTACCTAAAACAAGTCACTTTAAGATTCTTTCAATGAAGCGCCGAAAATAAGACAACAACAAAAATGATTGATTGAAATGAGCTCAAAGTATTTTAGAGAAAATGGAAATTTTAACTTGATGTTTTCATAATTTTCTTGCATTTAAAAATTTCGACTAGAAATTCAATATTCGGAAGCAATACCAATAGGTAGTATTTCAGTGTAACTTTACGCCAATTATTGCATTTGGCTATAATATGGAGTGCTGCTATGTCAATATAGACTTTTTTATTTAAAGTTTTTAAAGCCTGTTCAATATTCTCCATTCAAACCGAAAAGTAAAAAACTTTTGAGCTTAAAAAAATGTTGCGTCAAACAATACGTCATCAGTTAAACCAAACATTTAGAGAGAAAAGGTTAGAATTTTGAAATGAGATTTTCATGAGATAGCTGTCGATTCTTATTTATTTTGAGTGTATCGCTTAATATTACTGCACAATTTGCTTTAGAAGTTTACTATAACAAAAACAAAAGAATATAAAAAAAGAGCAAAACATTATTACCGTATTTTAAAGCGACAGCTCTATTGCACAATGTCGTTTTTGGAATTATTGAAAAGCACAAGCCTATATTTATGATGTTGATATTTTCATGAAGTAAAAAGAATAAAAGCTTAATTTAGGAAAAACTGCGAACTAGCTAATTTTTATCAAAAACAGAATAGGCTTAAAATTAAAAGTAAAATTCAGGATTTTCGACATTTCGTATTATGTTTAGTCCATTATCAGATAGCAATTAGTACAGTAAAGTAATAAATAAAATTTAACCGAAAAAATTTTAATCAGTTTTAAGACTCTACTGTTTTTAACAAAAACAGAAAGCTATAGTGTTGCTCTGTAAGGAAATATGCAAACCAATAATGAGTTATTTGTTTCTTTATAGAAAAACGTTATTTCACGAACTACGCGCAAATACTTAAAGGTTGACACCTTTTAATTAATTCATAGCATGACTCAAGAGCAATGGCTTATTACAATAACACGCTTATGGGTAGGTATATGCGAAGAAGCATTGCAACGGTTTATAAGGCAACAACGAAACTACGGCGTGAAGCATTGAACTGCATCATAAATCATGCGTCTTTTGAAGGATATGACGTAGCTACTGTATAGTCAAAATTTGTGATTTTTTGATGTATGCTCTGCTGTTTGCAAAAGCTAGAAAAACCATATGTCAGTTGTAGCACTCTTAAAATGGAATAACGTAGAAACAGAAAATTTTATGTGGCAAAACATCATCCTGCACTGTATAAAGTCAAATAAGAATTATTCAGAGTTTATAGTCAATTTGAAGTAAAAAAGATGCTAAATATAAGAGAGAGTTTGAAGTGGTACGTCAGAGTATGTATCGGAAAAGGGTTTATCAGCAATTTAAGTTCGATTTCCGAGTGGTCTCATACTTTCCGATGTAAAAATATATGGTTCACACTTCTCTGAGGAGTGAAAGGATGCCGAACTATAGAGTCGGCCTAGACTGGGCTTAAAATCGTGAGCTAACGAGCTTATTCTTAGTTTATTTTAACATTTTGGCGGTTTGTATCCACGTAAGATGGTACGCCGGGCGTAACAAAGTTCTGTTTGAACTAAAAACACGCTTCTACGGTCACCATTTTACGCCCAGTGTAGAACTGGGCCAAAAGTATGCAATACAACATAAAAAACTCCCCTCAGTAACATTGCTATAAAGAAAAAAAATTATTAAGGTAACAGCTCATGGTAGTGAAGTTGATGACCTGAGGTTTGTGGGACACAATGGGGGACACTACTCAAAGGCTTCAGGAACGCATCAAGCAACATGTTCCAAAAGCAATAAAACAAAAATCCACTTTTACTCAGGAGCAGGGAACCCACCGATCTCAACCAACCAGAACTCAGCCAAATAGAAAATGCAAAGCAAAAAGTAACACTCAATTCGAACCAGAAAGCGATTCAGCCATTGGCCAGCATTTGTTAGAATCCATTCAGTGCGCACGCAACTATTCTGATTCGCAGTTTAAAATCCTACCCACAGCTCGCTTTCAGTTTCACTTGAGCCGGTTGGAAACGGTTTATAATTCACGGAAAAAAACATATTTGTGTAGGCAAAAGCAGTTTTTATTCACTCGGCACCTGTTTCGGTAAGATCAAAGCCTGCTGTCATTGGATAGATTGCGTTTCTCCTTACTATTGTGCAATATCCGTAAAATCCATTTCTCCTCACTGCAGAGTGCATTTCTCCTTACGGCAGAATGCATTTCTCCTTACTGCAGAGTGCATTTCTTCTTACTGCATTTGGTCTTTAAAAGATCCTGCTCACCACATACCAAACCAGACAGAGATCGCAACTGAAGAGTTTTGTCCGAAAAGCTTATTGCGAAAGCAAAATGAAATCGACTTTGTTGAAGGTCATTTTCGGAAAAGATTCTGTGGTTTTTGTTTGTATTTTATTTATTGCAACACTTAGCAGTAGAACATTAATTCCGATATTAATTGTTTTGATAGGTTTGCCTATAAGATATTCTAAACTACTGTATATTGATATGGCAATAAATGTTACTTACATATATTTTTTGACGTATTTTTGCGCAATCTTATTCCAAAATCTTATCATCGGCAAAATAACACAATTGACTGGGGCTGAAAATTCTTGGACTAATTGGACGTTATGCTCCTCACGTCCAGACTGCCATCGTTTCAGAGAACTAAGGTGTGGAAATCAGTTAGGTTTTGAATGTATAGCGAGCAGGGGTTCTCTGTCTGAAGTTTTCGAACAACGATTAAACACCGGCTGCAATTCAAGCAATATTGCTGATGACATCACAAATCGCTGTAACCTAAATTCACCTAATAAACAGTCATGCATAGCGCACTGCTATGATGCAGTTCAAGAAGTTCAATATAACTGCGCTGAAGCAAGCGAACGAGCGACAGAACAATGCATACTCAGCCAATATCGACGGTGTTACAATCCGAACAATTGTTTAGGAACATGGTCAAATTGGACTCCAATTAGTAACTGTTCTGAACCTTGTGGTGGTGGTACGCTATCCGAGACTCGAAGTTGCTATGAAAGTAATGGTAAGCAAACAATAGTTTTTTAATATCATGTTGTAGCTCTTGGTCTTTGAATGGTGTAAAATTATGGCTCATATTTCGGCTTCTTTATTTGTTTTCCCACTGCATACTCAGCTAAAAGCCGGTAAGATGCCATTTACTGAGTGTCCGTTCTGGTTGTTTAAATCAAGTCAAGGATGAATTGGTACACAAAAACTCTTACAGCTAGGTGTCGACCAAAATTATGGCAAGATATATACAATACATATATTTGTCGGTGCTTATGGGTAGAGACAAATCCTCATTTTTCTTTTTCATTACCATCTAATGCAGTATGAAATTTTGCTGTCTTGCACTTGCAATGCTTTGGGATAGAAGGATACATCGTTTGTTGTTATAACTCACCAGTCTAATTGCGTGCGCATTTTTCGCCATTTAAATTTGATGTTTTGTTCCTGAAAAGGGAACAACTGAAATATGATGATGAGAAAAGACAAAAAAAATCACTACCGAGACGCTAAAACATAATAGCATTCATAAATTTTGCTATTTCTCTATATACCACGTAGACATTGTGAAGAATGGGCAAATGAAAACAGGAAAAACTCAAGAAAAAGGAAATTGAGATCCACTAGGGCTAAATAAATAAAATGATGCTAGAAAGTGGACATTTCAAAGTTATTTGTGTCTGAGGATGATTTTATGAATGAATCTGTGCTATAGTAAACCACTTACTATTTCAGCCAATTAAGTGCATAGTTTGCTTGCATTAATTTTGAGTTACACTAAGCTTTATAAGTTTTGCAATCAGTGATATTAGCAATGGCATTCTGGTTTAATTAATACTAACTTTTTGATCTCAAAATAGGTAGTATTAACATTGTCGTGAATCGTTTCTGATGTATATCGCTATTTTTTTAAAGGTACACTTTCGTACAATTGTGCTGGAACAAATGTTTTAAATACCACTCAAACTCGTAATAACATTTCTTGCAACACGCAAGCTTGCCCATCATGGAGTGAATGGAATCCAGTGCCAGATGAAGATTGTAACGCTACATGTGGTGAAGGAGTACAACGATTTCTTTCAGCTTGTCGAGAAGGACCTCGTGGAACTTTTTCAACACTCTGCAATGGTAAGCTATATATACCTTTGATATTGTTCATTGGTATTTACAGTTTCCCTGCTTGACGTTCATCTGTTAAAGAGAGAGTGTCAAGCCGTGTGGTAGACAGGTGAGCAAGTGGCACATTGACTCAAAAGCCGATAGGTCCCTTCGCTGTTTCCTGACCAAGGAAACTTGGTGAATAAAATGTAACTGCGATTACAAGTATGAAGCGTCGGGAAACCGATCAAATAATTAATACCAACTGATTAGAATTTTTTTTGTATTACAAATTAAATGTCTTTTTTTTTTTTTTTTTTAGTTGGGGTTGGGAAAAGACTTAACTGCTAAGCAAATATTTATTCCAGACTTTGACACTATATTCCCTTTGCAATCGGTTAGTGGGATACCTAGAGATGTAAGACGTAAAATTGAAAGCGATCAAGGGAGGTAATCACACAACGGAACAAAACAATGAACATGCAAAAACAGCTCGTATTCATTACATGTTTGAAAAGCTAAATAACTTAAATTCGATTTTATAGCAAAGTTTTTCCACAATGCATGATAGTTTTTCATAATGTTTTACTGCACTGTGCTCTGCACTGTAATGGTTACAACAAGCGGTACTTGTCGATAAGTCAACTTGTAGAGTAATTATTGAAGAGCAAAAAAGTTTCAACACATTAAGATAATGACTGTGAGTGCGTGTATGTGTCTTAAGTTTTTATGCGTTAAAAAATATGGAAAAGCTTGGGAACATATAGTTTATGTTTTTATCAAAAAGATCGAGATTTTTAAATTCGATTTGTTTTCAACATTCATGAGTTTGTGAATAAAATTAACTCTGTTCCATATTTCTCAGATTAGATACAAATTTGCAATACTTATAATTATTTATAGTTTCGACAAAGAGGTCGACTTTTTATACCAAGTAATCGCAAAATACAGCAACCACAAAATTTGGTGCATTTTAGGCTTAGGCCTATCACTTTTATTTATTACATTATATACAATTTCTCTAAACGAACGTTTTCGGCACTACCACTGGCCCTCTTCAGGAATATCTAAATAGCAATAATAACTTTAAGAATCCGAATCAATTAATAAACTAATCTTCAAAAGGTTAAAACATTGCTGTACTTTTTAGTGTCTACTAGCCTACGTTAAACTCAGCAAGAACGATTCAAATTTACAATTGAAATGACAAGAGTTAGCAATTATGACGAAACAAGCATTATGATTTCAGAAATATAGCAAACACTAAGTATGTCCAACAACTGTCATTGAATTTTATGGTTAAAAAACTTGCAGCAGAAATGATGATCCGTTGGCGTAAAGTTGACGATTGAGAGCAGGAGAGTGTTTCTTGATCAGGAGAGCTTCGTGAATTTTGGTGTCGTACTCAGAACGGCATTTTCGAATTATTTTGAATGAATCCAAGTCAGTTTTTTTATTAGAGCAAATGTTGCAGGACATTATGTGGTCTTTAATTGAACTTTTCTGGTTACTATTGAAATTTAGATGTTCTTGGACTCTAGTGCTCAGATGTCTGGAGGACATACCAATGTATGTCTTGTTCGTGTCACACGAACATGTAAAATGATAAACAACATTTGAACACAGAGCCACAGGTGTTTTGGATTTTAGTTGAAAATAAGATTTGACCTTAAATGATTTGTAGATCGGGATAATTTTAACATTCAGTTGATTTCTGATTATTTTTGAAAATTTGTTAACAAATCGTCGTGAATCTTTACCAAAATTCGTTTAGAGAAATTGTATATAATGTAATAAATAAAAGTGATAGGCCTAAGCCTAAAATGCACCAAATTTTGTGGTTGCTGTATTTTGCGATTATAATTATTTCTGCTGTAGACATTTTTTATCGAGCATAGTTTTCAGGATCAGACAGCAGCGGTCGAAGATTCGAATACAGGCCATGTAATAATCTTCCACCTTGCCCAACTGCATCCTTGGCTACTTTGATGGTAACCACCACTGCAATTGCGACTACAGGTTGTATGCTACATATACAAGGATTGTGTAAAACTGTACATTAACGATTGACCGTGTTGATAATCTTTCTAGCATCGACAAAATAGGTGAATTAGTTTATGGTGGTGGTTTAATTTGAGACCGCATCAACTACACTCAACCCTAATTATTTTTAAATTCTACATTATAAAAATTAGAAAAAAAAACGCCTTCCAAGCTGATTATTGATGTGGGAAATTTATTTATGATTTATCTTTTAGCATGATACATCCTGTCAGAGAGTTATCTTTTTCTTTCTAAAAATTTCATTTTGTAATCGAAAAGACTTTATTTGACTTGAAAGTTTCTGAACAAGTGTATTCAAGTTTTTAACAACCCAAAAGTATTTCATTCTTTCTAATTACCCAAAGAAGTTAAACAAACGCATCCTGAGGCTCACTGTCTCCTGACGAAAGGGAACTTGGTGAATAAAATGTAATTACGATTACACCTATGAAGCGCCGGGAAACCGACGAAATAATTTGTACCAACTAATCAGAATTTCTTTCTAGAAGATAGCAAAAGTGCTCAAAAGTATTAAATTGTGCCATTTTTATCACACTTCTGTTTTTTAAAAAGCGAAGTTTAAATTGAATTTAAGTGTTTAAATTTGTGGAGTTTAGTTTTCTAATTTAATTTTTTCCTCACGTGGTTTGCAATCAATCAGTCAATCAGTGTCAGTTTATTCATGTACCAATACTCGCAAACACAGAAAAATCCACTCTTTGAGGTGGAATATACAATTGTAGGTAAATAGAGTACGGTACATTATAAGAAGACCACAAACGAGCGAAGCGCTCACCGAGTCATGGCCAGTTGGCCACCGTATTTTACAAATTTTTATTCTAATGAAGTAATTGCACAGCGTTTTATTAAGTCCTCCAAGCAGATGGCATGCATAGTATCGATGCACTATTCATTCACAGTTCTTTTAGCATACAGTAGAGTAAAAGACTAGAGAAATCCCATTTTTTTATAATAGCAACTCAGTATAAATGAGTTTGGGCTTCGAACAAATCTTTAAAGTATAATATTCATTTTTTAAGACATGCACTACTTCACAACAATTCCTACAATTATAACTGTGTTTTTTCAAAGAGCAAATTGCGCACAAGAAACAGGCATCGCTTCTGCTAACCCCACTCTCTCCCCTCAAAATGCAAACAACTTATTACAATGTTCTGTTTTGCAAATTTAGACTTTCATGCAACTTATAAGAAAATTTTTGCCTGAATGAAGGGCACAATTATATCGATATTTACCGTGTGGGAAGTAACGTATAGTAAAGCCATGATCTTTTCATTCCATCATTAAAAGCATTATTTTGTAAAGATTTCTATGATGAGACTGGTGGTATTCTCAATTTGTTCTTAAACTGTAAATTTGATCAAAATCGTACCTCGTCTATTTATAAAAGCAATGCTGGAAAGAACTGATGTCATTAGTAAATTGTTCCTAAAGAAGATTTTGTGGTTTTTGTTCATATTTCATTTATTGCAACACTTAGCAGTAGAACATTAATTCCGATATTAATTGTTTTGATAGGTTTGCCTATAAGATATTCTAAACTACTGTATATTGATATGGCAATAAATGTTACTTACATATATTTTTTGACGTATTTTTGCGCAATCTTATTCCAAAATCTTATCATCGGCAAAATAACACAATTGACTGGGGCTGAAAATTCTTGGACTAATTGGACGTTATGCTCCTCACGTCCAGACTGCCATCGTTTCAGAGAACTAAGGTGTGGAAATCAGTTAGGTTTTGAATGTATAGCGAGCAGGGGTTCTCTGTCTGAAGTTTTCGAACAACGATTAAACACCGGCTGCAATTCAAGCAATATTGCTGATGACATCACAAATCGCTGTAACCTAAATTCACCTAATAAACAGTCATGCATAGCGCACTGCTATGATGCAGTTCAAGAAGTTCAATATAACTGCGCTGAAGCAAGCGAACGAGCGACAGAACAATGCATACTCAGCCAATATCGACGGTGTTACAATCCGAACAATTGTTTAGGAACATGGTCAAATTGGACTCCAATTAGTAACTGTTCTGAACCTTGTGGTGGTGGTACGCTATCCGAGACTCGAAGTTGCTATGAAAGTAATGGTAAGCAAACAATAGTTTTTTAATATCATGTTGTAGCTCTTGGTCTTTGAATGGTGTAAAATTATGGCTCATATTTCGGCTTCTTTATTTGTTTTCCCACTGCATACTCAGCTAAAAGCCGGTAAGATGCCATTTACTGAGTGTCCGTTCTGGTTGTTTAAATCAAGTCAAGGATGAATTGGTACACAAAAACTCTTACAGCTAGGTGTCGACCAAAATTATGGCAAGATATATACAATACATATATTTGTCGGTGCTTATGGGTAGAGACAAATCCTCATTTTTCTTTTTCATTACCATCTAATGCAGTATGAAATTTTGCTGTCTTGCACTTGCAATGCTTTGGGATAGAAGGATACATCGTTTGTTGTTATAACTCACCAGTCTAATTGCGTGCGCATTTTTCGCCATTTAAATTTGATGTTTTGTTCCTGAAAAGGGAACAACTGAAATATGATGATGAGAAAAGACAAAAAAAATCACTACCGAGACGCTAAAACATAATAGCATTCATAAATTTTGCTATTTCTCTATATACCACGTAGACATTGTGAAGAATGGGCAAATGAAAACAGGAAAAACTCAAGAAAAAGGAAATTGAGATCCACTAGGGCTAAATAAATAAAATGATGCTAGAAAGTGGACATTTCAAAGTTATTTGTGTCTGAGGATGATTTTATGAATGAATCTGTGCTATAGTAAACCACTTACTATTTCAGCCAATTAAGTGCATAGTTTGCTTGCATTAATTTTGAGTTACACTAAGCTTTATAAGTTTTGCAATCAGTGATATTAGCAATGGCATTCTGGTTTAATTAATACTAACTTTTTGATCTCAAAATAGGTAGTATTAACATTGTCGTGAATCGTTTCTGATGTATATCGCTATTTTTTTAAAGGTACACTTTCGTACAATTGTGCTGGAACAAATGTTTTAAATACCACTCAAACTCGTAATAACATTTCTTGCAACACGCAAGCTTGCCCATCATGGAGTGAATGGAATCCAGTGCCAGATGAAGATTGTAACGCTACATGTGGTGAAGGAGTACAACGATTTCTTTCAGCTTGTCGAGAAGGACCTCGTGGAACTTTTTCAACACTCTGCAATGGTAAGCTATATATACCTTTGATATTGTTCATTGGTATTTACAGTTTCCCTGCTTGACGTTCATCTGTTAAAGAGAGAGTGTCAAGCCGTGTGGTAGACAGGTGAGCAAGTGGCACATTGACTCAAAAGCCGATAGGTCCCTTCGCTGTTTCCTGACCAAGGAAACTTGGTGAATAAAATGTAACTGCGATTACAAGTATGAAGCGTCGGGAAACCGATCAAATAATTAATACCAACTGATTAGAATTTTTTTTGTATTACAAATTAAATGTCTTTTTTTTTTTTTTGTTTTAGTTGGGGTTGGGAAAAGACTTAACTGCTAAGCAAATATTTATTCCAGACTTTGACACTATATTCCCTTTGCAATCGGTTAGTGGGATACCTAGAGATGTAAGACGTAAAATTGAAAGCGATCAAGGGAGGTAATCACACAACGGAACAAAACAATGAACATGCAAAAACAGCTCGTATTCATTACATGTTTGAAAAGCTAAATAACTTAAATTCGATTTTATAGCAAAGTTTTTCCACAATGCATGATAGTTTTTCATAATGTTTTACTGCACTGTGCTCTGCACTGTAATGGTTACAACAAGCGGTACTTGTCGATAAGTCAACTTGTAGAGTAATTATTGAAGAGCAAAAAAGTTTCAACACATTAAGATAATGACTGTGAGTGCATGTATGTGTCTTAAGTTTTAATGCATCAAAAAATGTGTAAAAGCTTAAGAACATTTACTTTATGTTTTTAAAAAAAAGACCGAGTATTTTAAATTCGATTTGTTTTCAACATTCATGAGTAGTGAATAAAATTAACTCTTTTTTAAGAACAACAAACTAAGAAAATAAAATAAGTTATTGACAGTATACAGAGTCTTATAGGCACAATCAAACCTATGATTAACTGCCTAAGACATTCTGTTTCGGAATCGACATTCGCCTTTTATTCTTCGTCAGTACAGCTGGTACTACAGGTATGAACATGAGCGTAGAAAGGCAAAGAATCGCAAATTATTCGGACTCTAACACAGTTTTTTTTCTTTTCCCAAAAATATTAAGTACCGGTAATCACAATATTGCGAGAGATAATTATAACAGTTCAATTCAAAA
Organism: Trididemnum nubilum; assembly: GCA_963965965.1. Taxonomy (NCBI): domain Eukaryota; kingdom Metazoa; phylum Chordata; class Ascidiacea; order Aplousobranchia; family Didemnidae; genus Trididemnum; species Trididemnum nubilum. The sequence continues at coordinate 18,874,767 of OZ014487.1, forward strand.
TAATTTTCAAAGCATGCCTTAGACAGCTGTTTCGCCTAATCTCAGGGCTAATCAATACGGCTAGCAAGGCCAAAAGGACAAATATCACCAGTGATAAAAATCCTCTAAACACTTATCTTTTTCAATTTATCCATCAGTGAATAAATCTTTACCGATAATGTTTATCATCTTTACACATCAATCAGTCAAATTTTAGCCAAAATAAGTAAATCCTAAATGAAAAATGTTTACCCAATGAAACTAAAGCTATTAATTAATTCTTTACCGAATGAAACTATTGCTATAAATCAAATCTTTACCGACTAAAGTATAAATCTTACCTTACATCTCTCAAAAAAGCGATAGGCTAGCTAACTCTCTTCTCTCCTCATAGCTCGCCTAACATGGCAACGTCTGCATTGGGCTGAAAGGCTCAAGGCTAGTGCCAAAATCCAGACTAGAGCTAAACTAGGTAAACAATCTTTAGAAATGAAACGCTATCAATACCCTCTGCTCTCCTAGTAGCTCGCCTAAAATGGCTACGTCTCCAACAGGGCTGAGACGACTCTAAACTAGAACCAATGACTAGCAGTAGTATGTACAGTGACTCAACAATGACAATTTATTAAAAACAATGTACTAAGAAAATTAATAATAAGCTATGGGCAGTATACAGAGTCTTGTAGGCACAATCAAGCCTTTGATTAACAATCTACGACATACTGTTTCGGAATCGACATTCGTCTTTTATTTCTCGTCAGTATAATTTGGACTTTAGTTTCACAAAGCAAAAGTTTTTTAGTTAAGATTTACTTATTTTGGCTAAAATTTGACTGATTGATGTGTAAAGATAATAAACATAATAGGTAAAGATTTATTCACTGATGGATAAATTGGTAAAGATATGTATTTTAAAGATTTTTATCACTGGTGATATTTGTCCTTTTGGTCTTGCTAGCCTTACTGATTAGCCCTGAGATTAGGCGAAACAGCTGTCTAAGGCATGCTTTGAAAATTATTTTGAATTGAACTGTCATTATTATCTCTCGTAATATTGTGATTACCGGTACTTAATATTTTTGGGAAAAGAAAAAAAACTGTGTTAGAATCTGGTTAATTTGCGATTCCTTGCCTTTCTACGCTCATGTTCATACCTGTAGTACCAGCTGTACTGACGAAGAATAAAAGGCGAATGTCGATTCCGAAACAGTATGTCTTAGGCAGTTAATCATAGGTTTGATTGTGCCTACAAGCAGGGCCTGCGAGAGGGGGTTCAGGGGGTACATCACACCCAGGCCCGGGCCTAGAGGGGCCCGGAAGAGTTCAGGTTTTCGCGTTAAGTTTTGGTTTTGCACCATAACACAGTAATCAAACTCGTCTACAGCAAAAATATCAGTCAGTTTATTTAGTACTGGTAATTGGTGGCTATTTTTGCTACACAGCCTTTAGGGCATCCAATACTGACCGATTTGATTAAAAAAACAGGAAAATGTATCAAAAGTCATACACTTGCACTGAAATTAACATTTTGTTACATTTCCCTTACTTGAGAGCCCTAATTCTACAGTATAACAATGTACGAGTGCCCACGTTTCCAGAGACCCAAAAGCAGTAGTTTTCAACCGTACTATACTACTATCCCTAAGTAACTCACTCTATTTGTATGAGTTTAATAGGTATTTGGGTTTGTGAAGTCTATGATTGCAGATGACTTCTTAAAACTTTTATCAGCAAAATATTTGGATTTGCTGTTTCAAAGTCATTATATTGTATAATATTGCGTCAATGTCATCATCCCCCACTTCACATACTTTCTTTCACGTATATCACGTTTTCTGCTTGTCAATTTAAGCAAGTTTGATGCTGGGATGTTGATCAAATGCTGTATTTTTCACTCGAGAAACATAAAAAGTACAAAAGCTCCTGGGGCTCCGCCCCGGACCCCGCTGGGGGAGCGCATAGCGCTCCCCCATACCCCCTAGCTGGATTTAGACCAATTTTATGTCTAGTTGTATTTTTCATAGGTCCTAACTGTATGCAAATATCGTTAATCCACTCACTTTTAAATGAAGATCTACACCCATTGGGCAAAAAATGATTTAACGGTATGGCCCCCTGATAAGGCTTGGGGGACCCAATAAGATTTGGGGGCCCGGTATTGACCTTCGTACCCCCTGGAAAATTTTCTCTCTGAGGCCCTGCCTACAAGACTCTGTATACTGTCTATAGTTTATTACTAAAATTAACTCTGTTCCTTATTGGAAAAAATATTGGAAAAAATGATACACCAATGCATTCTCCCTTTTTTAAATAAACACAAAATTTTTACCCCACAACAATACGATTTTCAAAAAAATCTTTCAACTATGCATGCAGTGCTAAATGTTATAACAGCAATTTATGACAATATAAAAGATAACACTTACTCGGCAATACTCTTTCTCAATTTAACCAAGGCATTTGACACCGTCTGTCATCAAATTCTCTTAGGTAAATTAGAACATTACGGTATCCGTGGTCCGTGTCTTCAATTGTTAAACTCTTTCTTAAAAAGAAAGCAATTCGTCTCACTAGATGGTGTCAATTCAGAGTTACAGTCCAATACTTTTGGAGTGCCTCAGGGATCATTACTTGGTCCTTTATTTTTTTTACTCTATGTTAATGATTTGCCTAACGCTGTATTGGGCACTCCTACCCTTTTTGCTGATGACACCTGTCTAATGCTTAAACATTCAAATTTGTCTACTGTCCAAAGTAACCTCAATTATCAAGCATCTTGTTTAATTGACTGGTGTAAATCCAATAATTTAACTATCAATCCACAAAAATGCCATGTTCTTTTAATTCCTCCTAAATTAAATAAAACTAGCACTAACTTCGTGGTAAAACTTGATGACACTATCATCAAGGCCGAAAACTGTGTTAAGTATTTAGGTATCCTTATTGACTCAAATCTAAATTTCCGTTTTCACCTAGAAAAAATTGAAAATAAACTTTCTAAATCTCTGGGAATACTCTATAAATTGAAACCAATCCTGCCACAAAATACCCTTCTTAAATTATATTATTCTATGGTACATTCTCACTTATTGCACGGTCTAGTTGTTTGGGGATCAACTTTTACTTCTTACCTACAAAAGTTAAACTCAATACAAAATAAAGCAGTCAAGCTAATTGGTGGGGGGAATTATCTGGATAGAGCAACGCCTTATTATTCGAAATTGAACATTTTGAAACTTCCGGACTTAAATAACCTTGAAACTGCTAAATTTGTTTATAGATTTATGCACAATACCCTTCCTCAATCTTTTTCTGACATTTTTGTTAAGGCTAGTGAAATCTCTGGTCGTACAAGATCTTCGGGCAACCGTCACAGTCTTTATATTCCTCGCTATAACACCAACAGATTACAAAGAAGTATCAAATATCAAGGAGTAAAAATATGGAACTCCATATCCCTTAAAATTTAAAACCTCCCATTCTCTACTTTAAAAAAAAAATACAAAACTCATTTAATGCAAACGTATGAAGAAAAATAATTTATTTTATATAATATTTATAATTGCCAGTTTTTTGTTTTACCTGGTTGCGAATCAGTTCAATTATTAGTGGATATGTTATTCTATAAAAAAAAAAACGGATGGCTGCTTGACTCGATGACCGAGGAGGTCCCTTCGCAGCTTCCCAGTCCCCATTCGCTTCTTAAAACAGTACAACTGACTAGAATGCGTTTTGTTTTTTTGATTTGTGTGCTCTATTGTGAATGATGAAGAAAAAATAAATATTTACTTACTATTTCTCAGATTAGATATAAATTTGCGGTACTTATAATTATTTCTGATGTAGACATTTTCTATCGAGCATAGTTTTCAGGATCAGACAGCAGCGGTCGAAGATTCGAATACAGACCATGTAATGATCTTCCGCCTTGCCCAACTACATCCATGGCTACTTTGATGATAACCACCACTGCAATTGCGACTACAGGTTGTGTGCTACATGTACAACGATTGTGTAAAACTGTACATTAACGATTGACCGTGTTAATAATCTTTCTAGCATCGACAGAATAGGTGAATTAGTTTATGGTGGTGGTTTAATTTGAGACCGCATCAACTACACTCAACTCTAATTATTTTTGAATTCTACATTATAAAAATTAGAAAAAAAAACGTCTCCCATGCTGATTATTGTTTGTTAGAAATTTATTTATGATTTATCTTTTAGCATGATATATCCTTTCATAGAGTTATTTCTTTCTAAAAATTTCATCCTGTGATAGAAAAGACTTTATTTGACTTGGAAATTTCTGAACAAATGTATTCAAGTTTGCAATAAGACAAAACTATTTCATTCTTTCTAATAACCCAAAAACGTTAAACAAACGAATCCTGAAGCTCATCAACAATTATTAAGTGCCGCCACAAAACAAATTGTAAATTAAAAACCTGTAAATTTAAAATGTAATGTTTAATGTTTTGTTTGTTTTAATGCTACTTCTCATTTTACTGTTCTTTTTGGCCTATATTATCTTTTGTCTCTTTTTTTAACGGATTCACTTGCTCCAGTTACGAACCATCGGTTTTTTCTTCTCCACGATTTTGTTCTTGTTTTTACCACTACGTCATTGTCTCGCGTGACCTAGCCTTTACCGCTTGGTTTGTTTAAGTTTGAGCCAGCTCAGTGCAGCTTAACTGCTTGCTTGGAAGTTTTGATTTTACCTTTGAAGTGAACACTTTACCAACTTGTCTATTTTTTAAACTGTTTAGATTTACCCCGGATGATCCCATTTACGGGTAAGATAGACTATTCGTTTTTATAGATTTTATTTTTTAATGTTTCATATGTTTTAATACTGAGGCAATTTACTACGATATTTGCTCTATCTTTTCGTCATCGAGCGCTTTTTAAAACCCTGATATCAAAAACAGATTATATAACCCGCAAATGTTTTAAACATTTTGGACCATAAAATTGCATCAAATAAAACCTAATTGAAAAATTCAATCTAGCTGCAGCTTTGGGATCAGTGAATATTTTAATAGGCGACTTATCAGTACCGGTAATGGTTTTATCGTAAAAAGCATTGCTGTGACATGAGCTTGATTAATTGATCAATATTTTATATTTTGGTGCAAATGATGCTGAAGATGATGGTCAAGAACTTGCACAAGGCGATTTTCCAGTTATTCCAATTGCAATAGCTGCTACTGCTGCAGTCTTGATTGTTCTATTGACAATAATTCTTGTCGTAATTATGAGAAAGAAAAGAAGAAGAAAGTTATTCAGATTCTCACGAACATCAACCCACTCGAACTCAGCGTTTGTACATCAAGCCAAGTAAGACAAATATGATTCTATGGCACTTTGTGTTTGCGATCAGCCTGCTCATTCAAGATTTTGCTAAAAAGAGGAGACGTGACCAAAAGTTAAGTTTTTTTGCTTAGATTTTTTGTGGACCCCCCAGACGCCGGAGACCATGTTAGGGGATGAGGGGCAATTTATGTGATTTTTTTGGCAAAAAATAGCCATTTTAACGCTTTTTGGATCGAGCGCTTTTAGAGCATTTTGAAAAAACGAAAATGCTAAAATTTGTGAGGCAGTTGAAAAAATTTATTGCCCAGCCCTCCCTTTACTTATAAGTCAAGTCCAAAACATGCTTAAAAGATCGCATTTTTGGTTAGATTTTGTAAGCAACTTAGCTAAAAGGGGATGAAGCCGTCTTCGCTCCTTTGGTTGCGCCTCTGATTCCAATATGGCTTTATAACTTGAACTACTGTAAGTAATGTTGATATATTAGCTAACTTTGACATTAAATTTATTTGGCTGTTGCACCGGCATTCTTTAGTGAAGTGCTTGGTATATTCCAATCATACCGTAAAATCTTCGAAAAGGATATTTATGCAAGCATTGCGTACATGTAACACTACTTCAACAGCTTTTAGTTACAAATCGTGAATCGATTTAGATTACTTTTCAAAGAGTTTGTTCTTTCACTGCGTTAATAATGCAATTTATTTTTGAAAATATAAATAAAAGTTTTATGCATAGGGACTCCTGTGAATATTGCTTTTGATTTAGTGATCAAAGTTGTTTTTTGGCATTATAAAATCCGTTTTAATGAAACAGTTTTGTAACTTATTGAAAAAATGCATAGGGAAATTAATGATAAACTTGCAGTAGATAGTTTGCTTTGCCTTTGCTGACAAGCGATACTCTATGTCTTTCTTCTTTTGTCGTGTTTTCGTTTCAGATTTAAGGGCATTTGTTGATCAACCAGTGATTTGTATTGGGGCTTAAAGAAATAAGTCCCTTTATATTTCATGGGGTGGCTTGCAATTGGAGCAGGCCCGGATAATGAGGCATACAGTTTGAGTCTCTCAGCATTCATGCATCGCAGTAGCAGTTAGATCCCATTGGAACAAATCGGAGATAAATCGACCAACCCAAGCCATCAAACCATTTACTTTACACGAGGCAAATCTGGGAAGGTCTTTTGATTGTGTCTCTAAGGGTTGATACACGGTGTGTAATTCTTAAAACATACTGTGAACTGATTCATGGAGACTGTTTGTAACCATAGCATCGCAAGTATCAACGTCACACGTACAGTGTAGGTCATAAGGTCATAAGGGCTAATAGGTTATACATAAATAGAATTGTAGTCTATTCGCTAAACAGTTTCAACATTTTGACGTGATGCTGTATGCTTTCAATATTATTCTGCCAATTATGATTAATCACAAGACCAAAGCAACTTCATCATAGAACTGGATAGCGATGTTTTGAACTGTTAATGGTTCTCTTACGCAATTCTCAAACCTGTAAAACTCAGAAATTGCAACAACCGTTTAATATGAAATAAAAAATTGTTAATTTGCAAAGTTACATTCGGCTTTTAACAATAATTGCATCCTGATACTGTTATTCAGTAGACGCAATTTATGACGTAAAGTTATAAAAATATTTGTAGCAACGAACGTTATGAAAACATTCGTTTGAACAAACGCAGCTAATTACTGAATCGTTTCATTTAGCAGTAATATTAAAGACAGTACAAACGGCAATATTAAAATGATTTAAAAATGGTTTCTATAGGATACAATACCACGCAATTATAAAAGTTATTTAAAGCTGTGATACATTATATCGTTAATTTATCGTCACGCAGCTTTATTGTTTTGCAGCGAAACTCAACACAATGCAAAAGTGACAGTGGAAAACGCAATTTATTCTCAAAGTAAGCAGTCTGTTTGCCATTAACGATAGTAATGTAGCATGCAGTAAGACCTGCACTTTTGTAGTCAATCCCTTAAAAAATATTTTCATCTTTGGCCATTGTTTTTGACGGCATGAATATATTGTGACATGTGTCTGATTATCTGTCTTACAAAAGGCTAACATTTTCAAAAAATTCGCCAGTCAAATGTTATGCGGTAAATATTGTGCAAAGAATTTTGTCGCGAACATCTCGACGTTCTACCAGTATCATCATCAACGCCACCAGCAGTGACTTAAGCTACCTCACATTTTGATTCCAACTGTTTTCAAGTTAACCAATGACTTTAAAATTTGGATACTTTCACTGTACTTAAGATATTTAACTTTTTCTGTGGTTGTTCTTAACAATTATTTTAAAGTTTTTAAATGGAAGTAAAACCGTTTGTAGCACAGGATCAAAAATATTGGGTGAAATCTTACAAAAGTCGCTGCTTAGGGATAATATGAGTTGCGTTTTAGTGCAAACGAGGATGAAACGGAAAGAATATCCAAATACTACTCATATTTTTGCAAAAATAAATGAACACTAATCATCATTGTTGTGATATGTACAATGAGCATAAAAACAAAACTAGATTTAAAAATCAATCAAACGAGTTCACAAAGATTCTAATTTTACTGAATACCATTTTTTGTGGTTATAGAACTTATGAAATATAAAAAGTAGCAGATCAGGAAACTATAAATTATAGAAAGTAAGCATGGTTCAAAATGTTGTATCGAATAAGTTTGGCTAACGTCACCGTTGTGTCACAAAATATTACCAACTGCGCGTACTGAGTTTTTAAATTTTGCAACCTAAACCAATTAAAAACATCTATTTTGTATAGATGAAGGAGTTCGCTTCGTGAGGCCAACTGAAGTCAAAAATGGCAAAGCAGGAGATGAAGTCTATTTAAGTATGAAGAAATAAAGTCCAATCTAACTTGGAGTAACATCGTGAACGTATCTCTTACTTATTTTAACCAAAAATTCGCTGTGTTCGGCGTGCCAACTTCAGCTATTTACCGCCGAGACAAGGAGAGCTACTAAGATTTTGCTAAAAGGAGAAGGGCTTGAACGACTAGTTGGTCAAGAGGTAACGCGTTCATCTCTGGAGGGGAGATCAGAGGTTCAACCCTCGGGCCGCTCAAATTGGACACAATATTGCCAACGAATCGCCACCGCTGGAAGATTTCTTCAAAAGGAGCAGTGCTGCTAAGCAGATGGTCCCCGAAAACTCGTCCTCGCTTCGGCGTAGTACTGCGAGTATCACAAAAGATTGGATTTATTTTCGGGAAGGGGTTGAACCGACAGTTAAATTGTTTTGTTTTAAAAATGTCTCATTTGGGCGGCATGGGGAATCGGGAAAAAGTTTCCAGCTGCAGGGAGATTTTTGTAAGTTTTTGGAAAATAATAGCCGTTTTAACACCATTTGAATTAAAATGCCCAACCCTTTTAACCTCGTTTTTACTAATCAGTCAAGTGCAAAACTTGTGTACACCCTTGCAGTTTGCGTTAAGTTTTCTAAGTGAATTTACTAAAAAGGGGCTGAAGCCCGCTTATACACTAACAATTGGACGCCAAATATACAGTAGATTACCTGTCAAGTTTTGAAATTCACTTTTTTCTCATGGTACTTGAATTACTTAAAAACTTGTTTTGTGATAGTTAGTGCTATGACTCTTATCAAAATTTTATTCGGATCGCTATATTTGTCTATGCGTGCAACGAATCTGCAGAACTCGGCTCATATTCGCTCATATTTAATACAGCCTTTTTCGAAAAGTTTTTCGAACAGCCATTGGCCACACTGTATCCAATCCATTTTCAAATTTTAGTAATTAAATTTTTTCCGTTGAAACACAGTGCATAAATCTATAGTTGCTTTTCACCAGAATACAGTACAGATGGCTTAACATTGTTGTATCAAAATTGTCCCAATTTCCTAATTTCTGGTGAAATATTTAAACAATGCAGATAAAATAATGATTCATATCTTCCGTTTTTTACGGAGGTTTTCAACTTTTCTTGCCCTCATGGTGGCCTACTAAATTTGAACGAAAAAGTAACGGCTGCTCAATTGCGGACGGACAATTTTTAGTAGGCTAAATTTGTGTTCATATAATGCAGTCGTGTAGCTAAAAGCTGATTACATAATATGCAATGATTTGATGAAACTAATGGTAATCTGGGGGTAAAATTCCCAATGCTCAAAGATATTTTTGGTTTCTTTTTGTAAAAATTATTATTTAATCTGGAAGAGTTTTTGTCTCAGTTTCTGATTGGAAAAGACTTCCTTTTATCAGCGCTAAACGAGCTGAGAGCATTTTTTTGCAACATTTATGTTGCGATATCGTACGTTACTTTTTGTTTAAACAGTATAAGATATGGTAACGATTACGAGCGACATTTGCATAATGATTATCCTGAATTTTTTATTTGTAAAAAGTCGTATTTTGTCATTAGTTTCTTTGCAGGGGCTTCAGATGATACCCAGGAAGTTAAAAGCAATGAAATTTACATATCACTGGAGAAGCAAATGCAGTTGGAGACACAAAATCGTAAGTTTGATCAATGCAAAGCTGAAATGATTTTACAAAGTTTTATTTTAGTTTATGTCCGAATTAAGTGAAAATTCAGTTCATAATGTTAAAAGATTCATTCATTCCGATTAGAAATTAAAGCATTTGAGCTTGAACTTGAGTTTTTTCTAGGCAAAATCAAATCTTTTATTATACTCGCTGTACTACCCCAAAGCTTGTAACGAGTTGGTGGGGCCCATCTTCTCTTCATTGCTCCGAGGCATCAAAGCTTCTTTTGAAGAAATGTCGCAGCGGTGGCGAGCCATCGGCAAACTTGATATGTTTTTTGTTTTTTTTAATGTAGTAAACTTTAAAGTCACTAATATCTTTAAACTCACTGATAAGAAGAAATTTTTACAAGATTCGCATAGGCTAGGAAAAACTTTTGGTGGATAATCGGTACCGGCAAAGTCCAAAGCATAACAATTTTGTTAAGTCATAGAGCTCAGTCAATTTCTTGACCGAACTACCACCAAGCAAAACAGTCGTGCGAAAAAAAAAAAATCTTCTCTGTAGCAAAATGAAATTTGAGAGTAAAATAACCCTCCATGCAATTTTTACTCTCAAATTTCATTTTGCTACAGAGAAGATTTTTTTTTAGGTTATTTTACTCTGGAGGGTTATTTTACTCTCAAATTTCATTTTGCTACAGAGAAGATTTTTTTTTTTCGCACGACTGTTTTGCTTGGTGGTAGTTCGGTCAAGAAATTGACTGAGCTCTATGACTTAACAAAATTGTTATGCTTTGGACTTTGCCGGAACCGATTATCCACCAAAAGTTTTTCCTAGCCTATGCGAATCTTGTAATGATGATGGCTTAATAGTGATCCTCGGTTAGCAGTAATGCGACTGAGCAGATTACTGCCACCCAGGTCTTTTCGACGGAATTGATGTTTGTGATCCCCTATTTTGTGGCTGATCCCATCTTTTCTTGATGAATTTTTAGACCTATCCACTAATTGATAAGAAGAAAGTCACTAATATTATTTTTTTTGTATTAACTCGCCAGAGTTTTCTTATAAAAATTATTGATTCAAAAGCGGAAGTTAAACCCAAACGCATTCTCGAATTTTGCGCTACCTTTCTGTTAAGTTTCACCATTGCAGTATATAAAACTTAGAGAGAATAATAATCTTCTTGCCGTTGCAAGATATGTTCAGTTCAAGATATATTCTAACGCATAAATCGTGATTTTTAAACCCGGAACTGAAAATTACACTGTTTCATAAAAGATTACTATTTTACATTGTTATTTTAATACTAAATCGCTGTTTGTCCAAGTTAAGAGTAAATCTAGTTGCTATTTATCCGAGTACAGCCCTTATTGTACTATTTATCATAAAGAGTACAGCTATTTATCATAATGATGATATTGTACAAATTGCCACTATTTTCTTAATTTTTGACCAATATAATTTGCATAATGCAAGCACCTTAATGCTTCATTGGTCTATATCTTCCTTTTATTAAAAGGTGTTTAACTTTGCCTTTATTACATTGGCTTTAGCAGCTACGAAATCTTGAACGTAAAAGTATACTGTACAATATGCTGGTAATAGTGGTTGTACAGTATGAGGTTGAATGAAATAATATATGAGATGGGCTATTGATAATGTCATCAATTATGTCATCAATATTTAGAGTCTATTTGATTTATATCTCACAGAACCTGCTGATTCTCAGCTTTACGAAGAAGTTCACAACGGAAGAAATGTTCACAAATCAGCATACGACTCGTTCTCAAGACAATAACCACAGCTCATCTATCAGCAAAAAAAATTTTGCTTCAAACTTTGGGTTAAAACGTGGCCAAAAAATAATAAAAAAATCAAACCTGAAGGTTGAAGAAAGTTTAGTCTGCAACGTCTTTTCTTTTTTTTTTTAATTACTATTGTAAGAAAAACGAAAAAACGCAACCCACAAATCAATCAAACTTACAGTAAAGTTATAAATGAGGTCATAAAATTATGTTATGATAGGTATAAAAGTTATTATTTCAGAACCGCTGTCTTATAGTCATCAACTGCTTAGGCATTTCTTTTTTGTAAGAATTAGTAAATTTTTGATTGAAGCTGGCTATTCTTTAATTTTCACGAATTTATACTCAACGCTTGTGAGAATTTAATGACAAAAACTCGTTCTTGGTTAATTTAAAAGCTATCTTTTGTAATTAATCATGATTAATTAATTATTAAAATAGTCTGGCTATGATTGCTAAAACTGGTTATTTTTCTACGTTACGCTACTGTGTAACAAAAATTGGCGTTTTTTTTAATTTGGCCGTGATCATAATTACTTTTATCACGCCAAGGCTGGTATTGCTATTAATTTCTTTTGAAAGAGTTTGTTCTTAAGAGTTCTAAAAAAATTTGAGCAGCAAATGAGCCTCGTGCTTTGTATAATTTTTCTTGTTAAAACAAAAAAGCGTATTGTTATTCATTTTATTTGCATTTGTTTTCGCTTCTTCTTGGTTTTTTTCGCTTTTTGCTTTTGCAGTTACCGATGAACTTTTTACGTTGTAGTCGTTTTAAATGAACCAGCAAGCTTTGTTGCAAATATGCTTAGAAACAAAAAGTTAAAGCAAGAACAACAGCTAATATTTTGCTTTGACCTGATCGAGAATCAAAGTCAATTCATGAGTTTTTGAAACAAATTCTTTAGAGCCTATAAACCAGAATGAGCCCGGCCAACTCAAGACAGGTTAAAAAAATGTTTTGCAAAGTGCAAACAGCATTTTTGCAAATAGTTACTTTCGTTCGTCGTATCTAAAAAGCAATTTTTATGAATATAGCTTAAACCCTTGTTTCAAAGTGTTTCTTATCACGATTTTACTCAAATTTTACACGTTCTTGAATGATTACAAAGTAATACTGCATACAGTCATGATATATTACGTATGCGCAAAACCAGGATTTTCTTAAGGGAGGCTTGAACCTTAACCCAAAATTTTTCTCTTTGAAACGTATTAGGTGAACGGCGTGCTGATTAAACTGATGTTACGCGAAAATGAAAAAATTAGCCTGTGATAGACATGGGACGGAGTATCCAATCTTTAGAGGTTGAAACAGGATTTGAGAGCAGGACCGGCCTTTGTTAACCGAAGGGCAATTTTTTGTAATTGGAAAATTTCTGCTTTAATTTCTCAGTTTGAGTCTTAAGAAACCTTTAGCCCATGCCCCTACTTACTGATGACCACCTTGATTTAAGAAGGAGGGTTTACTCCCTTAGCTTCCTGTGATTGCGCCAGCTTGTTCATGATTTTTTGCTTGTTCTTAGGCCAATATTGTAAAGCCATAACTTTTTCTAATAATATGTAAGGACAACGCTTTGGAAATATATCTAGGATCTTATGCACCAACGTGGATTAACAAAACTTTAAGAAAAAAGTTTTAACAAATAACCTGGCCGATTGCTATAATTATACAGTATTCAAGATAGCATCTCTGAACATGCAAGTTCAGTTTTTTTTGATCTAGTGAGTTTATCGACTTAGAAGATAGCAAATTGATAATCGGCGAATCAAAGTTAATCCACGTTGATGCAAATCAGTGGTTATCAACTTTTTTTCAAAGCGACGAAAAGTTATTTAAAAAAAACTAATCTGTGAAATTTTGCCACCCATGTATTTTCTGATTAAGCTTACGTACCATGTTTTTGAGACTGAAAAGCGGGACAGCCGCAGAAAAACTAGGACTTTTCTTATACTGACTTGCGGAATGTGAGGTAAAGTACTAAAAAAAAAGGACTTTACATCTGGAACCGACAAATTTCCGCAAGATCGCTGGTTTTGAAGTGAATCCACAAATTTCCTTCCCGAATTCATAAATTTCTGCGAGTTTGGCCGTCATTTTTTATTAATTGCTTTCTGCAAATTTCCGTTTCTGCAAAATAAAAACAAGCAGCGCCCCAAAAGAATTTTTAGGCGACCCAATTTTGGGTCGCTACCCATAGGTTGAGAACCTTTGATGCAATGACCCTCAGAAAATACTCATATACAGTACTAAATTACAGTAGTTGTTAAGCACTTACCGGTAAAGCTGACTCTGCTCAGGGTGCTAAGGGCTTGTTGTTGGTCTGTGAAAGGGCCCATATAACACCCAATTGTTTTGAAATGTGATCCAGATGCTTAAAAAGGGTATTAGTGTTATACTTATGGCAATGATAATTGATTTGTTAGTTCATGACAGTTACAACTGATCAAGATTTAAGCTTAGTTTAATTGCACGTGTTTTACTAAGGATGATATTGTGAAGTATGTGCTTGTGGGTGGCTGCGAAGAATCAACAATTATAAAATAAAACTTTGCAGTAAATGTCACAATACAATCACGAAAAGGATATGCGTGCGCATGAGTAGTGACCATTACTTTATTCATCAGATTGCCTCAGACAAAAACAAAATGAAAATTGATCAAGCAAGCAGGAATTTGTTAATTACAATAGAATTTTCCTGCGGTTGTATGTGTGTGTGTTCGTTGGTCATTGGGTCATTTATGAGGCAACTAGATATCAAAAAAAAGATTAAATCAGGTCATAATTCAAATCTCAAACAAAGTTTGGATGAGTTTTTTGAGTAAGTTTTCCTTTTTCTTCATGCATAACAAAATTAACGTATCAATGTATTTTTTTTGATTTTGTTATTGACAAGAAGCGAAACATAAACGTGATTATACTAAGAGATTAACTAATTTTTATCTCCATTTTTCTGGGTTTTATTTAACCCTATTTTACGCGGAGGTATGGGGCATTTTTGCCTCGCCTCTCGGTTTTTCGTAAAAAATCCCTTCAACGAAAAAATTGTTATTTTAAATTAGCTTGACTTAGAAAAATTTCATCAGACACAACTTCTGAAAATTTGAAGTTGGTATCCTAACGGGAAGTTTTTCGATTAAGAGATTTGCTGCAAGTCACTTTCCGAAATCTGGGAGTTTTTAGCCAAAATTTAAGATAAATAACGTCATAAGACATTTTTGCTACGTAATTACTTTGACTTAGGCACTTTATTTGTTAGCATCAAAAAAACCTAAGTACAAAATTTGAACTGCCTGTGTTAGTGTGTTGACGTTATCGCAAAAATGAAGTATTTTTTTCAAAAATATGGTGGTGACATCACAATGATGACGTCATCAACTCAAAACCAGTTTTTCCAAAACATTTTAGTGAACGCTGACCTCCATTCCAAATGTTGTGCTCTTATAGCATTTGTTTTAGGAGTTAGATGGGGGAGCATTTTTGTTCCCCCCCACGCGCAAAATTCGTTGGTCAAAAAGCCCGTGCGATAATAGGGTTAAAATGAAGTCAACTGAAGTTTACTCATAGTTGTTGTAACAAACTGCAGAAAAAATATAATAATTAATTTTATAAAAATGTTTTGGATGAAACGCTTATGATAAAATTAGGATAAAGTTTATGCCTACCAAAAAGGAGTTAGATGTGGTGCTTTAACACTAACTCAGTTGAAAAGTGTATGAATCATCCTATAGTTAGCGTCTGACACCGTGCGGTGATAGAAGGATGATACTAGTGCAACTACGCGAAAATCCTATTTATATTTCAAAGTTTTTTCCTATATTTAATTTATTGCTGTTAAATTAAATTATCAAAAGTAAATCATCTCGAAAATCAGAATTTAAATCAAATCAAAACGCTAAAGCGTTTCGAAATAACCAAATACATCTTCAGCAGATAATGAAAATCGTATTTGCCGGGCGAAGAAAAGAATGATAGTCGTTTGATGGGCTTTTGCTACCTCACATTTTTCCTATTCTTTGTGTTTGTCATGCATATAAATAAATATAAAGAAAATGAACGAAAGAATTATCTGCTGAAGATTAGTTTTGTTAGATCCGAAACGTTCAATCATTTTAGTGTTTTTCCTATGACTTTACTGTTTTTAATTGAAGTGAATAAATTTGCCGTCCAGTCAGTATCAAAGCTTGTTTCATTTTTAAAGTTCATTTTACAGTAAATTTTGTTTCAAATGCAAAGATTTAGTATAATGACTCGAATGAGCTTCTCAGGGTAGTAGCTACTACATGCGAAACATTTACGATGTATTAATTTTAACGTAAAAATCAATGATTTTTGTATTCTGAGATTACGCAACTATTATTTTGTAGAAAACCATTATAAGTGTATTGTGATGTGTAATTTTTCTTGTGCTAAATTACAGCAACGTTTTTTGCTTACGTTTTCAAACTTTTACTCGTATTTTTAATGTTTTTTGCGACATTCTGTAGAAGCGAAAATCGTACGCTGGTGAAGTGGTACGCTGGGCGTACCAAATTTTTATTAAAATAAAGTAAAACTACGCTTGTAGACTCAAAATTTAACGAGCAGTGTAAATCGAGCCTAAGAGTTTTTGTGGAGAATCAGATAAAGAGCAGGATGGCTTTTGATCAGAGCAGGTGAAAAAATTTATTTGAATCAGATATACTGTTACGTATCAACTCCAAAAAGATTCTAACGACAAAACAACTTGTTGGGTGCATTTTATTAATTGGAGTTTAAATGATTTTAATTTTTTAATCACTAAACTAGTAAGTTGTTTGCTGTACATACACTCATTATGCAGTGGTCTGCAGTAGTTTCTTTTGGGAGGGGTTAATTGGTGGCTATGACTGTGTTTTGATGTGTTTGTTTTTTGCATCATTATTAAAAGCATTTATCTCTCTACTAGAAATTGGTGTAAAATCAAGCAATTTACTGCTTTTTAAAGCTTAGGTGATCGGAAAAGAGGAAGGCATTTTTTTACAAAATCCACGGCTGTCTAATTTCATCGAGAGTCTCGTCTATCTCATTCGAGTCCGAATCTGAGTCTAATTTGTGAGTTTCTTCTGGCTTGCTGTTTTTAGAACTCATCCGTTGCGTGTAGACAGCTCTGCTGGAACTGGCAACACGTAGAATAGCTAATAGTCAGTTACAAGTTGCGACAACGATAGCTCAGTGGTAGAGCATCGGGTCGATGATCGAAAAGTTGCTGACTTCAGGTTCGATTCCCGATGTGGAAATGCATTGTTGTGTCCGTGGAAAGACACTTTACGCAATTTTCCATTGGGGCCAAGCACTCAACCACTGTGGTGGCTCGGCGTAACGAAAGACTTGCTAAAAAACCCTCAAAAAGGTGCTGTGCGTTGGCGTGGTTAGACGCAGGCGCGTAGCCAGAAATTTGCAATGGGGGGTCTAATTTGGGGGTCTGGGGGAGGAGCCCTCAGCTGCCGAAGGCATAGGAATCTGGGGGGCGGATCCCCCAGCGATCAAATATTTAGCATTTTTTGCGAAAAATAGCTTAATTTTAGGGCTTTTTTGATAAAAAATAATATTTTTATAACGTAGAATAGAAATTGGCAGCGTAACATGATTCAACTGGTTGCATTAATGGGCTATGTGGGAGGTGGCTAATGATCCCAGTGCAGTTTTTTACATGCCGGTAATTTACAAAATTCTGTTATTCAATAAAATTCACACGGAGTAATGTACTTTTGCTTATAATTCATAAAGAAAAATAATTGGTGGGGCTAATGGAAAGATATTTGAGAGAAGTGATGGGTAATTAGCTAACACTGCTTAGCCCCCTCCCCCCTTATACCTGAGTTTATACTGTAATATATTTGTTGATAAAACCTATGTTTGGCATTTTTACATTAGCAATCAAATTCGATTGCTAATTTTTGGGCAATGGGCATTTTTCAATGTTTTCATTGATTTGTGACTTTTATTTTTGGCAAATTAGCCCCCCCCCCCCCTGAATATAGGTTTGGGAAGATGCTTTAAATCATTTTTTAGTCCATTCCAGTTCAAAAAACAGTCTCAGAAGAGCTAAAAACGTGGTATTTTCCTTTTTCTGCTTTTTGGTAGATAGGCCAATGGTGGGGCTATAGCCCATTTATGATATGAATAGTTCATACGAGCCAACAAACGAGCAGAACGTTTTTTAGTTAGTGGACTTAAAAACTTTTCACAAACGGCAAAATACTCAAACTGCTGTGATGCACACTGTTTATGAAAAATTAGTGAAACGAAAACGTTTTACTTCAAAATTACTTAGATTAAAATGCTCAAATCATTGAAGTTTTTCGTTTGACACTTGCCAAGAAAAATTGTCAGAAAGGAGAGCGCATGAAAAGGAAAAAAGCTGAGCCGAGATTGGTTGGAAAAAGACCAATGAGAGAGCGTCATTAGTGCGCAATCATCAAGCTGTACACGAGTTCTATTTGTCGGCAGAGGGAGGGGTTAGAAGTTTTGATGAATGTGGCTTAAGCGGTATAGGGCAAGAATAGACAATCTACTGTCATCTAAATGTTCAGCACAGACAGGATTGATAAAAGCTGAAATCCAAGAGCTGAAATCAGAGGCAAGAGACTGGGTATTGGTCTGAGTGGAAGATTTGCACCGCTGGGAGGAAGTAAGTATTTTTGGGTTAAAGAGCAAGAGCGGATAGATTTGGGGACGTTTAATTCTGTCCTGCAGCCTATGGGAGGCACAGCCGACATAACGACTGTCAAGGTGAGATGAGAATCGATAACTCACATTACTCTTTTGTAAAGCTCGCAGAATATACTTGTTGGTAGCGGAGAGAAGCTCGTTGGTAAGAGTAAATAACGCGTAATTCCAAAGCGGAAAAGCGCTGTTTAATAGCAGATTTGACTTGCTTTTTAAACCGGCTAGAAACAGAACCGAGCCACGAAAGATGTAGATAGACGAGAAATCCATCCGATCGGAACTTAGGCAGAGCGTGAAATTACTTCATCTTCGTAGTCATAAGCGACTTGATAACGTGGTCCGGATACCCATTAGTCTGTAAATTAAACTTGATTTTGTTTAGTTCAAAAGGCAATCTTACAGGTGAAGAGATGGCTAGGGACTAGTGAGTTAATGTTAGGATTAATTTAGTTTTGCGTTTCTGTGGACTGAAGGAATTCCAGCGAAGGTATTAAACGGTGAGTATGAGTGGGTTTCCTGTAGATGGAGATGATGAACTTGGACGGAGATTTTTCAACCAACACGTTCAGAAAAGAGAGAGCCAGGTTAGACTTTTTTTCGAATTAAAGCAAAAAAGAACGACGAAACAAGTTGAGGATGTTCAAGAAAAGATTGCACTCAACTTCGTTGCTGAATTCCACGAAAGTGTGATCCATATATCGGTAATACGAAGACTGTTTGTGGTCTTTGCCTGTTTCTTAACTGCAGAAAACCCCACTGTTTGCCTCCCACTCTAAAAAACGCACTTTTTTCTTCGTTGTCGGCACACTTTATAAGCTTGCACGCAACCTAGCTGGGTCCTATTTGGTGCTTGTCGAAAAACTTGTTTTTTGTGTGCGGTTACTATAACGCAACTTTAATTTAATATCGTACAATAATATACAATAGTTGCAAACCTGACAATTCAACGCTATTTTAAATAAAATCCTCTCTATTAATCTGTTTTTAAAACACTTGTAGTTTAGTCCTCAAGGGTGGGCTAAATCAATGGCTTAAATGCACCATGGGCAGAAATTGATTTCGTGATTTAAAATATATCCGCAATCTTCAAACCAGTCTGCAAACGAAAAGTTTTTATTTTGCAAACTGAGGATGTGTTTTTATCTACGAAATTAATTTCTCATCGTAGTGAATTTTAGCCATTGATTTAGTCCACCTAGATAGATGTTTTAATAATTTTTGTGGTTGAGGTGGAATGCTTGGCTGAGCCTTCTTAGTGTGTCGATTTTCGTTTTTGTATCTTAGTTTACTAATAATCTGTAAAATCTTAAATGCTTGCTCTACTTTCTTTTTTTTTTCTTTCTTTTTATTGGCAAAGATGCAACCAAAAATTTGTTGAATAGTCAGTCAAAGGTGCTCTCAATTTGCGGTATTTGCAAGACTTGCACTTTGCGGGGTTTACAAGTTCTCAATTTACAAGACTTGCACAGCTAGAGGCCATTGTAGATGACCATATATACTTAGGGGTGGCACGTTACTTTCTAAAAGTAACTTAGTTATAGTTACTTGGGAAAAAATAAGTTACCGCTACAGCTGCACTTTTGAAAAAGTAACTAGTTACTCAGGGGTGGCACGTTACTTTCTAAAAGTAACTTAGTTATAGTTACTTGGGAAAAAATAAGTTACCGCTACAGCTGCACTTTTGAAAAAGTAACTAGTTACTGTTACGTTTACTTTTGATAAACAAAACTTTGACCCCAATAAATTAAGTTTATTGACATTTTTATTGTTTATTGACATTTTATTGACATTTTTCATAAGACATTTTTCATGACATGTTTATTGACATGTTTATTGACATTTTTCATAAGATTTTTCATGACATGTTTATAACATTTTTTATGAAACATGAACATTTTTTTTGAAAAATGACATATTTTTCATAATATGTTTATAACATTTTTCATGACATGTTTATAAGACATGTTTATTGACATTTTTCATAATCATTAAACCATAGGTGGGCAAGTTAATGCAAAACGTTAGCTTCGTTAACCACTAGTCCGTTAACAAACTTCACACCTCCGTTAACGTTAATCCGTTATTTCCAGCTTTAATTAACGGAAGCAAATAAAGTCCGTTAATTCGTTAACATTTTGCGTGTAATTTACATTGCTCTTTATTCACTCGCTTCTAGAACACGTATTGACGCTGTTGAGGTGATTGTAAGGAAATATTTATTGCTATGGTGGTCTTTTTGTGTTTTGAAAGTTACATTTTACAGTCTAATCTAATTTCAAGATAAAAACAAGTTCAAATGCACAACGAAGCTGCAAGATATTAACGATAAAAACCTTAACGGAAGTTAACTGAACTTAACGGAAGTTAATTTAGTCCGTTAACATGAAAAAAATTTTTAACGGATTAACGAGTTAATGAAAAAGTTAGCTTCGTTATTAACGGATTAACGATTAACGGGCTTGTGCCCACCTATGCATTAAACATACATGCACCATTACGAAAACAAAGCAGAAAGGAAATAAAACTAAAAAACAAACCATGGTTATCCAAAGGAATCCTTATATCAATCCAGCAAAAAAATTTATTGTCCAAAAGAGCCCTTAAATTAAATGATAGTAATACATGGGCACAATACAAAGTCTATAAAAATAAACTGACTCATATTAAGGGATATGCAAAACGACTTTACATTAAAAATTTAGTGAATGGTAATAAGAATGACACCTCGTCGCTTTGGAAAATTATAAATAAAATTATTCTCTTGAAAAATGTGAAAAAAAAATAACATTTCTAATAAAATATATGCTTCCAAAAGTGAAAGTGCACAAGGTCCACAGGCCATTAGTAACTTGTTCAATAAATATTTCATAGAGATAGGAGTTAACCTTGCGTCTACAATCGAAACACCAGCTATAATTGATGGCAAATTTAATGCCACATCTTTGATTCAGAGTAGTTGCAATTCGTTTTTTCTAGAACCAATAGTTGAAGAAGAAGTAGTAAATTACATCACAGCTATGAATCCATCAAAAAGTACAGGAAGACATGGAATTCCTGCAAAGTATGTAAAAATGTCAGGCTCTGTTATAGCTCCAGTTCTAACTAACATTTTTAATGCATGCATATCAACAGGATATTTTCCCAAAGTGTTAAAAACCGCTGAAGTTGTTCCAATTTTCAAAAAAGGCGAAAGAGAGTTATGCAGTAATTATCGCCCTATTTCTGTTTTAAATCCTTTTGCCAAACTATTTGAAAAGTGTCTGCTTGATCAACTAAACAATTATTTTGTGAGCAATAATTTGATTAGTCCAAACCAGTATGGTTTTAAGAAAAATTGCTGAACAAATGAAGCCGTTTTAGATATTTACAATAAGCTACTTGACAATATGGATAAAAAGCTCATTACATGTTCTATTTTCTTAGATTTAAGAAAAGCATATGATACCATCAATCACACAATACTGATCAAGAAACTAGAAAAGTATGGAATTAGAGGATTACCACTACAGTTACTAGCAAGTTACCAGACTGACCGTCAACAGTATACAATTGTAAATCAATATAAATCCAAGTCAAGAGATGTTATTTGCGGTATTCCTCAGGGCTCAACTCTAGGTCCGTTGTTATTTAATATTTATATCAATGATCTACCACTTGCCTCAAATTCCACAATTCATCTTTTTGCAGATGATACAAACCTTACTCTCTCCCATTCTAATGTTTCAACACAGCAACAAAATATTAATGATGAATTAGTCAATGTAAGCAATTGGTTCAAGGTGAATAAATTATCAATTAAGTTTAATAAAACAGAGTTTATGGTAGTAACAACAAAACAAAATAAACCTGAACTCAAAGTATCAATAGATAATAATCCAACCAAGCAATCACATCACATGAAGTATCTAGGTGTTCTCATAGACGACAATCTAAAGTGGAAGCAACAAATCAATGAACAATGTTCAAAGGTAGCAAGGGGATCTTGGGCCCTTGATCAATTAAAACACTTTGTAGATGAGCAAACCTTAAGATCTGTTTACCACTGCCTCATATACTCTCATCTACAATACTGCATAAGTAGTTGGGGGACTGCTTCAAAATTAACATTAGCACCTCTCTTTATTCTGCAAAAAAGAAGCATCAGATTGTTAACTGGAAGTGGATATCGTGAGCATACTAATCCTTTGTTCTATCGAGCTAAATGCTTAAAACTCAAGGATATTTACTCTCTGGAAACTGTAAAGCTAATGTACAAAATTCACAATAATGTATTATCTTTTGCAAATTCAGATAAGTTTAACCTAATAAAAAACTGCTATACACATAAGACAAGATTGAGCCACAAAAACAACTTCTTTCTTCCAAGAACTAGAACAAGATTAGGGCAAAAGTCTCTATCATTCGCAGGAATTAAAATTTGGAATGAAATTCCAAGCAGTATAAAAGAAGTTTCATTCTACAGATTTAAAAAAGCTGTTAAAGCTCATTTTTTATCGACCTATGAAACCGATAAAAGCTAGAATCACAGCTTTCTATTAGCAATGCAGTAGTAATTGCAGGAAACATAGTTGCATATTTATGCTTGAGTTCAACAATAACCTATTCTATTGCTTGAATGGCATGAGATTGGTGCATTCATCTATCACACATTCATACAATACGTCATCTCTCATTTTGATGTGCCCTTGAATTATGAGTAATTTTGCAGTAACTGACTGAGGTTGATATATACTGGTATTGGAAATTGTACCAGTACTAATGACATATTGGCTAACAATACAAAACAAAGCAAGGAGGGTTTTTTTTCACTCCAATTGCCCACTTTAAATTCTATAAAACATAAATAAGCATTATGAACTTTATTAATTTTTTTTCTATCCAATCTGTTGTTACAGTATTTTTATTTTTTTTATTTTTTAGTATGCTTAGTAGTTAGAACGATTCTAATGTTGCCTTGCATTTTCTTTAAATGTTGACTGTGAGTTTTGTGTATACACTATACAAAGTGTACATATCTTTGCAACACTTTGTTTTAACTTTGCGTAAATTATTTTATAATAGAAAGTAGCAGACTGAGAAAATCTAGAAGCTGCTTTTTTAACCTTAACTTGGTGAGGTGGCAGTAGACTTAGATGACCTTTCGGTCCTTTGCTGTCTCCTCACCAAGTGACTAAATATCGCTTTGACTCTGCAAGTTTGGGTGTTGGGTTTAAAGGAATTGCATATTTCGATGCTTTGGTGATAGACCTAGAGGAAGTTGCAGTTTTTGCTTGTGATATGACGTCACTTGGTAAATAAATAAATATGATGATGATGATGATAAGTTTTTTGTGCTGATTATCACCTCCACGCCTCTAGTTTACAGCTCAGGACGGTCATTTTTTTGTTTATCTACATTGGTGTATTGCGGCTTGAGGGTTCTGCAACGCTTGATTGAGCAGTGATAGTGTAGTGGTAAGAACGTCTGTTTTGCTGTCGGTAGGCCTGGGTTCATTTCCTTGTGGAGTTGTACCAAAAAACTTTCAAAATTGGTATTCACTGCTTTCCTGCTTAAAGTTCAGGATTAAAGGGACGGGGTGAAGATTTAATCTTGCTGTGGTAGACATAGGTGGCAGGTGGCAGCGACTCGAAGACTGTATGATCTTATTGCTAACTCCTGGCCAAAGCAACTTAGCGAATGAAACTGATGTAATCGCCAGATGATGACCGGGTGTGCGAGTGCGTCTAGCAATCGGCTTGCGCAGCGCGCACAGTGGATACAATTACCAAACGTAGTCTAGCATGCGCGAGCTGCCACTAAAAAAGAGTAATTGTAATTAATAACTTTTACAGGTTTAAGTTTGTAACTAGGTACCGATTTTATAACAGTTTCAAAAAAGTAACTACGTTACCGTAACAGTTTCTCAAAAAGTAACTAGTTACAAAAGTAACTAGTTACTGCCCAACTCTGCATATACTCAATTAAAATTGAAAAATTTATGAAGAGATAGTAGTGTTTTGCAAAGTTAAAATTTTGCTTTGTTTTAGATCACCGTTTTGTAACCAATGCAGAATTGTGACGCCGTTTGCAATATTAATTAAATACACGCATTTCCAGCAAATTTTGATCAAAACAAACCATTACTGATCTCAAAATGATTTGTTCTCAAAAAAAAAAAATCGTACAGATGTGCTGAGGCTGAGGTAATTCTGAATTTTATGGAGTCAGATAATACTTGACCTAAGTCAATCAAAATTCTATGCTAATGATCGTAATAAAATTAAAGTTGTAATTAGGTAACAGGCGGCCAAGCCTACTGTTGGTTGCTTTGAAGATATGTTAAAAAATGGATAAGTGATTGTTAATTGTCACAAACGTCATCAGCCAAAATTTTACATAATCTCCAATCAATGTTGGCTTCAGTGTTTTTTTGAAAAAAACAATACATACATTCTTGTAATAAGGACAATAATATTTGACAACATAGCAAAAGGAAATTGAGCAAAAAACAAACTTACAAAGTTCCGGGTTTCGACAATAATTTGGTGAGCGTAAATAGCTATGTATAGACTTACAACCTCATAGATTCGTCCTATAGAAAAAACAAAAAACAAATACAGAGGAAATGTTTGAAGCGTGAAATGACTGTCAGTATGAACACACTGAATTATAAAAAGCAAAAAGCTTCTGCCTTAATTCATTTTATTGCTGAGGGTTCGAAATTTTACGATGAATTGATTTTTGAAAAGTCAGCAACAAAAAGGAAGTATTCAGACCGTCTCTGCTTCATTCTAAAAGAAAACGTTACGTTGTACAGAAGAAGTAGAAGCAAAGTTAGTCATAAAAATGCACCATAAGACCAAAAGTGGTTGCGACTCTGAGATTAATTTGATGTCTAAATATTATTTTAAAATTACAAGTTTGGAAACTTTGCGATTAAATAAAATCTTTTAAAGCTTGACGTAGGATTATTCACGCTTTAGTCATATTACACGTGATATATTAAAAAAAAGTGAAAGCTGTTGTAGACTCAAAAGATATAGTGTCATTAAAATAATCACTTTTAGGTGAGTATTGGTTCAACAATTGCACAATAACCCTGAAATTTAGTTGCAAGTTACCGGGAAAGCAGAACATCTAAACAAACAAACAAAGACGAAATAAGGACAGACTTTAAAGACAATGACATTGCTTAAAAGTAAGAACAATAGCAATTTTTTTCTAATCTTGAAAATAAAGACTGTAAGTCAATTTTGTGCATATATGATAGAGTAGATCAAAAATATCAAAAAAATTTTTTTTTAATTTTAGTTAGCGGCAATAGATATGGCAAAAGTTGTCTATTTATCACCAAAACACTACGTAAAAATTTGAAGAGTTTTGAGTGAGTTTTTGATCTCTCCGATCTCCCCCTTTCAAATATAAAATATAGGTATTCACACATACAAAAATCGCATGGTAACTTTTTTTTCGATTTTAACTTGCTGTACTGTCTGAAAACAAACTTTATTAATCCTACCCTAATGCATTGCTGCCAGGTATGGTTGTTACTGCAAAAGCATGGCAACAGCTAATCAGAATTAGGATAATTAAATTTGATTTCAGAGCGTATTTAGTAACGTGGACAAGGCAAAATATTCGAATATACCACCACATGCAATAAAATTATGAGTATTTACTACAAAAAAGTTTTGACTTCACCCACATTTAACATCAATAATGATTTCAAAGTGACTTGGTGGATGGACCCCTGCTTTGTCTACAGATAAACAGATAGTAATATTCACGATAAGTCCACTAGGTGGCCGAAAATAGATTGTAAACTTATTCTATATACGAAAAACGCCCATGCACTCCGTAAAGTCACTACTAAATAAATTGTATGCAAAGACTGCTAGCAACAATAATTGTACACTTGTAGAGTTACAAATTAAAGTGTGTAAAGTCACGTTTAAACTCAAATCTTGGCACTAACTGATGAGAAGCAATCCGTGCACGAATGAAGCCATCTTGAGGTTTTGGTCCACAAACGGCTTTGGATGCCTTAGTAACCAGTTTGACAAGCTTTTCAACAGCCTGCGAGTGACAAGAAAATTTCGGACTAAATATAGTGGTAGTCACATCCATCACGATAAATTGTTGGAGCTTAGCATCCGTCATTGTTTTTAGTACAGGTGGCTCGTGATTAAAAGATCTTCCCATTTAATCAGTTCGAAGTATTTCACTGCTACTGCATCAAAATTAATGTTTGCGGGAACTTTATACTTCCGTATTTTTCCGCTGGGCTTTGCAACTCTAGCTTTCATCACCCTTCGCAGGCCTAGTTCTTGAATATGTGGTCGATGGTTGCATTGGTCAATAATCATAGCAAAAATTACATTTCCCGGGTGAGCAAAGTATGAGCTGCGATGTAAAACTGGATCAATACTTTTCTTGTGCTCCTGAGTGAGATAACGTGATCTGGGCTTACATGACAGAACGCGTTAGCGAACTCGTAAAGATCAGTCTCGCTCGCTAAAAGGCGGTTAAAAACAAACAACTTCATAGACAAACTGTCATTTCAGAACCGTCCCGCCCAACATGCTTTCAAATTGCTCACTCGAATTTCTTTGCGAGATGTTCGTAACTTGTGTTAGTGCATAAAAAATATCTCATTGTGACGTCAGATATATTTCTAGTTCAAAATAATGCGTTCATGCGTACTCCATGTACTGCATTAGTACGGAAAAAATGCTATGAGCCATGCGTTATTATTCTGAGCTTGCAAATTCCTCGACTAATAATAATTGGTTAATGAACGACAGAACTTAATTATATCTTTGGATTAGTGTCAAAAAAAACAACTTTTTCCATACCGGTACTACAATTTTTTTAAATGACGTAAAGCGTACTTGTTTGTCGGTGGGTAAACTTTTATGTGAACAGTAACTTTAGGTTTCAAAATTTTTCAAACGTGAACAAGTCGAAGTACACTCTTTTTTTTCAGAACCGGAAATCTTGAGTTGAAACTGGCTGTTGTTAATTTGTTACCGATTTTCGGCCTCATTATTTGTTCTCGATTTTTAAAAAATTTTGAAAGCATCGATGTCAATTTTAGCGACTACGTTTGTAACACTATTTAATTGCTGTTGCTATGTCTATTTAAGTGAAGGCTTTTTTCCTGCTTTTGTAACATCGTAAAATAGCAAAAGAGAAAAAGCAAGCTTTTTTCAAGTTAAAAAACCGCCAAAAAAATTTCTCATTTGCTTGCGCAGAACAACAACGCTCTAGAGTCTTGGAATAGTTGCAATTTTGCTTGCAAACACAAGAAAATCACTAAACTTTTATCGCTTTGGATCAGCAAAAAATTTAGTTTCTTCCATTGATTTGAATTTTTTTTTTTTCATTGTTTTTGGTTTATTTTGATGCCGAGGCTAGGGCATTGTTCTTAATTTGTTCTTAAATTTTGAGCAAAAATGAGCCTCGGGTTCCTAGAAAATTGTTCTCATAAACGAAAAGAGTGTATTGCTATTTTTGTCAATAGGCGGTACTCAACATTTCTTTATCAGTCAAAACAGCAAATGGTTTTCATTTCGCTTTTTTCTCAGCAGGTCTAGTAGCAAACATGGCGACGATTTTAATTAATTTTCAGCAAAAATTTGCTTTAGTTAGAAGTTTTCAACATTTCGCCATTAAATTTCTGAACCAAAAACGATTTTTCGCACGCTTATAGAGTGCTTCAAAATCTTCGTTAAATTGGCGAGGAAATGTGACGATTTTTTACTCAAGTTATATTTCGCAATCGATCCAAGCAACTTAGCGAGCAAAAGTGTTGTTACCGAACTCTTAGAGCTTCAGATACACGTGGAAATATAACCTCTGGCCTTTAGCGAGTATATTTCGTTTGGTAGCGCCACTTAAAAAAACTCTCGTTTTGAATGCGAACGAGGAAATTTCTGCCATGTGGCCCTGGCCACCATTTGGTGAAAGTGTTTTATCTTTGCAAGATGAGTTTGATTTTATTGCGAACCATCTTGGAGTATAAACACGGATAATGAACATATTCAATACTTGTGGTTTCTTAGATGAATTTTTATCGCTGATATATAATCTAAGGATTCTGTTTGCTGTAGTCTGCCATCGAGAATGATTTAAGCATCCAGGGTTTTGCATTGGCAGGTCTCGTATACTGCAGCATTTAACAGCATTGTTACCATTACAAATTTTGAGTAAATATTGCTGATCTGTGCGCAGCTCTTTGGGGGTCCACGTTAAATAAATCTTCGGTCAGCCCCACAATGGCTCGTCGAATCGATGAGAGGCTGCTCGACTCTATGACCTAGAGGTTCTTCGCAGCTTCTAGCTGCTTTTCATTATAAACTAATGTTTGTTTTGTCTGTTCTCTAGTGATTTCGAAGTGCAAAATAAGCGTTATTGTTATTGCCTCACTGGTTTAAAGGAGGTAACTGTTTGCTGGGTGCATGTCGCAGCCGTTTTGCAATCTACCCAGAAACTTATTGGCATGGAGTAAACAAACGAGCCATTGAAGAGGTTGATTAAACGGCTATTCTAGTCGCCGAGTAACTCAAGCCATTTGTCCTGTGTTCTCGCTCGTTCCATCGCACGCTACAACCTGTATATTGTCTGTGTTGACATTACGGTCTTTTAAACTTTTGACTGTTGAATTAGTTACATCTTGACTGGAACCAAATTTTGGATTTGTGTGATTAAAGTACGTAGCTTCAGGCTCGGTTACAATGGTGATGTGTTCTTCTAAAAGTGTTTTTCTGTGAAACTTTTTGTGTTCACCGAGAACCTGCGTTATAGTCTTATCTTTGCGACCATCAAAAAACAGCCCTTCTGCAGAAGTAAAAACATCATTCTTCTGGAGGTTCTCCCGAGTTTTGCTCCCCTGCGAATGTTGTTTCGGTCAATTATTTCAATTTTGTTAATTGGGGACACGATACCAACATCATCAAGCATTGAAGTTGCTAATATAGCCGCTAATCTATCCAAGACTCCAGTTCGGTCACAAGCTTTTGCAAGAGAAGGTAAAGTCAAAGTCAATTTTTGACGTGGATGTCTACACTTTGATTTAGTCTTAGCGAGGTGTAAAAGAGGGGTGTACTCATTTTCAGTAGTACTGCTTGAGCTATCTTTATCAGTTTCATGAAAACTGGTTTAAGCTATATTGATTTTTAGCTTCTTACGTCGTTGCAGATGAATTGTTTTCTATCAGCTCTTTTTTTCAAACTTGATGTTTTTTCTTCATCAACACCACCAATTATCATCCTTTGTAGTTCTTTTTGATCTTCTAGAAATCTTCTTTCTTTTGCTGGAACTTTGCGTTCTCTATGGCATTTTCAAACGGACAATCAGTAACTCAGAGCATTTGCATTTGCTAAGATCAAACAGAAAGTCTGCTTCAAAACGAAGGTCTGAGAGTTTCTGTTGGTATGCGGGTCGATCCTTTTTTCCTTTGTAGGATTGTGTTTGTTGTGTTTGTTGAAACAAAGTTGGTTATTATGACGTCTTAGAGTTCATAAGGGAGTCACACGATGTTTATACTATTAACCAAAATTTGTCAGAGACTTTCTCGAACCCTTTATCAATGAAAATAAAAAAAATCTTCAGAGGGTGACCAAAAAATTGTTCAAAGCAATAACTATTTTGCATGTTTGTTATTATGCCTATTACGCACTTTTCTGACATACTAGCTTTTAAAAATAAATTTTTTTGACATTTCGATCCACCCTAATATATTGTACAACCGCAATTATGACCAATTCAGCGGACCCTTTAAAGTACCTGCGTATAATCCTTGGGGATTCATATACCTGTGGTTAAGAATCCTTGGTTTAGAGTGAAGTGAAAAGAAGCTCAGTTAGTGCAAGTAACTTGGCTGAGCTACCGTAAACGAACAAACAAATTCATTCAACTAATCGTCATTTTACGAAAACCTGCATAGTCAATGCATTCGGCATATGATGATTTTGTAGGATACTGTCGATATTGTGAAAGGAGTCTTGTCATCTACGGTACAGTTTGAATGCGTAACATCTACCAACTCTTTCGTCATATTGATCCTTTTTTTTTCACATCGTGCAAACAATGCAGTCGATTGTGCTATACTTATTTTGTAGACTAACTGTAACGAAACAAAATGACCTGGTGTTTCTTCAAAAGTTTTTATTTGATGTGCTTTCGCGCACTTTTATTTTATAATTTTGTGAGTCGTGTTGCGAACCAAAAAGCATCAACGAATAATACGTGGAGTATGTGGAAGGATTGTTCTGGGATAAAAAGATGTGAACTCTTCCGAGAATTAGAATGCGGAAAAAACAAAGGGTTAAATTGCACTAATCCTGGACAAGATAGAATTGCTTTTCAACAACAACTGCGTGGACCAGAGTGTTTCGAATTTGAAGACGTAATATTATCAAACCAAACGTTTTATAATTGTCCTGAATACGACGATTACTATGATGACGATGAATACGATAGACGGAATTGTGTTGGTGAATGTTACGACGCTGTTCGAAGGGTGAGGAAAAGATGCAGAGGCCGCGACTTCATTCCGCTTTTCGTTAGGTTGTGTAGATTCACTGAACACCAACGGTGCTACAATCCGCAACAATGCTTGGGAACATGGTCTAATTGGTCTCCGATTGGTAGTTGTTCTGTATCATGTGGCAGTGGAAAAGTTAACGAAACCAGAGAGTGCAGAAACTCAAACGGTACCGGTAAGCTCTATGAAATTGTTGGCAAGAGTTGATCTTCTGTATATTAACATCTTCAAAACGCTAAGTTTCCAAAAAATTTTCGAACCTTAATATACACAAAATATTGATTAGTAAAAATAGTTTCAATTTAAGTGATTCAAAAAAGCCCTCGATAGCGTTGACCAAAGCAGATATCATAACACAGTTCACGTCACATAAAAAATTAAAATTTAAAATCCTACAGACTGTTTCACTCGTATTAATTGAGATCATCAGCGGTGGTTTCTGCCAAAAGTAACTCAAAAGTTTAAAATCAAATCTAGATTTGGGCACTATAAATTAAATATCAAATGTATGACAGTTTTACTGCAGTTCCTTGGTTCAGTAGCAGTGCCCTAGCCCACTTAGACGCGGCCCAAAGTGCACCAGACCAGCAACCAAAAACCGAACCTGACCCTCCTCTACTTGAACAGCCTAATTCACCTGATTGTTCAACCCGAGGCTCGGTATCGAAACTTAGATAAATGAAAATTAATCTTGATGTAAAGCGACTCAGGGCAAATTTTGCCTTGATTTGAAAATATCGAACTTCGAGATTTTTGGTCAAAAAATTTTTTTTTCGTCATTTTTTATCATATGATTTTCTCTATTCTTTGCTCAAAGAACGAAGTTTCTAAGTGTTGTAGTTTCGGAGATAGAAAAAATCTGAAAATATCGAACTTGAAAGTAATCTGAAAATATCGAACTTCCATCTTTATTACGTCACAGAAAAAATTTATTACAATTGAAAAATCAATTTTTTCAAAGTTCAAGCGACAAGATGACAAATTGTAATTGAGACTTCTAGACATATCGTTGCGACATTTTGGCAGATTAAGTGGCGGAGCAAAAAAACGTAGACTTGATTTTTCGGAAAAATTCAGCGAAATTTTTTAAAAAATAGTTGCAAAATTTTGGCCTTAAGTGTTGAACTGTGGAGAACTGAGCTGATTAAATCAACTAGCCTACAAGCTTACCCATGAAATAAGTAGGCTTGAAATAAAACAGTACAACAAAGTCAATACCTAGGTAAACATCAGATCATGTGGTCGGCAACCTATAACTCACGGGCCTTATCCGGCCAGCCAAAAAAAATCATCCGGCTTGCGACCTCTGCGATTGCGACATTTGTAACAATATTGAGCTGTATTGCGAGTGGAGCTTGAGATAAAAGCAAAATATTAGAGCTTGATATAATTATACACATATTTTGAATAAAAACAAGCATGCCACGGTGTCAATGTTTGGCAGTATTTATTAAGCGTGCAAAATTTTAATCTATAAAAGTCAACAACCTATAGCAATTTGCAAAATTTTTAATCGTGTAAGTGCTATCTGGCCTAAAGGATTCCGTGCTGGTAGCCTGCTGGCCAGATAGCACGTAAACGATTTAACATCGAAACTCGGCCTAACAAACGTTAAACCATGACAATTAAATTATTAGTAGTTTGCAAGATGTCATGCTTTTACTGCTTCCAAATTACTCCTGGACTTACCGTACGTAAACTTTTAAGACCAAAATAACATCAAATATTTATTTTTAGGTTGTGACATTATTGAGGGCATGACAGCATCAAGTTTTTCATAATAAAGGGCATTGGTACTCGCAAAAGGGCTACCACCTATGGGATTTTAATCACAAACAATAAAAGATTATTAACGCTAGTTTGCACAGGCTGTCGGACCAACCAATTTTACATGATGGAGGGGGCGAAAATGCCCGCCTACCTAATTTCTAAACCGGAAATTGCGTGAACACCAGTTTCGACATGCAGGTTGTTGCTCACCAATTTTTTTAGAAAAATTTAATTTTGAGTTAATGACGTCACCATAATCACATCATGGCCATATTTTGGAAAAATGACGTTTCAGAAGTGTATACAATAGGGTTGAAAATTATTCAGTTTTTTTAAAAATTCTAAAATTGTTTACGGAAACTTTGCACCAGCTTTCATGTGGTGTAGGACAAGAGATTTGGTAGCTGAATGATACGCTTTGAGAGACCAAAATTACAGCTAATAAGATTGCTTTATTAATTTTCAGACAACTTCAAATACTTTTGAAACGAAAATAAACCAACTAGTGGCACAACCAGGCGGGGATAGGGGGAGTTATGGAGGTTCAGTTTCATAACTAAAATCTTTAAAAAATTTTACCCAAAAATGCAAACGTTCAAAATGTGTTTTGGACCTGACTTTTAAGTAAAGGGGAGGTTGAAGGGGCTGAGCAGTTTAATTCTTCAACTGGCTTAAAAAGCCATGCAATGTATAGTTCTTTTAAGTGGCTCCAAAAATGTGCGAAATTTGATCTGAATGACGTTAAATAGGCAATTTCTTTGAAAAAATTACAAAAATTGCCCTGCGGTTAGGGGTATGACTCCCAAAACCCCCATGGTTTTCGGTGAGTGGGAGCTCTGCTCCAGACTTTCGTCGGTGATACCCTTAAGTTGCACAAGTTTGCTCTGAACCCAGCTCAAAAAGGACATTTTGTTTGACAAAAAAATTTAATTTTGTGTTCAAGCCCCTTCCCTCTCAGCAAAATCCTGGTTGCGCTTGAATCAAACATATTTTCATCATTTTGTGCGAACAATTTATTTATCCAAAGCAACAAAGTTTCTTCTGAATCTGCACTCAGTTAAAATAGTCAAATATTGTTTTATTATTGTCTAATCATTCTTTTCAAGGATCAAATTGTTAGTAAAAATATGTTATGGGCTACAGCCCACCAAGACCTTACTGATTTGGTTTTTGGCTTACTACTACGTAGAGTTCAGCTGTCGACCCCTGGTCTAGACTGAGAACGCTATTGTACGCTTGATAGCCAAGTTTGATGCTTACAAAATGTTTGCAAAATATATACTCGGTACTTATTTTAAAATTTAAGTTACGCTAAACTAGCTGCCTACGGTGATACTTTAGCACCTTCGAACAAACTTTTTTCTATGGGTCTCATGACCAATGACTATGATTCAAGTTTTACCTAAGACATAAAGTCTTGCGCTCCATTGCTATCGCTTTTCGGGGTCCCTCCAAAGAATCTTCTTCCTCCTCTACAAGCTTTTGTAATGTCTGTGCTACAAAGAGTATGCCTTTCTCGGATGCTGGTTCCCCTTCCTATTCAACACGCTAATTAACCAACTTGAAATTCTCCTCTGAGCTGCACAGAGTCATTACTGGATGCCTCTCCTACACCCTAGTTTAGTGCTTCTTCTTAAGATCTATCTTCTTTTAGAAACTAACTAAGCACTAACACGTTTTAAACGTGTTTTGCGTCTTCTTCCAGAATCATCATTTTGTTCTCAAAGCGTTTGCTTCAGAATTGGTGATCAGCCGGTTAAACAAGAAACCATTCCTAAAACATGTTGCGAATCAGCGGAATTTGTTCCATCTTAAACGCCAATCAAGTTCATAATATCATCCTCCATAGCTAACTGCATTGGCCCAAGAGAATTCCGCCTTGCATCTCCCAGTTGGCGTTGTCCTTCCTTACTCTTTCAGAGGTTCATGTATAAGATTGACGAATTTGTCTCTTTCATCTTTAGACTGGATGGTGCTGGAGGGTTCGCCGTAATTGCACTCCATATGCAATACCTATGACTCTCTTACCTTGTCTGCCTGACTATAAGACCAATCGCTCCCAGTTTCACAGCAGGAAATCCACCTCTGGACTAGACTGGAACGCGACTGGCGTAACAATCAAATGATATTCTGTCACTACAAGTCAGTTTTCTTTCTCTCGGTCTCCCACTCATTCTTTTTTTAATTTTATCGGATCCCTCATAATCTCCTGCCAAAGTCCCCTTAGAGAATTTGATGGTTATGGTAAAGTGCAGAGGTAGGCAAAACGCAAATAGAAGCGCAACGCGCAACTTCCGCAACCTTCGCATTTGCAGAAGTTGCGTTGCACTTTAATTTTTTATTTTGAAACATTGTGGAAGTTACGTAGCAGACTAAACTCTTTAAAATTTGTTGCGCTTTAATTGCGCTGCGCTTTCAAATTTTTTTGGGTTTCTAACGCAATTTTATGGATTGAACTTAGTTTAGTTCCATTTTGATTGGTTAATATTCAGAAATATCGGCTTTCTTTAGCAAATTGCATACTCTTTTTCCGTCTAAAACCGCAAAAAACGCAATGTTTGAATTTTGTAGTGAAATTTCAATTGCGAAAGTTAGATTTTATTTTAACTTGGTACAAAAATGCCGTTCCATAATTGCGGAATCCCATTGCGCTTTAACTGAATCAAAAAGTTTATTGCGAACTTGTGCCAGTGCTGCAACTAAAACGCTGTTCTAGGAGGGCAAAATTTCTTTCTTTGGGGGCAAAAATTTGTGGGTTGGTCTACTTTTCTCCGATTTCTCTGTTGATCTCGAATAAAAAAAGGCATCATCTTGAAACTGCAGCAAGAAAAAGGGGAGTTTGCATGGGCGTGCTGGGCAGTTTGGCAGGGGCGGGATTTTTGTTTAGGGGGGCGCAGCCTCCTTTCGGCCCCACCTAGTTGCGGCCCTGAGTTGCGCAACGCTTTAGAAATTAAAAAAATTAAATTGCGGATTTTGCGCTGCGTTTTTACTGGTTGAAAAGATCGTTGCGCTTTGTTGCGATGCGGGTTTGATATATAGTTGTTTGTGCCTACCTCTGGTCGGGTGACCATATTTTTATCAATAAAAAGGACAAAATTTTCCTAGTATTATAATCAACGTGCGAATTTAGCCTAAGTTCGCTTAATTAAGCCTTTAAATTTAGGTGTGAAACAAAAAGAGGTTTTTACCAAGATTTCTTTGCTTTTTTTTGTTAAATTTGGGTACAGATCAAAAAATGGAAGAATAATCACTTTTTGTTAAAAAGGAGGAAATCTTCTCCAAAAAGAGGATGTATGGTCACCAAAGTGTCTAGTCCCACGCCTCATCTTTACTCTCCAGCAACGTCATTTTAAACAATTAATGGGTCTCTCCCTAATCACGCTAGTATCCTGAAAACGCGCCTGCTGATTTCCTGGCCAAAGCTGTTGCCCACTGCGTTGGTTCCTGGCTCTTTATTTACTGCCATTTCCAAAATCCAGTACAACATGTATCTCTAATGGAGACGTCATATCTTGTTTGTCAATTTCCTTCAGTTTCTTCAGAAGAAATGGTTCAATCAAGCCCCATACTCCGTGAGCTCTCCCGCCTTTGATGTTACGGCACAGTCCATAAATTATTATACTATCGTCATATCTCTTAATTATTGTTATTACAAATTACAATATCTACACAGAACTAGTCACAAAGAAAACTCTTCCAGCAGCGCCTGTGTACACTCTCTATAGGACGTCATTCAACTCTTTCTTACCTTTCTGTCTCTGAGCATGCGCGCAAATCTATTCTTGGATCTACGGCTGTATCTTCAACTTTTGGCTCAAGCATTGGTTGGGGGTGCGTCCCGATTGTTGGGTTTCCGCTGACTTTCTCTGCACTTCCATAAATCGGGAAGCAGTCAAATAGCACGGCCACCATCCCAATCCAATTCATTAAAATTTGTGGTGCAATCAAAATATCAAAATTTATTATGATTAAACTGATTAAAAATTAGTAATCAATAGGGATTAAAACTATGCTGTGAAACAAGCATTCGATGTCTACCTTTGTCCAACATTACCAACAAAAATCTTTTTTAATGTTTAATAATTTGTACAGTGAGGCTGCTCGGCAGATATAATATTTGATCCCATGAAAATAAAGCTTTATGTTTTTTTCCATGCATAAAACGACAAATCATCCACCCGTTCAATAATCAAACTTTGAGCCTACAACCTTTCGATTACCGGTACTATGTCTCGACGTTTTACCTACCAAGCTAAAATACCAGCACGCCATGAAAAATTTCTTGTTTAAAGGTATTTAATTAAAAAAAATTTTTTGATCAAAAATAATTATTAAGAAAAAAAATGTTGGTAATAGGGGAGTTTTATGATTGCAAGGTATCCAAAACATCCACAGTGTCGTTTCATAGCATTTTACTAAATACCTACTCTTATAGCATTGCCTCATAATTTATCTGAATGCTTGATAGTGCTATAAATAATTATAAGCAAAACATTATACTACAAATTAGTGCTATTTAATTTATTCATCGAACTATTATTGCGGTGGGTTCATAAAGTAGGCTGTTACTGTAATTAAAATGCCATAAAATATTTTGTAAAACTGCAAGAATTTGCGAAACACCTCCAGCATAGACAAACTAGACAACTATTGAAAAGATTTGAAAGGTAAAAACCACTATGCTGGTCTGCTAACCTATTTTTGATTTTACGTACTTAACAGTTTGTTAAGAAACTACAATTTTTTTTTCTCAAAATGCCGTGGTGGCGGTTGGTAGCGCTATAATTTCTAACATTTTCAAATAATTTTTAAACAAAAATAGACCAAAATGTTCTTAATTTTGAGCAGATGCGTTGCGTTGAAAACGGACATTAATTGGTAAGAAAGTACTAAAAATTACAGTAAACCTACCCAATCGCTGGGAATAATAACAGTGTTGCGGTCTTAAGCAAATAAGTTGTTGGTATAGGTCTAACCAATAGTAACGACAAAAATTGGTTGTGCAAAGGGTCCAAAGTGAAACGGTCTTTTGCAAAATTTTCGTTGCATTTTTCTGTCAAATTTAGGTGAAAACCAACGAAATAAAAGACAGTAACTGCTATGCGTTTTTCTGTCAATTTTTTACCACCTTTCTGCGTCTTTGCTAAAGTTGCATTGCATTTTTTCGTCAATTTTAGGCCTAGACCCCAAAAAAATTTTCGCTAAAATTTTGTCAAATTTTTTCATTTCTATGATGAAAACCAAACAAAATTGACCTTAAGAAAGAATAATAACGAAGCTAAACTGTTGAGAGCCTACTGAGCCTGCCCTGCCAAATAAGTTGGTACAGGCCGTGTCTATAATTTCGACGGCAGAATTAGATTATAGACCCCACACTCCTTGGAATTCAAGGTTAACGCACAGACCCGCTGAGTTATTACAGACTTTTTAGTCAAAGACAGGTTTTGCTCTTCGCTGCACAAAATAAAGCAACTTTTCTTTGAACAAAAAATTTGGATGAAAAGCAATGAAATAACGAGACAAAACAATGTTGCATAAAATTACGCTAAGTTATTAACGAAGTTTTTGTTTTTGGAACCTTGGACTGTTACACAGTCGACTATTTTAATGGAAAAATAAACTGCGATCTTCTTATCCCACGATTATTTCCACTGCATTATTAGGTTTAATATAAGGTGTTGCTCTGGCGCAAAGAAGCCGAGATGGGTTCCGCAAACTCGTTACACGCGTTGGCGTAATACTGCATCTACAATGAAAGACTTAATTACTGTAATTATTCTTCTAACATTTCTTTATTAAATTTACATCAAAAAAAATATTGCTCAAATAAACCTAGTAATAGGCTATAATGATTCAACATTATATGTTCCAATTACGTTCCTAATTAATTGCAGAATAAACTTAATGTACGATTTTACAAAAATAATTCACGTTGATTTCAATTAAATATAATCGGAAAAAAACGAACGTGTAGGTTCTTCTTATGATGCAATAAATGCTAAAAAGTTTGCCCAGGACGAACAAGGGGATTTATTACGCAATAGTAGCAAAACAAAGGAAGTTTAAAAGTTGATTTTCTCCGAAATTAGACAAAGGGCAAAAATGCCTGAAGTTCGATATTTACAAATCACTGCAGAATTATTGATCTGAATAGGACTTTCAGAATTTGGCATCATCTCAAAATTGTTCATGTACCCAAAAAACGTCGAGCTACTTAATATATTTAAGTGCTTTTGAAGGTGAGCACTCTTACAATTGCGAAGGATCAGGCGGCCAGAACACCACTCAATCTCGCTTGTCGTCTTGCAACACACATGCTTGCCCATCTTGGACTTCTTGGATTGAAATGCCACCTATGAAATGTTCTGCCACCTGCGGGGGAGGTATCAGGCGATTTGAAGCAATTTGCCAGTACAGCAACGGGACTGCCTCGTATTCTTGTGACGGTAAAATATCAAATTGATTTTTCACTATATCTTTCTATTTATTTTTGATTCATTAAAAATTTTTTGATTCACTTAAATTACGTACAACTTATAAAACAATACTGTCGTTTAGTTTTAGTGAGCTTAGAGCCATATCAACTTCTATAAAATGGAAGGAATTTTGAGAAATTAAAACAATAACTATTCAAAACTAATATATAGAGTTAGTAAAGTCCATTACTTATTGATATACTGTTCGATAGTAATTCTTTACAAATGAGAGATTAGTATTAGTACATGCTTGGTGTGGATGAATCTGCACCTGTATACAGTTTTAGTTCTTGAGAGGTTTTAACTTGCTAAGTTTTCCACTTAAATTTTTGATTTCTGCCGAGTTGCTTGTTTGATTAAAGTTACTAAAGAAAAATAACGAAACTAGATGTTACTACAGAATATCTTATCCGTACCTATTGTCGCAGTCAAATACGATTGCATTTAGTCATAGGTGGGCAAGTTAATGCAAAACGTTAGCTTCGTTAGCCACTAGTCTGATAACAAATTTCACACCTCCGTTAACGTTAATCCGTTATTTCCAGCTTTAATTAACGGAAGTTAATAAAGTCCGTAAATTCGTTAACATTTTGCGTGTAATTTACATTTTGTTTTATTCACTCGCTTCTAGAACACGTATTGACGTTGTTGAGCTGATTGTAAGGGAATATTTATTGCTACAGTCATAGGCGTAGCCAGGGGGGGGGAGCCCAGGGGGCCCGGGCCCCCCCAATCAATATACCACTAACGACAAAAATTTATGACAACATAGCCTGGCGATGTTTAGTTGCAGTTTTTTTCAGTAATTACGCATATAACAGTAATTAACAATAATATTAATGACAACAAGTGGGTCCCGAGGCCCCCAACTAACAACCAGAGGGCCCTTACTAACAACTAGGGGGCCCTGGAATCCTTAACCGACAACCAAGGGTCCGGGACCCCTAACTGAAAACCAGGGGCCCATAACTGACAACCAGGGGCCCCAGGGCCCCTAACTAACAACTAAGGGACCCTAACCAACAACCAGGGGGCCCTTTAACTCACAACCAGGGGGGCCCCAGGGCTCCTAACCCACAACCAGGGGGCCCCGGAGTGCCAAACTGAAGAGCAGAGGGCCCCGGGGCTCCTAGCTCACAACCAGCGGGCCCCTAACCAACAACCAGGGGACCAGGAGCCCCCTAACCGACAACAAAGGGCCCCGGGGTCCTCCTAAATGACTACCAGGGAGCCCCAGGGCCCCTGACCAACAACCAAGGGGTCCTGGAGTCCCTAACTGCCGACCAGGGGGCTCCGGGGCTCCTAACTCACGACCAGGGAGCCCCAGGGCCCCTAATTAATAACCAGGGGACCTGGGCTCCTAACCGACAAGCAAGGGGCTACGGGGTCTCTAACTAGCAACCAGGGAGCCCAAGGTCCCCTGACTGACGACCAAGGTTCCCGGGCCAGGGGCCCCATAATCCAAATTTTTAACAATTTATATGCAAAACCTGTGAGAAATCTAAGAGTTTTGACCTAAAAGTTGCCACCCCAGGCCCTCGTTTAACGTTACTATAAACTTAATTATTTACTGCTAAAGTATTGCAGGAGGCAATGTTTGTTACTTCCCCCTATAGACCAAATCACTTACAATTAAAATTTTACTCCATAATGCAAGATTCTAAGCGTGTTTTGGGATTTAATTGCAAAAAGAGGATTGAACAACTAAATTTTTTCGATTTGCTTTGAAATGTTAAAAATCAATCTTTTTAAAATGGCTTTGAACTCGTGCGAAATGTGATCCAATGGGATTTAAATAGTTTTTTTTTCCAAAAACTTACAAAAATCGCCCAGCGGCATAGCCGTCGGCGGCTGGGGGCTCTGCCCCCAGACCCCCGTCTCTAATACGT
The DNA here is from genome assembly GCA_963965965.1 of Trididemnum nubilum. Lineage (NCBI taxonomy): Eukaryota > Metazoa > Chordata > Ascidiacea > Aplousobranchia > Didemnidae > Trididemnum > Trididemnum nubilum. Next base: position 18,915,694 of record OZ014487.1, read on the forward strand.
TTGAGTACACTAGCTTACCGAACACGTCTTTCAAGTTAGACTTTTACACTTTTCAACAATTAGTTTTTGCCCTCTCCCTTTACCAAAATCCTGGCAAAGTGCCATCAGGCTACGGCTTCAGATCTTCCATTCTACGATATCTTTGCCCCACAAAAAATTACTTTTTCGAAAATTTCTGATGACGTCATTGCGTGTGATTTGTGGTTTGGGCCCCCCCCCCCCAATCAAAAATTCTGGCTACGCCTATGGCTACAGTAATCTTTTTCTGCTTTGGAAGTTACATTTTACAGTCTAATCTAATTTCAAGATAAAAATGGGTTCAAATGCACTAACAAAGCTGCGATCAAAAAATCTTTGGAAATTGAGAACAGCGATAATTTATAGACCTCTGAGGCTGCAGCTTTGTTATCTGCCACAAAAAAGAGTTCTTTTTTCGCTTTCTTCTGTAAAACTCGTACTAATACGCGACAACTGCTACCGGTGCAATCTGGTTTGTACCGGTACGATGAAGGAATAGTCCAAGAAATTAACGATAAAAACCTTAACGGAAGTTAACAGACCTTAACGGAAGTTACTTTAGTCCGTTAACAGAACTTAACGGAAGTTAATTTAGTCCGTTAACATGAAAAAACTTTTTAACGGATTAACGAGTTAATGAAAAAGTTAGCTTCGTTATTAACGGATTAACGATTAACGGACTTGTGCTCACCTATGCATTTAGAGCGTCATTGTTTACCAAATCGTCTTGGTCAGAAGACAGCAAAGAGACTTTGCGGTCTTCAAGTTAAGCTACCACCTCTCCACCTGTCTACCCACACAGTGGATTCACATTGTCTCTTTTGCTGAACGTCAATCAAGAAAGCTGTGAGAATCAGTTTTATATCATAGGTAGGCACAAGTCCGTTAATCCGTTAATAACGAAGTTAACTTATTCATTAACTCGTTAATCCGTAAAAAAGTTTTTTCATGTTAACGAACTAAATTCCATCCGTTACGTTCTGCTAACTTCCGTTAAGGTTTTTATGGTTAATATCTTGCATCATTCATTCATCGTACCGGTACAAACTACTGTAGTTTGCACGGGTAACTCTTGTTGCGTATTAGCACGAGTTTTATAGAAGAAAGCGAAGAAACGAGCTCTTTTTGCGGCTAATAATAATCTGCAGCCTCATAGGTCTATTAATTATCGCTGTTTGCAATTTCCATAGATTTTCCGATCGCAGCTTCGTTAGTGCATTTGAACTTACTTTATCTTGAAATTAGATTAGGCTGTAAAATGTAATTTCCAAAACAGAAAAAGACCACCATAGCAATAAATATTTCCTTAAAATCAGCTCAACAGCGTCAATACGTGTTCTAGAAGCGAGTGAATAAAACAAAATGTAAATTACACGCAAAATATTAACGAATTAACTTCCGCTGATTAAAGCTGGAAATAACGGATTAACGTTAACGGAGGTGTGAAGTTTGTTAACGGACTAGTGGTTAACGAAGCTAACGTTTTGCATTGACAAGTCCACGTATGGTTTTTATAGTCTTTGATTTAACTCGAACGGAAATCGAGCCTGAGTCTACCATTTCAGTAGCAGACGCTTTATCCATTCCTGGGCGGATCCAGAATATTTTGCCGAGATTCCGCTCAAGATACAATCTTTTTGCAAACTTTTTGTGCAATTTTTTTGCACAATTTTTGCAATTATTGTACAGATTTGATCATACAGATTATTGTCACTGCTCCTTTACAATAATACCAATTGCGATGCTTGTCTGCAACATAGTCACAACAATTATATGTAATATTTTCATTAGGGTGTAACAGCCGCCCCATAAATTTGAAAATTTTATCGTGGCAACTTCTTCCTTAGCTCAAGTTGGAGGCTTCGCACATAAACTCTTTGGTCAAGTTTCGTAAAAATTTGTCGATGTTTAGGGGTCGCACAGTGACATCAAAATTTTGGCAATTTCAAAAAATACCTTTTTTTTCATTTTAAAATGTTTTTGGACTATAAGTCGAACCTATGATCCCTTTTGATCATTTCTACTGTTTTTGGGATCGATGTTTAGTACATAGCCAACAAGAGAGCTTCTTAAATAAAAAGTTATCGAAAGTTGCATTATAGACCTATTGCCACAAACATAATTAATATCAAATTATTGCATATTTTTCTAATTTATTTACTAATTTTACATCTGGCCCTGATTTTAATCTGAAAAGTGCTCATTATTGTTACCTACCCAATGTCAGTCTTTCTTTTATTCTAGACAGCTGTGTTAACAAAAAGCATCTCTTTACTAAGCTGTTATAATTTCCGTTTCTTTTCTTTAACAGCCAAAGTTTTTCCCATATTCTCGATACTGGTTTTTTAATCATACATCGTGCTATGCAAAAATGTTTTTCATTTTTCAATCACGTTAAGGCATTGGTTTGATGACCGAGATTTCATTGTGGTGTTCAATTTCTTTCAATGTTTGAGAAATCCTGGAAATATGGCAAAGATCTTTTTGCATGCTTTGTCGATCTCGAAAAAGTGTAATATGATAGTCTTTCTATCTTTGGAGCCTTTTATACAAGAATGGCGTTGATGGTCAGATGCTACTGTATATGCCATTAAGGTATTCTGTGAAGCCGACTGGAGTTTCTTGGTTAAGAAAATGGCAGGCAATCAAAAGTTTTTCCATATAGGCATAGAACTCCAGCAAGAATGCGATTTGTTTTTTCTCTTCTTCATTGTTTACATGAATTGGATCGACAAATGCAATCAAGCTGATGAGTTTGCCACACAAAGAAATTGAAAAATCAGTTGCCTGCTATGTGCTGATGATTTGATTCTACTTCTACAGAGTCTGGCTTTCAGTGCACATTAAACAGGTTTGCAGCTGCTTATGACACTGCAGGAACAAAAATAAGCCCGGTCAAAACTGATATGCTTCATGTTTCAAGAAACACTAATCAGTGCTTGGTGCAACTGAATGGAGCGACACAGAAGCAAGTGTATTATCGCTATTTGACTTAGTTTACTTTAAAGAACTTAAAACTAGAACTGAAAACTGTGCTTCTTATCGATCACCTATAACCACAACTAAGGAAAAAAACCAACTGAGATCTATTAACTGAAAACCAAGTATTTAAATTGCAAATTAAATGTAAATTAAACTTTGCACTCAACGTTCAAAAATAAAGGAAACGGAGATCGAGCTCGTAATCACCGCAAGTCCCGCGGCAAGCAAGACGTGCCGCGCGCATCACATCTCACCAACCCGAGCGCTTGCAGAGACCACGAGTTCGAAACTCAACACAAGAATTGTAAGCAAAATGAAATATAGCCACACATCCCCCTCGACAAAAAAAATTTTGGCCGAAAAATTTTGTTAGTGTTCATATTGTTCAATATAGAAGGAGAGATCACATGGAACAGTTATCGGTCGTTCGTTCTGCTTTTGTATATAGTCCAAATAAATTCATTTAGTCTTGCGCCAATAAATAACTCTTGCAGTTCAATTGAATAGACGCTGTATGTTCGTTCGTAGGACGGACATCTTGAATCACGATTATTCATGTATTGTTGATTAAGTCCATTTCTTTTTCCTCAAATGCTTGGAATTCGTGCAAGACACCCGTGAATTGAAAATCTCTCACTGTTGCATTTAAAGTTCAAAATCTTGATTAATCTGCAATGCAGTAACCAGCAAGTGCGTTCATATGAAAAGGGTGAACGCAGAGTGAAATAACGCTTCACATTAAATTGTCTGATGAAATCTGTAATGCTGATAGCATCGTATACTTCGTTTATTGATGGCGCTAAGACCCAATCGGAAGAATTCAAAAGTTCGTTATATTGCTCATAAAATTCGAGACTTGCATTGATTGGTCGTTGAACGAGAAGAAAAAAGCTAAATTCTTGCCGTAACTGTTCAAGAGATGCAAAAAAAAAAAAGTGAGAGGATGGGGCAAAAGCAAAAAATATTTATGCAACACAAAATAAAGAAAAATTACACAAAACCATACGATTTTTTTTTTTTTTGAGTTATTATGGCACAGACAAGGTTCTGTTGCAACTATTCAACATTCTCTCAAAAAGGAGGAATGTCAAATCTATTGAGAGAAAAAAAAACTATGCATAAAACAATGCATATGCCGGCTTCAAAATCAAAAAAGTATGAAAAACTGATCCGACATCATCCAGAAAAAAAAATCTGGCGGACCAAAATAAAAATCCAGCAAAAATGTTTAGCAGAGCCGACCAGTAGGTACACGTATTTTTTGAAAATCATGCCTTTTAAAACATTCCACTTCAATCTATCATGCGGAAGAAAGTGTAAGCGTTTAGAATATCACACCACTCGTGCTGCTTCGCAAGTGTGCACCCTTGCAAAAACAATCGAAAAGTATAACACTTAGCGGACGTCTAAATTATCAAGTTACAACAGTGCGGTACCGGTACCTAACAATATTACACGCCGCAGTTATTATGCAGTAATTCACAATTCACAAATCAGTCTTTTGGTTGGCCTCAGTAATCGTCCGCTGGAAGAATGGGGAAACCAAGGTTGTGCTTCCGGATTCAATGGTGAAGAAACTGCTTTGTTGGAATCGGCCGAAGTATCTATCGTCGACATCTCATTTGACTCCTGACTAGCACGAAGGTCGTCACCATCAGCGCTGTCACTGTTGTGTCGTTCCACAAACCGCTTCAACCGATCAATCGACACGGCTTCGGGTACCTGACGGCTGTTTAAAATAACATAATACTTGCTATGTTTTTCGATCACCTTATATGGGCCAGAGTAGCGCATAGCTAATGGTGGTTTGTATCCATCGTTTCTTACCAAAACTCTGTCCGCGTCGATTAGGCCTTGATCCACGTACGCTTGTTTACTCGCTTGATCTCTAGTTTGAGTCGGTTCCAATGAGTTAAAATGTTCCTGTAATTTGGAAACAAAGTGCAGTGGGTTATTCGGTGCGATGTACATCACTGGCTGAAATTCGTAAGGTAAACGCAGTTGCTGCCCGAATAGCATTTCGTTAGCGCTACATCCCAAATCCTGTTTCACAGAATTTCGCATTGCTAAGAGTGTTATGGGTAAATTATTGTACCAATCGTGTGGATTTTCACACATGCGAAGTGAGTCTTTTAATTGTCGATGGACTCTTTCCACTAAACCTTGCGTTGTAGGTTTATAAGCACTTCCCAGCAAATGTTGTATGCCCAGCATCTTTAAGAGAGCTTGGAATTTTTGAGACAGGAAACAACTACCATGGTCTGACTGTAAGTACACTGGAACACCCATAAACGCTACCCAGCCTTGAAGAAAACCTGAACACACGGAGTCCGCTGTCGCATCCTTCAATGGAATAGCTTGTTCATATCTCGTAAAACGATCCACGATGGTCAGTAGATATTGATAGCCTTCAGACATCGGCAATTTCCCTACAAGATCTATACACACGTGTTGAAATCTCTGTAAAGGTAAGTCAAACTTTTGCATAGGTGTCCAGTTATGCTTCCAAACTTTCCCTTTTTGACATTCAAGGCACGACTTCGACCAGCTCGAAATTTGTTTTCTCATTCCCGGCCATATTACTCGAGTTTGCATAATTTTAACTGTAGTTTCTGTGCCACTGTGGGCGAGTTTGTGAAAACTATTAAAAACTTTTAAACGGTATTTTTGAGGAATAAGCGGCCTGATATGGTTGGTGGAAGTATCACACAACAAAAGATCGTCAGTACCTGGCACTTTAAACTCTTCGATAACCAATGAGTTGTCGTCCTGCTGATGAAAAAGTCGCATGATTTCTTCATCTTTCCTCTGCTCTTTCGCCATGTCGCTGTAATTCAAATCGTTTTTCTGCAAAAACATCAAGTTATTGATTTCAATTCGAGATAAAGCATCAGCTGCTTGGTTTTCTTTGGTACCAATAAAAATCACATCATTTGTGTACTCGCTAATAAAAGCTAGTTGTCGAGCTCGCCTTCCAATCAGTTGTTCCCTGGAAGAATGGAACATGTTGACTAGTGCCTTATTGTCACATTGTATTTGGCATTCCTGTTGTTCAAGATAATGACTAAACTTACGAACAGCATCAAAAATAGCAAAAAGTTCTCTATCCAGAATTGTTTGACGCTTTTGCACATCTGTCAGTTTCCTGGAATGAAAAGCTAAAGGTTGCAACTTACCCTCGCTTACTTGCAAAAGAGCTGCCCCTGTCGACAGATCTGACGCATCTGTTTGTAAGATAAGTTTCGAACCCGCTACTGGGTAAGCCAGTAAGGTTGCTTGACATACCAACTTCTTAACATTTTCGAAAGCCATTTCGCTTTCTTTGTCCCACGGTACTTTTCGAATTCCCTTAAACCTTTTGGACAGAAATTGTGTTAAAGGAGCCAAAGCTTCTGCAAGGTTTTTCAAACAGCTATGATAGTAATTGACCAACCCTACAAAGGCACGTAGCTGCTTAATTGTGACTGGCTTTGGATAATCAGAAATTGCCTGCACCTTTTCGGGTAGAGGAGCGACGCCCTCTGATGTAATTTCGTGTCCGAGAAAAGACAATTTGTGTTGACCTAAGTGTGTTTTCGATGGATTGATTGTTAGACCATATTTTTGCAAACGTGAAAACACCTGGTGCAAATGTTGTTCGTGTTCTTTTGAACTGCGAGAGAACACAATAATGTCATCAATATAAGCGGCTGCAAAGTCGCTTAAAGGACGTAAAATAAAATCCATTAATCTCATAAAAGTAGAAGTCGCATTGCAAAGTCCCATAGGTAAGACTTTAAATTGGAAAAGCCCAATGGGGGTTATAGTGGCAGTGTATTTTCGAGAATTTTCGGCAAGATTTATCTGCCAATAACCACGTTTCAGATCAATTTTGCTGAAAATCGTTGCACCTCCAAGTCTATCAAAAATAGATTCAATCCTTGGAAGGGGGTATCGATCCTTGACCGTAATGCGATTTAAATTTTTAAAATCCGTTACAATTCGATATTTAGTGTCACTTCCTGGAGCTTTAGGCACGAGGTGAATGGGACTAGCGAACTCACTATCGCTTACCTCGATTACGTCTTCGTCCAATAATTTCTCGATTTCTTTTTCAAGCCATCGAAGTTTCTCGGCCGACATTGGTCTGCAACGAGCGTGACATGGATAACCGTCAACCTGTATCTGATGTTCAATCGGTACTCTCTCGGCGATGCTTCTGTTGCGTGGCCTAGTTAAATCTGGATACTCCTTCAAAACATGAGTAAATTTGCAATCGGCAACAAAAAGCACAGGCGGTTTTTCCACTGTTAAATATTTGTTAGTTAAATGAATTTTTTCCTTAGTCTTTGCGTTTATTAAGATGTGGTTGTGCAGATCGACCACAAGGTTGTTTTGTTCCAAAAAATCAGCGCCAATTAAGTTGAAACTAATCTCAGCAGAAAGAAATGTCCACTTGATTGTGCAATTCTTACTAAGCTTTAAATTCATAGTTCTCTCACCGTGCGTCGAAATCTTCGATGCGTTTGCTGCAATCAGGAATTGCTCGCTCGGATAATTTGCGATTTCAAAAGAATTGCTTTTCACAATGCTATAGTCACTACCTGTATCGATAATAAAAAATTCATTCGATGCTTGATCCTTTAAACACAAAATGTGGCTCGAGCTTTTCCCCAGAGCGGCCACTAGTGGTCTGGGGACGCGTTCAAGTTTTTTGAAACAACTTTGTGCCAGTTGCAAGGGGGTTGACACTTATGTGCATTTGTGCCAAACGTATAGTGATAATAGCATAAATTCTTAGATGAAGATTCATAATTTTTACCGGCTACGCTCCTGTCAATCCAATTACGTCCACTCGGGTTTCTTCTGGCATAGGTCTTGTTTTTAGAGTAGTTTGATCGTCTATTGGGTACGCTGTACTGGATAGGTTGGGATCTACCATCAGTATGTTGATTTGTACCAGAAAATTCACCTAATTTTTCTTCAAGCTGAGAAATTTGTTTTTTAAGTAGAGCATTTTCACGTTGCGCTTCTAGAAGCGAGTTTTTACTGCTTACAGCGTTAACAATGGGCTCAGCAGGGTTTTGAGACAAAAACGGATGCAATGCCTGAGTGTTGTTAACAAAACCTGCTACTCCGTCTGCTTCTCGCACTAGCTGTGGCAAGGGTTCAGTAAAACGAGCAGATAGCTGTAACTGCACAAAATACGGTAGTCGAGATATAAACAACGGTTTAAGGGCTTCGTCTGTCATGGAGTTGCTTGGAAAAATTGTTCGTAACTCTGCCAAAATTTCACTCGGCTTTTTAGTCATTTGGGGCGGACAAGAAAACAGCTTAGTTACTTTGTGCTGAACAGAATCACCGAAGTGATTTAAGAGCCGTGTTTTGATTTGCTCGTACGTGGTGTCGTTATCATCAATTAAATCTTGAACAGCTAAAAGCGCTTTTTGGGTTAATCTTGACAAAAGCAAACTAGATTTTCGTGAATTAGATTCAATTTGGTATTCATCAAATTTACGCTCCAATAAAGTAAACCATACCTGTGGTTGCTCTTCCCAAAATTCTTGACATAATTTGTTTCCCATTGGAATTCCGTGTTCACCTTGTCTCAACTCTGGTTGTCTTAATTCTTGTTGTTTCGGTCTAGGCATGTTCTTGAAAACGGGGTCACCGCTATCGATAATCGACTTAGTTTACTTTAAAGAACTTAAAACTAGAACTGAAAACTGTGCTTCTTATCGATCACCTATAACCACAACTAAGGAAAAAAACCAACTGAGATCTATTAACTGAAAACCAAGTATTTAAATTGCAAATTAAATGTAAATTAAACTTTGCACTCAACGTTCAAAAATAAAGGAAACGGAGATCGAGCTCGTAATCACCGCAAGTCCCGCGGCAAGCAAGACGTGCCGCGCGCATCACATCTCACCAACCCGAGCGCTTGCAGAGACCACGAGTTCGAAACTCAACACAAGAATTGTAAGCAAAATGAAATATAGCCACAGTATTAGTTCAAGTATCTTGGGGTTGCATTCACAAGTGACGGAAGGCGAAACAAAGAACTGGGTATCCCAATTGGCAAAGCAATTGCAATAATGAAATCTTTACACTATTCAGTAGTTATGAGACGATTCAGTAGTAGTGAAACAAAAATTGTCAAAAATGAAGCAATTAAGCTCTCAATTTTTGAAGCAGTCTTTGTCCCTTCTTACCTACTCTATCTCTGTATGGTTATGAAAATTCGGTGATGATTGAAAGGGTGCAATTGCAAGCGTCCAAAATGAGGTTTCTCCAAAAAATCAAAAGAGTTACATCATTGACAAGGTGTACATCTCTTAAGATTTGAAAATCTCTAGAGCCGCTACTTCTCCATATTGAAAGAGCTCAGCTTAGGTGGTTTGGCCACGTAAGCAGAATGCATCAGAAAAAACTTCCTAACAAGCTTTACTTGCCAAAGCAAATGGGAAAAAAACAGTTGTATAACCCAGAACTGCTGTAGATGAATCAATATTGCATTAAGGATCTTGGGTGGAATTGTTTGGGACTTCACTCAAGCGAAATGATGGGGGTATTGGAAAACCGTGAAGTGTGGTAGCTTAATCTCAAGCTGCTGTCCCCACAACCCTCACAGGAAATAGGGCTATTAGGAGAGAGATAATTTTCCGTGAAGTTTTCAATGGTTTTGTTTGCTTTTCTACTGTTGGTTCTGTTGAAGTTGCATTTGTACAAATTTTTCATTTCATCTGCCAGCTTCTTTACTTCCTTGCACAGCAAAACATATCAAATACGGTTTTAGTAAGCTGCTGCTGTAACCAGGGGTGCCGAAACCCAGGAGGGATGGGGGGGTATATCCCCCTAGTAATTTAGCTGCATCCCCCCAATAATTTGAGTATGGTCTTCATCTGCATCCCCTCCAATAATTTGACTTCGGTGTGCATACGAGCGCAGGTCTCCTTTTGAATTCGGGGAAAAAAGTGTTCCGTTCTGAGTGAAGACCTTTTTTTGATTTTGTTTTTTGGTCTTCACTTAAGTTGCTCACCTGATAAAAATCGTGGTCGAGATTTAACCCCCCAATGTCGAAAATACGGTAAAATTGGGGTAAAATAGCAAATTATCCCTCCAATGCTCAACAAAGATTTGCACCCCTGGCTGTAACTATATAAGTTAGAACAGCAATTTAATAGATTTTAATAACTAAACCTAAAGCATAGTCTGCACCGTCATTCTTTAAGAAAGTAACATTGTAGGCTATGTTTTACTCTGTTTTACACAGCCAGCCAAAATAGATACGGTAGGTCTAAATCAAACATAGTTTCTGTTGTAGTTTCCCAGCACATAAACGTAATCAATTTTGACTACTATTGATTCTGAAAAAAAAACAAAACATAAATGTAAACAGTTTTAGAAGTTGTACTAAAGTTTTTTTGAATTTATAAGAACAAAAGTGAATGTTCAATTTTGCAATGACTCATTAGTAACAAAGATTTTACATAGCACCATCTAGCGGCACAAAATAAAACAAATACCAAATCCTGGGTAAAAAAAGATTTCTGTGCGACCCCTACACCTCAATTTATTTTTCTCAAACTTTGTATTCCTGATTTTTTTGGCAGCATCCTATTTTGAAGAAGGTAGAAAAAAATCGGAAGAGGTCAGGGCAACTGCAACACCCTAATGTTCATTCCTCCCCCCTCTCCCTTCGAATATTTACTGTTAAGTTTGGACCAGAAATGAATCTTGCTCTAATTAACATTGCAACGAATTTCATGTGTTGCAAGTTTTTCTTGTGTTTCTCCGATTTGAGCAGAGTGGGTCCGGACCTTTTTGGATCCGCTCCTGCCACTCAACCACTGATCGATCAAATGGAGCGTCCTATTACAAATGTAGCAAATTTTCTCGAAGGAATTTGAACAGGGATTGGGCTGCGGTCGGATTTGACTCGTCACAAAACGACTCAAATTCAGTATTTACTGTCCTTTCCGACTACTTAGATGACAATTAAAAATACCCGTCACAAAATAAAACGATCAGACATCGAGTAAATTAGGCTTTTTCTACTGAAACGGTAGTCACGGTTTCGATTCCTGTTTGGTCAAATTACAAACTATAAAAGTTGGTATTCATAGCTTGCATTCTTGATGTTAAGAAATAAAATGGTACAGAGTGAAGCCTCCATCGTGTGTAGTGGACAGGAGGTTTCTTAGCTCGAAGACCGAAAGGTGACTTCAAAGTCTCCTGCCTGAGGCATCTCGATGAAAAAAGATGTGATTGCATAACACGTATTCGTCACAATGTAAAATTTAAAAAAAACCACAGGGTGTTTCACCCGTTTTCAGTATCATCAATCGTAATTGAAATTCCATTTTATTTACCGAGTTGCCTTGGCCAGGAGGTAGTGAAGGACTTTTTGGTCTTCAAGTCAAGCTGCCACATAAGCGTAGCCAGGGGGGGAGGGGGCAGAGGGTCGGCCCCCCAATTGAAATGCTACCAATGATAAAAATGTCACGAAAAAGAATATTGTTTCTTTAGTTTCAGTTTCTTTTAGCATCTTTGCGTACAACAGTAAATGCGTACAGCAGTAATTAACAGTAATATTGATCCAGGGGACCCGGGCCCCCTCAATCTAATTTTTACCCACCAAGTTAAATAGGCCCGTACAATAATATTTAAATGGCTCCCAATTTAAAGGGGCTCCCGACAATAATATTAATCCAGGGGACCCGAACCCTACTCAATTTAGTTTTTACCTACCAATTTAATTGCGACCCCTACGTAAATTTTATATGGCCCCCAATTTAAATGAGCCCCCGAAAATACCATTGATCCAGGGGACCCGGGCCCCCTCAATTTAATTTTAGCCAACCAATTTAAATGCGCCCCTTACAATAATATTTAAATGGCCCCAAATTTAAATGGGCCTCCGACAATAATATTGATCCAAGGGGCCCGGGCCCCCTGAATTTAATTTTTGCCCACCAAATTAAATGGGCCCCCTACAATAATATTTTAATTGCCCCTAATTTAAATGGGCTCCCAACAATAATATTGATCCAGGGGGCCCAGGCCCCTTCAATTTAATGTTTGCCAACCAATTTAAACGTATAACCCGAGTGAAATTAAGAGTTTTTATCCTAAAAGTGGCTAACTGAGACCCACAATATCTAACCTTTTTATGAACGTAATGCAATAACCAGGGACGGATTTAACATATGGCACAGAGCCAGGGGCCCCGCGCTCAGATAAGACTTTTTTTGGTCTTCATCTATATTTGGCAAAAAAATATTGCAAAAATCTCATAGTGCCAGGGGCCCAACTCAATGTAAATCCGGCCCGGGCAATAACATGGTTTGTAGGCGTAACTATCTATTAAACATTTTTTAATGACAATTTACTTCCTCCTCGCCCGTTTTCATCCAACAAAATACTTTTAAAAAAAATTAGCTACGGTAATGGGAATGCTCATTGAACAAATTTTTAGATTGAGAGGGCCTGGGCCCCTGATCGTATATGTACTCCTGTAACTGGTTGTTTTCATAACAAAACAATTATCTCTAAGGAAAATATACTACTGGATTGTTATTTACAGCTAAAATATTGCAGAAGGCAATGTACCTTACTTCCACCCTACCTAGGCCAAATTACTTACAAAATTTAACCCCAAAATGCAAGATTTTAAACATGGTTTGAACTTAAATTGCAAGTAAAAGGAGGACTAAACAACTTAACTTTATCAATTGGCTTTCAAATGTTAAAAATCTAGTACTTTCAAATGGCGCTCAATACGTTCGCAATGTGATCCAATGGTATTAATAAAGCTTTTTTTCCAAAATATCACGAAAAATTGCCCAGCAGCTGGAGGCTTCGCCCCCAGACCCCCGTCTGTGACACGTTTGAATTACAGTACTCTTCTTTACTCAACACACGTCTCCCATTTTAAACATTCTCGCATTTTAACTATTGGTTTAAGCCCTCTTCTTCAACGAGTTCCTAGTTACATGCAAACACCAGGCCACGGATTTTGATCTTCCATTCTGTAATATCTTTGCCATAAAAAAATTCCTCTTTCGAAGTTTCTGATGACGTCATTACATGTGGTTTGGGCTCCCCAATCAAATTCCTGGCTACGCCTATGAGCTGCCACCTGTCTACTAAACACGCCACACGGTGAAGGCTTTACACTGTCACTTCAATTGCTAAAAGTCAAGCAGGAAAGCTATGAATACAAATTTTTATAGTGTTTGGTTTGACCCGACCGGGAATCGAACTCGAGACTACCGTTTCAGTTGCAGACTTTCTATCCACTCGACCAGTGATTGGTTACTAAAAGTGTCATATTCAAACGATACTTTACAAAATATTTTTTAGTCCCCAGCTCTTTTTGTCGTCGCAAAACAACACCCTGCAACCTTGACCCTTGTTCATCCGGAAATGAAAAGCCAACTAACAAAACTTTTACCGGTATAAATTTGAATAAAAATTGCTGGCTAATAGTTTGTTAAAACAATGTAAGAAAAATGTGCTAAGTGGTGAACAAATCCACGTAGTCAGCTCACGCTATACATAGACGTATCATACAGCAGTCATAAAAGTTGAATAAATTTTAATTGTTGTTGTTGTGATGATTATTTAATATTTATTCTACTGTCACCGACAGCGTCAGTCGCTAACTATTGCACGCTTTTTATTGTGATAACTACTTGGTGCTCGGAGAATCGCACCATACTAAGAGCTTCCACAGATTCAATATTCTTTTCAAATTTCTTCAAATTCTCGTCCACTGAGTTTGGTGTCTGTTCAAAGCCACCAAGCAGAGATAATCATTCTAAAGTGTCATTTCCATAGACGCAACAACGTGATTACGGAGCGGGATAAGCCAGATCATACAATCAGGGTCATCGTAAAACAGACACCTCTGACCTCTCGGCCACGTTCCGATTGGTCGCCTGACAATCCGTGCATTTTCTTCAAACTTCCATTTAGAATAAAAATCTAAACCTACTGTTGTTGTTGCTGTATTGCATATTTATTCTCCAGTCACCGGACAGCGTCAGACGCTAACTTTTGGACGATCCGCACGCTTTTCATTGCATTGATTGCTTCGTGCTCGGAGGAACCCGCACCTTGCTTAAGAGTTTTCAGAAATCCAAACTTTAAATTCTTGCTCACTGAATTTGCTGCTTGTTCGAAGCCACCAAGCAGAGATAATCAGTGTAAAGCATCTTATTCAAGGCATAACAACGTGACCAGGGTGGGGGTTAAACTCAGATCATACGATCAGGGTCGTCGCAAAAAATAAAGTTTTTATCTATTTGGCGACGCTGCCGACTGTTTTGCATCGTAGATCATCTATCAAAATAAATTTTCTTTTATCCATGGCTATCGCTATAAAAAAAAACAAAAAAAAAACAGTTTGTTATCACATAGATAAACCAATTTAACTTCAGTATTAAGCTTATTATATGGTTACAAAACACCACAAAATATTAAGCTATTTAAAAACTAAAAAAATACAATTAACCCTCATCCATAATGAATCAATCTGTTTCATTTATAAATAAGCTTGTCAGAGATGCACATTAGAGCTGGTCAACGCTGTTCCGAGTTTTTAGCTCTGATCAGCAGCTGCAGTTCTCTTCTCATCACATCTAAACCAAAAGCATTCTTCTCCTCATCCACTTTTTGACCAAATTGTGTTAAATATAATGGTTTGCATAGCGGCAAAGGTTTTTACAGGGAATAGCATATTTTTCACTTGTGCTTCACAAAAGGACAAGTGACCTCAAGCTTCTCTAGCTTATCTTATCAGAGATTTTTTATCCGCAAATAATATAGCCTGCTGTTTCTGATCATCTCATTCATGTTTAGATTTGATATCAGCTTTCTTTAATTTTGAAAAATTTCTTCTAATGAGTTTATTTATGGTGAAACGGGCAGTGTTAGACTTTTATGATTAAAAAAAAAATTTTATGTTAATTATTATAATTACTATTTTTTTGTTGAGTGCCATACTCTGCGGTAATGTTTTTTTGACTCAACGTTTTAAGCAGTTTTAAAAATTGTGATATCATCCTTAAATAGATAGCATACAGAACGTAATTGATACAATTACTTTACTTACTGTTAACTAGTGTACTATTATGTGAACATTTAAAAATACTTTACTGTACATACTTTGAATGTCAAAAAGACAATTGAAAAAAAAATTTTTTGCAGATTCCTCAAACGCTCCCAATTCCGCACCAAAAGACATTGAATGGGCATTGGTTGCATTTATTGTAACTGCCGCTATACTTTTTCTTGTGCTGCTAGTGAACTTTGGTATTTTTCTATCAAAGAAACGGAATTGGTACAAATTGGCTCAATTATGTAAAGAGTCTCGTATGCTCAGAGGATGATAATACAGCTCTGAAATAGTAACGTGATACCATTGTATCCAATTTCAAAAACCCCAAAATCAAAATAAGCAGGCTAATAATTTTCAAACGGTGCTCTTGCTGAGTATTTACTGATTTAAAGGAAATCGCTTTGAAATATGAAGCAGATACTTCAGAACTTTAAATAGCTACGTTTTTTGGAGCTTGCAAGTACAACTCCATTTAAATGTACAGTACAAATTTATATCAAATCAGATTTTTCATCTTTGTACTCGCTAAATTACTTCGCTTGTAACAAGTTGGCGGACCCATCTCTGCGTCTGCGAGCGACCGAGCTTCTTTCGAAGATGTGTTGCAGCGGAGGTTTGCCGTGGGCTACATTGTGTCGGATTTGACTAACCGGAGATTTGAACCTCAGACCTCCGGCTACAGAGCGAACGCGTCACCGTCCGACCAACTGGCCGGTCAAATTCGCCATTTTTTACTATTTTTGAAAGAAATCGTTATTTTGGAGCCTAAAGCGAAGCTCACTGCGTTTCAGCAGTCAGAGAAATACTTTTTAATGACAACTCTTAGCACTTTTTCGTGGCGCAAAATTGATGCAGGACAAAGAAATTGTTGTTATAAACTATTGCCTTAAATAATGTCGGTTTTTGAATTTCTACAGTATACTGATAAAAAATGAAGGAATGTAAACTACGAGGATAGCAGGCAAAATCAATGGGGTATCCAAAATTAACGCAATGCTGCCAGATTATTATATTTGCATTAATATCTGGATGTCAAGCAGAAAAGCTGTGAATGCCACTTTTTAGAGTCAAACCCGAGCCTACCGTTTCAGGAGCAGACGCACTATTTACTCGGTTTTGATTTTACGCTCAATATCATAATTTGTTTCCTTTCAGTATGATCAAACTGCACCAACCAAACAATCAAAACGACAGCATGGGCGGTTATCAGAAGCAGGATGATAAAGGTAAAGCATTAATTTTGTGATGTGGGTGGCAAAAAATCGATAAGAATCTTTAAAGAATTCAAATTTTTTCCAGTGAAATCAAAATGCTGTTGAATTTTAATTACTTGACAAATCATAATTTTGCTGCATTACACCGAGAAGAGTGAGCGAATGAATTGGCTCATCCCTGCATTTATGCTCATGAACAAGTCATTAGCAAAGTGATGCGGCAGATATTGCCTTTGATTGACAGGCCCAAAAATTGAACCAAATTAACTATTTCACATTGGCTGTGTGAATTAAGATATTACTCATCTGCAAGTGTGCATTATCTTTCTCCTTAACATATTGCTAACATGACCAATGTCAGTGTGACACTTATCTGTTAAAGTACTTTGAATTGTACATACACTAATTTTTTTGCAATTTTTTTTGCATCATTTTTACGCTCTTCCTGTTTTGGTTAGTTTAATTCATACTTGTATCACAGTATCACAGTCAACGTGCATGCATTAGGAGAAGCAGCCATGCAGACATCCTGCTTTTCTTAATTTATATCGCTTCGCTGCTTCTACCTTTTTCTCGACCCCTATTTTTGTAAGTGATGTTTTAATGGATGCGAGGTCATAGAAAAACAATTGAACTGAACTGATTGTTTGACCGACCCATTTTACACTTTTTACGTTGTATCTAACTATCTAAACCAAAAATCATGGGATAACCAATTTTTTGAAAAATATCCATTTTTCAATGACGTCGTAGGCAGTTCAAATTTTTGTTCACAAGTTTATGTTTTGATACCGAATCATAAAATGCCTAATTCGAGTAGTTAAAATACAAAAACGTCTTTTGACCACAGCTAAGTTAAATATTGGACGAAAAATACTTATTTGCTCTCATTTCGGAAAGAAATTTTGACAAACCTTGAAATTGGAGAACTTTTCCTTACGTAGGCATTTTAAAATTTTTAGGAGTTATGCATCAATTAACTTGAATCAACGTCAAGTTGATTTAAAGAAAAAGCCTTTTCGTCTGAAGGGATAAGAAAAAACAGACAGGGGGCATTTTTTCCAGCAATCAGATTAAATACTGGTTGAGAATTTCAATCTTTCACACGTATACTGTGCTCTGCAACGTTCAATATTTTCAGTCAAATCGAAAGCCAAAAAACACGATATTCTTTGAGCTCAGAACTCATGGCTAAAACCAAAATTTACGACGGCTGGAGTATCGAACTTTCAACCTTCTTATCGATCACTTTGGGAAAGTTTGTCCCGCCATTTTGGCAACCCTCACGTTTTTAAAAGGAACCAAGCTGAGGCAAAGGGGCGTTGATTTTTATATTTTTCCCCCCAACTCCATTCCTCGGAAGCAAAGTGGTAAATTAACATTCAGCTGCTAACTTTTGCAGATAACGTCTTGTTCCATGAATTTTAATTCGAGTTCAAATTTTATCAAGCAATTACTTTTAGGGACACAAAATCTTCAAGTGCATTATGTTAACGTCAACAAATATGCTACTCCAGAAGAAATACCATCGACCAATGAAGACACAACTTACGTTAACTCGAACCCAATCAAGTAAAGATTTATCATATTTTAAATGACAAAATAACTTTTTGTTTTCTAGATTATGAAAGTAGAGTTCTCTTATGGGTTGCTTTCTCTTTTTTGTTTCTTTGTTGCATTTTCCTCTTTTGTGTATTTCCGGTAGTGCTCAGACGTGACCTAGCAAGCAGGTGATCGAACTTATCAAAGAAAGTACAGGCAATTCTTGATTTGATTATGACGATTTTAACTTTGCCCAGAAGTGCTCATGCGTGACCGGCAAAGTTTACTAACCTCTTAATGGTAGAGAACTCTGATAGAAGTAATTGAAACAACATTTAAGATTTTAGGCACAATATTTGCAAAGATTCATTTTATCATATGAATCGATCAGACACTCTGCGTTTGTCTAACCACTGCAACACACAGCACCTATATTTTTGATTCACTTTAGAGGATCTGTTGTTTGTTCAACCAAAGTCTCAAAATTGCTTTGCTTTGGGAATCAAACTCTGGGATATGGTCCAGGTTAGGATTCAATTAAAGGCGGTGAATCATCCAGCCAATTCCGGTGGTTTACAATAGCTAAAATTGAACTATAATTTTTGATATTTTTTGTTTTGATTTTGGGACTGCGATTTTGGAACTGATTTTGATATTTTATGTTTTGATTTTGCTCACTTTTCAGTGAGCTTAGAAGTTTAAGCATTGAAATATTTCCATAAATTGAAATGTCTCAGGTAGTCAGTGAAAATTACAATCAAAGTTAAACCAGGTTGAACTAGCGAAGTTACGATCGCTAAACATGTGTTACTCTTAATTCTGTACTTTATAGATTTTCAGGCGTTAATACCATTCCAAATTCCAGCAAAATTGATTCTTCTGCTGAATCAAACCGGGATACTGGTGAAAGCGACCGATATATCAATACACTTGAGCTCCGAAATGCAGACTCAGCTTATGAGAGCTTTTAGAATTACCAGATACGTTGTGGAAAGTGCATTAAGCGAGCTGCGTTTTGCAAAAACAAACTCAAGTTTTATAATGAACTTTATTCGTTTTTATGGTTTTGTTCTAATTTTTGCGATGAAATATTATGTTATATTGTTCATTTTGTAGTGAATTCATTGTTTTGTTTTGTTTTATTTTAATATTGAAAATATGATTTTAATTAATTCCAAATCAAAATTCTCAAACCGACCCAGATTTGATAAAATGCCAATTTAAAAAATAGAATCAGGACTCTGACATGAAAGATGCCACTTGAGAAAACTCACCAGACAAACTCACAGACCTCACAGAAACTGACCCAAACCCTTACAATTACTGATCCTAGTAGCGTAGCCAGGGGAGCTGCAAACCCCCCCCCCCCCATTGGCATGTGGACACTAGCGTACGCAGGATTTTCAAAAGGGGGGGCCTGGCGCATAGCCAGGAATTTGGAAAGGAAGATAAAAGCGATCTTAATTTCAAACTGACGAAAATGAAGACCAAAAAAAGGTCCTCACTGAGATTTGGTCCGTTTTTTCCCAAAAGTAGATGAAGACCAAAAACAAAAAAAGGTCTTCACTAAGATTCAGTTCGTTTTTCTGCTCAAATTTTCTGCCCAAATTCCAAAGAGAGGGGGCCATGCCACAATTTTTTGTACTATTCTCTGATAATTCTACTATACTGGCGTTCCAAAGGGGGGCCATGGTACCTCCCCCCCTAAATACGCCCCTGCATGAGGACCAAGAAGCGCAGTAATGAAACTACCGCGTCTTTCGCACTTCGCAGACAGTCTTTTGCAGTGATATGGACTCTAAAGAGGTTTAAAGCCACTTTTGAGACATTTACTGGGAAGCTAATTTGTCAAAAATAAAGCCAACTAATTCGTAAAAATTTTGAAAATGGCCAAAAATAAGCAATCAAATTTGATCGCTTGATATACAATATCAAACGTAGGCTTCACCAAAAAAAGGAAAAAAAATTGGTGATAGAGGGAAAGGGTTTATTATCAAGGCTTTCAAATCGGCATAGGTGGACGAGTTAATGCAAAACGTTAGTTTCGTTAACCACTAGTCCGTTAACAAACTTCACACCTCTGTTAACGTTAATCCGTTATTTTCAGTTTTTGTTAACGGAAGTTAATAAAGTCCGTTAATTCGTTAACATTTTGCGTGTAATTTACATTTCTTTTTATTCACTCGCTTCTAGAACACGTATTGACGCTGTTGAGTTGATTGTTAGGAAATATTTATTGCTATGGTGGTCTTTTAGTGTTTTGGAAGTTACATTTTAAAGTCTAATCTAATTTTAAGAAAAAAATAAGTTTAAATGCATTAACGAAGCTGCGATCGGAAAATCTTTGGAAATTGCGAACAGCGATAATAATTAATAGACCTCTGAGGCTGCAGCTTATTATTAGCCACAAAAAAGAGCTTTCTTCGCTTTCTTCTATAAAACTCGTGCTAATACGCAACAAGTGTTCCCAGTGCAAACTGGTTTGTACCCGTACGATGAATGAATGGTGCAAGATATTAACAATAAAAAACTTAACGGAAGTTAACAGAACTTAACGGAAGTTACTTTAGTCCGTTAAGAGAACTTAACGGAAGTTAATTTAGTCCGTTAACATGAAAAAACTTTTTAACGGATTAACGAGTTAATGAAAAAGTTAGCTTCGTTATTAACGGATTAACGATTAACGGACTTGTGCCCACCTATGCAAATCGGATATGTCTTCCTAAGCTTGCAACGAATTTTTCCAAAAAGCTGTTTGAAACCAAGCAAAGTTGTGTCAGGCCAATGGCCAAGTTATACGCTTCGGCAGTATAAAGCAGCAAACAGAATAAAAATTGAATTTAACGTCCTTTGAGAAATGATTAGCTTCATCAACAATAATGTCCACCAGCAATTTTTTGCTAATTTACAAGCAGCTGAAACTAAGTGAAATCAAATTTCTGTTATCTCACAATCTAAGTATATCGAAATACTAGGTCAGAACTTGTAGTCTATTTGTTCTTAGGATTTATGTTTCCTCTAAGCTGCACGGGCGCGCAGATAGCCACCAATTCCCGCGCAATGCTTCAGTTTTGCCGTAAATAGGGTTGGCAACTTTGCGTTTAACCTTTCCGGGACACCTTAATGCTTAGAATTTAAAAACTGATGTAAAAGAAGCTTGCGACTCACGAATGACAGCAAAAGCAACAGTGCGTGCTGCGCGTCATAGAGTGATGATCGAGCAGCGTTATTAACCAACTCCCAGTCTCTAAATAATTTTATCATAAGCAAAGAAACGTGTGAAATAGTGAATCTTTGAAGCATAAATGCAAACACTAAAACAGAAAAAATGTGCGCCGTTTGTTCTAACCCTAACAAAAAATAAGAGGCGGTATACTACTCAATTTTTGTATACTACTGAACTCTAACAAAAAATAAGGGGCGGTATACTACTCAACTTTTGTATACTACTCAAAAAATAAGGGGCAAAATACTACGCAACGCAATGCGTTAACTTTATTCGTTATTATCTCTACGATGCGTAGAGCCGCTAGAGCGCGACAAAAAATTGAGCAGTATACAGTTTGCAGTAAAATCATCAACTTTAGTTAACCATGACATGCCTTCTTTTAACCATTCCGATTGGAAAACACAGTATCATTTGGCAAGTTTGACTTTCTTTTTCGGCGGAGTTTGTGTCAATGTATCCTCAACATTACTTTCTGCACTAGGATCACTTAGTTCAACTAACTCGGTGTGTGAAGATGACATGGGACAAAAAATTTTATAAAAAATAATGAAGAAATTCCATAACACCAGCAAAGGAAAAAAAACATAAATCTTTGGTATCGTTCACTGCAACAGTGAGTTAAGAGTGATTTCGACTAGTAAATTTTTATTTAATTTTCCTGCCAAAAGTTTGTGTTAAAATTCGTAGCCTAATCTTTACGGAAATATAAAAATCAATAAACTCTCGCTAAGACTAAAACAAAGAGTGGTCAGCAAGGCGTCCTATTAGAAGGCCAAGTAAGCCTGAAAACTCACTGAATAATGAAAACCTGCTCATAAAAAAGCCTCCACTAACAGTGCAATATAGGCGTATAAACTAAATAGGCCTGTTAACTAACTTTATACAAACTAATCAATCTAGTCATATCTTCACCTTTACTTTTAAACTGCTTTCTTTACTTGCCTTTTACGTTTACAGCTACAAAACCGTTTTAAAATGTACCTGCGTTTTTTTCAATCGATAAACGAAGTCGAATAATTGTCTCAAATTGGGGGGACTGGTGATTTATCCTCCATTTTACGATTGTTTAACTTATTTGATTGTTATGTCAACAAGACGTCACAGTTGACGATACGTCTCGTCCACAACATTACTTTCAACTGTATTTTTATTTGATTGACGCATACAGAATGATGTAAACTGCTTTTACTTACAAAAATATTCACGTGAATTACATCCGTTTCCAGTTTTGAACGAAGCCGACATGCTTACAAGGCCTTATCCCTTATATGTTAGAACGCCTTGGTTATCAGTAAATTCGGGGACAAACGTGGCCCCGTCCGGGGCACGGGACGCCAGACGTCAATTCTGGGACTGTCCGGGGCACTCCGGGACGGTTGGCAACCCTAGCCGTGCACTGCATAAATGTTGATATGACAAGGTAAATACGTGATTTCAATCGGGAGCAAGCCCATAATTGAGATTTGATAAAATTGTTTTACAAAATCAAAGTGATCAGAAGTTCTAGCTCAAATCAGTCTCGATTTGCGAAGAAGACTTTTTGTTTTGGTCTTTGCCTAACTTGGGAGCAAAATTCCGAAATTTTGGACTAAGATACTGTACAAGCAAATTGCGGCAAAGACCGTTTTTATTTGGAGCTCACGCGGCCATTTATTTGGCCTACAATAAGCAAGCTCTAAGACGGAACGTTGCTTAGGATACAAAGTCAGAAATAGCAGCTTTTTAGAAAAGAGGGAGGCGCCTTTATATGGCGCAGAAGCAAGGTGCCGAACACCGGCGCAAATAGGTTAAACGGTTGGTTCTAGCTGCCGATGTATACTTATGCATATTAAAATACATCCTGTGCTGTTTTGTTAGATCGTCCTTCTTTTTTCCAATGGTGAAGAACTTTGCTTCAAATAAGGCCTATTCAGTAGGCCTATTCAATTACAAGATGTAACCAACCCAGAAATATTACTGAACGCTCTGGTCTTTTATACAGTACAACAGTTTTACTTTTAAAACAACCAGAGACAATGTATCTAGTATCAAAAGGATAGGTCCAACAGCCATCCAAAACCTTTTTGTTTTGTTTTTTAGTTAGTTTGAGCACGAGGTTGTGAAAATAAGTTGATGGTTCCAAAGCGTACTAAAAAACAAAAAAAAATGTTGAAAGCTGTGTGTTCTTATTTTTGAATCTTAAACGAGAACCAAAGGCAAAATCAATGGGGTTATTTAAAGTTTAGGTGAATAGATTGGCCTTGACTCCGTCCTTTTAGACCCAGCCGTTCCAGAGATATTCAACTTCAAACACGATGTAGGTGCCCCAGAGATGAAAACTGGTCGGGTTGCCGGGCGGGTCGAGATTCTTCAACCAGCCGGTCAAGCCGGTTGAAAAACCGGTCGAATTCTCCTTTCTGGCAACTACAAAACTTCTAAGCAGCAACCGAAATATACTTATATATTTTATCATAAATAAAACTTTTTATAAAAAATCACTATTAACGAACCACACCTTTCGAAAACACTTGTTGAATGGTTTCAAGTTGTGACTAATATGCTGTGACCATTAAGATATGCACATCCAGGAACGTATTTAGATAGGAAGTATTGTGCCATACCTCCCACTTTGGGCCACAGCACAAAGCAAAACAGTGCAAAATATACGTTAAAATCGCGTAATCAGATTCTAATAAAGCATGCATGTGGAGGAGGCTTGCGCTGCCTGGCATTTTAGCACCATTTTAATCAGCTTAACAGTAGAAGTGGCGCAGATTTCAGATTTTTTACTACAAGCTAAAATCTTGCCGCTTTGAAAAGCTTGTTTCAACTTAAATTTACCACACTCTACTCTGGGCAAGAATGACATAGCTCTTATTTTTTTATATCTAACTAACCATGGCTTGTTATAAAGTAGCAGCATTACTACAAACTGCTGGGGCACATTATATTTCGAATGTTTTCTAGCCAATGTCATAACAGTTTAGTGTTTTCAATGAAAATAGCGGATGCGTTGCGTTCATTGGGATAGTTATTCATAATGACTTCGTACTACCGATGAGTTTAATTATTGGTTTGACGTTTCGCTTCCCAAACTGGGAAGCTTCTTAAGAAAAATTTTCGGCAGGGCTGCCTTTGCAGTTGCAAAAAGATGAGAAAAAAATAACTGCAGAAGATAGGTAACAGTAAACACATACGAGCATCACAATACTTGTACTATTGCATCCAAAAACATTAGACTGATGGAGCAATAACATTATATAATATTGAAAACTATGTCAGTAACAGCGTGAAAAAAAAGGAATACTGAAAAATTATGTCACTAACAGCGTGAAAAAAATTAATAATATTCGTAACAACTAGCTGCTTCACTAACAGTTTGAGAAAGTATGAAAAAGATCTATTACAAAACATTATGTACTGGAAAAGGTTTTTAGCCCCACTGAGATATATATTAATTGTTCCGTCCGTATATAAATCTCTGTGGAGCTAAAAACCTTTTCCAGTACATAATGTTTTGCAATAGGTCCTTTTCTTACTTTCTCAAACTGTTAGTAAAGCAGCCTAGTTGTTATGAATATTATTAATTTTTTTCACGCTGTTAGTGACATAATTTTTCAGTATTCCTTTTTTCACCCTGTTAGTGACATAATTTTTCAATATTCCTTTTTTTTTCACGCTGTAAGTAACATAATTTTCAATATCATATAATGTTATTGCTCCATCATTTTAATGTTTTTGGGTGCAATAGTACAAGTATTGTGATGCTCGTGTGTTTTTACTGTTAACTATCTTCTGCTGTTATTTTTTTCTCATTTATCTGTTTGTAATTGCAAAAGCAGCACTGCCAAAAACAAGTTTAGTGTTTGCTATTCGGCAAATTGCAAATAATCTGTCACCAATAGCTAAAAAATTGTAACTTGATTTTTTGGCCGTTTGCAAAATATCATTAGAAAGAACGTCTAATAATTTAGCTTGTGCTCTTCAGTGCTTTTTATGTTTATTTTGTGCACGTTTTGCGCTGCTCAAAACAGGTCATACAAACCGAAACTTAACCAAAAAAGGTCTTAAAATTGGGTCATTTTTGCAAAAAACGCTAAAGTTTTTTTGTCAGAAATCGGTCGACCGGGCCGGTCAGAAACCGGTCGACCGGTCGGTCAACCGGCAATGATTTTGAAATTTACCGGTCGGGTAGAGAAAATTCTGACCAGTTCCATCTCTGAGGTGCCCCTAATGCTTAAATTTTAATAATTTTTATTGGCAACCCTGAATTGATTGCCTTAGCCTCGTTAGCGACGCCACCCCAGTTCTAACCTATTAACGCCGCTATTAGGCTACTTACTGCATCGAGTCGTTTCGCTGAGCAATAATCAGTTTGAACTTGTCAGCACAACAGATCCGAGCTGGTAAAAAGAGTAGACTGTTTGGTAGCGATCTTATTAAAAATCAAGCAGTCAGATACATTTCAGTCTAAATCATTGCATGGCAATAAGGTTTTTAGTACTAGGCTACCAAGTACAAACTCATACCTGATAATAAGGCAACCAGTACTTGAGTAGGCCTACTATATTTGCTTATAGCATTTCGTAACCCTAGATAAAATTTTTCTATCTAAATTGCAAACATTGGTCTAATACTCTAATCGTGTAACTTTACCAGCCTTAATTTCGCTTGTTCTTAGACATTTGTTACCTAGGCTACAGTGCAGTAAACTCTTTTTTCCTGCTGGGATCTGTTGTGCTCACAAGATCAAACTGATTAGTGCGTAGCAAAACGACTCATTGCAGAAACCTAATAGCGGGGGTTGCTTTATGGTTCAGAACTCGGAAGGCTATCAACGTCAGAGTTGCCAAAAAAAAATTATAACATTAGAGGCCCCTACGTTGTGTTTGAAGTAGAATGTCTCTGGAAAGGCAGGGTCAAGAAGGATGGAGTCAACGCCAATCTCGTTTTATGCGATTGGCTTAGCTTAAAATATTTCCATTAATTTTACGATTTACTCCTCGTTTAAGATATAGTATCATGTTTACTATAGTATAACATCAATATGCCATTTCTTGTAATACTGTACTGTATCTCATTATCACAACAATACTTTCTTCTAAATTCACAAGCAGAATACGCATTGTTTTTGCATTAGAAGCTCAAAATTGTTTGTGTCCGGATCACCGGATTTCTTGTTATAGCTAGGGATGGCTTTACTACTTCACAGTTTGTACCGCATGCACCGAAAGTGTTAGCAGAAATAAAACCAACAATTTTGTATTATGCTTTTTGCCCCTCATTCTCCTATTTGAACTTTCAATCAATGCCATTAAAAATAGGTTTCAATATGACTTAGCTTAGTTGGCTTAGACAGATGGCTAATAATAAGGTAACAATTCGAAAACTCTATTCAATTTTCAAAATTGTTTATATGTTTAATTTATTGCTGCTATACCAAACAAGCAAAATTAAAAACAAAACATCTCCGAAATTTGAATTTAAAGCAGAAACTAGATGTTCATTTTTCCGAAGGAAAATAATAAGGAACTTCCACCAGTTCTTTTTCACCAACATTTTCCGTTTCATACTTTGAAGGTCACCGTTATTTCTGTAAAACTCAATCGTTTGTAACGCAAACAAAGTCACTTTGTCTGATAAAAAAACTTAGATTTTAAATCATTTGTAGTTTGAGAAAAACAGATGTTCGGCTACGCATATGAATCCAGCTATGTTCAATCACAACTATTTCAAACACTGGCGCCTTTAACCATTATGCCAGCACATCACATGAAACCAGTTGACTAAAAGCAATAGTTTAACTTAGCTTCCAAACAGTGATTTTCATTGGGCCCATTTAGGGGTTTCCGGGGGGATGATACCCCCAAGCAATATAAAAAAAATATGTCTCTCAAACATCTGCTGGTATCTAAAACAACTATCGCTCTAGCTTATAGGGTCCATTTGGGAAGGTTCCGGAGGGCTGGTACCCCCAAACTATGTCAAAATTTTTGTCTCTTAAACATCTACTGATATCAGTAAAAACCAATCAATCAATCAATCATATTTATTTTGTCTCTATAATAGGAACAATAACACACATTATGTTATTGAGTGCAGACTAGGAAGGCTGCGAGCTTAAGCTTGTGCTGGAGCTTTAGCTTAAGTCGTTGAAAAAAATAATTTTGGGAGGTTCAATTGGGTCTTTCCAAGGGTGGATGGTACCCCCAAATCATGTCCAAGTAATTGTCTGTTAAATATCTGCTGATAACAAAAAAAAAATATTGCGCTAGTTTAAGCCGTTTAAAAGATTGGTTTTTATTGGGTCCATTTGGGGGTTCCGGGTGATTAGCACCCCAAAATTAAGTCAAATTATTTTTCAATTAAATATCTCTTCATAGCAAGTAAAAGCTAGCGCCCTTGCTTAACCGTTCAAAAATTGATTTCGGGGGTCCATTTGAAGAAGTTTTCGGGGGGGGGGGGGTACTTCCAAGTTATGCAAAATATTTGTCCGCTAAATATCTGCTGATACCAAAAATCTAGAGTTTTAGCTTCAGCTGTTCAAAAAACTGATTTTTGTAGGGTTCATTTGGGATTTCCGGGAGGGGGTTGTTACCCCCAAACTATGTCCAAATATTTGTCTGTTAAATATCTACTGATATCAAAAAAACTAGTACCCTGGTTGAATCTGTTTAAAAAAATGAGTTTTGGGAGGTCTTCATAGATAATGAAACCAGAAACCCTCTGATCATGTCTAATGTCAAAACAAAAAATATTAAATTAGATTTTGTCCTAATCAAAAAAATTATGCTGGATTCAACATGATCTTGGAATGAGAAAACCAATGACCAAGTAGATAATTGAATCCAAGTTTATTCAATCACAAAGGTTGCACATGCAGGCGCTTTTTGCCACTAGGCCACGGCAGCACACCTGTGCACATAACGAAAATCAATAATTTAATCATATATTAAACTTCGTTACCACAAAATTTTGGCGCGTCTGCCCCAAACCACGTAACGTATCGCCTCCAAAAATGCAGGTGCACAACTTCATATATAGACTTATCATATCTCAAATTTCAAATTTCTAGGTTGGGTGGTTTTGGGTTTTTTTGTGTCCATAAAAAAGTGCTCAAGTAAATAAATACATAAAGAAGAAAAAAAGTGTCGAAATCGTCATAATTTAAAATTAGGAGCTAAAACTGCATTTTCAGGCACTTCTAAATATGAAACTTTTATTCTTCTCCTGCAATTAGTTTTTGAGTTAGAGCTGTTTAAACCTCCGATTTGGCATTTCAGTTTTTGGCTCGGAAACCCGTATCACGCGACCGATTGTCCCCAAATTTGCACTAAGAATGATCCAAACATGGTTTACGTAAGTTTTAAATTTCGAGTTTTTACCTTTAGCCGTTTTGAACTTAAAGCGTTTTCGACCTCTGGTTGCCGAGTTTGTAGCTTTGCACGAAAAAAAGGCATAGGGACTTCCGACGCCAAGCGCCGCGGAAGTCCCACTTAGAAATTAATCAATCTCAGCGCATTATTTTTGGGAAAAAAATTTTTGGTTTTAATCACTGTGTTATTTTTTCTTTTCGGTTGATTTCTCATTTTTGTAAAACAAAAAAGAGTAAACATGTAAAAAAAAATGCTGAAAAACAAAAAATAACTAAATTTAAAGCTTGGTTGATTTAAAAGTTAAAACGTCAAAGCGTCTAAGCGTTTCGGAATAATGAAATCCATCTTCAGTAGATACAAAAGTTTTGTTTAACTCTATTACTTATTTGACTCTATGATTTTTTAAACTTTATCAAGAATAAAGGCAAAATGTTTAAACTGCATTACATATTCGGAACTGCACGTAAAAAGTTGTATTTTAAAAAATAAAGTAAAATCAAAACTATATTTCAAAAAAAACATTTCGAATCATAATTAGAAGAAAACAAAAAGTGATTTACGGCAAATATGGAACACTATCAGATTAGTATTACCTACTAACCGTGAAAATGTAGCCGGCTAACCGCTACCCTGCCACGCTTACTGAAAATAAATAATTGCTCCATTTCTGCGCCACAAGACATTGCAAACTATCTCAATGATTATTTTTTTATTTTTATTTTTTGACAATTGGTTCTAAACTGGCCAATAGGATTGATAGCTCATTCAAAAAAGATCATTTCAGTAATTTATCTAATCGTATTTTGTCATCTGTATTTCTTGACATTCCGAGTATGACAGAAATTAATAATGCAATCTCCTCTATTAACAATAATAAATCTTATGATCATGGCCAAATTCCCCCGTACTTTTTGCGAACTGCCTCTCTCGTCGTTACTCCTTTTCTTCACGTATTTGTTCAATTTTCCTTTACAAATGATATCTTTCCTGAAAATTGTGCCATAGCTAGATTATTTCCTATTTTCAAAAAAGGTGATTGTCAAAGCCCAATTAACTATCGGCCCATTTAAATTTTGGCTTGTTTTTCTAAAATCTTCGAAAAACTATCCACACACCACTAATTAAATTCTCGACCAAACACAACGTTCTAATTAAAACCCAATAATATGGATTTCAACCCAAATTATCAACAACCCATGCACTTGCTGTAGTAATTAACTTCTTTTGAAAACGTAAAAGACAATTTGTTCACTGGATTGATCCTCTTAGACCTTGCAAAAGCATTTGATCCAGTCTTTCATGATATTTTGCTCTCCAAATTAGATCGCTATGGCATTCGTGGGACGGCTAAAGATTTAATGCAATCATTTTTGAAAAGAAAGCAATCTGTATTTGTGAATGTGAGCATATCTGGTATGGAAAATAATAACTACGGCGTAGCGCAAGGCTCAACCCTTGGCCCTATATTATTTTTGATATATGCAAACGATTTATCGTCATCCGTCAATTGCATCCCCAGACTTCTGCTCATGATATTTATTTAGTACGTGGTGATAAAAGCCATCAAAGACTGACTGAAATTATTAATGCTGACCAGCTAAAATTTCTGAGTGGTCAGCTACCAAATTAACAGTCAAACCCTCTAAATCAAATATTATTATCATCCCTTTCAAACTAAACCAGCCTCCTGTAAATATTGAAACTTATTTAAATAGCACTCTAATTCCGCAAACCTCAAACCTCACGTTCATGTGTGGTAGACAGGGTGGGCAGGTGGCAGCTTGACTCAAAGACCGAAAGGTCCCTTCGCTGTCTCCTGGCCAAGGCAACTTGGTGAATAAAATGTAATTACAATTACAATTGCAATTACAATTACAGACTTGAAATTCCACTATATATAGTATTATTAGAACACATAATATCGAGAACATCGAGATTCTTTCTCAACTTCGCCATTTTTTACCTCAAAGAGCACTTCTCAAAATATATTATGCCCTCACATACAATCAACTTACGTACGGTCTTTCTATCTGAAGCTCTGCTTTTCCTTCCTACATCAATAACCTTAAATCCCTCCGAAATAAAGCTGTAAAAATGATTGGAAGTGGCTCTTCACTTGAAAGTCCTACTACATTTTTCAATAAATTCTCTATATCAAAACTCAACGATTGTTTCGAGATGGAAGTAGCTAAAATAGTCTACGCTCACTTTACTAAAAATCTTCCATTTAAATTATCCAAAAATTTTACACAAACAAAAAACATCTCCTCACGTGCAACCAGAGCAACTGAATCGTAACGCAATACCTTATACCTTTCCCGATATTCAACTATTCAACTTCAATGATGCATTAAATAACAAAGAGGAAAAATTTGGAATTATATCTCATCTGAAGTTCAAAATTTCTGAACAAGATTGTTTCGAAAACAAAAACAAAAAATAATTATTACAAAATTATAGTTAAAATTTATATGGCGTCACTGCTTTGTTTTTGTCTTAATTAACAAGCAACCTTAAATAAATTAGTTTTTTCTCGAGTCAACCTAGTGTCTGCAGATTCCGAGACCAAAAGGTCAATTCGTTGCCTCCCTCCTGTCAAGAATTATTAATATTTTGAAAGTCTCAAACTAGTTTTCCTCTTATTGTTTTTGACAGTGTAAGTAAATTATCGATTGATTGATGGTGAAGAAAATAATCGCCGCTATTTGATGAACTTTTGCTACCTCGCATTCGCGCAATGTATTGCGTTCGTAACGCATACAAATTAACATAAATCAAATGAACGAATGAATTAAAATTATCTAATGAAGACTGCAGTTTGGTTACTTCCGAAACGTTTAGACGGTTTGGTGATTTTCCTATAACATTATCGTTTTTAATTAAAGTGAAAAAATTTGCCGTTTTCATTGTGCAAATTCACATTACAATAAATTTCGTTTCAAATGCAATGATTCGGTAAAATGAGCTGCAATACAGACAGAGTAGTAACTGCACACGAAACGTTTACGACAAATTAATTTTCACGAAAAATCAAGGATTTTTGTATTTTAAGATTATGCAACTATCATTTTATGATAAATTGTATTATGATGTGTAATTTTACTTGTGCTAAATTACAACAACGTTTTTTTTTTATGTACTGGATAGTGTATATGCAGCGTGGTCAAACTTTTACTCGTATTTCTACCGTATTTTGAATGACATTCTGTAAAATTGCAAAACTATTTTGTTTAATTGCTACTTGTACGCTGGTAAGGCGGTACGCTGTGCATACCAAATTTTTGATAAAATAAAACAAAAGTACACTTGTACGCTCAAAATTTTACGTACAATGTAAAATGGGCAGAAGCGTTTTTTGCGACGAACCAGATACAGAGCACGATGACTTTTGGTCAGAGCAGATTACAAAATTCTATTTGAATCAGATTTACTGTCACGTGTCACCTCCCTTAAGATCAGTCGCGTAGCCAGAATTTCGGAAAAGGGGGGGGGGGGCTTTTTTGGAAGTTTGATAGAACCGTAAACAAACTTGACCCAAATTTCCATTAGTCTTGAACCAGATGGAGGCGGTTTTTCTGTAAAAGTTGGCTGATCTCAAAAAAAAAAGGTCTTCAGCGAAATTCACAGGGTTTTTTCGGCCGAAATCAGGTGATCTCCAAAAAAAAAAGGTCTTCACCGACTTTGGGTGAGCTCCAGAACCAAAAACTCTACTATTGTGGTCCAAATAAGGGAAGTCCTTCACAACTTCTGCTCCCAAATCCCTTTGGGGGGGGCTATTTTCATTTTTGGGCCAAAAATCGGCCTCAAAGGCACTAAAAACGTGCTATTTTGCATACTTTTCAGGCCAATGGGGGGCTCGAGCCCCCCCCGCCCCACCCCCCCTGGTTACGCTACTACTGAAGATTCTAACGGCGTTACAACTTGTTGGGGACCATTATTAATTAATAGGTGGTTATGAATATGTTTTGATATCCCTATTAAAAGCATTTATCTCTTTGTTAAAAATAGGTGTAAAATCAGATAAGGAGGTTAATGCTTTTTGTTGCGCATCTCACTCTTTTACTGTTTAATCAACGCTATAGACAGAACCATTTTCTCTACAGGAACTGGTACTGATCCGTTGCGTGTAGGCTGCTCTGCTGGAACTGGTTACAAGTACAAAACGTAATTGAAGCACGTTGTGGCAAAAGTGATTTTCAAAGATTTGAAGTTCTTTACTAAAACTAATTTCCGTGAGAAAGGAATTATTTTAATTTTCAATCATTTTTCGGTAGTAAATAGCTCAAAATGTTGCACTTGACTACAGGGCCAAATGGAAATTTAAAACTTGAAACGCGATTTTTTCAAAACAGCGAAATGCAACTTATCAACTTTTGCCAAAACGTGCTTCAATTGTCAGTTACAAATTACGGCGGAGAAAGTTAAGTGCTAGAACGTCGGAATAATGATCAAAAGATTGCTGATTCCCGGTTCGATTCCCGAACTGGCAATGCGTTTGTTGTATCCTTGGAAAAAAAATTTACGCTAATTTGACATTGGGGCCAAGTAATCTACCAATTGTGGTAGCCCGACCAGACGAAAGAACTGTAAACAGAACCCCAAAAAGGTGCTGTGCGTTGGTGTGCATGGTTAGACAGACGTTGAGTGTCTGGTTCATAAAAATGAACGAATGAGTTGCAAGTGTTTTTGTTTGTGGAGATAAAAACTTTTCACCACAGCCAAAATACTCAAATTGCTATGAAGCACACTATTTACGTAAAATTAGAGAAGCGAAAACGTTTTTTGCAAAAAATTAATTTTTCATCGATTTAGATGAAAAAGTCTTTTATTACTTTTTGTCCCGAGTGGCCAATCAGTCAATTAGTAGTCTGCACGCCCCTTGACCTTCAACAACAGAGGCGGAGTCAAGGAAACAACCTTCGAGGCCAAGGTCAACGCCAAGGACTCAAAAAAATCTTAGTCCAAGGACCAACTTTTCGAGGACAGACCCTCTCGAGGCCAAGGACAGGAATGGTCAAGGCCTAGGCCAAGGACGCAGGTCACAATTTTTCTAAATTATGCTCGGAAAATTTTCCGTTGTTTTTAAACTCGAAAGTCTTTAAGATATTGCATTTGGTTAAGTTTTTGATGCTAATTTAAATATAGTAGTTTCTAAAAATAATGAATGTCATTTTAAAGTTTTACACGTTAGCAGCAATTTTGATTTCAGGCAGTAGTGGAGTAGCGGTATCGTGGTAATAAAACAATTAAGGCTGTAACTCGTGAATTAGATACGAAAATAACTAATCACTATAAATTCTTAACGTGGAAATAATCGAGTTTAACGTCTTTATTTCACCAATTAGAGTTTCGGTACAAATATCCACTGATTATGGATCCCCAATTTTTCAGTACTTTCTCAAACACAAGCCTTATTTTTTGGTTAAACGATTTCTTTTAACAGAAGTTTTTAAATATTATCATAGTTTTTAAAAATTGCAATGCGACTATGGATTGCAATACGTAGGCAATACTGTACATTTATGTTCTTAAAATGAAATGAGGTACCGTAATTGCAAGCTGTAGTCTTTGTCAAGAACTAATATCTGGGGGGAGGGCAAAGTCCTTATGCCACCATTGAACAATTTTAGTAAACTTTTAAAAAATATCAATTTTTGTGACTTTTGAAGGAGATTACACAATTAGACTTTAAAAAGCAATTTGAAAAAAGAAAATACCATAAAAGTTAAATAAGAAAAACTAGTGTTTCCACATTTTTCCAATCCTAATTGAAAGCTAATCTTTACTTTTTAGTAAATGTGATGTTTCTCCATAGTCTTGCATCTAATGCATATCAATGAATGAGCGCATGTGTTTCGGCCGCCAAAAGATACTTTGTAAACTTTTACATAAGTTATTTAACTGAAAAAAAAATTTGAGAATTCCAGCTGGGCCGTATTAAGGAGGAAGGCATTGGAGCCGTTTGTCCCTGAACTCTTCTTTAAAAGGCCAACAATTTGCAGAAACGCAAAAATTATAAACCATTATTTTTTGTTAAAAATGCCCAAATTATTTGCGAGAGCTTCGGCTCCTCATCTTCATGTTGTCGTAAAAAAAAATCGATTAAGTGTAGCGTGCATTTTTCTGGGCATTCGAGCAATTAGAGTTATTTTAGAGATGTTTGATATCACACTTGTTTTCTGAAGCATTAGTAATTATTACTTGGGATTCCTAGCGGAAATTTTCAACACAAAATCTTTCAGCGGATATGGCTTTTCCCTGGACTGCTTGCCAGTAATTAGAGAGTTGTTCTTTCTGATCTCTAATTAAATTCTTCGCAATATTCATTCACGTATTTTCAAAACAATAGCTGTCGTTCTTAAGGAATGTTTTGTTTGTTGTATCAGGGCTATGCTATATGTAACACATTTAGTATATCATATGCTAACGTTGGTAACAGTATTGCATTCCATTATCACGCAAATACTTTCTTCTGAATCTACATTTACATAGGCACGATCATGTATTAGTATTAATAACTGAAAAATGTTGGTGTCCGATCTCTCTGATCCCTTGTTATGGTCCTGAATGGTTTAAGTGTTTTGCTGTTTGCACCACCCGCCCCGGAAGTATTAGCAGAAAAAAAACTATCTACATTGCGTTTTACCCCCTCATTTTCCAGTTAGAGGTTACACACTATGCCATTGAAAACAAGGTTTACTATGATTTGGCTACCACAATATATTAATTTTCAAATAAGGAAAAGAAACGAATTGACATGCCAAAAGTCATAGGCGTAGTAAAGGGGGAGGGGAGCAGAGGGTCTGCCCCCGGATTTGTGATTTGGGCCAGGCTTTTCGGGTTGGGTTCGGGTTCTGGCCGGGTTCGAACCTAAAGTTGACAAAAATTTCTGGCTTAATTTGGGCCTGTGACGTACTTTTTGTCTTAGATGCACAAAAATATAATCAAAATAACTTGCCAACATTGCTAAAGTTTTCAGATCTAACTTAACTTTCGGTTTTTTAGGGCCTAAATTGGGCTTCGAATAAATTTTTGGGCTTGGGACGGGTTCGGGCTTATATTTTCGGGTTCGTGCTGGGTTCTGATCTGAGAGTCGGCCCGTTTACAACTCTGTTGCTCCCCTAGTGAAATGTCACCAATAATCAAAAATGATGACAACAAAGCCTATTGTTTGTTCAGTTTCAGTTTCTTTTAGCATTTTCATGTACAACAGTAATAAACAATAATATTAATGCTGACAACGAGGGAGCCCGGGCTCCTCAATTCAAATTTTTGTCAATCAATTTAAATATATAACTCGAGAGAAATTCAAGGTTTTTGTCCCAAAAGTTGGAACCTCTGGCCTTCATTTAACCTTTTTATAAACTTAATGTAAAAATATGATTAGTAACCATCGATCTTGCTAACTTTAAATAAAAATCCATCTCCACCTTCCAGTTTGTACGAGACAAAATATTTAAAAAAGAATAGCTTGGGGAAAATTAAAAATCAAAAATTATTGAATGTGAATTAAAGGCCCCCTGGCCTCCTGATCTAACATTTAATCCTAAAACTGGTTATTTGTGTGACGAAACAAAGATCTCCAAGGAAAATTTTTGAGTGAATTACTGCTTACTGCTAAAAATATTGCAGAAGGCAATGTACCTCGCTTTTATGCAAAAACTTGGGACAGCAAAACATTAAGGTTTAAAAAATTAAAACACATTGTAGAATAAAAAGTTTTTCTAATACAATTATGGTGAACCTCTAACGACTAATGATTTCAAACATGATTAAGTTTATTTTTACAATCGTATCAAAAAACTTTAGTTCATTTTTGCAATTGCAATTTTCGGTCTTATGTGCAAAATTTTTCAATTTTTTTAGGTCAGTAACCGAAATGGTTACATTGTTTTTAGTCACTCACTAAAAATTTTGGTCCATGACCAATTGGACCAAGTCAGTTACAAAATTTATCTCTAAAATGCTTGGTTTCAAACATGAATTGTAAGTAAAGGGAGGACTGAACAATTTAATTTTTTCAATTGGCTTTCAAATCTTAAAATTTATTTTTTTCAAATGGCTCAAAAGATGTGAAAAATATGACCCAAATGGCTTTAAAATAGCTATTTTTCCCGACAAATAGCAAAAACTTCCAAAAAGTCGCCTATAGCCTCCGGAGGTTGGGAGCCCCACCCCCTGACCCCCTTCTGCGATACGTTTGAGTTGCATTAGTTTCTTCACCGCCCCTCCCCAATTTAACACATATTTTGAAAATATTAACTTTGGGTTCAAGTCCTCCCCTTTAGCAACATTTTACGCACCAACCCACGCCCCAGGCTTCTGATCTTCTATTCTAAGGTATTTTGCGCTAAAAAATCCCACTTTTTGAAAATTTCTGATATTGCATGTGATTTGCGGTTTGGGTCCACGCAATCAAAAATCCTGGCTACGCCTATGCCAGAATTCAAGAAATTTTTATGTTTGGTTATTTTTGATTGAACCAATCAAAAAATAATGTTGTCCTCCAGCCGAGAACAGGACATTTTCGAGGACTTGTAAGGTTTGAAGCTAAGGCCAAAGACTTAAGCCTCAAGGCCAAGGCCAAAGACTTAAGCCTCAAGGCCAAGGCCAAGAGCTTCAAACTGTATCCTCGAGGTCGTTCTTAAGGCCAAGGACGTCCTTAAGGACTTCATCTCTGTTTAACAGGATAGGTTTAGAGTTTAATTATACGGCACCGGTTAAATAGGATACGGTTACGCCAAAGTTGCGACGTTTTCTTGCGAGAAGCTGTCGTAATCAGACGCCAATTCGCTTTGACATCACTATTATGACGTCATCAACTCAAATTCAATTTAGGAAAGTTTCTCACCCATATCCCAAAGTTGGTGATGCATTGGCATCGTATTTAGGAAGTAAATAGGATACGGCCCGCATGGAATGCTTGGGGTGTTATCTTTCTTCAACTCGGCAAATAAATTTTTTTTGTCTGTCGTGTAAAATAAGTCTAAAGGCAGCTAAATCAAACTATCATTAGCGTATGTATGTACATAAAATAGCTCATAAAAAAATCCGAAAGTTCAAAACGAAACAATGAAGTCGCAAGAAGCAAACTTTTTCTGCTATTGAAACGGTTTTGTATGTACATTTTTGTAAAAGCACAATTTCCTTAATTTTTTCAATTCGCTTAATTAATTGCTGCTATTTCACCATAATATCAGGAGCGTTCAAAATCCGACCCGTGAAAAAATTATTCAGGCAAATTTGGCCCTTTACTAAATGTATCACTAGCTATCATGAGTAAAAAATACTGACGATAAGTTTCCATCGCATATTCTCGGGCGAGAAGAAGATGAAAGCTTTCTTTTGTCTTTACCTGTTTTACCGCGGAAAATGAGGTCTAAAATCGGCGAAGACTTTTTATCTGTCTCCTACCGCATGAAAAATCGCTGTTTGGCCTCCTACAATAAACTGTATTTTTTCTCTTCGGTTTCGGCACACTTGATATTAAACAGGCACGCAGCTTTGCTGGGTCTAATTTGGCCCTTCATCCAAAAACTTTGTCCTCCTCCTAAGCTATAAGTTTTGATTTTTGTTGTTATTCATGTGCAGCTACGTATAATGCAACTTTAATTAAATACTACTGGTAGTTATCTAGGTACAGCAATTGCAAACGTGACAGTTCAATGCTATTTTGAATTTAGTAGATTGTTTATTAATATTAGTTGTTAAACTACATGTCTAGGCTTCTATGGTGGGCTAAATCAAGGACTAAAATGCACTGAGGGCAGAAATTAATTTCGTGATTAACAACATATCCTCAGTCTGCAAACAAAAATTGTTTTGCTGTTTAAGATGTGTTTTTAATCATGAATTTAATTTCTACCTGTAGTGCATCTTAGCCATTGATTTAGACTCCCTAAAAAGAGTTGTTTTGACAATTTTTATCGCAGAGGTATAATCTTTGGCTGATTCTCCTTTATGACTCGATTTTCATTTTTATCCTAGTTTATTATTAATATGTTAAATCTTAAATGCTTGCTCTAGTTCTTTTATCTTTTTAAAACCATAAGCAGCAACTTCGCTGGATTCAATATTTTTTTGTTTTACTGATGTTTTGTATAACTGATGCTTTGTATGTTCACTGTCTTGCATGACTGATGCAGAATTATGACAACATCTTTTGCATTGACATTAGACGCATACCCGAGAAAATTTTGATCAAAACAAACCATTACTGGTTTTAAAAAGATTTTTCTTAAAAACAAAACAAAATCGCTCAGATGCGCTGCGGCTGGGGTAACCCCGAATCTTATGGAGTCAAAGGAAACTTGACCCTATCCAATAAAAATTCTACGCTAAGAATCGTATTAACAGTTGTAACTACGTAACAGGCGGCCGAATATAGAGTATTTATTAAAGCGATTTTGCTTTTATGATATGCTAAGAAAATGGATAGTTGATAATGAATTGAGACAAGCATCATCAGCTAAAATTTTGCATAATTTCCGGCCATTACTGGCTTCAATGCTTTGTTGAAAAAAACAATAGTTCTTGTAATGAGTACAAAATGTGTCAACAAAACGAAAGGAAATTGAGCTCAGTAAATTGTTACGGGCTTCAATAATAATTTGATTGGCATCATATGGCTATGTGTAGACTTTTATGATTTCATGGTTTCATTTTATTAAAAAAAAAAAACAAACAAAGACAGAGAAAATTGTTTGAAACTCAAAATGACTGTTTTTATAAACAGACTAAAGTATAAAAATTAAAAACTTCTGCCTACATTCATTTTATTGCAAAGGTTTTGAAATTTTACAATAGATTAAGTTTTAAAAAGTTAGCAATAAAAGGCAAGTACTTTGAGCATCTTTGTGTTATTCTGAAAGAGAATGTTACACTGCAAAGCAGAGGTGAAGTCCTCAAGAGCGTCCTTGGCCTTGAGGACGTCCTCGAGAACACATTTTGAAGTCCTTGGCCTTGGCCTCGAAGGTCAAGTCCTTGGCCTTGGTCTCGAAGCCTAAAGTGTTCGAAAATTGCCCTGTCCTCGGCTTGAGTACAACACTATTTTTTGAATGGTTAAAATTTTGTAGATTGGCTGAAAACAATTTTTCTAGACCGTTTTTTTTGAAGATCCCTTAAAAATATTTTTGAAGACTTTTTTTGGAGGTCGCCTGAAAAAAAAATTTGAACACCTTTTTAATAGGAACACTTGCATTTGTGTCCTTGGTCCTTGGCCTTGGCCTCAAGGATTTCTGTCGTTGGCCTCGAGAGTGTCTGTCCTTGGAAGGGCTGTTCTTGGCCTCGGATTTTTTTGTGTCCTTGGCCTTGGCCTCGAGCCTCATGCCCTTGACAACACCTCTGCTGCAAAGAAAAAGTGGAAGCATCAGAGTAAGTCATAAAAATGCACCTTAAGTCAGAAATTGGTTGCGGCTCTGAGATTATTTTGATGTCCAAATATTATTTTAAAATATAAAAGTTTGCGATTGAATGAAATTTTTACATTTAGTCAACTCAAACGTGGTATAATGAAAAAAAAAGAAAGAAAAGCGAAAGCTGTTAAAGACTCAGAAGATGTAGTGCTATTAAAATTACCACTTTTAGGTAAATATCGGTGCAACAATTGCGCAAAAACTCTGAAATTTAGGTGCAAGTTACTTAGAAAGTCACGCATCGAGACAAACAAAGGCAAAATAAGGACAGATATCAAAAATAATGATATTTCTTAAAAGTAAGGACAAAAGTAACTACTTTCTAAGACTCAATCTTTCTACATCAGGACAAATCTTGGAAATAAAGAGGGTAAGGCAATCCTGAGCGTACTGCCTATAACTGCGATTGTGACCACACTAGCGAACCTCTTAAGCTCTTGTAGTACCTACATGGATGCCTTAGGGGTTTATAATCCTCTGGTTAAGAACCTCTGGTTTATAGTGTAGTGAAAAGAAAATCACTTATCTTAGCGAACGTGGCTGAGCTATCACAAACAAACTAATTCATCCAACAACAGGCCATTTTACAAGAACCAGCTTGTTCAAAGCTTTCGGCACATGATTGAAGCAGTAGGATATTGCCGATGTTGTGAAACGAGTGTAGTCAGCTATAAATGAATTCGTTACTTATGGCAACCTTTTCGCCATAACGCGGCGTATTTCAAATCGTGCAAAAAAGCTGTCAGCTACACTGCTTTTATTTTTAGGCTACGACGAATATGCTACAAAGAAACAAAATGACCTGGAATTCTTTAAAAAGTTTTCTCTTGATGTGCTTTCGCGTACTTTTATTTTATAATTTTGTGAGTAGTGTAACGACCCAGCAAGCATTAATGAATACATGGAGTATGTGGAAGGATTGTACCGGGATAAAACGCTGTGAACGCTTCAGAGAATTAGAATGCGGTAAAAACAAAGGATTAAATTGCACTAATCCTGGACAAAATGGTACTGCTTTTGAACAACAACTTTACGGACTGAGATGTAAGAGGTTTGAAGATGTAACATTATTAAACCAAACCTTTGTTGAATGTCCTGATTACTATGATGACGATGAATACGATGGACGGAATTGTGTTGGTGAATGTTACGACGCTGTTCGAAGGGTAAAGAAAAGATGCAGAGGTGGAGACGTTCCTTTGTTTAGCTTTAGCTTATGTAGATTCACTGAACACCAACGGTGCTACAATCCGCAACAATGCTTGGGGTCGTGGTGTAATTGGTCTCCGATTGGTAGTTGCTCTGTATCATGTGGCGGTGGAACAGTTAACAAAACGAGAGAATGCAGAGATTTAAATGGTAACGGTAACTATTAAAATGTTGGCAAGAGATGGTCTTTTGTATATCAAACTTTAAAAAAGTATAGTAGTTTTCAAAGCATTTTTGCACCTCAATGAAGATAAAATATTGATCAATGAAAAGAGTGTGAATTTAACTGATTCAAAAATAGCGTCTAACTGCATTGGCTAACGCGGATATCATAACACAGTATACTGTACATATGCACATATAAAATTAAAATTTTGAAGCACCAAAGTCTGTTTTGTTTGTAGTTGGAATCATCATCAGTCTGCCAAAAGTAACGGAGAAGTTAAAAATCTAAACTTTATTAAAATCAGGGACCTAAGATAAAAATAGAAAAATCGATAATGACAATTAGTTCCTCGTTCTGATACCGGAGCCTAAGACCACTCAGAGACGGCCCAAAGTGCACCCGACCAGCAACGAAAAGCTAAACCAGACCCTTCTTTACTAGAACAGTTGAATTTATCTGGAAGTCGAACCCAAGGGTTCGGCATCAAACCTTAGATAACAAAAGAATATTAACCTTGGAGCAGTGACTTAATAAAAGATTAACTGTTGATACAAAATCAGTGTTGCAGATAGAACATACAGTCATTATCTAAAGTTTAGAGCCACCCTAGCAAAAAAACACATTTTTGCTTGTTTTTCTCAAATACGTTCTGAATTCACACTTCTTGCTGCTGTCAGCTTTTTTGCTTTGTGCTCTCTGTTGCATGGCTCTTAGTTTGGCGCCAAAAAGAAGACTTACAAACCTACCTCTTGTTTTAAGACGATTTTAAGAAGAGGTTAGATAGAATTATAGGAATTATTTAGAGAAATATTACGGGGAAAAAAACTTCCTTGAGCATTACTCAGCGGTCAAAAATTGTTACTTTACATGGTGAAGGATATTCGCAGAGGATGATCAGTAAAAAGTGCTGTGTTAGCCGCAAAGCAGTGCAGACAGCAATCAAAATTTTTGAACTGAATGGCAGTTTTACTGACAGGAAAAGATCTGGATGCCCCAAAAAAACTAGACCTTGAAATGACAACTTGATGAAAAGGATAGTTAGCAGGTTTCCATGCAGCTCCATAGAGAAAGTGCTAAGCTTGTTAGCTGCAAAGGGTTGCCAGGTCAGTCCTATGACAGTATCACGACGCCTGCAGTATGATTTTTGCCAATCATTCCGCAAGCTTACCAGAAAACCTTAGCAAACCAAGTCGATGAAAGATAAGAGGTTGAAATTTGCTAAGGACTATCGACATTGGACAACTGAAGACTGGTCCAATGTCCAAAGTTCTTTTCAGTCACGAATCAAGCATTCAGCAGTTTGTGGTTTGTAAATACAATGTTTGTAGGCCTGTTGGTAAACGTTGTGGTCCCAAATACACACTCGCAACTATGAAGCACCCTCCAGCCAAAAGATTTGGGAGGCCATGTCAAGCAAAAGCATTGCGGGATTATATTTTTGACCCTTGGAACCACAATGAATGGAAAAAATACCTTAATTTCTTAGAAGACAAGTTAAAACTGCATATGAATATTCACGAAAGCAAGATTTTTATGCACGATAGCGCCCCTTGCCACGAAGCAAAAGTGATGACGTCATACCTTAAAAATGAAACTGCGGAAAACCTCCCATGGCATGGAAACATACCTGACCTCAACCCTACAGAAAATTTATGAAAGATTTTGAAAGATAAAATTGCTGAAAAGCAACCTATCAACAAAACATCTTTATGAAATGATTAAGTTGGTTTGGGTAACGGAGATAACCTGCGCCTACTTTCGAGCCTTGGTCCATAGCATGGCATTCCGAGTAGAGGCAGTTATCAAAAACAGGAGAGAACACACCAAATATTGAAAAGCTATTAGTTTATTGTGTTTTATTATGTTAATCTTTAAGTGTTCTGATGGTTTCGCAAATGCACTTGTTTACTTTGCCAATATAAAACCAAATATTGTAAGAATTTCCGGAATTTTTTAGAAAAAGCAGGGTGGTTCTAAACTTTTGGTAATGACTGTACACTCAAATTTAGCACTTTACTGTAAGACAAAATAAAGCACCTTTTAGCAAAAGATGATGAGCCGCATTTCGATGTTTCGAGAAAATTGCGTTTAAAGTTTTAAACTGTTTTTGATTTGGGCTGGTTGTCAAGTGCAGCATATTAAGCTATTTCTGACCAAAATATCAGTTTGAGGTTGATATCAGGATTTCAAAAAGTGCTCAATATCGAAGATAAATGGGATCATCAGGGGTAATAACCCTTGATGATCTCATTCGCAGGTGAAACAGACTGCTGGGTTTTGAAGGCTTTAATTTTTGATGTTTTTAATGATTTAGTGCTGTGGTAATCTACTGTGACCGAAAAATGATTGAAAATTACAATAATTTTTTTCTTAGGCAAAACCTTTTTAGTCCATAACTTGAAAAATACGAAAAACTCATTTAATGTAACATGTCACTTATCAACTTTTGCTCAAACGTGCTCCATATATTGATCATTCAGTACCAAAAAACGTCGATATATTTAATACTTTGGATGTGCTTTTGAAGGTGGACTTTCTTACAATTGCAAAGAATCAGGCGGCCAGAACACCACTCAATCCCGCTTGTTTTCTTGCAACACACATGCTTGCCCATCTTGGACTTCTTGGGTTGAAATGCCAACCATGGAATGTTCTGCCACCTGCGGGGGAGGTATCAGGCGATTTGAAGCAATTTGCCAGTACAGCAACGGGACTGCCTCGTACTTTTGTGATGGTAAAATATCAAAATTATTTTCTCTTTTCATCTACATATTTATCTTTGATTCATTCTACGTTTTGGATTCATTCAAACTGCATGTAACTTAAGCTGATAAAATAATGCTATGATTTTGTTAGTTTAAGTG
Source organism: Trididemnum nubilum (assembly GCA_963965965.1). Lineage (NCBI taxonomy): Eukaryota > Metazoa > Chordata > Ascidiacea > Aplousobranchia > Didemnidae > Trididemnum > Trididemnum nubilum. The sequence goes on from OZ014487.1 coordinate 18,959,793, forward strand.
TCCTTAAACCCATATCAGCTTATATAGAGTGGACGAAACATTGAGAAATTAAAAATAATTATTCAAAACTAACTGAGTCAGTCAATTCGCAAGTATAGTTGCAGTATGTGATAGTTTTTGATTTACCTAGTTTTCTACTTAAATTTTTGATTTCTTCAAAGTTGCTTGTTTGATCGAAGCTTATCTGAGAAAAACTCAAAATAGATGTACAACCAGAACTTAAATAGTATGGGGGATGCGTCACCCCATCGAGAGTTAGCGTCCCTCCATCGAGATTTGAGCGCTGGATGATCAGACGAAAAAGGGTCTGCAGCACAAATAATTCCCTCAAATTCCGGCTGATTATAGTCTCAAATTGCGGTGAAGATCTTTTCTTTTGGTCTTCACTTGATTTTGAGTTATCGGGGATAAAAACTGTTCAATTTCCGGTAAAGACCTTTTTTTAGTTTTCATTTGATTTCGGGGACGGAATGGCATAAATTCCACTGAAGTACTTTCGCATTCCGAATGCGATTGGTCAAGACTGCAAAGCGTCCCCCGATGCATAATTTTACAGTTTTAGTGCTGTGTACGACGCATCTTATCGGTGCGCGGCCTACAAAAAGAAGACGACCGCTCATGTCACCTAATAGTGAGAAAGTTAGATGGGTAACGTTTGTGCGTCGCTTAGTTTGTTTAACACACAAAACGCTACCGGTACTGTATGTAGGCGATACCAAGAAATAGCACAAGAACAGCGTAGCTTTATAAAACCGATTGTTCGCTGCTAAATGGTTAAATTGTTTTTAAAGCATTCAATTATGTTCCATAAGTTTGATTAAACAGTGTTGTAAACAACCTAACCTACAGTGAGAATGCAACAATGCTAACACCCCAACACTCATGCAATGTATTTCTAGAACAGTATAATTTAAGTTCAATTTGGAGCAGGAAAAACAGTACTTGCATCTCTTAGTTTGATTGCGTTTTTCGTCTCTTACTTTTCCGTTTATTTAAATTGTTCAACTACTTCTCGTCGAACTTCATTATTAACATGTTTTTGGGCATTATTAAAATAAACGTTGCAAATTAGGTGAGTAAATAGTATGATTGCTAGTAAATTGCTTTCACATAAAAGTGAAGGATCAAACCGTTAAATTTTAGCACATTTTCTGCGGCGTCTTTTTCGTGGAGTTCAATATTATGAATCATGCTATCACAAAATCCAGCATTGCAAAAGTTTTATAAACGTTGTGAGTCAATTAAGAGGCCGAAAGCGTAACCCTTCATGAGAAAAAGTCAAAAGATAATAATCAAAGCATTCAAATGCAAAGTGACTTTCAGCTTCTTGATAAAAAATTACGTCTTTTGCAATCTAAGCAAGTAGTGTCTTTGACCACATTTTCAGCAATATAGCCAGCAACAACAGTGGCACGGCAACATCAGCTGATCTTTCAACTAAACCACAGTTTTCAAGTTTAGGAACTGATGTAGGTACAAGTTCAATTTCAGAAGAGATAAAAGGAACTGACTCTAAATCCCGTATGTACTGTAGTTCGTTTCCCGACTTTCAGACATCTTTTTTTTAAATGTTTGGAACAAATACCACCATATTGCGTTGGAATCCAGTCTTTGCAATTTACAAAAGTGATCTACTTTTTATCTAATTCTTGGTTATTTACAGAAAAACCAAACAATAAAAATTTTTGAGGAATAAAATCGACTTTATGTTGACGCTTTTTTACAACCCGTTTTACGTACATTGGCAGTAACACAAGTATTCACCATTATGGCGTTAAGCAATAAAAAAAAATTGAACGGAGTAATTTGTTAGATATCTAAAGAACAATGTTGTTTATATATATCTGATAACCTACAACATTAAGTTCAAAACTACGGTAAGTAAAAGTCTGAAGATCTAGTCTGGTATGATTAAGATGAGGGTAATTAAGGCTTTGTTGCTTTTTTAACTTTGAGAAGAACTGCTTTCGAAATAACTGAACAAACTATTACCACGGAAATAAGTTAGTGTAAATTCGTTTGTTGCTGCCACTTAGTTTCTGGTGATAATCAGTACTTAAATTGTGCGTGGGACGCGTCCCCCCATTGTGAGTTAGCGTCCCCCCATCGAGATTCAGCGTCCCCCATCGAGGTTTGATTGCTGGTTGAATAGACGAAAATGGACCAGGCAGCAAGAAAAAATCCCACAAATCCCTGCCGAATAGAGTCCCAGATTGCGGTAAAGACCTTTTTTATTGGTCTTCACTTGATTTCAGGGACAAAACTCTTCAATTTTTGGTGAAGACCTTTTTTTTGGTCTTCGTTCAATTTCGAGGACGGAATGACGTAATATCTACCAAAGTACTTTCGCATTCCGAATGCGTTTGGTCAAGGCTGCAAAATCATCGCCCCATGCAAAATTTTACTGTTTAAGTACTGGCGATAATAGTATATCAATTAATATTTTTTTACTGCGATTATTGGCAGAAATATATTTTTTACTAAAGGCTTCCAACGATTGAATTTTCAGACTAGGCTATACCACCTTGTTTGAGATAATTCTCTTTTTATATCTGTGTCCTTCAATATATTTTTATCTTTGTTGTAGATATCTTATGCTACACTGCTACAGTTATGGTTCTAATGTAAAGCAGACTTGTTACTCTGAACTGAGCATTTTAGTACAGGGCTTCTCGATTTAGAACGTGAAATCAAAACAACTAATTAAGACAAGTTATCTAAGTTGCTCTTTAAACAAATCGACACGCAAAAGTTACCCTTCTAATTTTCTCGCTGGTAGGTGAGATGCCGGCCGTCTTCTGTTAGTATCTGCACCTATCATCGCAGTCACATACGATTGCATTTATTACATCCTTATTCACAAAGTTGCCTTGGCCAGGAGGCAGCGAAGTGACTTTTTTGGTCTCCAAGTCAAGCTGCCACCTGCCCACCTGTCTACCACACACGGTGAAGAATTCACACTCTCCCTTTGTATTGCTGAACATCAAGCAGGGAAGCTGTAAACACCAATTCTTATAATCTTTGGTTTGAACCGACTGGACACTTATCCGGAGTTTCCGTTTCATTTGCAGACGCTCTATCCACTCGACCACTGATTGATCGAATGAAGCGTCTTGTCACAGTCGCAACAAAGTTTCACGAAGGAATTTGCACCAGAGTTGCAAACTGGCCAACTAGTTAAGGCTCTAACCCGGCCCGAACCCGAAAAAAAAAAACGAACCTGGCCCGAGCCCGAAAACTAATTTAAAGCCCAAATCATGCCCGAAAAAAAACGAAAGTTAAGTTCGGTCCAAAAACTTAACCATGTTGCCAAGTTGCTTTGATTATATGTTTGTACACCTAAGAAAAAAAGTGCGTCTCAGGCCCGAATGAAGCCTAAAATTTTGTCAACTTTAGGTCCGAACCTGGCTTGAACACGACCCGAAAAGCGCGGCCCGACTTATACAACTCTAATTTGAACTGAGATTGAGCTGCAGTCAGCTTTGTCACAAACCAGCTCATATTTAGTATTTGCCCTCTCGACCAAACAGACGACTATGCTGAAAACTTACCCGTTGGCCGGCTTTAACCAATCACGCGTATTTGCGCGCAGAAATACGCATATCATTTAACTGCATGCATTTTGCCTTTTTTTGAATATACAGTACATTGAAAAAATGTCACGTGCATTTCCGCTCGTAAATATGCATGATCGATAAAAGCCGCCTTACAGAACAACATGTTAAACCAATCAGAGGTCAAGTGAATTGAGCGTCTGCTACTGAAACGTTCGGTAGACACGGATTCGATTCCAATTGTGTAATATCAAAGACTATAAAAATTGATATTAACAGCTTTCCTGCTTGACGTCCAGCAATAAAAGGGTACAGAGTTAAGCCTTGACCGAGTGTTGTAGACAGGAGGGCTCTGGGTAAGTGGTAATTTGATTCAAAGATCGAAAGGTGACTTCGCTGACACCTGGCCAAGCAACTTAATGAATGAAGAACTAGTCATTGCCCGTTTTAATATAAAACTAAAAATTAAAAAACCGATACACTCTTTCGCCCGTTTTCAGAGTCATCAAACGATATTTTACGCGATAATTTTTTAGTTCCCAGCTCTTTTTGTCGTCGCAAAACAACACCCTGCAATCTTGAACCTTGTTCACCCGGAAATGAAACGACAACAAACAAGACTTTTACAGGTATATATTTGAAAATGATTTGCTGGCTAAAAGTTTGTTAAAACAAAGTAAAGAAAATGTGCGTACACTGCGTACAAGTAATATACAACAGTCATTAAAGTTTGAAAGCTATAAATTGTTGCTTCACTGTTAGAGGATTTTTATCCTTCTGTCACCGGACAGCGTTAGACGCTAACAATAGGGTGGACGATCCGCACTCTTTTCATCGCAATAACTATACTTTGTGCTTTGCAAATCCGCACCCCAGCTTGAAGAATTTCCAGTGATTTAATGTTTCTGTGAATTTCGAATTCTTATCCATTAAGTTTGCTGCTTGTTCAAAGCCACCAAGCAGAGATAATCTTCGTAATGCGTCTTATCCATAGACGCCACAACGTGATCACGGAATGGGTTAAAATCATATCGCACGATCAGAGTCCTCGTAATCTAACGCCTTTGTCCTTTTGCCTACGTTCTGATTAGTCGCTTGACAAGCAGTACACCATTCTTCTTCATACTTTCATTTAGAACAAAAATCTAAACCTTTTGTTTTGCATCGTAAATCATCTATCAAAATAATTTTTTTTTATTTGTGGCTATTGTTATAAAAAAGATATGTCATTACTTGGTAACACAATTAACTTCAGTATTAGCCTTAACATTATATTTACAGAACGCAACAAAAAATTAAACTATTTAAAAAGGAAAAAACTACAATTAACCCTCATCCATAATGAGTCAGTCAGCATCATTTATTAAAAAAGCTTGTCAGAGATGCACGTAGCTGGAAAACGGTGTTAACAGTTTTTAGCTCTAATAAGCAGCTGCAGTTCTCTCCTCTGCACATCTAAACCAAGAGTATTCTTCTCCTCAGCCAACTTTTGATTGAATTGGGTTAACCCTGATGGATTGCCCAGCGGCAGAAGTTTTTAGAGGAAGTAATCGATCCTTCATTTGTGCTATTTCACAAAAGGACAAGTTAACGTCAAGCTTTTTTAGTTCATCAGCAGTGTTCCCTCTAAGCTGTGCGCGTGTGCGCGCGCACACAGATTTCAGACTGCGCACACGCATAGATTTGCTGCGCACAGACATATTGTTGCACAGTGTTGTTGATCATAAAATTACAACAATCAGAGACAGAAAACTTTTCGAGCACAAAACCCGCTCCAATTCAAGCTGAAGATCTTCTTCTTTTTTTAGTCTTCACGTAATTTCGGACACAACACCGTTCCATTTTTGCGAGAAGACCTTTTTTTTTGGTCTTCACCTAATTTTGGACACAATAACCGCTTTGATTCTGGGTGAATTCTTAGAAAAAGTGCGCACACGCCAAAATTTCTGCGCACAGAGACCACAAAAAATTAGAGGGGACATTGCTCATCGGAGATGTTTTATCCGCAAATAATATAACCTACTTCTGATCATCTCATTCATGTTTAGAGATGATGTAAGGTGTCATTAATTGTGATAAGTTTCCGCTAATGTATATACAGGTATGGTGAAACGGATAGTGTTAGCCTTTATAATTTTTGTAATTATTCTTTTACGTTGTAGTGCCGTACTTTGTAATATATATTTTTAACTCACGTTTTAAGCACTTTTAAATATTAAGCTCAAATAGATGACATACTGACATATTTGCCACATTTACTCTCAATTATATTATCTGTGAACATTTAAAAATACTGTATATATTTTGAATATTGAAAGAAATAACTAAAAAACATTGTTTTGCAGATTCCTCAAACGCTCCTAATTCCGCACCAAGAGACTTTGAATGGGCAATGATTGCATTCACCATTACTGCCGCTCTGCTTTTTCTTGTGCTGTTGGTAAACTTCGGAATTTTTCTATCAAAGAAACAAAATCGGTACAAATTGGCTCACTTGCATTCAGGCGATAATAATACGACACTAAAAATGTCACGTGATACGATTGTATCCAATCAAAAGGAACCTGAAAATCAAAACAAGTAAGCCAATAAATTATAAAAGGTGCTCTTGCTGCGTATTTGTAGCGAGAAAATCGCTTTGTAATATAAAGCAGATACTTAGAACAGACTGCTAAATAACTATGTTTTTGAAGCTTACCAGTTAGTAGCTCCGTTTTTTATCAAAACATATGTGCAGTATATATTCGTCATTTTTTGCAAAAAAAAGATCTTATTTTAAAACCTACAGCAAAGCTTTCTAGCGCTCCATCAATTAGTGAAAATATTTTTAATGACAACTCTCATTGCGTTTTTGTGGCCCCAAAATTGATGCTTGGCAGAGAAACTGTAAGGAATCATAGCCCTCAATAATGTCGGTTTTTGAATTATTATAGTAGGCTTTACTGATGAAATGTAAAAGCCATGTAAATAAGAGGGAAGCAGGCAAAATCAATTGGGTATCCCAAGTTATCGCAATGCTGACAGATTATTATATTCGTGTTACATTCTTTGTTCTGTTGTTGCTGGATGTCCAGCAGGAAAGCTGTGAATGCCAATTTTTCTAATGAAATCCGAGTCTACCTTTTCAGCAGCAGACGCACCATCTACTCGGTTTTGATTCTACGCTCAAGATCATAATTTTTTTTTTTTTCAGTATGATCAAACTGCATCAACCAAACGATCAAAACGTCAACAGTAGCGGTTATCAGAAGCCGAGTGATAATGGTAAAGCATTAATTTTGTGTTGTGTTTGGAAAAAACGCTGAGTATCTTTATAGAATTCAAACTTTTTCTTTTGAAATCAAAATGCTCTTGAAATTGAATTACTTTACTAATCATAATTCTGATGCATTACACCTAAGTGTGTACCAAATTAATAGGGCCCATCTCCGCATTTATGCTCCTGGACAAATAATCGGCAAAGAGATGTGGCAAGTTATTGTCTTTAATTGACAGGTCCAATATTAAACCAAATTGACTCTATTTTACACTGGCTGTGTAACCAACGCATTTTAGACGAGAGGGGGGGCAAAAATGCCCCCCTATCCAACTTTTTACCCCGCCGGTCACCACACGTACAATAGTACTTTTTTTTTTTAGCGTTGTTGTTTTGTTCAGCTGTAATAGTAGAGCGTTTGAGTCATTAGTAGTACAATTGAACTGATCACACCATCACGTGACAATGGTTATGGCTTCAAGCGCGCAGCGTTAAAACAATAGTCAACTGTCTAACAAGATGGCTGCGATCATGCTTGCAGCTCGTCAAAGTAAGCAAAATAAGTTTGAAATTACGTCAAAACCAAATAAGTGAATAAACAATAAGGCTTGCATTTTGAATTAGTTATTCTTTGAAGTTATGTAGGGAATATTTTTGTTTCGATTTTTGCTGTAGATTGTCCTTCAGAATTTTTTGATCAAAATCATGTGCAATTGTTCGTTTCGTGTCTTAATGTAGCTTAAGCAGTAAAAACTAATCTATGTAAGATATATATATATTTTTGCAAAATAACTGCAATTTTTCAGCCTCTTGCGCTCCAAATCATTGCAGAAACATACCGAACAAGAATTTCAAGTTGTAGTGTCGCTGATTGGATATTACATTTGAATGTTATTGGAAATAAGTTATAACCTAGGGTTGGAAGCAACCTAGAAATTACAAATAACAAAAAGCAAAGAAATAACAAATTTAATACATTTTTGATAATTTGATTTTTATTCGACTCTACTGTGCATAAAAAGAGAAAACCAAAGTTTCTATCAAAGAAAGTTTCTATCAAAGAAACTTGGTAGGTCGAGCCTACCCCAAACGGCAGCAATGAATACGTACAGTGGGTGGTTTTGACCAGTTGAGTCACAAACCGTGCAATTGCACAAACAAGTCAGTCACAAGTCGTACATTTGTACGTTCAACTAATTTGCATGTTTAAAAAAAAAAATTAAAAATTAAATATCTTTTGAGTTTAGTGGCTTATAAGGATCTATAGGACGAAAAAAAATTTTTTTACATAAAGAACTACTATATCGTGTCCGAAACCAAAAATCATGGGATAATCAATTTTGGCATGCAGGTTGGTGTTCACCAAATTTAAAAAAAAAAAGGTTTTTAGTTGATGACGTCCTCATAATGACGAAAGTGCTGTATTTCGGTAAACGGACGTCATTTTTCCATTACTTTTTTGAAAAATGTAGAAGAGGCTAACGAACCATTTTTTAATGATGACATAGGCGCTTCAAATTTGTATATATAGGTTTATGTTAGGACATCGAATCATAAAATGCCTAATTCAAGTACTTAAGATACAAAAACGTTTTTTAACGTCTTTTAAGTTAAATATTGGCTGAAAATGCTTAGATTTTGGAAAGTAACTTTGGCAAACCTCAAAATTGGAGAACTCTTCCTCACCTTGGCAATTTCAGTTTTTCAGGAGTTATATGTGAATAAAAATGAATCACAGTTAAGTTGATATAAAGAAAAAGTATTTTTTTGTGAAGGGATCGCGAAGAAAACGGAGAGAAGGGATTTTTGCCAGCAACCAAATTACATACTGGTTGAAAATTTTAATCTTTCACAAGTATACTGTGTCTTGCAACGTTCAATATTTTCAGTCTAATCGAAAGTCAAAAAACACAATATTCTTTGAGCTCAGGCCACGTGACTGAAACCCAAATTTACGACGGCAGGAGTATTAAGCTTTCAACCTTCTTATCGATCCTCTCTGGGGAGTTTGTCCCACCATTTGGGCAGCCCTCACGTTTTTGAAAAGGACCACGCTGAGGCAATGGGGTGTTGGTGTTTAGAGTTTTTTCCTCAACTCTATTCCTCGGAAGCAGTATGGTAGTATTACCACTAGCTGCTTACTTTTGAGGTTGAAGTCTTTTTCCATGAATTTTAATTCGATTTCAAATTTTATCCAGCTCCTACATTTAGGGACGCAAAATCTCCAAGCGCATTATGTTAACATCAACCAATATGCTACTCGAGAAGAAATACCATCAACCAATGAAGACCCAACTTACGTTAACTCGAACCCAATCAAGTAAAGATTTATCATATTTTAAATGACAAAATAACTTTTTGTTTTCTAGATTATGGAAGTAAAGTTCTCTTATGGGTTGGTTTTTCTTTTTTGTTTCTATCTTGTATTTTTCTCTTTTTGTATTTCCGTTAGTGCTCAGGCGTGACCGAGAAAGCAGGTGATCGAACTTATCAATAAAAGTACTGGAAATTCTTGATTTAGGTATGACGATTTTGACGTTTACCAGAAGTTCTCATGCGTGACGGGTAAAGTTTACTAACCTCTTAATTGTAGAGAACTTTGATGGCAGTAATTGAAATAACATTTAAGACCTAGGGTACAATATTTGCAAAGATTCATTTAATCATTTGAATCGTTCAGACATTCTGCGTTTGTCTAACCTCTGCAACACACAGAACCTATATTTTTGATTCACTGTTGAGGGTCTTTTGTTTGTTCAGCCAAAGCCACAAAATTGCATTGCTTCGGGAATCAAACTGGAGATTATTATCTAGGTTTGGATTCAATTAATAGAATGACAGACCGAAAAGACGTGCTTAATTATTATGAAAATAATGTAAATTAAAAATCACCCATACTGGTAAAATGATGTTAACAATGAGTTGCATTGTGTGGTAAAGACCAATAAACTTTAGGTAGTGACTATTTCACCGAAAATTTTCAACTTAGAGAGAATAAAACGAGAATGAGAAATATTCATCCGCGCTTTTTTCATTTGCTTTTTTAGGGGTTAAGATTAGGGTTTAGGTTAGGGTTTGGGCTAGAGTTCGATTTGGGAATAGTTTTAGACTAAGCATTTGAGTTTGTGATATATTTGAGTCAGAATTAATAAAAAACTAGATAAAAATTTCCGATGAAATAAAGCCTTCCTAAACTTTAATAAACTTAGAAGTTTAAGCATAGATGGACAAGTTAATGCAAAACGTTAGCTTCGTTAACCACTAGTCCGTTAACAAGCTTCACACCTCCGTTAACGTAAATCCGTTATTTTCAACTTTAATTAACGGAAGTTAATAAAGTCCGTTAGTTCGTTAACGTTTTGCGAGTAATTTACGTCTCGTTTTATTCACTAGCTTTTAGAACACGAATTGACGCTGTGGAGCAGATTGTAAGGAAATATTTATTGCTATGGTGGTCTTTTTGTGTATTGGAAGTTACATTTTACAGTCTAATCTAATTTTAAGAAAAAAATAAGTTTAAATGCACTAACGAAGCTGCGATCGAAAATCTTCGGAAATTGCGAACAGCGATAATTAATAGACCTATGAGGCTGCAGCTTATTATTTGCCACAAAAAAGAGCTCGTTTCTTCGCTTTCTTCTATAAAACTCGTGCTAATACACAATAAGTGCTACCGGTGCAAACTGGTTTGCACCGGTACGATGAATGAATGGTGCAAGATATTAACGATAAAAACCTTAACGGAAGTTAACAGAACATACGTAAATTAATTTAGTCCGTTAACAGAACTTAACGGAAGTTAATTTAGTCCGTTAACATGAAAAAACTTTTTAACGGATTAACGTGTTCAAGAAAAAGTTAGCTTCGTTATTAACGAATTAGCGATTAACGGACTTGTGCTCACCTTTGAGTTTAAGTGTTAAAATATTTCCCTAAACTGAAATGTCTTAGGTAGTCAGTGCAAATTACCATCAAAGTTAAGCTAGCGAAGTTACGATCACTAAACATGTGTTTAGCTTATTTCTACTGTACTTTATAGATTTTCAGGCGTTAATGACATTTCAAGTTCGAGCAAGATTGTTTATTCTTCTGCTGAATCAAACCGGAATGCTGCTGAAAGCGACCGATATCTCAATACATTTGAGCTCCAAAATGCAAACTCAACTTACGAGAGCTTTTAGAATTACCTGATGCTTTGTGGAATGTGCATTGAGCGAGCTGCGCTCCGCAAAGACAAACTTAATTTTCAAAATGAACATTATTGGTCTTTATGCTTTTAGTTTAATTTTTGCGATGAAAATATTATGTTATTTTATAGGATTTTTTTTTTTTGGTTGTGAATTCATTGGGTTGTTTTATTTTGATATTGAAAATGTGAATTCAATTAACTCAAAATCAAAATTTCTAATTCGATCCAGAACCTGATGAAATGCCAACTTATAAAACTGAATCAGGACCTGGACCTGATAGATGCCACTTGAGAAAGCTGACCAGATCCCAAACCCTTTCAATTACTGACCCCAATAGCGTAGCCAGGGAGGCTACAGCTCCCCCCCCCAGCTGGCATGTCGACCAAAATGCGCAACAAAAAAGTTAGCGCGTCTTTTGCACTTCGCAGACAGTCTTTTGCAGTGATATGGACTCCAAAAAGGTTTGAAGTCACTTTTGAGACAATTACTTAAGGGGTTAATATTTGTCAAAAATAAAGCTTACAAATTAACATAAATTTTGAAAATGGCCAAAATATAAGCAAAACAAATTTGATTTCTTGATATAAAGTATCAAACGTAGGCTTCAACAAAAAATAAATAAATTTGGTAATAGGGGGAAAGGGTTCATTGTCAAGGCTTTCAAATCGGACTAGTCTCCCTAAAGTTCCTACAAATTTTTCCAAGAAACTGTTTGCAATCAAGCAAAGTTGTGTTAGGCCAATCAAAGTTGTAAGTCGGGCCGGGCTTTTCGAGTTGGGTTCGGGCCTAAAGTTGACAAAAATTTCGGGCTTATTTCGGGCTTTAGAGGTAGTTTTTGTCTTAGGTGCACCACAATATAATCAAAATAAGTTGGCAACATTGCTAAATTTTTCAGACCGAACTTAACTTTCGCGTTTTTTGGGGCATTATTTGGGCTTCAAATTAGTTTTCGGGTTCGGGCTTATATTTTCGGGTTCGGGCCGGGTTCGGGCCTGGGCTAGTCGGCCCGTTTACAACTCTGAGGCCTATGGCAAAGTTACACGCTTCGGCATTATAAAGCAAGAAAGCAGAATAAAAATTGATTAAACCTAATGTCATTTGAGAAATGGTTAGCTTGATCAACAATAATGACCATTAGCAATTTTTTCTAATTTTGAAGCAGATGAAGCCAAGTGCAATCAAGTTTCTATTATCTCACGATCTAAGAATACAGTAATACTAGTTCAGACTTGTAGTCTACTTGTTCTTAGGATACAAAGTCGGAAATAGCAGCCTTTTAAAAAAGAGGGAGGCGCGTTTGTATGGCGCAAAGGAAAGGTGTCAGACACTGACGCAATAAGTTAAACGGTCGGTTTTTTATGCGGATGTATACTTGTCATCATTGACATATCTTGTGCTGTTTTGTTAGATCGTCTTGCTTTTTTCAAATGGTGAAGAACCATTCTTCAAATAAGGCCTATTCAGTATTCAGAGGACGTTACTAACTCAAGCAATATACTGAACACGCTAGTCTTTTACTCAGTACAATAGTTTCACTTTTATAAGCGCCACAGACAATATATCTAAATCCAAAGGATAGGTCCAAAAGCCATCCAAAAATTTTGCTTTGTTTTCAAATTAGTTTTTGAGCACAAGGTTGTGAGAATAAGTTGATGGTTCCAAAGCGTACAAAAAAAAATTGTTGAAAGCCCCAGTGTGTTTATTTTTAAATCATTAACGAGGACTAGAAGCAAAATCAATTGGGTTATTTGAAGTTAGGCGAATAGATTGGCGTTGACTCCATCCTTTCAGACCCAGCCGTTCCAGGGATATTCAACTTCAAACACGATGTAGGGCCCCCTGATGCTTAAATTCTAATAATTGTTACTGGCAGCCCTAAATCGAGAGCCTTAGCGTCGTTAGCGACGCCATCCCATTGACTATTGACGCTGCTATTAGGCTACTTACTGCATAGAGTCGTTTCGCTACGCACTTATCAGTTTGATGTGGTCAGCAGACCAGATCCGAGCTGATAAAAAGAGTGGACTGTTTGGTAGCCTCGGGATCACAGTGAAAATCAAACTGTTGGATACATTTCAGTCTAAATCATACCCTAGCAATAAGGTTTTAATTACTAGGCTACCAAGTACAAACTCATACCTAATGTTTTGCTAACAGCATTTTGTGACCCTACAATAAAGTTTTCCATCTAAGTTGCAAACAATGGCCTACTAATCTAACAACTCTACTAGCCTTACTTTTGCTTGTTCTTAGACGTTTGCTACCTATAGGCCAGAGGTTCTCAAACTTTTGGTGTTATGGAGCCCGTAAAGAGATTGACCATTATTTATGGAGACCCAAATTAAATTTAAAAACAAAAAAAAACGAATAGCAGGCGAAACCCCTAGGTTTCTCTCTCTAACGGAGCCCTAAGGCTCCGTACGGAACATTTTAAGAACCTATGATAGTGCAGTCTACTCTTTTTTCCAGCTGGAATCTGCTGTGCTGACAAGATCAAACTGATTAGTGCGTAGAGAAACGATTCGTTGCAGTAGCCTAATATTGGGGAATGCTTTATAGTTTAGAACTAGGAAGGCGTCGCTAACGACGCTATGGCTATCAACGCCAAGATTGCCAATAACAATTATAACATTAGGGGCCCCTACGTCGTGTTTGAAGTAAAATGTTTCTGGAAAGGCAGGGTCAAGAAGGATTGACTCAACGCCAATCTCGTCTTATGCGATTGACCTAACTGTAAATACCCCCGTTGATCTTTCCTTTGGTCCTCTTTTAAGATATACTAACATATTCACTTTAGTATAACATAATATACCATTCCTGGTAATACTGTATTTCATGGTAATACAATGTTATTTTTGCGTGTGAATTTTTCACACATCTCTTTTCTAAATTCACACGCAAAATAGACATTGTTTTTGCATTAGAAGCTGAAAATTGTTTGTGCGCGGACCCCGTATTCCTTGTTTTGGCTTCGGATGGCTTTGCTACTTTACAGTTTGTACCGCATACACCGAATGTATAAGCAAAAATAAAACCAACAGTTTTCTACAATGCTTTTTTGCCCCCTCATTCTCCGACTACAGCTTTTAATCAATGCCATTTGAAATAGGTTTCAATATGACTTGGCTTAGTTGGCTCGGAATGCAACTATGCGAAAACTCAAAACAATTTTCAATTTTTTTGATATATTTAATTTATTGCTGTAATACCTAATTAGCAAAACTAAATCAATCTCAGTGCATAATTTTGTGGAAAAAATTCTTGGTTTTAATCACTGTGTTGTTTTTTTCTTTTTCGGTTGATTTTTCATTTTCGTAAAACAAAAAAAAAAGTGAACTTGTAAAAAAGCAAAAAAAGTTGAAAAACAAAAAAAATTAAAAATTCAAAGCTTGGTTGATTCAAAGTTAAAACGCTAAAGCGTCTAAACGTGTCGAAACAACCTAGTCCATTTTCACATTTAAGTAATATTTGACTGTGTGACTGGGGAAGAAAATAATCGCTGCTGTTTGATGAGTTTTTGCTACCTCACATTCTCCCTAAGTGTTGCGCTCGTCACGCATTTGAAAAATAAAAATGAATAAAATGAACGAATAAATTGTCTATTGAGGATTATACTTTTGTTAGTTCCGAAACGTTTAGTTTGGTTAGTTCCAAAACACGATTTTAGCCTTTTTTTCAGGGTGTCGAACCGAACCTGAACCCGAACCATAAACCCGAATGAACCGTTTCATTTTGGTGAACCCGAACCGAACCTGAACCAGCAAAATTTTACTTCAGTGAACCTGAACCAAACCTGAACCCTCAAAATTGTGCTCAAGTGAACCCAAACCGAACCTGAACCCCTAACAAAAGTAAGAATATATTTTTCCATATCCGGATGCCTCTGGCGCTGGTACACGCACAATAAGAGCAGTGGTGATCATCAACAGGATCAGCAATTTCTCCTTTTTTTTTTGGATTCATGTTAACTTGCTGAACTGATTTTTTTCAGGACGAAACGAGTAACGACAGTTAAATTTTAAGTCAATGAACCCGAACCGAACCTGAACCAGTAATATTTTACTTGAGTGAACCTGAACCGAACTTGAACCTCGAAAATGGTGCTCAAGTGAACCCGAACCAAACCTGAACCGCTAAAATATTTTGAGCAGGAGCTAAACCTGAACCCGAACCGTTATTTGAAACGGTTCGACACCCTGCTTTTTTTCCAAAGACCTTGCGGTTTTTATTCGAAGTGAATAAATTTGCAGTCTAGTCAGTACCAAAACTTGTTTGATTGTGCAATGTGCAAATTCACATTGCAATTTCGTTTCAAATACAATTATTCAGTTTAATGAGCTGCAGTATCATTCAAGCAGTAACTGCATATAGGAAGCATTTACGAGAAATTAATTTTTACTTAACTGTACAGTATTTTGATGCGTAATTTTCCTTGTCCTAAATTACAGAAACGTTTTTTGCGTATGTATGCAGCGTTTTTAAACTTTTACTCGTATTTTTATTTTCAATAACATTCTGTATAATCTCAAAACTATTCTGTACAATAGCAACTCGTACGCTGGAAAGGCGGTACGCTGGGCGTATCAAATTTCTGTTAAAATAAACTAAAAGTACGATTGTACGCTTTTTAGGCCATGACCCACTGGTTGAGAAACCCTGCTATAGACGAAACCACTCCCCTCTGTTGGAATCGGAACTTAGCCGTTGCGTGTAATCAACTTTGCTGGAACTTGCAGCAAGTACAATGCCTTACTGTCAGTTACAAGTTGCGACGGCGATAGCTCAGTGATAGAGCGTCGGGTTAATGATCGAAAGATTTCTGACTGCAGGTTCGATTCCCAAACTGGCAATGCGTCCTTGTGTTCTTTGGAAAAATACTTTACGCTAATTTCCCATTGGAGCTAAGCAGTCTACCCGTAGTGGTGGCTCTGTCTGACAAAAGATTTGCCAACAGAACTTCCCAAAAGAGATGCTCAGGATTAGCGTGGTTAGAAAAACGTAGAGTGTCTAGTTCTGCGAACGAACGAACGAGTTACAATTAGGCTTTTTAGGTAGTGGATCTAAAAACTTTTCACCTTAGCCAGAATACTCAAATTGTTATGAAGCGCACTGTTTATATAAAATTAGAAACGCGAAAACGTTTTACTTTAAGCAAGAAAATAATTTTTGATCGATTTGCTATAAAAAAGACCTCTATTATTTCGTTTTCTGTGTGACCAACCAGTTAATTAGTATTCTGTACGCACCTGGCTTTTTGCACGGTAGAACAAGAGTGAAATTACCGTACCGGTTATATCGGATATGATTAACCTCAAGCTGCGACGATTTCTCGCAAGAAGCTGTTGTAATCAGACGCCAAGATGCAATTTGACATCACTATGGTGGCGCCATCAACTCACGTTTAATTTAAGAAAATTTCTCACCCATATCCCAAATTTGGTGAACCACCATTGGCTCTTTGTTTAAGAGATAAATGGAAACTGCTGGGCCAGTTTTCATTTCTTCAACTCGGCAAATGAATTATATCTGTCTGTTATTGTGTAAAATAGATTTAAAGGCTGCTAATATCAAACTATCATCAGCGCATGATATCTACATAAAATAGCTCACAAAGAAATCGACAATGCAAAACGAAACAAGGAAATCGCGAGAATCAAACTTTTCCAGCGATTGAAAAATTTTAGCATATATACAGTATTTCCGTAAAAGCACAATATTTCTTTAATGTTTTCAATTTGCCTAATTACAACTATTCCATTATAAAAAGAGTGCCCAAAGTTCGACTCTCGAACGAAATTTTTACGAGCAAATTTGGCTTTTTATCCAATGTATCATTAGCGAACGTGAACTAAAGATGCTGACCGTAAGTCTTCACCACATATTACCGACAAAGAAGCAGATGAAAACTTTTTTTTTTCTACACCTGTTTTACGCAGAAAATAAGGTCTAAAATAGGCGAAGGTTGTTTGTGGCCTTCACCTGTCTCTTATAGCAGGAAATTTAGGCCTACTATTTGCCCCCCCCCCCAAAAAAAAAAATACACTTTTTCTCTTCGGTTACGGCACACTTAATAAGCCCACACGTAACCTTGCTGGGTCCAATTTGGCCCTTTATCGAAAAACTTTGTCTCCACTAATCTATAAATTTTGATTTTAGTTGCTTTTTGTTTGCAGTTACGTATAATGCAACATTAAATAAAACTATAGCAACTATCTATGTACAGTAATGACAAACTTGACAGTTTAATGCTATTTCGAATCAAGTCAGTTGTCCAGTAATCAGTTGTTAAAGCACATGTTTAAGCCTCTAAATTGACTAAATCAATGGCTAAAATGCAATGAGGGCCAAAGATGGAACTGGTCAAGATTTTTTCAACCCGACCCGACCGGTAAATTTCAAAATCTACGCCGGTTGACCGGTTTCTGGCCGGCCCAGTCGACCGTTTTTTTTTTTTTTTTGGAGAAGGGTTTTGTTCACTGTTCAATGAAACCAATGAAAAATTTTCAAAAAAAGGTGGGGCCATAGGAGAAGTGTTAGAATTTATGACTCTGGACGGGATCTCAGAAAAAAAAACGTAAAAAAATTTTTGCGTTTTTTGCAAAAATAACTCAATTTAAAAACCTTTTTAGGTTAAATTTCGGTTTGAAACACTTGTTTTGAGCAGCGAAAAACGTGCACAAAATAAGCATAAAAAGAATTGGAGGGCACAGGCCAAATTATTATACGTTTTTTCTTATGATAATTTGCGAAAGGCCAAAAAGAAGTTAAAATTTTTTAGCTATTGGTGACAGATTATTTGCAACTTGCCGAACAGCAAACACTAAACTGTTATGACATTGGCAAAAAAATATTTAAAATATAATGTGATGCTTCAGCAGTTTGTAGAAATGCTACTTCAGAACAACCCGTGGCCAGTTAGATATTAAAAAATAAGAGCTATGTCTTTTTTTCCCAGTGTAGAGTGAGGTTTTCTGTTGAAAAGAAAGCTTTTCAAAGCGGCAAAATTTTAGCATGTACTAAAAAATCTGAAATATGCCCCACCTCTACACTCAAACTGATCAAATGATGCTAAAATGCCAAATAGCGTAAGCCTTTTTCACATGTATACTTTATTATAATCTGATTACGTGATTTTAACGTATGTTTTGCACTTTTTTGCTTTATGCCGAGGCCCAAAGGGGGGAGGGCATGGCACAATGCCCCACCCCCCAAATTAGCCCCTGGATGTGCATGTCTTAATGGTCACCGCATACCAGGCACAGCTTGAAACCACTCAACAAGTGTTTTCAAAAGGCGTGCTTTGTTAATACTATATTTCGGTTGGTGCTTAGATGTCTTTTAGTTGCAAAAAAGGAGAATTTGAGCGGTGTTTCAACCGGCTTGACCGGACGGTCGAAGAATCTCGACCAGACCGGTAACCCGACCGGCCGGTCGACCCGATCGGTTTCCATCACTGCTGTGAGTAGAAATTAATTTCGTGATTAAAAACACATTTTCAGTCAGTGAACTAACATATAAATAAATTTCTACTTGTAGTGCATAGTGCATTTCAGCCATTGATTTAGTCCACCCTAGACAGGTGTTTTAACAATTTTCATAGTTGAGGTAAAATGTTTGTCTGAGCCTCCTTATTGAGTTGATTTCCTTTCTTTTCCAGCATACTATCAATCTGTTAAAAGTTAAATCCTTGCTCTACTCTTTTTATCTTATTAAAGCAATGAACAGCAACTTCGCCGGATTTAACAGTTTTTATTTTACATATCAACATTTTCGGCTTAAAACAACTAAGTCCTCATCCTTTTAATCACTAAAAACGTTTAATATGTAAAATAAAAAATGTTAATTCAAGCAGAGTTGCTGTTTATTGCTTTAATACAATACTGCAAATTTACCTCTTTGCCTAAATTAAACTCTTTTTATTTTCTTTCCTTCTTTTAAAAAGGCGTTGAACAGTGAAAAGGGCCGTTTTTTTTGCGCGGGCGAGACTTGTTATAGCTATATAGAAGCCACTGTAGATGACCATAATACATAATGACAGATGAAAGATCTTGAGAAGAGTTATAATAGTGGTTTTTGAAACTTAAGTTTTGCTCTGTTTTGTGCCACCGTTTTGCATAATTGATGCAGAATTATGACAACCTTTGTTGCAAAGATAACAGACGCATTTCAAGCAAATTTTGATTTAAACAAACCATTCTAGTCTTTAAAATAATTCATTCTTTAAAAAAATAGAGCAAAATCAATTGGATGTGCTGCGGCTGGAGTACCTCAGATCTTTTAGAGTCAGTAGATACTTGCCCCTTGTCCCTTTACAATCAAAATTTAACGCTAAGAATCGTAATTACAGTTGTAATGACGTAATCGGCGGCCAAACAGAAAATACTTATTAAGGCCTAAGTTGCTTTCAAGACATGCTAAGAAAATAGATATTTGATTATTATGAGTTGAAAATAGCGTCATCAGCCAAAACTTTTGCATAATTTCCGGCCATAGTTGCTTTCAGTACTTTGTTGAAAAAACAATAGATACAGCTTTGTAACGACTACAAAATGTGTCAACGAAACAAAAGAAAATTGAGCACAGAGAATTCTTCCGGGTTTCCACAATAACTTGGTGGGCACGAAATGGCTATACATAGACTTTTACGACCTCATGGTTTCATCTTTTAAAACAAAAAAACAAAAAAACACAGAGTAAAATGTTTGAAACGTGAAATGACTGTCATTATAAACAGAATGAAGTACAAAAAGCAAAAACTTCTGGCTACATTCATTTTATTCATGAGGATTCCAAGTTTTACAATAAATTAATTTTGGAAAAGTCAGCAATAAAAATGAGGTATTACGATTATCTTTTTTTCATTCTAAAAGGAAACGTTACTAAGCAAAGAAAAAGTAGAAGCAAAGTTACTCATAAAAATGCACCATTACTTCGAAATTGGTTACTACTCTGAGATTAATTTGATTTCTATATTACTATTTTACATAGGTGGGCAAGTTAATGCAAAACGTTAGCTTTGTTAACCACTAGTCCGTTAACAAACTGTGTTCACACCTTTGTTAACGTTAATTCGTTATTTTCAGTTTTATTTACGAAAGTTAGTAAACTCCGTTAATTCGTTAATATTTTGCGTGTAATTTACATTTCTTTTTATCACTCGCTTCTAGAACACGAATTGATGATGTTGAGCAGATTGTAAGGAAATATTTATTGCTATGGTGGTCTTTTTGTGTTTTGGAAGTTACATTTTACAGTCTAATCTAATTTCAAGACAAAGATAAGTTCAAATGCACTAACGAAGCTGCGATCGGAAAATCTTCGGAAATTGTGAACAGCAATAATTGATAGATCTATGAGGCTGCAGATTATTACTTTCCACAAAAAAGAGCTCGTTTCTTCGCTTTTTTTATAAAACTCGTCCTAATAATACGCAACAAGTGTTACCGGTGCAAACTGGTTTGTGCCGGTACGATGAATGAATGGTGCAAGATATTAAGGATAAAAACTTTAACGGAAGTTAACAGAACTTAACGGAAGTTAATTTAGTCCGTTAACATGAAAAAACTTTTTAACGGATTAACAAGTTGATAAAAAGTTAGCTTCGTTATAACGGATTAACGATTAACTGACTTGTACCCACTTATGCTATTTTATAACATTAAAGTTTGGAAAGTTTGCAATTGAATAAAACTTTAAAAATTTTGACGTGGAATGATTTGAGCTTAGGTCAAATCACACGTGATATACCAAAAAAAAGGGAAAGCTGTTAAAGACTCAGAAGATGTAGTGCCTTTACAATTAGCACTTTTAGCGCAATAACCTTAAAATTTAATTGAAAGTTACCAAGAAAGCTACTCCTAGAGTAAACAAACAAAGACAAAAAAAGGACGGAAATCAAAGATAATGACATTTTTTAATTAGAAGTGAGGACAATCGCAACTATTTTCTAAGACTCATTCTTTGTACATAAAAAAGGACAGATCTAGGAAATAAAGACGGTAAGGCAATCCTGAGCATATAACCCCAGAGACAACGGTTCCTAACCTTGTTATATTGGCGGACCGGTAAAAATTAAACAAATATCACTGACCAGAGACAAAAAATCTTAATAGATATATAAGTGTATTATCGCATTTGTTGACCAAAGCAAAATTAATGGTACAGCATAATCCATCATTTCGGCAAATCTTGCACATTTAAATACAAAAATTCACCAAAATGTCAATCAGCTCAAACAATAGAATGTCAAATTATGGACGGAGAACGCAATCAGGATTTTGTTTAGGTGGGATTGAACCCGAAGGCAAAATTTTTTGACTGAAAAATGCGTCAATTTGGTAGCGTGTGGAGCAGACTGGTGCAGCTCACGCGTATCAAAGAGCTGCTCCAGAGCTGCACCAAACTGGCCCGCTCCTTCAAGCCCCTCGTACTCCCAGGTCAAGGTCAAAACATGTTTACACGCTTGCAGTTTTGGGTTAAACTTCCTGAGTGATTTATCTAAGGGCATGAGGGTTGAAGCCCTTAAGTCTCTCCTGGTTGCGCCACTGTTATGGACAAACAAAGCAAAACCAAAGTTATGGAGAAATTTGTTGCTGTTTCGATCCTAATATGAGAGACAAGCGAGACAGCAAAGAAGTTTTTGAAGCACCAACATTCTGAAACACCGAAATCTGCATCAGCATCAAATCGTTTTCTTTGCTTTATTGTAATTTAAGTTAAGTCAGAACTGAAAAAATTTCTCACATAACTTGCTGGTTGAAAGTATCATCAAAAACTTGATTATTTTGAAGCTTAAACGGATACTCGTTTTCAAAGGTTTTCAGAAATCTTTTACTCACTCTCTCTTTCTCTCTCTCTCTTTCATTGCCCGCTTTTCCGCGAGGGTTGCAAAAGAATCAATTCGAGATGAAGTCGCCAAGCAACACGGCCTTCCATAACAATCATCATTCATTGGGGCGAAATTCAATTGATGCCGTCCTAGATCCTCAATGTAATCAATCCATCTAATTCTAGTTCATACAACTAGTCTTTTCCCTTTGGCTTTGACAGGTAAAGCTTTCAATTCGCAGAAGTAGCGGTTTCCTGAATTGAGACAAGGATTCTTTTATAGGCTTATATCTTGAATACAAAGTATAGAGTCGCAACCTAAGTCAATCAGTTTTTCTTTTTCTTTAGGATTGCGGTTACATGTGCTAACATCTTAAATGAATACTGGCAAGGAAGCGTAAAAACGCTAGTTTTATTGACACAAAATTGGCCTAACGTAAAATGAGTTTCATAACTTACAAAAACATCGCAATGCTGTATGGAAAGAAGATATTCCGCGGACCGGCAAAATATTTACGCAGACCGGCAGAGGTACGCGGAAAGGCAGTTGGGAACCACTTCCCCTAGGCAATCCATTAGAAATTCATAGGCCTTGGGTTAAAAACCCATTGTTTAGAGTGTTGTGAAAAGAAACTCAGTCAGCGCAGTGAATGTGGCTGAGCTACTACAAACAAACAAATTAATTCAACTATTCGTCATTTTGCAACACCAGCGTATTCAAAGCTTTCGGAAGATGATTATATCTGTAGAATATTGCCGTTATTATGAAAGGAGTGTTGCCATCTATAGTTTGAATTCGTTTTTCGGAGTGTTGCTGTATTTTCGTCGCATCTGGCAATTCTTTCACCATATCGCAGGACTTATTTTCAGATAGTACAAAAAACGCAGTCAACAATACAATACATTGTAATTATTTTTAGACTAACTACAGCGAAACACAATGACCTGGTATTTCTTTAAACGTTTTTATTTGATGTGCTTTTGCGCACTTTTATTTTATAATTTTGTGAGTTGTGTAACGACCCAGCAAACACCAACTAATAATACATGGAGTATATGGAAGATTTGTTCCGGGATAAAACGCTGTAAACGCTTCAGAGAATTAGAATGCGGTAAAAACAGAGGGTTGAATTGTACAAATCCTGGGCAAGATAGAATTGCTTTTGAACAACAACTGCGTGGACCGGAGTGTTTCAGATTTGAAGACGTAATATTATCAAACCGAACGTTTGATAATTGTCTTAAATACAACAATTACTATGATGACGATGAATACGATTGGTGGAATTGTGAAGGTGCATGTTACGACGCTGTTCGGAGGGTGCGGAAAAGATGCAGAGGCCGCGACTTTATTCCGTTTCTCATTGGGTCGTGTAGATTCACTGAACACCAACGGTGCTACAATCCGCGCCAATGCTTGGGAACATGGTCTAATTGGTCTCCGATTGGTAGTTGTTCAGTATCATGTGGTGGTGGAAACGTTAACGAAACGAGAGAGTGCAGATATCTAAACGGTACCGGTAAGTTACATAAAATTGTTGGCAAGAGATTATCGTTTGTATATAACATTTTCAAAACGCTAGAATGCTTCTAAAGTATTTTCAAACCTCAATATGCACAAAATATTGACCGATAGGAAGAGTTTCAATTCAACTGATTAAAAAAAGTACTCAAAAGCGTTTGCCACAACGCATATCATGACACAGTACTATTCACATATAAAAATTAAAATTTGAAATCTCTACAGAGACAGACTGTTTCATTTGTAATAAGGATCATTAGGGTTTTCTGCCAAAAGTAACACAAAAATTTAAAATCTACATAAATTTATTAAAATCAGGAACTAAAGATAAAGTTGAAAAATTAATAATGACAATTAGTTTCTCGTTCCGATGTCGGAGCCCAGGACCACTCAGAAGCGGCCCAAAACGTACCCGACCAGCAACGAAACGCTAGACAAGACCTTCCTCTACTTGAACAGCCTAATTCATCTGGAAGTCGAACCCAAAGCTCGATATCGAAACTTAGACAACAAATGAATATTAACCTTGGAGTGGTGACTTAATAAAAGACTAACTGTTGATATAAAATCAGTGCTGCCGATAGAAACGTACGCTTTAATTTACCACTCTGTTTTAGAGAAGCACGTTTTGGCAAAAAAACATAAGTCGCATTTCGCTGTTTCGAGAAAATTTCCTTTAAAGTTTTAAACTTCCAATTGGTTTTGTTGTCAATTGCAACATATCAAGCTATTTTTGACCGAAAGATCAGTGTGTGGTTGATATCAGGATTTCAAAAAGCGCTCAATAACGAATATAAGTGGGATCATCAGGGATATTTATCCCTGATGATCCCATTCGCGGGTGAAACAGACTGATGGGTTTAAAAGGCTTTGATTTTAGATGTTTTTAATGATTTTAATAATACTGTGATAATCTTCTTTGACCGGAGAATAATTGGAAATCAAAATAATTTTAACTTAGAAAAACATGTTTCGTAACTAACTTGAAAAATACAAAAAATTTATTTATTGCAACATGTCACTTATCAATTTTTGCTAAAACGTGCTCCAAATTTTGATCTTTTTAGTACCGAAAAGCGTCGATATATTTAATAATTTTGATGTGTTTTTGAAGGTAGGCTTTCTTACAATTGCAAAGAAACAGGCGGCCAGAACACCACTCAATCTCGCTCGTCTTCTTGCAACACACATGCTTGCCCATCTTGGACTTCTTGGGTTGAAATGTCACCCATGAAATGTTCTGCCACCTGTGGCGGAGGCATCAGGCAATTTGAAGCAATTTGTCAGTACAGCAACGGGACTGCCTCCTATTCTTGTGATGGTAAAATATCAAGATTATTTTCAGCTTTATCTCCATATTAATATTTGATTCATTCTAAGTGTTTGATTCACTCAAATTACGAACAACTTAAGCTGATGAAGTTTCGTTTAGTTTTAGTGTGCTTAGAAGCTGCTAAAGCCATATCAGCTTACATACTGTCGGGTCGAATAAATTTTGAGAAATTAAAATCAACTGTTCTAAACTAATAAAGTTATTAAACTCTCTTTGTTACATTGTTCCAAAGCAATTCTTCGCTAAAGAGAGAGTTTAGTAGTAACATTCATAATGTGAATGAATCCGCACCTATCGTTACAATGCATAAAAGTTTTTGACTTTCCAAGTTTTTCTTCTAAATTTTTGATTTCTTCCTAGTTGCTTGTTTAACACTATTTTACACAATGGAGCATTTTGCCACACTCTCGTTGTTTGTTTTTTTTTTGTGGTAAATCCCTTAAAAATAACTCCTTAAAATTTGTAGTTGCTGAGGTAACGGAAAGTTTCCCGATTTTTGAGTTTTTCCGAAGTCATTTTCTAAAATAAGAGCTTTTTTTGGCCAATCTTAAGACGTTTTTGCGACATAACTAACTTGACTAAGGCATTTTGTGATTCAGTATCAAAAATCAAACCTAGGTGCATAATTTGAAGCGCCTGTGCCGTTATCTCAAAAATTAAAGTCATTTTTAAAAAATATGGCTGTGACGTCACACGTCATCTACTCAAGACCAATTATTCTAAAAGTTTCGGTGAACACCAACCCTCATACCAAATTTGGTATTCCCATGACTTTTAGTTGAGGAGTTAGATAGGGAGGCAAAGAAAAACCCTCCTCGTTTAAATACGTTTGTTAAATACCCCATGTAGAATAGGGTTAACTTAAGCTACTAAAGGGAAATACTGAAAATACTTTTGATGTAAAAAATATCTTATCCGCTCCTACTACCGCAGTCACATACAATTGCATTATCATATTTCTTTATTCACCAAGTCGCCTTGGTCAGGGAACTTTGCAATCTTTGAGTTAAGCTGCTTCCCGATCACCTGTTTACCACACACAGTGGAGGCTTCACACTGTCCCTTTTATTGCTGAACGTCAAGCAGGGAAGCATCTGTGAATACCAATTCTAATAGTGTTTGTTTTGACCCGACTGGTAATCGAACCCGGTTCTATCGTTTCAGTAGCAGACTCATTATCCACTCGGCCACTGATCGATCAAATAAAGCGTCTTATCACGGACGCAATAAAAAGCTTTGGAAAAATTTGAAGTGAGATTGAGCAATGGTCGGACGCATCACAAAACAACTTATATTTACCTTTTCGGCCTAAGAGACAATGAAAATTCACTCGTTACAGAATAACATAATAAAACGATCAGTGGTCGAGTGAATTGAGCGTCTGCATCTGAAGCAGTAGACACGGGTTTGATTCCAGTCAGGTCAAACCGAAAACTGTAAAAATTGGTTTTCACAGCTGCTTCCCTGCTTGACGTTCAGCAATAAAAGGAACAGTGTGAAGTCTTCACCGTGTGTGGTAGACAGGTGGGCAGGTGACAGCTTGACTCGAAGACCGTAGAATAACTTCACTGTCTCCGGGCCAAACCAACGTGGTAAATAAAGATAGAGTACACGTACTCTTCACATTACAAAAAATAAAAGTTTGAAAACCCACTGATTGTTTCACCGTTTCAAGATCATCAAGGGTGTATTATTCAAACGATACTTAGCAAGATTTTTTTTTAGTCCCCAGCTCTTTTTGTCGTCGCAAAACAACACTCTGCAACCTTGACCCTTGTTCACCGGAAAACGAAACGAAAACGAATAGAACTTTTACAGGTATAAATTTGAATAAAACTTGCTGGCTAAAAGTTTATTGAAACAAAGTAGGAAAAAATGTGCGCAGCGGTAAACTAAACTACGCAGCAAACTCATGATAAATACAAGTAATATATCAGTCATTAACGTATAAACACATTTAATTTTAGATCGCAACAGAGTTGTAAGTCTGGCCGGTCTTTTCGGATCGGGTTCGGGTTTGTGTTTGACAAAATGTCGACATAATTTGGGCTTGATATACGAACTGAAATTGTTCTTTCGCCTTTGAAATGCTATAAAAGCGAAATTCATATAACTTTTCAACACTGCATCACGACATCCTTTAAACATTAATGCTACTATTAGTGCCAAATTTTTATTATTATGTTACAATTTATCAGCACGAGTAGTTTCATTAATCTAACCTAATTTTTGGGCTTTTTGGGCCTGGTTTTGGTTTCAAATTTGTTTTCGGGTAGGGGCTCGTACTTTTCGGTCTGTTTATAACTCTGGATTGCAATATCAACATCGTGCTGCGAGGAATCCGCACCTTTGCTCAGGAGTTTTCACTGATCCACTGTTCTAGCGGATTTCTTCAAATTCTTGTCCACTGAGTTTGCTGCTTGTTCAAAGCCACCATAAACAAGATCCAACAATGTGATCATGGAGTGGGATTATTATGCAATAACCTATTCAAAGGTGGCACAGCGGCTGAGAATACTTTTCTTTTATGATACTTCACAAAAGGACAAGTGCACCTCAACCTATTTTACCTTATCAGAAATCTTTTACTCTCAGAAAATATAGCCTATTTCTGATTATGATATTCATGTTTGGATATGATATCAGGTGCTTTAAACTGTGACAAGTTTCCTCCGATGTATTCATTTATAATGAAACGGAGAGTATTAGACTTAATGATTTTTTTTAATTTTTCTTTTTTATTCAGAGGTAATATTTTTTTAACTCAACGCTTTAAGCAGTTTTGAGAACGTTGATATCAAGCTCAAATGGATAACATACAGAACGTAATTGCTGCAATTACTTTACTTACAGTAAATTAATATTATGTAAATATTTGAAATTACTGCATACATTACGAATCTCAAAAAGACAGCTGAAAAAGTATTTTTTGCAGGTTCCTCAAACGATCCCAGTACCGCATCAAGAGGCATTGAATGGTCACTGATTGCATTCATTGTTACTGCCGCTCTGCTTTTTCTTGTGCTGCTGGTGAACTTTGGAATTTTTTTGTCAAAAAAACGGAATTGGTACAAATTGGCTCACTTACGTCCAGAGGATGAAAATACAGCACTAAAAATATCACGTGATAAAATTCTACCCAATCAGAAAGAACCTGAAAATCAAAACAGGTAGGCCAATAAATTGTAAACGCTGCTCTTGCTGCGTATTTGTTGTGAGGAAATCGCTTTATGTTATGAAGTAGATACTTTAGAACAGACTGCTAAATAGCTATGTTTTAAGAACTTACCAGCGTAACTCCGTTTTTTATCAAAACATACAGTACAAATTCGCTATTTTTTGCTATTTTAAAAAGAAATATAATTTTAAAGCCTAAAGCAAAACTCCCAGCGCTCCAGCAATCAGTTAAATATTTTTTGATGACAACTCTCACCACTTTTTCGAGGGTCAAAATTGATGCTTGGCAAAGAAATTGTTGTAAAAATCCTTTGCTTGAATAATTTGTTCATTTTTAATATAAAGCAAAGAGCCAAAACGTGAGCGAACATTCTTTACTGAACGTTTCAAGACATTACTAGTCTCATCATCAGCAGATAAAAATAGTCTTGATTGTCTTGAAGTAATGTAATAGTACTGTCTTGAAACGTTCAGTAAAAAATGTTGCTCACGTTTTGGCTCTTTGCTTTATATTAAGATTACTTAAACGTTTCAATCATTATGCTCCAAAATTTGTTCATTCATTCATTCATTTTATTCTTGACACTCAAGATCATAATTTGTTTCCTTTCAGTATGATCGTACTGCACCAACCAAACGATCAAAATGTCAGCAGTGGCGGTCATCAGAAGCAGGGTGATGAAGGTAAAGCATAAATTTTGTGATGTGTATGGAAAAACTGAGACAATGTTTATAGAATTTAAATTTTTCTTTTGAAATCAAAATGCTGTTGAATTTGAATTACTTTACAAACATTACTTTTGCTGCATTACACCAAAGTATGTACCGAATTAATTGAGCTCATCCCCGCCTTTATGCTGTTGGACAAATCATTGGCAAAGAGAAGTGGTAAGATATTATCTTTAATTGACAGGCCCAAAAATTAAACCAAGTTAACTTTATTTCACACTGGCTGTTTGACCAACGCATTTTACCAGTGGGGGGGGGGCCAAAAATTCCCTCCCCCAATCTAACTCCTTAGTCATGGTATAACCAATTTTGGCATACATGTTGGTGTTTATCAAATGTATTGGGAAAAAATTGTTTTTAATATTATGATGTTATCATAGTGAAGTCAGAACTACATTTTTAAAACAGAACGCTATTTTTCAATTACTTTTGAAAAATGACAGAGAGGGAAACAAACTATCTTTCAATGACGTCATAGGCGTTTCGAATTTTTATACATATATATTTATATTTTGATACCGAATCATAAAATGCCTAACTCAAACTAACTAAAATACAAAAACGTCTTTTGACGCCATTTATAAGCTAAATATTGGCGAAAAATGTTTATATTTTGGAAATTGACTTCGGCAACCCTCAAAATTGGAGAACTTTTCCTGACCTTGACAGTATGAAATTTTCAGGAGTTATATGCAAATAAATTTGAATCAAAGCCGAGTTGATTCAACGAAAAAGCTTTTTTTTCTGAAGGGATCACAAAAGAAACGGAGAGGGGCATTTTTGCCAGCCACCAAATTCATTACTGATTAAGAATTTCAATCTTTCACACGTATACTGAGTCTTGAAACATACAATATTTTCAGCCAAGCCTAAAGTCAAAAAACATAATATTCTCTAAACTCAGGCCACATGGCTAAATCCAAAAACCAAAATTTGCAACGGATGAAGTATTGAACTTTCAACCTTTTTGTCGATCGCGTCGGGGTAGTTTGTCCAGCCATTTCGGCAACCCTCAGTTCTTAAAAGGGACCACGCTGAGACGATGGGGGTTTGGTATTAAGAGTTTTTCTCCCCAACTCCATTCCTCGGAAGCAATATGGTAACTTCACCACCAGCTGCTTTCTTTTGCGGTTGAATTCTAGTTATTCCATAAATTTTAATTTGAGTTAAAATTTTATATAGCAATCATATTAGGAACACAAAATCTTCAAGCGCATTACGTTAACATCGACAAAAATGTTGCTCGAGAAGAAGTACAATCAGCCAATGAAGACCCAACTTATGTTAACCCGAACCCAATCAAGTAAAGATTTATCATATTTTTAATGACTGAATAAATTTTTTTTCTAAATTATGGAAGTAGAGTTCTCATATGGGTTGGTAAACTTTTTCTCTTTTTTTTATCTCCGGTAGTGCACTAGCACCACGAAGCATTCACGTAATCGAGCTTATCAATGAAAGAGCTGGAAATCCTTGATTTAATTATGACGTTTTTGACGTTGACGGGCGAAGTTTACTAAACCCTTAATTGTAGAGAACTCTGATGACAATAATTCAGTTAATATTTAAGATATTAGTTACCATATTTGCAAAGATTTCAATAAAAAAATCAAGTGTTCAGCGAAAGACTCATTATCGCATCGCTTTGGGAATCAAATTTGAGATTATTATCCAGGTTTGGATTCATTTAAAAGAATGACAGGCCAAAAAGATATGAATAATTTTTTATTAAAATACTGTAAATTAAAAATCGCCCATACTGGTAAAATGATGTTTACAATGAGTTGCGCTATTTGGTAAAGACCAATAAACTTTTCAGTAAACTTTAGAAGTTTTAGCATTAAAATATTTCCATGATGTAAAATGTCTCAAGTAGTCAGTGAAAATTACCATCAAATTCAAAGTAGCGAAGTTACGATTGCCAAACACGTGTTACTCTTCTACTTTACAGATTTTCAGACGTTAATACCATTTCGAAATCGAGCAAGATTGATTCTTCTTCTGCTGATTCGAACCGCGATGCTGGAGAAAATGATCGATATCTCAATACATTTGAGCTCCAAAATGCAAACTCAGCTTACGAGAACTTTTAAATTACCTGATGCTTAGTGCAATGAGCATCGAGCGAGCTGCGCTATATGCAAACAAAGACACGTTCATTTTCGAGTTACTCTAAGTTTTATTTGCTAAATTTTCGCTACTTTGCCGTGAATTCGTTTTGTATTGAATTGTGTAGTTTTATTTTTTTATTGAAAATGTTAATTCGATTAATTCAAAATCAAAATTCCAAACCGATCCAAAACCAGATAAAATACTAATCCACGAACTAAACTAGGACCCAGGCCTGATAAATGCTGCTTCTAACCGGAGCCCGAAAACTTTCAAAACCCTGACCCAACTCATGTCACTGATAACTCAAATCTATACTGCATGATATATGGTGAAACACAATGTGTTAGCGCAAATTCTTTGCTTGCAATAATCAGGGGTGCCGATCTTTGTTGAGCATTGGGGGGGATAATTTGCAATTTTACCCCAATTTTGCCCTATTTTCAACATTGGGGGGGATGAATTTCGACCACGATTTTTTTCAGGTAAGCAAAATTAAGTAAGCAAAATTTAAGGTAAAGCAGCGAAAACATATTGAACCAGAAACGATTTTGCAATAATTATAGGCAGGGGTGCCGAAACCCGGGGGGATGGGGGATATATTCCCCCCAATAATTTGACTATGGTCTACATCTGCAGATGTAGACCATAGTCAAATTATTGGGGGGAATATATCCCCCATCCCCCCAGGTTTCGGCACCCCTGCCTATAATTATTGCAAAATCGTTTCTGGTTCAATATGTTTTTGCTGCTTTACCTTAAATCAAACTGTTTACGCTCATAGGCTGTATTAAGCAAGATAGGGGTGGACCGAAGCAGACCCACGTCTGGTGACTCAAACAAGAATCAGCGAAATGCGCACTCTTCACGTCTTGTTTATTAGTCTCTGCTTGATTTTGCGAACTATTTTTGCGGTCAAAAGTGCTGAAAGGCTCTTTTGATTTTCACTCAAATGCGGTAACCTTTGTGGAGAGCTAAAGGGAAAATGCTCTTTTCCTCCGTAGTACGTCCTTGTCTACGGCATATCGAAAGTGTTTACTTTGCTCTTTGACTAGGTGTAATTTGAAGAAAGTAAGATAAGCAAATTATGACCTCCAGTGACTGTGTGAGAATCATAAAAACACACAGGAAAAGAAAGCCATAAAAAGCTGAACTTAATTTATTCCTTCATACCTATCACGCTCACTGCTTCTGCCTTAACGCACCAGCGTGAAAAAGTTTTTTTCGGTTCTGCTGCGTGGTTTTTACCAATCACGCGTATTTACAAGCAGAAATGCACGTGATATCTCTTCGGTGGCTATTACCGATCACGTGTATTTACACGCCGAAATACGCGTGTCATTTGACTGCATGCTTTTTGCCTTTTTTCTTTTTAGCATTTGCATTGAAAAAGATATCACGCGTATTTCCGCTTGTAACTACGCGTGATCGTTAAAAGCCGCCTTAAAATGTTCCGTCGGTACTGAAGTCGTCCATTGTTTTAGGTCCCAAGAATAGTAGACTGCTTGGGCTTGGCCCAAACAGAAAACAGGCGTTGCTGTTGCCAACGACACAATATCTAGTTCGAAAATCGTATCGGCAACCAACAACCGTTCAATCACCATCCCCGACGATTTGCAAACTAAATTCAAATGCGCATTGCTTTCGAAAATAATTTAACTTGAATTTGTTCTGGTCTAATCGACTCAAATTTAGCAACGTTATCTTTTTCACGGATTAAGTATTTGAAAAAATTTACAAATGATAATTTCTGAAAATACTCAACCATCTTTATAACGCCGTAAGTAATTTAACCGACAGTTGTATAGGCTCTCGCTCGATTTCTGCAAAGCTATTTGCAGCTTTCTTGTCAGATATTACTGTACATATTTCCCTTTAGGGCGCTTCATTTGTAGTTTTTTATTACTATATTGCGATTCTAATTGACAAAATTAAACTGTCTAGTTGCTTCTTCACTTGTGTATTTGAAGATAAACCTCTGAACAGGCAATGACATCACTACTGTGTGATGAAATCAAAACACACAGGAATGATAAAGCCATTTGCTATCCAAAGTTCGAAGCTCAATCCAACTGCAACTCCGTAATCGAAACTCGCCTTCTTCTTTTCCCGCCATTTCACTTATTCTAGAGTGGAAATATTTCAAAATTTCGCGAAGTATTGCGTCAAAATAGCGAAAACAATTTAAGAGGAAATTGCCGCGAGTTCGGTTACGAGGCCGATTCATTGAGATTTTTAAAGAACATTTTTCCAGCTGAAGCAAAAATGGCAAACATTTTTCTGTCTGACGTCGTCAAGAAAAGCGATACACAATACGCATGCGCACAAAACAAACCCGGATTCCGACACAAATCCTAACTTCAGTTTTCTGGCCAAAGTCAAATTTGAACAAAAATTGCAGCACCAATCTAAACGAAGTTGCCTAGATCCAAATCGTATATCGATTTCACGTCATGGTAAGCCACAGATAAATCATTTTACTGTTTGCCGATTCATTAATTATAGATGAAAAGCGCTAATATTATTTTAATAACGTATACCGAATTTCCAAATATCAATTTTTATCGTATTTGTTGTTGTTCGACGTTTGTATGTCAGTAGGCCAAATATACAATGTATTACGTCTCTATCTTCTTGGTACCGCAAATAAAATAGGCCTACAATAGATAATATAGCCAAAGTCTAGTCTGTAAAATTATACAAAAATAAAAGAAGATTTCATTACCTTTGTGATATTGGAAGATAGGTATAAGTGACTTTGATTACATCAGCGGAGTATAAATACACAACTCACTGATTCAAAATTTGAAAAGAATTAAGAGTTGCTGAATCAAAATCTAAAACAAAAAGATGAACTGAACAAATCGCCTCTGAAAAACAAGCACTAAAATTTCCGGCTTAACTTGCAGCTACCAATTCTCAACTGAGTCTTTTTTGAATATTAATGTTCGAACCAAAACAAGGTTTCACAAATCACGTTGATTCAATTTTGTGATAACAGAGCACCTCAATTAAACCGGGTTACATGTGGATAAAATGTAACTGACATATGATATGAAATTTTTAGTGTAAGGTCTTGGCACAGCCGAAATATACAGTATCCTATTTATCCTACTGACATATGATATGAAATTTTTAGTGTAAGGTCTTGGCACAGCCGAAATATACAGTATCCTATTTATCCTAGATTGGAAAATTTGCGTCATTTTAAGGTGTTAGTAAAACGCGTCAAAACTGGCTGTCCAAACACTTCACTGTTCCACGTTATTCCATGCAACTCTTTGAAATTTACTTCCCATTTAATTTGCTCTCATATATTAGATGTCGCATAAAAGTCTTTTCATAACCTAGTAAGCTACACGATGCTAAATTATAGTTAACTAAGCTATTAACATCTATTCTATAAATTGACATGTTAAATGATTTCTGTTTTGAGTTGCAAGCCAAAAATATGTCAGCAATCCAACGGGGCTGAGTAACTAAACTGGCTTTGATTTGATCTCGAAATTTGAAATAGTTATTCTTATAATGTACGTTAAAATCGGCCATTGAATTTTTGTTTTTTTAAGGGAACGATCATTTTTGCGCACAAAAGAATTTCAGAATAGAAAAATGAATACAGAAACGCAATGGTATTGTGTCAAAAATTTAATGTTTATTTTAGAGCTACTGCGTCCTAAAAGGTAACCACGCCGTTTTTCGACACTTGAACAAAGAAACGATTTTTTGTCAATGAAAAACAATACGTTTCCGTTATTAAACGTTCCTACAATAAAAGACAAACATAAATTTAAAGATGGTCTCTCTAAACCACTAAAAATAAAATTTAATTAGCAAAATATGGTCAAAACAATTTTCTTCCCCAATAGCTAATGGATCAACTCCAGGGCCGTTGAAATAGAGCCCGGCCAGCACCAGCCTGCCACCGCTACAACATCTCATTGAAGAAAGCCGTGTATTTCAAGATAAAGTTGATGACACATTAGGCTTTACTCGCTTTTGCGTAACACGGCGAGAATTACAAAGATATAAATTTGATTCGGTCTAATCGCTATCCCCCAAAAAAGAGAATTTATTTTTCTGTGGTACTAGACTACTAATTTTAAGTATAGAGTTGCCAGAGTGAAATAAATTAACTTTCCAAAAAGCATGTTCAAAAACAGCTGTTTTTGCTACAGCAACTTTTGTAATATTTCGTCTTTCGATAGCACTGAATTTTTTATAGAATTGTAACGCACTGAGGTATATAATTGCTGAAGTTTACTATAAGTGCTGTCATCAAAATATTGGTGAAAGCTCAGAGTTTTGACAATTAAATTTTAACTGGCAAACACCAAAACTGCAGTAATATCTTGGAAAAAGTCAGCTACAGAAAGTTGGTAGTTGATCAAGATGATATTTATTGTACAGAAGACAGCCGATCATATTTTTGATCTTTTAGGCACAATTCTAACCTGTGGGATATACCATAGGCAGTACGGAAGCAACCGTTTTAATTTTATGCAGTAATTTATTACATCAATTAATCTATTTAGCTCTTACAAACTTCAGCAATGTTGACAATTGTCACCAATAGCAAGTTCTAATTGAGAAAACCAAACTAAGGTGCGCCAAGAAAAATTTTGGTTTCTTCGAGACATCTATTATAATCATCTTCACTGCTAACACCAATTTTTCTTGACACCTATTTCATTGATAACAAGGCCTCAGAGAAACGAAAGAAGACTCATAATTTCGCGATGGAGTTTCGCCTGTGACTACTAGTTAGATGACAACCAAAGATGGATTTCTTCGCAGGAAATTGGACTAGTTTTTGGCCTTTAATTAGTAGAAGACCAAAAATAAAAAAAAGGTATTCGTGTGATTTTGGCTATAACTAAGAGTATCAATACAGAATAAGTAACTAAAAGTATCATTACCTTATTGAGAAATTTTACTGAACACATAGCGTGTGTGCAGTACTTTTAAAGTCTTCCCGGCCCCCGAGGCCCGGGCCGAGAACGAACTGAACTCCCCTCTGGAAGGTCCTGACTGATAACATTACTAACTTTCATTTGCTTTCTTTTATAGCCCTGACGGATAGCATTATTAACTGATAACTTTTTTTTTTAATGTGAGACCAAATATTGCAGTGATTTAGCTAAAAACAAACAAGGCACTTGTCTGCGGCCCCATTTTTGGGGAGCCGGCTTTTTGAGGTCCCGAGCTTCGAAGATATTTTTTGTCCTCAGCATTACTTGAGCCGGATCGACAATGGGGCCTGATATTGCGAATAACTTTTATAGGGCTCACGAGATGAAAATACGGTACCTGTCTTATTTGATCTCCAGCAGCTTTTTTGCACGAGAGAAGGCACCCAACTTGAATTTGTTTCGCACTTTGACAATGCTAGACCTATATCACCACTGAGTACTAGCCTCAGTGTACTGACTGAACGCAGGGTTATCTAGATATCTTTAGCTGAAAGTTTTTTTCATAAGCTCGCAATTTAAGCAAACAAAGATAAATATTATTGTAAAATCCATTTTTTCCACTATCACGAAATTGTTGCTTTGCTACGATTTTCTGAAGCCATTTGAACGAAAAGCCAAATTTTAGTATATTTTGAATTGCATTTTGCTTTGATTGCGCTACTTCAAACACTAAAGTATACTAATACGTGAGCAATTTATGGTCAATAACAAAATTGTGCTTTAACTTAAAGCGTCAGTGAAATCACTTGTAATAACAAAGTTTTTCAAAAGTTGAGTTACCGTTGTGACCGTTTTAATTTTGCGACCACGTAACAAAAACTTAAAAGCTTATCATAAGCGCGATGGTTTAAGTAGATCAAGATTTGAATTCATACATAACACTGCGTTGGTATAAAATCAAACAACAAGAAAATAACTTCTGTTTTTTTTCTGAAATGGTTTTGCTAAAAGGTTTCCAAGTACTGTTTTACGTATTATTATTTTACTGGTTTTTAACTCGTTCTTATTATTATTATTTTATTTTATTACTATTATTATTATTTTATTGAGATTTGATGTACAGTAGTTTGCAGTTTGGCTTACTTACCTTGGGGATAAAATTAAACTTGAATAAATCTCAAGACCAGTCGCGCACCGCTAAAACTTGCTGTGCGGGCCGCACGCCGCCCGCGAAATGTACTTTGTGCAGCCCTGCTCTGTACAACATTTCCATAAAACTTTAACATCAATCAAATCAAATCTTTCGTTATACTCGCTGTATAACTCCGAAGCGTGTTAGTCACGAATTTGCGAGGCCCATCTCCTCGTCATTGCGCCCGAGCAACGCAGCTCCTTTTTTGAAATGTTGCAGCGGTGGCGAGCCGTTGGTATCACTGTGTCCGATTTGACGGCCCGATATTTGAACCTCAGATCTACCGCTCCTGAGACGAACGCGTTACCGCTCGACCAACTGGCCGGTACGTGACCAAATTTAGCAAAAAAAGTAAAAATTTGCTTTTAGAAATAATATTTTTGTTTCCTTTATCCTTCATTTGAAGACTTTCTAATGGTTAGGATCAGTTCTTTTAGAAAATTCATAGTGATGATTAGGAACGTCCAGGTTATTCTTTGTTCAATCGTTGTTGCAACCTCATACTTATTCTTTTGCTGCGCTTTTTTGGAAACTTTGTTTCCAACTAATTTTTTTTCCCATTATCATGTTTTTGGAAGCGTAAAACGCTGAAATAGTAATATTCGAGAAGTTTTTTTTTATGTTGAAATCATTTTGGATTTATTCTAATAACGAATATTTGATTGAGATTTATTCGCTTCATCACAGAGGGTTAAAGTCCCAAAAAGCTCCTTCTTTTTCACTTTCAATTCACACTGTGCCAGAAAGACTCCGATAAATAAACTTAAACAAATACGGCATAAGATCACTCACTCTTCATAACCTTTTTTTAGCACTAGAACCAATTTTCAAATCCCAAGGTTGTTAAGGACCTGTATGCAAACAACCCAAGTTAAATAGCTTTAAACCAAAAGTAAAGCTACACTGAGAGCACCAAGCACTTTTCAAATTCAAACGTTAGAACACCAAACTTTCTGCACGGTATTATTTTGCTCCTTCAAAGTCTTCAAAATCTATTAGAATTTCTGGCGTCATGTTGTAACCATCAATTCATTTTTATGTGAGTTTGCTTTAAACCGTTTATTACCGTAGGCTA
This sequence comes from Trididemnum nubilum, assembly GCA_963965965.1. NCBI lineage: Eukaryota > Metazoa > Chordata > Ascidiacea > Aplousobranchia > Didemnidae > Trididemnum > Trididemnum nubilum. The sequence continues at coordinate 18,997,670 of OZ014487.1, forward strand.
AGAGCTTTTGCTGAGCTGTGAGGTGCTGTCAAGGACTCTTGACACTGACGATTGAGGTCAATTTATGAAATTGAAAGTATCAATAAACGCTTGTCTTCTAAGGTCCGTTACTTTCTTTAATAGTCCCCAAAAATAGAAAAAAAATTTACTTCTATAGTTTGAATGAAAAACTATTGACCACTTGTAATGCTAAAGAGCCAGACAGATTCACTTTTGCTGTTGTTCTGTTGTATTGATATTATACTTTTGTCTCTGTAGCGCAAGGATGGCAGTTCGGTACGGTACGTTTATTTTGTAATGGTACGGGTACGGTACATTGGTACGGTACGCCTTCTTTGTAAAGGTACGGGTACGGTACGTTGGTACGCTCTTTTAATTAAAAACCCCAGACTTTTCGCACATTACGCTGGCTTTTTGTAAACAGAGGCAAAAAACCGCCAAAAACCGACGCTAAGTGTGTAGATTGAGTTCGCTGATTTATAGGCTAGTGATTTTAAAGTCACTTAAAATTGCGAGTAGCTAAAAGCAAGGATTGCGGTACGGTACGGTACGTAAATACGGTACGGTTCGCCTCAATTTTTGCTAAGAAGTACGGTACGTTGGTACGGTACGCCTTTTTTGTAATGTTACGGGTACGTATAGGCGTCGCCAGAGGGGGGGGGGCAGGGGGCCCGGGCATCCCCCCAATTAAAATACCACCAATGATAAAAAATTTATGACAACATGGCCTAGCGATGTTTAATTGCAGTTACAGACAACGAGGGAGCCCCGGGGCCACCAACTAACAACCAAAGGGCCCAAGGGCCCTTAACTAACAACCAGGGGCCCCTAACCGACAACCGGTGGGCCCCGGGGCCACGAACTAACAAACGGGGGGCCCCGAAACCCCTAACCGATAACCAGGGGGCCCCTGCGCCCCTAACTGACAAACGGGGGCCCCGGGGCCTCTAACTGACAAACAGGGGGCTCTGGGGCCCTAATTGACGACCAGGGGGCCCCAAGGCCCCTAACTAACAACCAGGGTGCCCCGGGCCCCTGACCGACAACCAGAAGGCTCAGAAGCCCCTAACTGACAAACAGGGAGCTCTGGGGCCCCTAACTGATGACCAAGGTTCCCTGGCCAGAGGCCCCGTAATTCAACTTTTTAGCAATTTATAAGCAAAACCTGTGAAAAATCTAAGAGTTTTGTGCTAAAAGTTGCAACCCCAGGCCCTTGTTTAACGCTATTATGAACTTAGTGCTATAACACAGGCGGTAATGCAAACCCCCAATTAAAATACTACCACTGATAAATACTGTATAATGAAAGCATAGCTAGTATGTTGTCCTTGCCCGGAATTACAGTTTCTTTAATTTAAGATTTACGCGTAAAAAAGTAAGTGATAATAATGACGACCACGTATCACGTCATTATAATGTAATGCAATTCCTAGAGGTTTCAAAAAAACTGTCAAATGACTTGACTCGAGCCCTCCACGTTTTGGAAAAAAGTTACTTTCATTTTGCTTTAAATGTTTTTTTTTAATGTTTTATAAAAGAACTTAATGGCGCAATCTTATTTCAAAACCATAGGCGTAGCCAGGAGGGTGGCCTAGGGAGCCCGGGCCCCCTCAATTGAAATGCCTCCAAAAACAAAAATTTAACAAAAAAAAAACTTGTTTCTTCACTTTCAGTTTCTTTTGGTATCTTTGCGTACAATAGTACAAGCGAACAACAGTAATTAACAACAAAGAATATTGACGACCAGGAGGCCCGACGCACCCCCTTAATTCAATTTTTTCTAACCAATTTAAACGTATAACCAGGGTGAAAGCATGGGTTTCGTCCTGAAAGTTACTACATCAGGCCCTCATCTAAACTTTTTATGAACGTAATGCAATAATTAACCAGCGCCGTATTTGCCATGGCACAGTGCCAGGGCCCAGAGCTCAGATGATAAGACTTTTTTTGGTCTTCAATTATACTTGGCAAGAAGATGCTGCAAAAATCCCCTAATTGCCAGGGGCCCAGCGCAATGTAAATCTAGCCCAGGAAGAACATGTTTAGTAAGCGTAGTCATCTATTGTACCATTTTTCAACAACGATTCAACTCCACTCGCCAGTTTTTACGCACAAAATACTTAACAAAAAAATACCGAGGAAAATGCCCATTAAACAAATTATTGAATGTGAATTGAGGGGGCCTGGGCCCCCTGGCCGTACATGTACTGCTGTAACTGGTTAACCTCATGACAAAACAAAAATCTTGAAGGAAAATCTACGAGTGGATTACTATTTACTGCTAAAATATTGCAGGAGGCAATGTGCCTTACTTACCCCTACTTGGACCAAATCACTTACAATTAAAATTTTACACTATAATGCAAAATTTTTAACGTGCTTTGGACTTTAATTGCAAGTAAACGGAGAATTGAACAGTTGAATTTTTTCGATTGGCTTTGAAATCTTAAAAATCTAGTTGTTTCAAATGCCTGTGGACACATGCAAAATGAGATCCAATGGGATTAAAATATCTTTTTTTTCCAAAAACTTACTAAAATTGCCCAGCGGCTTGGGGCTTTGCCCCCAGACCCCGTCTGTGATGTGTTTGAGTACATTAGCGTACTCAACACGTCTCCTAAGTTAGACATTTGCACTTTCTAACTATTAGTTTTCTCCCTCTCCCTTTACCAAAATCGTGGTAAAGTGCCAACAGACTACAGCTTCAGATCTTCCATTCTACGATATCTTTGCCCCACAAAAAGTTTTTTTTTTCAAAAGTTCTGATGACGTCATTACATGTGATTTGTGATTTGGCCCCCCCTCCAATCAAAAATCCTGGCTACGCCTATGCGGGAACGGTACGTTGGTACGGTACGCTTCAAAAATTGAACTGAAGTAGCTACGATACGCGGGTACGGTACGGTTGAAGGTGCGAGGTACGTAGTACACAAATTTTAAACGTACCGTACCGTACTGCCATCCTTGCAGTAGCGCACAGCGTCAGACGCTAACTAGTGGACAATGCCACACTTTTCATTGCGATAACTATTTCGTGTTTGGAGGAATCCGCACCTGCTGCTTAAGGGTTTCCAGCAATCCAATGTTCCTGTGGATTTCTTCGAATTATTATTGTCCACTGAATATTTGCTGCTTGTTCGAAGCCACCAAACAGAGGAAATTATCGTAACACGTCTCATACAAGGACAAAACAACGTGACCAGGGTGCAGGTTGAGCCCACATCATGCATTCAGGGTTGTCATAAAAACGACGCCGTTACTCTTTTGGTCACATTAGGCCTACTTGTAAAATGCGATTGAGCATTAATCTGCCGTAGCTGTACCAACAAAAATTAATTAAATCACATTTTTTGTGTGGTGTTTGATATAATCTTCTGTCACGCAAGACAAAGAATAGTAAAACAGTTTGGGTCCCAATAGGCGTAAGTTTGGGTCGACAGTAAAGTGACTTTCCCAAGAACACAACAACGCATGATCAGCTCGGAAATCAACGTGGAAGGCAGCGTCTTTTCGATTAGTAACCCGATGCTTTATTGAACGCGAGCTACGTTTGCTGCCAGCTTGACAAAATGATTTCAGCACTGCTTCTGTATCTTCTGACCACATTACTATATTTTTGTTGGTAACGGTTTTTTCTTGCGTTTAATTTGTAGACTATTTAAAGTTGGTTTTCTCTAGCCATATGCTCATTTAAACTTTGGGCTATTGTAGTAATTAATTAAGTAACTTAACGTTGTTGTTCTTGTTTCTTTGGTTGTTAAACCTACTTTACCGACAAGTTATGTTTTACAATCTACAGCAGGCTATAACTGTTTTCTACTATTTTAGTTTTCAACCAATCCTTGCTTTGGCTTCAAATAAAGAAAATACTGTATGGCGAGATCTCGTTTTAAAAATCAATATTTGGACAATAACACAAAAATGTTTTTAAAATTGATCATTCCTATGCTATGTATGGTTAGATTATGCGTACTACGCATAACATTAGTATATACGCTTTTTTTTTAATTTTCATTTTCATTTTTTATAAAAACAATTTCATAAGAACCCTACGCTTACTTTGTCCAAAATCAAAAACAAATTAAGAACAAAGCCAGCCTCGAAATAAAAAAATCGATTTAAGAATAAGGGTTTGATCTTGAAGTGGCACAAACCAGGTTGGAAATACACCGCGCCAACGTAGAGCTCAGTTAATTCTTTCGCTAATCTGATCAAAGTGATCACAAATGACCACCTATTGTACCATTTTTAAATAGCTATCCATCTCCACTTTGCCAGTTCTTACTGGGCAAGGTACTGTAGAAAAAAAAATACCTCAGGGAAATGCTTATTGAGCAAATTATTAAATTTGAATTGGAAGGACCTGGGCCCCCCGGCCGTACATGTACCCCTATAACTGGTTATTCCTACGGCAAAACAAAAACCTCTCAGGAAAATCTTCGAGTGGATTATTATTTACTGCTAAAAAAATTTCACAAGGCAATCCACCTTGCTTTCCCCTACCTGGGCCAAATCACTTGCAAAATTTAACTTCAAAATGCAAAATTTTAAACGTGTTTTGAACTTAAATTTTACGCAAAAGGACAGAGGTGGAGTTTTCGAGGACGTCCTTGGCCTCGAAAACGTCCTTTAGGACACATTTTGAAGTCCTTGGCCTTGGTCTCGAAGCTCAAGTCCTTGGCCTTGATCTCCAACCTTACAGGTCATCAAAATATCCTGTCTTCGGCTCGATGACAGCATTGTTTTTTGATTGGTTGAAAGAAAAATAGCCAAGCATAAAAATTTCTTGAATTCTGGCATAGGCATTGCGAGGAGTTTTGATTGGGGGCCCCAATCTGCAAATTGCAAGCAATATGACATCCTCAAAAGTTTTCAAAAGAAATAACTTTTTATAGATCAAAAATATCTTAGAATGGAAGATTAGAAGCTAGGGGACTGGGTTGGTGCGTAAACAGCACGTTGCTAAAGGAGGAGCGCTTGGACCAAATGTTAATGTTTTCAAACAATGTGTTAAATTTTGCTGTGGAGGCGCGATGAAGAAAATATTGTAACTCAAACGTATGACAGACGGGGGTGTGGGGATGGTTCCAAGCCGCCGGAGGCTATGGGCAACTTTTTAAAAAATTTTGTAATTTTTGGAAAACATAGCAATTTTAATGTCATTTGGATTACATTTTGCAGGTTTTTTAGCCATTTAAAAAAACTAAATCTTTAAAATTTAAAAGCCAATTGAATAAAATTAAATTGTTTAGTCTTCTTTTTACTTGCAATTCAAGCTTAAAACGTAGCATTTTTTTTGATAAATTTTGTAATTGAGTTGGTCCTGCTAAAAGGAAGCAAGGTACATTGCCTCCTGCAATATATATAGCAGTAAGTAATAATTCACTTAAAGATTTCTTTTCCTTGGAGATTTTTATTTTGTGATGAAAATAACCAGTTTTAGCATTACATGTAAGACAAGGGGGCCCGGGGCCCTCTCAATTCAAATTCAATGATTTGTTCAATAAACACTTCCCTTAGTTATTTTTTTAAAATATTTTATCTCGTAAAAAGTGGCTAGGTGCAAATTGATTGTTATTTAAAGTTGATATCGTAGACGGTTTCTACTGCGGTCGTGTTATTGCATTAAGCTTATAAAACGATTAGACAAAGGCCACAGGTTGCAACTTTTAGGACAAAAATCTTGAATTTCTCCCGAGTTTTACATTTAAATTGATTTACAAAAAGTTTAGTTGAGGGGGCCCGGGCCACCTGGACGTCAACAATAATAAAATCAAATTTTTCATTATACTCGCTGTATTAGACCAAAGCGTGTAAGGAGTTGCCGGGGCCCATCTCCGCGTCATTGCACCCGGGCAACATAACTTCTTTCGAAGAAATGTTGCAGCGAAGGCGAGCGTTGATAAAACACTGTGTACGATTTGAACAGTCCGAGATTTGAACCTCAGACCTCCCTCTCCAAAGACGAACGCGTTACTGCTCTGCCAACTCTAATTGTAGGCAAAAATGTTAAAAAAACTGAAATTTAATAAACAATAAGTTTTGTTGTCATCCTTTTTATCATTGAGGACATTTCGATTAATGGGGGGGGGGGCAGCCATGGCTACGCCTATGACTTCTGGCCTGTCAATTTGTTTCCTTTCCTTATTTGAAGAATGATATACTGTAATGTAGTAGTCAAGTCATAGCAAACCTTATTTTCAATGGCGCTGTGGGAAAACTTTGATCGGAGAAGGAGGAGGCAAAACGCATAGTAGATAAAGTTCTTTTTATTTCCTGCTAATAATTTTGGCGCTGCTAATACAAATAGCAAAACACTAAAACCATTCGATGCCATAGCAAGTGATCTGAGCGTCCGGAAGCAAACATCTACTAATACTAAAACTAGACCGTACTTATGTAAATGTGGAATCAGAAGAAAGTATGTACCTATACTACCTAATCATGAAATGCTATACAGTTACCAGAAATGGCCTATGATACACTAAATAAGTTACATGTAGCACAGCCCTGCTACAACTAACAAAACGTTACTTGAGAATGACAGCTATTGTTCTAAAAATACGCAAGCGAATATTGCGAAAAATTTCTTTTTAAATAAGAAAGAGCAGCTCTTAATTTTTACGTTTCGACAATTTGTGGGTTTTTTGAAGAAGGCCCCGACGAAAAATGCCTCCAATGCTTTTCTCTTTTGTACGGCCCTACTGGGTTGCTCAGGTTCCTTTTTGCTGTTAAATAACTGTTGTTACATTTTACAAAGTACAGTATCTTTCGGCGGCCGAAACGTATGCGCTCATTCATTGATAAGGTATAGATCCAAGGCTATGGACAAACTTCACATGCACTGAAACGCAAAGATAAGATTGGCTTGAAATTAGGACTGGGAAAATGAGGGAAAACTAAGATTTTTCTACTTATAACGGTGTTTTTTTTTTTTTTTTTCAAATTGCTTTGAAAATCTAATTTTGTAGTCTCCTATAAAATCACAAAAATTTTTATTTTTCTGAAAAAAAAAAAAAAAAAAATTTACTAAAATTGGTCTAGAGAGGCATGGGTACTTATGCCCTTTATCACAGAACCTGGTGTTTTCCAAGGACTTCAACTTGCAAGTGCAGTACCGCATTCCATATCAAAAATATAAATTTACAGTATTTTGCAATACTTTTAAATAATAATATCATAGTCTCGATGCAACAATTAAAAACTACGATAATGTTTAAAGAAAACGTTTAACCAAGCAATAAGGTTTGTGTTCAAGAAACTACTGAAGAAGTGAGGATCCATAATTAGTGGAAGTTTGGACTGAGGCCCAAACTGATGAAATTAGGAATCTAAAATTGAACATTTCCACGCTAAGAATTTATAGTTTTTAGTTATTCTCATTTCCAGTTCAAGAGTTACTGCTTTATCATTACCACGATGCCGTTTAGGAACGTGATCAACATTCCTGCTAATGTCTAAGACTTCCAAGTAACATTCATTTATTTTTTAGATACTATTATTTTCGAATTATCATGAAAATAACGAAATGCTAAATTTTAAAGACTGTTGCACTGAAAAATAACGAAAAATTTACCGACCATAATTTAGATAAATTGTTTTCTTGGTCTTTCGCCTTGGCCTCGACTATTCCTGTCCTTGGCTTCAATAAAGGTTCGTTCTCGAAAAGTTGGTCCTTGGCCTTGGCCTCGGATTTTTTTCCGGTCCTTGGTCTTGGCCTCGAAAGTTGGGTCCTAGATTCCACCTCTGTAAAATGAGAAATAAACAATCTAATTTTTTCAATTGGGTTTCAAATGTTAAAGTTCTAGTTATTTTAAATGGCTCCAAACACGTGTAAGTAGTGATCCAAGGGCATTAAAATAGCTAGTTTTCCTAAAAAAAATTACAAAAAATCGCCCAGCAGCTGCCCCGTCTGTGATACGTTTGAGTTACACAAGTTTGTTCAATATACTTCTCCTAATTTACACTTTTTGGGGGTTTAAGCTCTCTCCCTTTAGCAAAATCTAGGGTTAAATGCCAATTACAAGCCAAGGCTTCTAATCTTCCAATCTACAATATCTTTGTCTCACGAAAAGTTCCTCTTTCGAAAATTTCTGGTGACGTCATTACATGTGATTTGTGGTTTGCCTCCCCCCCTACCTTTCCAATCAAAAATCTAGGCTACGCTTATGGTTACGTTTGAAAGGCTTTCACATAAAATTCTTTGGGACAAATCATCAAAATAATATTTTCTGTGGCGTCTCTTTCGTGGAGTTCAGTTTTATGAATCATGTCATCACACAACTTCAGCATCGCAAAAAATTTGTAAACGTTGTGAGTCAAATCAGAGGCTGGTATCGTTAACCCTATACGAGACAAAGTCAAAAGATATTCAAAGTATTCAAATCTAGAGTGACTTTCAGGTTCTAGATTAAAATTTAAGTATTGTTTGCACTCTAAGCATGTTAGTCTTTGATGACTTTTTTAGCTACGTAGCGAGCAACTACAGCGGCAACATCAGCTGAGCTTTTAACTAAAGCAAAGTTTTCAAGTTCGGAAACTGATGGAGGAATAACTTAAATTTCAGAATAAGTAGAAGAAACTGGCCCAAAATCCCATCTTAATGTATTTCGTTTCCGGACTGTCAGATATCTTTCTTCAAAATGTTTTGAACAAATACCACCTTGCTGCGTTTGAGTCCAGACTTAATTTGCGATTTAGATAGGTAATTCACTTTTTATTTAATTCTTGATTTTTTAAAGAAAAACCAAACACTGAAAATTTTTTTGGAATAAAATCGACTTGATATGTTGACGTTTTTTGTAACCCATTTTACAATTGACAATCACACTACTAGGCTATTGATTATACTGACGTTAAACAATAAACAAAAATTTACGGAAATAATTTGTTAAATTTCTATCTATCAAACCATGTTATTTATGCACACCTACAACTCTAAGTTCAATATCACAATAAGTAAAAGTCTGCGGATCTAGTCTAGTATGATTAAAGATAATCGTAATTAAGACTTTACTGCTTTTTTGCCTTTGAGAAAAACTACTTCTCAAATTATTACTGAACACACTATTACAACAACAAAAGTCATTGTAAAATGCGTTTTTTGTTGTCACTTAGTTTCTGATGATAATCATACATTCAAATTTTTTTTTGCTGTAATTATTGGCAGAAATAAAAATTTTAGTACTGGATCCCAGGTGACATGTGCAGCCGCTAGGTGACATGTGCGGCAGTCTTCTTTTAGTACGCCAAGCCAATTATAAGAAATAAAATCTATTGCCAAAAATCTCTGCAAACTTACTAGCTACAATCGAACCTCTGAAAAAAAGTATTTATTCTACTACTAGTAGTAAATGTCCATTGAAACCTGACAGGTTGTTGATTACCAACCGTTCGCGCCGAAATTTGTAATTTTGCAGACGCTTTAGTGATATTATGAAAGTAAAAATGGATAATGGAGGAAGGAGGAAGACTTAATTTTTGCGCGCTAATCTGACTTCTTACTGTGCAAGTGAACTGCAACCATCATTAAGCTTGCAATCGATCTTGTTACCAGTAATTTTGTATAACAGTCAAACTTTAACAACTAAAACTTCTCTTAAGGGTAACACCTCTTTAAACTCGAAAAAACTCAGTGAAAATGCACAAACTGTAAAACTTTCAAAAACTCTAAAAGCTCTGTAAACTCTGCGTTTCGCCACGCCCAAAACAAGCTATATAAATAGATTCCATTTTTGCCTCTTTTGTTCTAATGAACAAACTTGAGCTCGCTCATCCACAGATAAAAAAAGATAGAAAACCATTTGTTTTAGGAATCGGAATCACTCAAACTAGGCAGGTATGGAGCAACACTGATACATCGCAAATACATGACACAAAAACAAGTTGAAGCGCTCGGAATTTGGTTCACTCGATAAATCATCTAATACATGATCTGTGTGATTGCAGCATTTGCACGCGCTGAACGTGATCAGTTCCTTCACGCCATAATTTTTGTTGAAATTTGCCGCCGCGCCAACTCTATGCTCGCATGTTCTGCGCCATTTAGCGCAAAATCCTTGGAAATGGGAATGTTATGTTACGTAATTGTAATTACATGTTTGATTCACCAAGTTACCTTGGGCAGGAGACAGCGAAGGGACCTTTCGGTCTTCCCAGTCAAGCTGCCACCTGCCCACCTGTCTACCACACACGATGGAGGCTTCACACTGTCCCTTTAATTGCTGAACGTCAAGCAAGTAATATAGGCTAAGCTGTGAATACCAATTTTTCTAGTCTTTGGTTTGACCAGACCGGGAATCGAATCCAAGTCTACCGTTACATTAGCAGACGCTCTATCCACTCGACCACTGATCGGTAAATGCCATCAGGCAAAACAGTTAGGCTAGGCTAGGCTAGCAAGTACAACTCTGCTAGATAGGCTTATTTAATGTCATTTGCTAACCAGTGACCTCAAGTTAAGTCATCTAATGTAATTTAGAAATGAAGTTGTGCTAAACATTACCAGTAGGTTGTACTGCTAATTAGGCTTGTGCTATCCTGTATTTCATTTATTCTTGACCACCACTACAATAGCAAATGCATGGTAACACAATACCGTAATAACCTATTGAGTCAGAAAAAGAAAGTAGGGACATAATGTCAGACGTTAAGACATGCAGAGGATATTGAAGACAAAAAAGCGACTTTTATTTGCATGGTTGCAACACAGTACACTTTTACACCAGTTTATGTACAAACTACAATGTAGGCCTACTGGCCTAATCATTAATCAATCACACTAATCAACGTACACGGCAAGCGTACAAGATGTAAGTAAATCTAACGACTGGAGTAGTTGTTTAAATACCAATTGGTGAAGAGGAAAGAGAGGGGCAGTACCGGTAACAGGTACGGTAACCAGTGCAAAGCCAGGCACGGTTACTATTTCAGGTTTGTTAATGTTCACTATTCTGCCATTCAGTAGGCTTTTTGTTAATCTTAATGATACGTTCTGCATTTGTTCTGAGTTGTTAGTGTTAGTGTCACTGTAACTTTTGACCTCCTACTCTAATTATAGCCTCCTGTAATTGCATTTTTTTCGCCAAAGTCCTTGGCCAGGAGACAACGAAAGGATCTTTCAGTCTTGTATTCGAGTCAAGCTGCCACCTGTCTACCACACACAGTGAGGCTTTATATTGTCTCTTTTAATGTTTAAAATCTGAAATCAGGCACTAGCAGGGAAGCTGTGTCTACTCTAATGTGAATACCAATGTCAACTATTCGGTGTCTTTGGTCTAACCCGACGGTGAATCGAACCCAAGTCTACCACTCCAGTAACATGTTTGTACTCCATCTGTCTATCCACTTGACCAGTAATCCCTCTAACTTATGACCTCCTGTGTAAATGCTGGAAGTAGTGTATAAAGTGTGAAAATCATGAAGTCACTGTGAAAATGTTGCAGCTATTGAGGCCGATCTCCACCAGTGGTCTTTGGCGGGTATTACTTTTTTTAGGACGATTAGAACGCACGTCCTAAACATCCTAACAAACGGTTACTTTTTTTAGGACGCTACCAAAAATCAACTAAAATCTATAATGGAAGGCTTTATTTCACCAGAAATTTTTATCTAGTTTTTTATTAATTCTCACTCAAATCTAACACAAACTCAAATGCTTACTCTAAAACTATTCCCAAATCGAACCCTAACCCAAACCCTAACCTAAACCCTAATCTTAACCCCTAAAAAAGCAAATGAAAAAAGCGCGAATGAATATTTCTCATTCTCGTTTTATTCTCTTTAAGTTGAAAATTTTCGGTGAAATAGCCACTACCAAATCTAATTTATTTAATTAAAAATTTAATGGGAATTCAATTAAAATCAACTAAACCCTAGTTTTCAATAAAGATTGGATTCGAATTCTTGCCGTAAGAAATCCGATACCGGTATGCACTAAAACACCTCCGTTTTTAGGATGCTGTCAAAATCATTCGAAATCTGCTTTGTTTTATGAAAATCATCAATCTAAAGTGATGCAAACTTTGAAAATAAAAGACCAATCATCCAAAACCTGCTAACAAACAAAATTAAACGCAAATCCTTGATAAATTCGTCCTGAAACATCTCCGTCCTAAAAAAAGTACAGCGTCCTAAAAAAAGTAATTACTTTCATTCGAAATCTGCTTTGTTTTATGAAAATCATCAATCTAAAGTGATGCAAACTTTGAAAATAAAAGACCAATCATCCAAAACCTGCTAACAAACAAAATTAAACGGAAATCCTTGATAAATTCGTCCTGAAACATCTTCGTCCTAAAAAAAGTACAGCGGCTTAAAAATAGAATGAAAGTATGTCCTCAAGGTTGCATTATTGATAGGGAATGTTTCCTTCTATGTCGTCATGTGTTTTGTAGACTCGAGTTCGATTTCTGGTCGGGTCAAACCAAAGACTAGAAAAATTGGTATTCACAGCTTTCCTGCTTGACGTTCAGCATTAAAAGGGACAGTGTGAAGCCTCCGCCGTGTGTGGTAGATAGGTGGGCAGGTGGCAGCTTGACTCGAAGACCGAAAGGTCCCTTCGCTGTCTCCTGGCCAATGCAACTTGGTGAATAAAATGTAATTACAATTACAATTGTAAGCGCAAGGTTACAATGAAATTTATTTCCATTTCCGTCGCATTGCCAGATCACGTTACCAATCCAGTTTTTGTGAAACCCCCCTTTTGCAATCAAATTGGGTTTGGGGGGATGAAATGAACTTTTGGCGTTAAATCGACTTTATTTGATCCCTCAACCAAATTTTGGAAGAAAGGAGGGTTTACTAAAATTTTCACTGCGTAAGGAATGTTGTACTGTGCAGTGTTATAACTTAATGGCAAATAAATCTCGTCATAAAATTTATTTTCTTTGCTGCGTCACAAGCTTGGTGCTGTTATATCGATTTGATTGCATCAGTGTGAGACACCGTTCAATCGAACCAACGATGAGACGCTACGAAGAGTCGGACTAAAACTCATGAGGATAAAGGGTTGAATTCTTAACAGTTCCAACTTCCGTTAGTGCGTTTAGATGCTTGTGCTTTAAAAAAACGATTTGGTGTTTTTTCAGAATTGAAATTTGCCCTTTTTATCAATTTACCATAATAACTAGTAACAACAATAATACACTAATCTTCTTTAGCACATAGAAGAAGTTATAGCATTGAATAAGAGTAAATACATCCATCTAAACTAAGAAAACAACTCTTTGTAGAGCTTTTTTTACCTTGGTGCTGAGGGCAAGGGGCAAGAGGAACAGGATTGCCCATTTTAAGTGAATTATCATACAGCATTTTCTTAAATGAGAGCGTAAGCAACACCCTAGGATTAAGCACTAAATTGCTTGATTAAATAATCAGTATCAAACGTTTCAGCATCTGTCATTGCGCCTTTATCAGCATCTAAATGCAATACGGCGTTTAATATTTCAAATTTACGCGGTGCTTATATAAACACTAAAATAATATTTAACTTACTCCGCCATTAAATTAATTTTGTTCAGAAACCAAAATGCAAACGAAACTTATAATCAATAATGCAACCAGAGGGGCTGTGCCCCTCTCTGCATTGGCCTGTAGACCAAAGTGCACGATAAAAAACATGTCACAATTTTTGCCCTTTTGAGGCAGTTTTTGCAGTGATATGGCCTCTAGGGTGGTTTAAAACCATTTTTAAAACATTTATCATTATTGTTATTTTTTTTTGGGGGGGGGGGGTATTAACTTACTTGTCAAAAATACAGCTCATAAATTAATCGATAAACATTTCAAAACATTGCTAAAAATAAGCAGCCAAAATTGATCGTTTAGCAAAATGCTTAACATAAGCTTAATAAACAAAAAGAGTACAGGGGGGAGGGCTATTCGACATTTAATTTATTTTATTACATTGAGTAATATACTTTTTTGAGACGCTGTACTTTTTTTAGGGCGGAGATGGATTCAGGACAAATTTATCAAGAAATCATGACAATTTATCAAGGATTTGCGTTTAATTTTGTTTGTTAGCAGGTTTTGGATGATTGGTCATCTATCTTCAAAGTTTGCATCACTTTAGATTGATGATTTTCATAAAACAAAGCAGATTTCGAATGATTTTGACAGCATCCTAAAAATTACTTTTTTTTTGACAGCGTCTTAAAAATTACTTTTTTTTTGACAGCATCCTAAAGATTTTGACAGCGTCCTAAAAATCACTTTTTTTAGGACGGAGATGTTTCAGGACGAATTTATCAAGGATTTGCGTTTAATTTTGTTAGCAGGTTTTGGATGATTGGTCTTTTATTTTCAAAGTTTGCATCACTTTAGATTGATGATTTTCATAAAACAAAGCAGATTTCGAATGATTTTGACAGCATCCTAAAAAAAGTAATTACGTGCATACCGGTATCGGATTTCTTACGGCAAGAATTCGAATCCAATCTTTATTGAAAACTAGGGTTTAGTTGATTTTAATTGAATTCCCATTAAATTTTTAATTAAATAAATTAGATTTTAGTTGATTTTTGGTAGCATCCTAAAAAAAGTAACGGTTTGTTAGGACGTTTAGGACGCGCGTCCTAAGTGTCCTAAAAAAAGTTGTACTCGTCTGTGGCAGGCACCCACAAGTTTTGTGCGAGTTTCGCATATATTTCAAATTGTGCAAACTTTCAATCTTAAGGGCGCCGAGAGCTGCAGCGATCTACGGTTTTTGGTGGGAAATAAATCATCATACCGGTAAGTTGCGACTCAAAAACGCTGTAACATCGAAAAAATCAGTGCAAAAATGTTGGAAAAAATTTTGCACTTTTTTGTATTTATAGGGAACGCTGCACTCAACCACTGATTAGCTACAAATACTTTACCTGTACAGTGCAGATTCCACTTCAAAAAGGCAGTGTTCAAGTTAGCTCAGAGGTTATGTTAAAGTTCAAAGCAGGACATCCTGATGCAACTGACCTGACGCCAGACAACTTACGCCGGGAATCCTGACGCTAAGGACATCCTGACGCCAAAAGCTCTTAACTTTCGCGCTTCATGTTTTTTCTTTCTTTTTCTTTTTTCCGCTCTACGCTT
The DNA here is from genome assembly GCA_963965965.1 of Trididemnum nubilum. Lineage (NCBI taxonomy): Eukaryota > Metazoa > Chordata > Ascidiacea > Aplousobranchia > Didemnidae > Trididemnum > Trididemnum nubilum. The sequence goes on from OZ014487.1 coordinate 19,012,742, forward strand.
TTCTCAAAACGATTGACGTTAGGTTATTGTGACGTAAGTACAATATTTTTTGTTAATTGCAAACTTTATATGAATTTTTATTTTGCAGAAACAAGAGCGAGTTATATTTTCGTTAAACTAAGCTTTTAAAATTCGAAGCCAAATTAGCAAATCTGTAAAAATGCTGGCAATAAGTCTCAAACAATCTTCGAATGCTTTAACGAAATATGTATTAGATAAATATTTTCTTTAACATACAATTCGTTTTCTTTATAAAATTAACCACCCAGATTATTGTTCATGAAATATCTATGTAGTCATTTAATAATAGCAAAATATATTATTTTTAATCGTTGCATGCGGTTATCGTTTGAGACTTATTGCCAGCATTTCTACAAATTCGCAAACTTGCTTTGGATTTTATCAAGATTAGTTTCACAAAAATACAACTTAATTTTGAGTTGTTTCTACAAAATAAAGAATCCTATGAAGTTTGCGATTAACGGAAAATATTATACTTTTGTCACAATAAAGGAATGTTAATCGATTTGAAAAAAAAGCACAGCACAAAAAAAAAGGAGAAAAAGAAAACAAAAGAAAAAAACGCGAAGCGCGAAACTTTAGAGCTTTTGGCGTCAGGATGTCCCGACTGTCAGGAAATCCCCGGTGCCAGAATTTTCGGGGTGAGTTGTCTCGTGTCGGGTTGGTCATGTCAGGATGTTGCGGACCGGTTAAAGTTAATCTAACCCATACAACCTTATCTATAGCTGAACTTTCCTACCTGGATTCAGATTCACTTCCAGAGTCGGTGATTGAGCTAGATTACTGATATGTTATAGTTGGGTAGGCTAACCCACTTTGACACTAACCTTACTACCCTTTCTACACTCTCTGCTCTATAGTAGGATGCTTTATATACCAGTACTCCTAAAACTAATCCAGATTTAACTCTCTTTTAAATTCAGCCAATGACAGAATGACGATTGTTCCTAGAGGCTTAAAAGATAAAATTATGCAAAAAAAAAACAAAAAAAACGCTGATAATACAGGATTGAAATGCTTGCAATCAACAAATTTCGGATTGCAGCAATGGACCAACACTTCAGTAGATTAATTTGCAACTGCCATTTGTTGCAAAATTTTTGTGATTTTCCAATTTCAGAGCTGGGCGTTCAAAAAACACATCGTAAAGCGCAAGTGCAAATTCCGCGACGAAAATTATTCTAGTTTAAAGCGCAAGTGCAAATTCCGCAACCAAAATTTTTTAAGCTTGAAGAGCAAGCGCAAATTCCGCAACCAAAATTTTTTAAGGTTCAAGCGCAAATTATGCAACCAAAGTTTTTAAGCTTAAAGTGCAAGCGCGAATTTTGCAACCAAAATCATTTAAACTTAAAGCTCAATTGCAAATTCCGAAATGAAAATTCTATATGTTTCAAAGTGCAAACACAAATTCTGCAACCACAAATTGAAAATAGAACAGCACAACTACAAACTGATTGCTTGAGAAGGGCACACAAATTTCTCTATTTAAAAAAGTTTTTGAGTACAAATTTTTGCATAATCGAAGTTTCAAAAGCTCGCTGCAGACGATGATGTTAAGTACAAAAATATCAAAGTACAAACGTTGTACCATCTGTAGCTAAGCTGCTCTGGAATAAACCAACTGCAATGTGTTTAGCTTTTATAACTAAAGGCACGTATCGAAGACCAAAGAAAAAAATATTTTGTTGAAAAAAGCAATTAAACACTAAAACAAAACAAAAAATAACAAAAATGAACAGCAATAAAAATAAATAAACATCAAAAGAAAAAAAGGCTCCACTCACTCACATTCAGAAATAATGCATTATTCATAAAGAAAAATAGACTTTTTTAAACACTTTTCATTCTCACGCAGCAAAACAAACTTTTCAAATTTCTTTTTTATCATAGACGATCGTTTCGATCAGAAAATATCAGAACCAACAGCAAATAATCTCTCGATGGCGCCCGAACTAGGGATAGCAGTGTTGAATCTTTTGAATTTTTGCAACGACACATTTCTCTTGTAGGCAGGAAAGCAATCTTTGGTGATTTTGTCGTTTGCTCTTCCGACCCTTTCATCTAATCTATTCCCTATTGTAGCAGCCAAGTTTTCAGCAACTAGTTACAGTGCAAAAAAATAAAAAGTATTTCATACTTATTAAGTAAGGTAGCTTAAACCAAATACAGGGTTCAAAATTAACGCCTGCTCGCTTGCCCGAGGCAAGCTGAAATCGCTTTGGGCAAGTTAGTTTTCAGCTTAACTTTCCCGACGGGCAAGTTAACAAAATACAGCGTATTAGACAACTTGAAACAAGATTATTTAAAGATGCAATTTACCCGGTTTTGTTGCAATAAAGTAAAATTTGTACATAGAGAAAGCTATTTTTTGCTTTATTTTAGTAAGCCCTTTGTAACTATCAGAATTAATGCATTGTCTAATAGTACGCACATTATTTATCGCAACTAACACATCTTAATCGCACACAGATTTTTCAATTCTTGGACGCGTTAAGCATCTGTTAGCCACAAAATGTCACATTTATTTTTTCTAGAAAAGTTTTTCGACGCTTGCTACGCTAACAGCTGTTTCAGGTACCAGAAGTACTACCCTGCGCTGCATGAAAAATAACGTCAAGAATTTTGCAATTTTTCTGTAATGACTATTCTGAAGATCTTTTAGCATCAATTACTTTTGCAAAAAAAATTTCGGCTTTCTAGCTGGTGTAGTTTCCAAATTATTCGGTAATAAAAATATGTTTGCAACAAACCACAACGGTAGTTAATAATTATGATTGTTAAATAAAAAATGAAATATTTACAATCAAAAAATCAATTTTTGCTGATGCATGATTGAAAAAAGTTACTTATTGCATCACATTATCTTAACAATCGCACACAAAAACTTGATTCTCGAAACTACAGTACGTATATTTTGGAAATTCAGTGCTTTTTTCCAAGTTAACCTCAAAACTTAGAGTACCTTTTTTTCGGGCAAGTTGAAATTTTCTTAGGCAAGTAGACATTTGATAACATTTGCCTGACGGGCAAGTTGTCAAAAAAGTCAATTTCCATCCCTGATATAATATTAATACATTACTTTTTGTCTTTCAGCAATATACAGCATATAGTTTATCTAAAGCACAAGTACTACCATGAGGGATGGGCATTTCAGAATAGTAGGCTATTCCAGAATTATTCCGAATAGCTAAAACCAAATCCAGAATTGATGGATTACAACTACGTCATAGGTTTTTCCCGCCAAAACAATTGGACGTCAAAACGCCATTACAAAGCATTGGACGTTACCTTAAATCAATGTAAAATTCCTTAAGTGGGCATATTTAAACATTTTGATTGTAAAGCAATACTTTTGTAGATACCCTGGCCTTAATTGAAAGTTACCAGAAGCGATTTAAGCAGCGCCCAAAACTCAGTGGGTCTAGGAAGTTTTGCCTTTTGTGAATTCTCGTCGTCTATTACCTGCAATTGCCAGCTTTGACCGGTTTTGAGCTTTTTTCACATGGTAAATTCAGCCATATCCTAAAATGCTTAAAATTCTACGTCACAGCTGTAACACATGGCAGATTAATGTTTAGTTTAAGCACTATTTATGAATAATATTTAACATAACTAACTCAAGTAGAAATAAATGCAAATTAAGGCTCGATCAAAGCAATCTTAGGCCAGTTAAATCATTAGTTTAAAATTTAAATGACAGACATCTCTACGAAATAATTCAATGAAAACAACTGCTTATGCATTTTAACTCCTATAGCAATCAATAGCCATAGCGGTAAGCCGCTAATGAAAACATGAAATGCAAAAATTCACCAAGATCTTGCAAAATAGACTAATCAAATCACAAAAGTTTAAAAATGCACTAGTTTTTTTTTTTTACAAATACAGCAGATACAACTGTTCCATTATAGTAAGCCTAGAATTTGATAACAGAAACTAGCTACCATCATCTATATTACATGATTCTAATGGATTACTTAACAATAAACTGGATTTACGTCACAAAAAATAAGCAAACAAAAACTGAATTCTTACTAATTTAAATCTTTTTCAGTTTTTACCGGTTTTTATCCAGCATTTAACTTTAATGTTACCGTTGACAGGGGTTACTTTGGACAATTTTGAGATTGTTTTTGTAATCATTCAATACTGCCAACTACATAATTATATTTTTTTGTCACAAAGTATCACCAGTAAACTCGGGTATGCATTCACCATAGTGTTTTCTAATCACTTGCTACTAGACCAGAATTTTTTAAAAATTTGTCGGTGTCCAAAGTTGCCCCATGCCTGAGGCAAGTTTGTACAGTTTCAAAAATCAATACTATTCCTAGCTTATGTGCTAAATTGTTTGAAATTAATCAGTTAGAGGAACAACATTGGACAGCAAGTATTCAAAAAAAAAGCTAAAGAAACTCAAAGCATGGCGGTTTCATTGTTAAAAGTAAGCAATAACACCCTGGAAACATAACTTATCACTGATCAAATTACCACATTTAGAACAAGTAATTGAGATTAGCTAATTTGTGCTTTCTATGTTTTTCAGTACACATAAAAAACACATTGTTTGTTTGTTTCTCAGTATTTATGCTTCTGTCATGACTGTGAAAATTCACAAGTTTGGATAATCTGATTAAAGGTTTCCAATGCTTAAATTGTCCTATTGATTTTTTGAGATTTTGACATGTGCTTTCGGTGCTTGTTAGATTTCACCTATCAAAGGTAAATTATTGTAAAGCATTTTGGTTTAAGCATTAGCAAACGTAAATTACTGTAAAGCATTTGAATTTCAAATTCAGAGTGTTATGAACCATCAGTATTATACAAAAAGACAAAGCTTTTTGCTACAAAATTAAAGGCATTGGTTTTGGGCATTATCAATTTATGTGGTAAACAAAAGCTTAAAAAAGTCTCCAAACATGTTGATTTTTTGAATTGGCTTCTGAAATGATAGGCTATGTAATTGTAATTTTTTTGTGATTGTAATTACGTTTTATTCACCAAGTTGCCTTGGCCAGGAGACAGCGAAGGGACCTTTCGGTCTTTGAGTCAAGCTGCCACCTGTCTACCACACACGATGGAGGCTTCACACTGTCCCTTTAATTGCTGAACGTCAAGCAAGTAATATAGGCTAAGCTGTGAATACCAATTTTTCTAGTCTTTGGTTTGACCCGACTGGGAATCAAGCCCAAGTCTACCGTTTCAGTAGCAGACGCTCTATCCACTCGACCACTGATCGGTTTGTATGCTATGTTTATCTATGCTACTTTATACATCCACATGCACAAGAGTCAAGTGAAAGTGTTTGAAAACTAGAACAAAATAGAGTAACGAAACAACTTTCAAATGTTTTCACCAACTGCTCATAACCTGTCTCAATGTCTAATGTAGAGTTTGTTACTTCACAATATACCAATCTTTAAGAAGTGGCTACTTTGCCTCTGGAGGCAAAATAGCCACTGCCGTTTCTTGACCCTTCTTAAGCCATTATAATGGCTTCTGTACCTACAATAAAGTTACATGTTTACATTAAGTGTGTTTTGTATAATTTCTAGTACACATGTAAGTAACATATAATCTAAAAATCTTAATAAGGGGAATGCCCAATGTTAGCTAAATTGTCCAAAGTAACCCCATCAAATATGCAATTATCATCGAAAAGTAAAAAGTGACATTATTTCCTACTTCTTGTCCAGACTCGATCTTAAGTTTAGACATACCGCTAAACCAAGCTTCAGTACTTACACTGTATGTACCTTCATATCTGGATCTACTTTTATACATGCACCAGCATCAAAAATTTGCACACTACGAAATTTCACATTTTTTTTTTGTTAGTAATGATGTCAATTTAGCCTGTGGTGATGACGAGTGATGCTGTAGTATATATATTTCAACTACATATTCATAATGCAAAAGCTGAAGAATCTACAGCTGGAAAAAAATTTACATCAAAACAACTAAATAATATGAAAAATGTCCAAAGTTACCCATGGGTTCCAAAGTAACCCCTTTCGACGGTACAAAGAATCAACTCATTTAGAGCCCGAAAATACTCTCTATATCGTTGCTAACAGTGTTTTTGCAGCATGTACATAGTGCCGATCTGCGATTTTGACGTCCAGCGGTTTGGCTAGCTGCACGATGATGTCACGCGCAATCCATCAATACCGAATCCTATTCTGGCTTAAATTAACTTAATTTGCTGAAAAAGTGAACAACCAGTCAACCACCACCGATATTCCGAAAAAAATTATTCAACAATTGGGTTAATTAATAAACAGCGCTTTATTGCCGTGCATGACATTGAGTGCTTCTAAATGTTCACCACTTAGTTACATTCTTAATTCGCTCTCAGTCAAGCCTGCACTGGAGAAGCATCTTTTGGAAGAAGCTGATGGTGCAGAAATGCAAAGGTTGCTTCAAATAAGAAAGTTGAAAATTTGGGACCACAATTTCATGTATTCATTTTAAAAGGTTAAAAGTTTTAGTTTTGGAGAACCCCGTTTGGGAAAACTTTTGTTCATATTTGGCTACCCTGAAAATTTCATGCGTCCAACGTAAGTGGTGAAAAAATTTGAATTTTGGAGGGTCCGCTTGGGGGAAACCCCCATTGTGGCACCCTCAGTTTTTGTTACGTTTAGTTTATTTTTGATATCTACCCATTTCAAAAATTTGATTCATCTAGCTGTAACGGTTTAAAAGTTCAAAATTTTGGAGGACCCGATTGAGGGAGATCTCCCAACCTGGCACCCTTGATTTCTGTTACACACTAGTCCTCCCTGATATCTTCAATTGCTCAAACTTTGAATACAGTGTGTTCAGCGGTTTAAAAGTAGATAGCGCAGAAGAAAACCAAACAAGAAAAAAAGTAGATAATGCAGAAGAAAACAATACAAGAAAAAAAATCTTTTTATCAGCAATCAGCATGCATCAACTACCCCGTGATCATGCTTTAAATCTGTAAAATCAAAATTTATTTATTTTTTTGACAGGGACATGCAGATCAATATTTGAAAATTATTTTGTGATTGTGCATCTTGGAAAAAATTTCACAATTAAAGCGCTACAAATATTAGATTTACCGATTCGCAAACGCAAATTGCGCAAGCGCTGAAAAAAAAAGGCTTGGAGTAGGTACGCGCGTATCGCGTCACTGTCTGGCAATTTTTTGGTTGCCATTGCTGAACGCGTTTTTTACGGCATTTTTCACAAGCGGTTTATTTTGAACTCGCTAAAAAGTATCTAAAAGTGCTTTAATTTCTACAAAAATTGGTACTAAGGTAGACGAATATCTGCTCTGTCTGACGCTGTTTTTATTTTTAGAATTTGTTCCTAAAAAGTGTAATTTTATTGAGTTTAAAAATAAGCAAAATGTTTATCTTTAAAATAGTTTATGAAGATGCTCATGGACAATCTTCAAACTGCCATGGACTCGTAGAATATTCACTCAACTACATTTCAGCCGAATTTGAATAAAAAATAACGATGCGCACTATGTTAAATTTTACCCGCATGAAACCCACTTTTACAATTTCAACTTCAAATTTTAGCCGTAATCACGCGCCAAACCGATAATATGTCATTCGCTCAAAGCATGTGTGCGCTAAGTTTTTTACGATCGAGCGCACTGAAGTATGAAGCATGGTTTCGTCATTTTGACGCCGCAGTCAGGGACAGTGCTTAATTCTTGGACTGGTTTTAAATTCAATGAGTCGTATGCACTACGAGGATTATACCTAAACTGTAGGTCTCACAAAGGTTTTGTAAACTTGGTCAACATGTTCTTACCTGAGCGTATTGTTGCATTTTTGATGAATAAAATAGTGATAGATCTACAGATAATTTATTTTTTATCTTCTACACCGATTAACTTCTTAGATTAAACAAAAATTTTAAAATGTGCAATAATTAATAATATGTAATTCGAAGATGTAATACCATTTGTGTTCTATTTTCTATGTGGTTATGGTGGATTTAGAGGTTACTACAAAATTTTTCAATGAATCGTTATATGGAGGGAGTACAAAGCTAAAACAGACAGCCAGTAGCCAACTCCATTTTAATTTACTCTGAAAACGCCAACATAAATATGAAATATAAAATTTTAATTTTAAAAGACGCTTTTTAAAAAAGGAAAAGTATATTTTCAATTGAGGTTAGTGATATTCTCAATTTTCGACTTCATTTTTTTTTTAATTCGTGGACAATACTAAAAAGCGGAAATTTGATTAAAGCAATTTTATTCCGAAGAACTTCATAGGGAAGCTATGCCAAAACGTGTGACGAGTTTGCAGACCCATCTGCAGAGGTGTTGCTAGGGATGGTGGCACCTAGGGCAGGATTACATGGTGTCACCCTTCTTCGATTCAAAAACAGGAAAAGTCCAAAAAAAAGGTCTTCGCCATAAAACTAGTGGGTTTTTGGTCCAGTGGAGTTATTGTTTTACGTCACAACATGATTTCACCCCATATGGTGTCACCCCCAACTGGTGTTACCCGGGGCGGGCCGCCCCCACCAGCGACGCCACTGCCTATCTGTGCGTCATTTCATCTGCGAGCAACACATCTCTTTTCGAAGAAATGTCGCTACGGTGACGAACCATGGAAACACTGCATCCGATTTGACCGGCTCGAGATTTAAACCTCAGACCTCCCGCTCCTGAGACGAATAAGTTAACGCTCGACCTACTGACTCGTAGCTTTGACAATAGACAATAAAATGCTCGTAGTCCTATATCTCTTTTCACTTTCAGAAAAATGCATTTTGCTAAAAGCAATTTTGGCTAAAATTTTGTGAAAATTCTTGAGAACAGGCAGCCTCAACCCAAAATTTAGTGGTTATAGTAAAACATAAAATTTAAAATTTTGTATCAAACCCCAACATAAAAACAGGTATAAGAATTACTTGAATGTAGCAGTTTGCGGATATCGAAAGAAGAATAAAAATATCTTACATGCATAATTAATAAATTAATGAAGCTATTGTTTCAGAAACGAGGAAATTAAAAAACGAAAAAAAGTTATTTTAAAAGGGTGATTTGTTGATTATCACAAAGAATAAGAAACCGCGGCGATTGCGAATTTTAAAATTCCAACACCTCGATCAAAATGTGAGTGTAATTTTCAGCAACATTTATTGAATGCAAGTTGATTACGACAAGAGCAATATCACTATATAAGCACTTCATAAAAATCCGCAGTGATTATGACACGACTTTCAAACACAACAAACTTAGCCCTTTCTAAACGCGGCCCTTTTGCAACTTTATGTTGAATCGTTTTAGTTTCAAACAAGGCTTGAGCAGTCATCCAAAATGCACAATGAAAGATTGCGTTGCTTTTTTTCTGTCTTTCCATTCGAACATCGACGCAGAATTTTCGTCATGCTTCAGTAAACTCTCTTTCGCTTTTTTCTTGTCTCGCGGCATTACGAAAATTGTCGCTTTGCATTGACTTCAATGGTAAAGCTTGGACCAAAATTGTGCGTTTGCGCAACTTGCAAACTATTTTGCGAAACACTCACCTCTGAATTTGCTGTACTTTAGCATGTAGGTAGCCTAGTGGTATGCCTGTTGTGTGTGAGTAGGTGAGTGTGCATAATTCCGCCAAACAAGTCTGAAGTTGTTGGTCTGTTACTAAAATTTTACTTTGCATGCAGAAATCTTTTTCAGTTTTGCTAGCATTACCATTAGGCTACTGCCTTGTTAATCTCAATGGATGATATCATCACCAAATTAGCACAAGTGCAATGGGATTTACTATCCACAAATGAAGGTGTTGAAAGATGGCTGATGAAAGTAGTTTGTGGAAGAGATTGTTATGTAATTGCTTTGTCTGATTTATCTTCAGTTTTCACTGAAATTTTAAATGCAGATGAAATTCAACAGCGATGTCTTGAATTAAACAAAATGCTGGAAGCTCCATCATCTCGAGTGGTGGAACATATACATCAAACATTGATCCAGCACCACAACTTCAGTTTTAACTCTCAGTTGCTTTCTAATTCAGTTGTGTGTTTTTCATTTTCAAACAGTTTTTACACTGGAATACCTTTTAACTGGAAATTTACTTGCAAACATTTATCTTCTCTGGACTCTGAAGTTCTTACTAAAAAGTTGCTATGTGACCCCTTGGCCGTATCTTTGGCAAGCTTGTTGTATGAAAACAGAAAATTAAAAGAAATTATAGCTCAAAAAGATGATGAAATTAAAGATTATAGGGACAGTGGTTACAAAGTATCTCGATCTCATCTTAAAACAGACTTATTTAATGAACATGCCTTCAAATCAACTGTGAGGAAAGATAGAGATTATGCTAGTGTAGTAACAAAAGATCCTTTAAAAATTCTTTCTGAAAAAGCAGTCAATGATGTTTTGATATCAGCCTCTAAAGATAGCCAGTCTAGTGATATAAAAAGTCAATTAGTGACATCTCCTACTAAACAAAAAGATGCCGTGCCTTCTAGTTTAGCCAATCAGTCTCCAGTCAGAAAAAAGAGGAGAAAGCAACGGCCTGCTGTCAGAGGCTGTGTTTTAGACACAACAGACGATAGCATTGATAATCGTGATGATGCGCCAAAAGTGTTAACCACTGCTATATCTGCACCTACTCAGCAACTTAAAAAAACAAAGAAAACCAAAAAAAAGCAGCTGTTTTAATTTTTTTTAGTATGTTAAATTGTAGCTGTTTTATATTTTTTGTGAGCTGAAACAAATCGCTAAAATAGTAACAAAATTTTATTTCACATAAGCTGTTTGAAATGATAATTTATACTTGTTTATTGGTAGAGTTTCACATGTAGAGATCTTGATTGTGATTATGTATTTTTATTCCAGTCTTCTAGATCTATTTGTTGTCTCCTAGTAGTTGCTTGAATGATGCTGTTGTGTTTACTTTTCTTCATTTGCCCTCATCATTGCAACTTCGTTAGTCTAATTTTACACGGACTTGTTTTAATACCAGATTTTAAAATTAAACTTTTTCGTCAATTACTTATTAGCTTTTCAGTTTATTGTTTTGTTAATAACATCTCAGCTATTGGCTTTGTTTGCATCAACTGTTCATGATAAAAGTATTAATTGCTTATATACTGCTTGGCAAAAATAATAGTTACGCATCTTCAGTTTTTCACATACAGGTATTCAAGGTGTGTTTGAAAAGTAACAGGACTGGGTCTATAAATGTTTTATTTTATTTGACAAGTAAATTTTACAACATGTCGCCTTCAAAGTAATCTCCTTGGGCTCAAATGCACTTTTCCAATCTCCTCTTTCACACTTCCACGCACTCCTGGAAGGATTTCTCCGGGATTGCACAGAGCTATCTCGTCACGGCTGTTTTGATGGCTTCTAAATCTTAAAAATGAGTTCCTTTGATGACTTTCTTGAGTTTGGGAAACAAAAAAAAAGTCACAAGGGGCCAGATCTGGAGAGTAGGGTGGGTGCTCCAGTACAGCAATGTTATTTTTGGCAAGAAACTTTCGAATTTCCAAATCCCAAGGCATTATGAGCTGGTGCATTGTCGTAAAGAAGCAGCCATGACCTCGTTTCCCACAGGTCTGTTCTTTTCTCTCACTGAGCGCATCAGTCGTCGCAAGATGTTTTTGTAGACATGCTGATTAATAGTTTGGCCTTGTGGCAAGAATTCTGCGTGGACAATTCCATGGACATCAAAAATGCAATCAGCATCACCTTGGTTTTGGACTTGAAACACCCTCGCCTTTTTGGGTCTTGGTGACAATGCACTCTTCCTTTCAAGGCTCTGCCATTTGGTGAGTGGATCGTACTCGAAGATCCATGACTCATCGCCAGTAACAATTCTTTTCAGCAAGTTGGGTTCAATTTCGAGTTGCTCCAAAATGTCTTGATACACTTGCCCACGCCGCTCCTTTTGTCCTTCATTCAGCAACCTTGGTATCAGTTTTGCACAGATCTTCCTCATCCCAGATGTTCTGTAATGATTCTTCATACCCTCTCACTATTCATACCCAGCTCATCTGCTGTCATTCTAACAGTAAGACGGCGATCGCTCCGCACCTTTTGTCTCACACACTCAACTTTTCATCTGTTCTGCTTTTGGATGGCCTCCCACTCCTGTGATCATCTTCCACCTCCTCTCTTCCCTTTTTGAACTTCCTGTGCCACTCAAAAAGACGAGTTATTGACATTGTGTCTTCACCATAGACTTCTTGAAGCAACTTTAGTGCTTCAGTTGGAGTTTTTCCAAGACAGACAAGAAATTTCAGGTTGATTCGTTGCTCGACGCTCATCCTTTGCACCGAAGAAAAAAAAGCCAAAAATTCTTAATTTTAGCAAATTTTCACAAAATGGTCTCAAAGAAAGTGCCTTGACTGAAAAACGTACAAAAAAGAATGTAGTTGTCACAGATTGCTGAAATTTGGTTTTCGAAATCATAAGGCATTGTGACATCATAGGAAGCAATGCTTTTTACTCTGCGATAAAAGTTGTTTGTGCAGGGTGCACTGTCCCGTTACTTTTCAAACACACTTCATAGTTGAACTATTATAGGTTACTTATCATCACTATTAACCTTAAGTTGCTCTTGTAAAAGAATTGTGTGATATTTTTTGCTCCCATGCTACTGCTGTTGCGTAGAAACCTTGATAGGAGTAGCACTACTGTATTGTTTACTCTTACCTTGGTGGTATTTTTCTGTTTTATCAATCAACTCCTTCCAATACCTTAAGTCATATGTGTCAAACCTAGTGGTGAAAACTTGTTATTACTCTTACTGCTGACTGAAATTGTCATCTCCTTAGACAGTCCCTTCATGGCCAACCAATTTCTTTTTCAAGTAGTTTGAAAGTGTTGATTTTGTTTCATTTCAATATAATACATCTCTTTGTTAACATGGATAGTGGTAACCACTAAGGGGTTTTGAGAAGCACTGGTTATAAAACAATATCTAAACAGCTCCTTTTACCTTATTTTGATCATCTTTAATGGCTGAACCCAACAGGATGATATACTGCACTTTGTCTTCAAGTTCTATTCATTTCTCTTGTCTAATTGGTTCGTGTAATTTTGCTGTAGTAGTAAATTTGTGTTACTGTTAATTGTCTAATTAGCAAAAAATGTGTTGTGAAAAACAAAGTTTCTAAACACTAAAATTGCTGTCAAATCCCAACAATTTTGCAATCATTTTTAATGCATGAAAAGTAAAGCTAGGAAGTTTGTCTGTGAAGATATGATAGTCATCTACAAAATGTGGCATCCACAATCTCAACATTCACAGATTCTAAGTGGAAACCAAAATAATAGATTACAGTAAAAATCTTGATTTGAATGTTGTTGACTTCATTGCAACATTTCAAAGGCGTTTGTTTCAATTGCCTGTACCTTTTGTAAAGCTGGAATCGTCCAACTTTTACATTTGTAAAGCTAGCCAAACAGTAGAAATTGTTTAAAATTTGTAATGGTGCAGTAGGTGCAAAATGATTACTTTACAATACCAGTATCACTGATTTTGCTTATTTAGATTTTGCTATTGGTGAAAATGTGTATATAGTGTAAATGTTGATTAAATTTGTTGCTTACTGCTTATAGTGCTGATTTAAATTTTGAAGTCTTTTTTTCAGTGATTACACTGCTTTTAAGCAAGGCAAAAAATTAGCTCTATCATTGTTTAAAGGCTAGTTTATTGTTTTGTACGTTAATTTCAATGACTTATGATGTTCTTGAGATTTACAGTAATTTTAGAGTAAATCTCTTGATGCATTTGTAATCATGGAAAATTATGAAGAAGATGTAGAGCCACTTGATGGTGAGCTAGCATTGCATGATCATTGCCAGAAGTGCTTCAATCAAAATTGCACTCATTCCTTTAAAAGAACTTGCAAGTTTGTTCCATGCGAAAATAAATGCGGTGCATTTATGCATCTTTGTAAGTTGCAAGATCATTTACTTATCTGTTTAAATTCCATTCAACCCTGCATTAATGCTGATTATGGCTGCCCTTACAAACTACGCAGAAAACAAATGGCAAAACACCTGAATATTTGTCCAGCTAGTGTAGTAGTATGCACAATGGAATGGAATCGAAAGCCCCTAGATCTTGAAAGCACAGTTAAAATGACTGGGTTTAACCCCAATGCAGCTACTTTTAATCATTTTGATGTAACATTGGCACTTACAGATCAACGAGTTTTACTTCAAGCTTTGATTTCAAATGAAATTTTGGAGCAAATCATTAAGCATAATGAAAGCAGTCAAAAAGTAGTGATTCCTTTTACCTCAACAAGTCTAGGGAAAGCCAAAGAAAATATTGAACGTTTCGGTTCAGATTCTCAATCAGATTTCATGCCTGAATCAATGAAGTGTGGTAGTAGTAGCCATGCTGCGACAAACCATGAGAGTTTGGTTACAAATTCCAAACCGGACTCAGATACCATTGACAATGCTGAAATTCCCAAGGTTCGAAAGCCCTTGTTGAGGACAAAGTTTCGGCTTGCTCCGAAGAAGGAATTTCGAGACACTGGCTGTGACACATCTGATTTGAAAATTGATATAACATCTATGGAATGGATGAATCCTGGTGTTAGGGTGTTAGGATTTGATTTTCTTACATGCATCTTTGAGATGCTGGGAGCCTATGAAAAGAGGGAGCAAATTTCTAATTCACATACCGGTGAAGGTTTACGTTGTACCCTAAATGACTTTCGTTTGTGTTCATTCAAACATGTTGCAACTCAATCAAGGCCTTTTCATGACACTCGCAAACATTGTGGAAAAGTTGGTGACGCAGTGCATGCAATATTTGAACAAAATGTTGAAAGCTATGTGCTGTCTAGAATCCACAATAAGAAGTTGTACGAAAATTTAGTTTTAAACCAAGTAATGGAGTGTTTACCGCGTTACGAAAAGAAATCTCGTTCACTTTACACTTTCATGTGCAATAATTTGTTTCGTCGTGATCAGTTCCAATCTCACGTACAGAATGTTCATTGTGAAATATGCAGCAATTTGTATGGTTGGCTTGAGGAAAAATGCCCCTATGCTCAGTATGGTTGTAATTTTGCACAGTTTCGATTTTTACCAGATTCTCTTTCTGGTAGATTGTTCTTCGATAATTCTCGTGGTTGTTTTGCTGTGCAATCAGGGATAAAAAACGACAAAATTAATTTAAGATCTAATCCTAAAGATGAAAAACCTTTCTTACTTTCACTACCTTGGGAAATCCTAGAGCATATTTTAAAATTCTTGGACAGCTATAGCGTTGGTCAATTGTCCCAAACATCTGTTGCTTTGCAGTATATATGTGTAGCATTTCTAAAAGAACGGGGTATTGTGGCCTTGAATTGGGAAAAATTTAAACGAATCGACGGAAACGTAACCTGGCAAAATACAAATGAATCATGGTATTTTACTAATTCCTTTACAAAAATCAAAAACTGGGTGTTTAATAATGTGTCTAGTATGTCCCATCATGTGAGCCATTGCGCAGTTGCTGCTAAGCATGAAGTGACTTATTCATCTAGCACTCGCATAAAGTTGCCTCCAGGTAAAAAAAAGAAGCCAAAGCAGCACCATGCACTTGAAATGCCTCCCTCCGTCTAGTTTGATTTACGTTCGTTCATACATGTCTAGGCGTAGACCATTAGATAGTCCCAGTATTACTTTTCCAATGATTAAACTCTTGTATCGTTTTTTCACTACTAAAGGCTTATTGTTGATTGCATTGTAAGAACCCAAATCCACACCGAAATGTTTTTGATTGAAAACTTGTCACAATATCTTTTGTTTTAATGCTGTCGTGATGTCATTGCTGTAGCCAGGAAGTGCAGTTTTCTCTGAATTTCTTAAAGTGGCTCTTTAAATTTTAGTCATCTGCAAGAAAAGTTTTCCATGGGATGCTAATATTTTTCTTTCTTTTTTGTTACAATCTTTTTAGCATGTTTCTTGTTTTTTTGCATGAAGTAAAATTTGACCCTGTTTGAAGTTTACTAGGTAATTGTTAGGCTATGCATGTTTTTTTTTTCATAGTGCACTGCGATTAGTCTTATATATTGTAATGCATATTGGGTGGAATATTTGTCGTACATGTAATACTGTGGTTGCAAAATGAAGCCAAAGTTCAAAAGTTTTCTAAAATTACAAAGTACAGTGCTTGCTTCTGCTGAATAAGTTAATGATGTTTTAGTTTGTATTGCGCAAGGCATTAGATAGCACTAAACGTGTACTTTTCCCTCTGACTAGTCAATAAGTAGTTCAAATTGTCATTTATGGTTTATTGTGTCATCAAAGTACTCACGAACTCACAAGACTGCATAATAAACAATTTATCACATTTGCTCACTCAGTTGGAATGTTGTCAAGTAAGCTGTTTTGCATTGTGTACTTTGCTGATTTGCTCGAACTTAAATACGGTATGTTTATTTAATGGGTCGAGCCTCCAGTTTAGATTAATAAGGTTTGAGTCCACAGAATTAGCTCAGTTAGCAGCATTTCAGTGCGATGTGCTGGTTAAGTTTTCAGAGCAGCCAAGATACTAATAATTTGAAACGCCTTGTGAATTTTGTGAGCGTCAGTTTAAGTGGCTTTTTTGTTCATTTGATGGCAGTCATCGACTTTAATTTTTGGTGAATGTCAAAAAACGAATGAGCTGTTTTGGTCAAAGTTATCGAGAAGACGTTCGCCAAATTTCGCGTATTTTTGCATGCAAAACCACGCAATCATGTTTTCTTGTAAAAGTCTAAACGGCCGCAATAGATTTTGATTTAAATTCGGACGTTTAACCGAAAGTTGTGAGTGAAAAAGTAAACACAAGTGCCAGTTGAGGTACGGTTTCGTTAATTTTCGTTTTTGTTTTAATTTTTTCATTAAACTTGTCTTGAATTCTCTTAGCTCGAGATCCAAATAACTATATAATGAAAAACAAAAATTGAAAATACCGTAACACTTGAAGATTGAACAGATTTTTTAAGAAAAAAGTTTTTTATTTGATGTTACTTGAAATTGAACAAAATAGAACGGCTTGCACATCCTAAATGTTTTGCGAGTCGGATTTCAAATGAAATTTTTTGAATTTAATCAATAGCACGGAGTTGGTTAGGCTCCTGCCAACTAATTTTTTCGCACAATCTTTTGCGGATTACTCCACCGACTTCTTCATCTTTAATTCCTATGAAATTATTATGAGTGATAAAACTATGAAAATGCAGATATTTTGTATGGATCAGTGTGCAAATTTCCCGGTTTTACGGAAATAGTCTGCGCTCTACTTGATTTTGATATTTCTGCACTTCTTTTTATTCAAGTATAGCAATTTCCGATTTTTATGTTATTAGTTTGCGCCAAATTTGCAATTGCCAATAATTATCGTTTTTGTATTTACTGCGCAGTGTGAACAGATTTACAACTTATATAATAGAATATATCATGAAAATCTATGTTTTGTTCACTAATTTCATTTTTAGGTTCTGCTGAATACATTCAACTTCTTGGCTGTAGAGTGAGCTATAAATATTTCATAATGGGTTATTTGTTTGGAATACTAGTTCTGATATGTGCCGCAAATGCTTTCACAGAAACAGAAGATATCATGGTAATGGAAAAACTGGACTTTGAAGCATCTCACCCTTATAATCCCCCTTCCCATTTTGAAGTGGCGAAGCGAGCCAGGTATATGGTCCACTACATAGAATGGGGCGTTCTTGCTACCAAGTCTTCGCAGTTTAATGTCTCTGGAGTTCCTGTTCCTTTTACAAACGTGGTAGCTCTCGTTGATGGCCCGTCTGACAACAGTACAGGAATCCCGTATTTTTACGTAGCTACGCTTGATGCTAGTGTAAAGGACATGAGCAACTGTGACGTGGTCTGTCTCGCCTTGTCCGAAATGGAGACCTCATATTGTAAAGACAAGAATTACAATCCTGAACTACCCCCTTGCACTCGTTTGACCTTGTGTGGCCATTTTATGAAAGTTGATGATGACGAAAAGAATTTCGCTCTGAACGCTATTTTTGCCCGTTTTCCAAGCATGAAATCCTGGCCTACTACCCATGGCTTCTTTCCTGCCAAGCTCGACATCAAGTTTATTTGGCTTATTGATTACTACGGAACTGCTCACACGGTAGATCCAAGCGATTACTTCAAGGCAAATCCACTGAAGTAAAAATCCGCCACTACTTTAAAAGCCCTACCGTACAGTATTACTTTTCTCTGCCCATTTTTGTGTGCATGATCTTATATGTTGATCACGATTAATCTTTTACTGTAAATTTTTTTTTGTTGATCTTTTAGTTGCGAGTTTTCAATATTGATCTAGCTTTCTTGTCCTATTTGATTTGTGTTCTTTGCTTTTTACTAGCTCAAATGAGTTCGTAAAGCTTTGAAAGATTCTAGATATGGAAATACGGGGAGTGGGAGTTGCTGCCTTTTTCTCAATCGTGTCTTAAAGTGTAGCATTAGGCCCCGAAAAAAGAAGAATTGCTGAAATGTTAAATTAACTTTTCTGCATTCAACATTTTTGGAGAAAGATTCTTTTTTCTTTGAAGTGCTTTTTGCACCGTCAAACTAAGGCTAAAGTTGAAGGGTTGTTATTGTATGCTCTTTATTTGCAGAATCGAGTTTGTGACTTGCAATTGTATTTATAATGTTAATACTATTTTGCGAATGTTTTTTAATACTTACGTGCAGTTTTTGAAAATTGCTCTGTGATATCTTGATTTATCATTTTGATTTATTTTGTTATTGTACCACTTTTATTGCGCACTTTTACAGTATGTACTACATTGATTCGGAGGTATCTTGCTCCAGTCTTTGATTTAAGATATTTACTTTCAACTCAACTAAACTGAAAGTCCGGGTTGCTTCTACAACAGCGAAGTTTGGCTTAACCATAATTTTTAAACTGCGGTCTTGAAAACTAGATTTTATGGACTTTTTTTGTCCCCGACTAAGTAGAGCAAGATAGCATTGATACCATTTTTTCAAAATGTGTTTTAATTACCTACTTTTACTTTATATGAATCGATTGAATGTGTTTTAATGCTTATCTCGTGCTCTGTTACTGTTCGTACAAGCCAATGATTGCTTTGGTTTGTACTAAAGAAAACATCTGCTACTTGAGACAGCGCTTGAGATAAAAATGTGAGTCGTTCGTTTTGCTTGCGTCACAGGACGTTGTTCTGCAGTAAATTTTCATAGTCATAAAAAACTTTCTTCAAACCCTAATTTCAAAATAATGCAAATTATGCTTCGACTGAAATGCTGTTCTAGAAGCAGCTTCTGTTTCAGTTTAGCTGGCTTTGTGATTGAAACTATGCAGTTACCAAATGCGACCTTATCTTGTTATGATTGCACTATGTAGGCCTATACTTATAACAGTGTTTAATTTGCAAAATCAGGTTAGGCTTGATTTTAAATTTCAGGAAGTAGATTTGCTTCTCTGTCGTTGCCAATCCCGCAGGTACGTAATATAAATACTTTAGTAATTATGTATGTATGTGTCAAAATGTATAATCCTGTGCTTGTGATTTGTATTTATCTTTTGGCAATCTGTATTTTTGTATTTTATTTTTACATCGTGAACATCCAATTTCCTTCTGGTGGAAACTTTTCAAGGCTGTTGGCCTCAAACAATAATAACAAACCTCCATTAATTACATGCCGAAATACGGACACCAGATGGCGCCAACGAGCTTACTTGTTGTCTATGCAACGTTTAGGCTCTCAGTATTACCAAAATTACTGAGGCTGATCAAAATAACATGCATTCGAAATATATCTTTAAATGTAATTCAAAATTTTTGTAGAAGTACTGAGCAATTGGTTGCATCGTAATCTTTCTGTCTCAAAGAAACGGTAATGGTGCTATCTGAAGTACGGTTAAAAGAGAAAGAAATAGTGCAGCCGCCAAACCCTCTAGCAGTTAAAAGATCATTATTTATCACATTTTTCGGTTGATTTTTAACTTCCTCCCAGTTAAGTTTATTGCTTGTTCGTAGTTATTTAGCAGAGGTAATGTAAGGATACAACATCGTGTCCAGGGTGCGAGTTGAAGTAAATCATACGACCAGGCTTGCGAAAATGACACTTAGATACGCCCTTTCGGAAATGCTGCTGATTTGACTTTCATATTACGATAACTTCTTAAAGGTTGTGTGCAATATTTTGATGATACGTTAGTTAATTGCTTTGTGGTTGTTGTCAATATATTTACATTTTACAACTGTAAAACAATATTAATATGTGATAAATCCTTAATTTGTGCCTTAAAATGCATTAAAAAATAAACTTTTCATTGCCATTTAAAGATTTAATTTTTTTAGTTCGCGCTTAAAATGCCTTGTTAGATGCCGTATAAGCTATTGACACATGTAAGTTTTAGGGTGGTCTAGTCTCATTTGTAGTATTTATCACTTTATGCAATGCAGTGGCCATGATTGATGGACAAGTGGTATTATTTCTGAACATTAACCCCCAAGGTAGATTAACCAAACCGTTAAGTAGCATGCAGTCCTTTGAGATAGAAGAATTTAAAAACAAAATGCAATAGGATATTTTCTTGAAGCAGTGATATTGACTAAATTTTTACCATTGTTTTCTTGAGAGGAGAGATTACCAGACGTATCAATGTTAGAGAGATTAGAAAGAGCCAAAAAGTTTGTCGTCCTTCGTGGTCGACTCCTGGGAAATCGTTACGACTTTCACTGGCAGTTAGGTGGCTAGATCAACCACCAACCCTGCAGCTGCAAAGCAGCTCGAGTCATAATATGCACAGAGCTGGAGAGCGCTGTTTCGAGCTTTTAGCTTTCATCGGCAGCCCTCAGCTTCTCTAACAAAATTATTCCCCAGCTGGACAAGACTCTTGGCCGAACTGGACAAACTCTTGGACGAACTGGAAAAGGTTTGTCCAGTTCGGCCAAGAGTCTTGTCCAGCTGGGGAATAACTTCGTTAGAGAAGCAGAGGGCTGCCGATGAGAGCTAAAAGCTCAAACCAGCGCTGTCCAGCTCTGTGCAGATTAGAAAGAGGTCAAAAATTTTGCTAGATTATGATAGTTAAACGTTTTCATTGAGAATAACGTTGCCAAGAATCATCGTGGAACAATCAACTTAGTGTTGTGCCTGTTTTCTCTGTGTGTAGTAAGTTGAAACTTCATTGAGTGTCATTTGAGTTTAAGTTGAGCATTGGTTGTCGTCAAAGTTTTAAGTTACGTTCTGCATAATGTGTGAATTACCAATCAGAACAGTATTATTATTGTAATAATAAGTCAATTAAGATGTTTTTTGACATTTGCAGGCCAGAGTTTTAATATTTTAATCGTTTTGCGTGCTTCTGGCCTAAAGGCTACCAGCTCGGAAGCCTAGGGAAGAGCCACCAGAACGGCGACTACTTAAAACAAGCAATGCGAAAAATTGTCTTCCCACAGGAATCGAACCAAGGTTCCAAAGGCTGCAGGTTCGATTCCTGTGGGAAGACAATTTTTCGCATTGCTTGTTTTAAGTAGTCGCCGTTCTGGTGGCTCTTCCCTAGGCTTCCGAGCTGGTTGCCTTTAGGCCAGAAGCACGCAAAACGATTAAAGTATTATTATTATTAACTCCAATTAGTTGAATAAACTTTATTATTTTTTAACGTGGCCATTTTCTGGTCCTTTTTCAGTCCCTTCTCGACAAACATAACTCAAAAAGAATAGATAACCCGAACTAAAACACGATGGCACAAAGTGGCCACGCAATTGACATACATAGTTAATAAGTAATCAAATGGATGAGTTTTTATGCCGAGTTGGAAGCTCTCCATCTTTCGCTCTCAGCAATATATTCGTAGTCTACAGCATATTGTTCAAGTAATGATCAAGACTTTTTGGCGCAACCGGTTTGACGCGAGAAGTTTTTACACGGCATGGTCGCATATTTCCAAAGAGTACCCTTTTATTTTGCATTTCGGTTTAATAATTCTCAGGCTGGCAATGCTGCTCTAAACCTAGATAGTGTGGGATTGTGAAGAACAGAAAACAACGCGAATCTAACGGCTGCACACAGCATGTCCGAGTCAGACATGTCGCGCCACAGAATTGACTTCGATTTGTTAAAATCTCATACAGTATTGAAGGTTTCGCGTCCAAACATTGTGCGCTGCACTGAAAAGTCGTAACTTCAAGTTATCTAAGTTTTTCTCCCTCTAAGGGAAAAATGCAAGTACACATACAGCCGCTTAGTGATATTGAGAGAATTTTCGCTGCTATCAGAGTTCCAGAAGTGTACAAAAATATTGTTTAGAGTCTGTAACTAACATTAGAGCAACTATTACGGGTTTAAATTGTATACTTTGATCCCATTTACCGATGATACAATTTCACCTGTAAATGAAATCATTAGATGTATAATTATCTAAACAATTTATTTGAACCAGGGATTTTTTAAACCCGCAATGTTCGCTCTAACTCTTCGTTAGTAAGCACTTTTGAAACTCTGGTATCAAGCATAGACTGTGAATGAAAGTTTAATTGATTTAATAATGCATTTTCGTACGTTTTTGTAGGTAGCAATACCATCGGGACACCATACGAGTTCAAGGCTATATGTTGTAGATCAAAGTTTCCCAAACTGTGTGCCATGGTACTCTGGTGTGCCGCGAGAGAGCTGCTGGTGTGTTGCAAAATTTTAAAATGTATTCTTATATGTAACGTCCATTCATCTTACTTGTGGGTTTTGAAAAAATAATTGGCTTTTACTTAGCAATGTATTCCTTAAAATTACAGTTTACTTTACAGTGACATTAATATGGGGTTGCCATACCGTCCGGAAAATTCCGGACATGTCCGGTATTTAGAGTTAAATTTTGCGTCCGGGAGGAATTTTTTTAAATGCTAAAATGACCGGAATTTTATAATCCTGGAAATTATGTTTAAATTTTAAACAGTGTACATGTCTTTCAAAGACGAGAAATAATTCATGTGAAGTAGTCTACGCTGCTTCTTGGCTGCGATAATTTTGCTCATAGATTGGTGTGCATCAGGGCTGTAGTCGAAACCGACTCGTCCAAGACCGAGACCGCAAAATTTTTTCGAGACCAAGACCGGTCTTGATCTTAATTTTGGCTTCGAGACCGAGACCGGCAAAGTTCGAGACCGAAAAAATGACGTCATCATTAGTTTTTTCGATATTTTGAAAAAAAGTTTTTGAAGCTCATATTTGCTCATGAGTTGGTTTTATGATTATATGAATTGATTCAGATGACAAAATGCTTTAGTCAAAGCGATGATTACTTCATCAAAACATCTAAATATGTCATTTTATGTAGATTTTCACCAAAAAAAGAGATCCTTCAACTAAACTTAATGCCTCTTATTCAAAGCTCGAAGCCTGGTCACCTTTATTTTTGTCAGAAATTCCGGGTCAATAAAACTGACGCAAAACTTAATGAAATAAAATTACAAAAAAATTGTAAAAAGCTATTTGTATATTTGAAGTACTGTATTAAAGATATAGCTACAAAAACGCAGCCAGGAGTTTCAAGTAGGAGGGGGGATTTCCAAGCGCGTAACTACGATTATGCTAAGAGAAGGCTTGAACAAAACAATATAATTTTTACGGGAAAAATATTTTGTTGCAGGGTTGCAAACTCGATCGATTTTTATTTGAGTTCAAGCATGAGTTCGGTCTATTTTAGCACGTCCAAGTTCGAGTTCAAAAATTTAAATTTTTTTGAGTTCAAAAATATCAATGGCTCTACGCTATGAATATTTGCCACTACAAAATTAATGAAACAATAAATGATAATTTAAGGACTATCATATGTTGTTTAATATTCTGTTAAATGTAAAATGTAGGTTTTTGAATTCATCAAATAGGATAAACAACATACTTTTCTGTCACGAATAGACAGCACTAATTTGCTTAACAGTTATTTTCACAAAGACTTCACACTTTTGCGTTGCGTTTACCTATTTAATACAAAATTTTGTATAAAGTTCAATTCGAAAATTGTGCAACCGAAATTAATTTTGCTGCAATAACTAACCGCCGCGACTTATTTCATATATCGTGAATCTTTTCAATCTCTAACTCATTTCTTACAATTGCACATTTTTTGTCAAAAATTAAACTCGCAGATTTATTCCAGTGAGCTGCAAATACTATCCAAGTTTTGCACTTTTTCTACAAACAGTAGAGTAGACCATTGCTTCTCAATCTTTTTTCAATGCGACTTAAGTTTATTAAAAAAATCAATGGTGTAAAATTTTGTGGCCCATGTATATTCTGATGCATAGTTTAAATTAAAAGCTATGTAGAAAAAAAAACTTTTCATAATGACAGAACTGTGTTGAAAATTGTACAAAGAAGTTTTCACTGAAATGTTTATGAATATTTGCTATTTAGCTTTCAATATCCTTACCAATAACGTCCTAACCTAGTCTGACATACATAACCTTTGATTTCTAGTCTCCACGAGCACAAAGCTTCTTCACTGCGTGAATTCTATGCTAGTTGGTCGAGCGGTAACGCGTTCGTCTCTGGAGCGGGAGGTGTGAGATTTAAATCTCGGGCCGGTCAAATCGGACACAGTGTTGCCAACGGCTCGCCACCGCTGCGATATTTCTCCGGAAAGAGCTGTGTTGCCAGGGCGCAATGACGCGGAGATAGACCCAATAACCTTGTTACATGCTTCGGCGTATTACAGCGAGCATAATGAAAGATTAAATTTGAAGACATATCGTTTACTACTTGTAGGCGTTTTAAACCTTTGTGATCTTTAAAGATTCAAAATTTCACTGCTGGAGTTTTTTGTTACAAAAATGCAACTAGGGTTGACTATGACTACTATATGCGTTTATTTTATTACTGTATTGCTTTCTGCAAGTTTTACTCTTTGTAGTTGTTCAAAAAAAACTACCCTAAAAAATTTTTAGGCGACCCATAGGTTGAGAATCACGGGAGTAGATAACTGTTAACACAATAATAGTAAAGTTTTCGCTATATAAGAGACAAATTTTTTATCACTTAATTAACTCAAGATAAAACGTTGCGTCGCTTTTCCATCTTAATCGTTTCTTTTTTTATACTCCTAGCTGTTTTTCTAGGTCGCCTAAGCATAAAAAGTGGAAAACATGCACTGTTGGGAAAAACACGATCTCAATTTACAAATCTTGATTAAAAAAAATATTTCAAACGATTTTTTTAACCTTTAAATTTCGTTTTACGAACTTGGACAGTTTTATTCGAGTTCAGCAAAATCATTTTTTCGTGAGCGAGTTCGGAAAAAATACCGAGTTTTTTCAAGTTCAAGTTCGCAGCACTGTTTTGTCGTCGCGCTCAGCAAACTGTTGTAACTTAATCGTATCACATCCGGAGGTTTGCCCCAGTCTCTAGACAATTTTTATGATTTTTTGTAAAAAATAACCATTTGAATCATATTTCGCACGTTTTTAGAACTGCTTAATAGCTAAGATTCTTAATTGCAAAAATTGCTAAGAACTTAATTGCTAAGATTTGGAAGCCATTTGAAAGAATTAAATTGCTCAACCACTTTAGCTCCTCTTTTTTACCTGTACAGGTCAAGTCCAAGACACGTTTAAATGCTTGCATTCATGAATCAAATTTTTTAAGTGATAAGACTAAAAAGAGGAGAGCTGCAGCCCACTTTGCCCTCCTGTTTGCGTCACTTGCCATTTTACGTTTAGCTTCGGCCTAGACAACATTAACAAACAAAATTTGCCAATTTCAAAGTAGTGGGTTTGTTCGCTGTTGACAAAGAGACAAAATATATACTGTAGGTTAGTATATAACTGTTGTCGACAATTGACCTGTAGCGAAGCCAGGACGGAGGGCGGGGAGCTCGAGCCTTCCCCATTAGCCTGAAAAATATGCAAAATAGCACGTTTCTAGTGCTTTTGAGGCCGATTTTTGCTCCAAAAATGAAAACAGCCCCCCCAAAGAGATTTGGGAGCCGAAGTTGTGAAGGACTTGCCGTTGCTTGGACCAGAATAGTGGAGTTTTTTGGTTCAGGAGCTCACCCAAAGTCGGTGAAGACCTATTTTTTGGAGATCACCTGATTTCGGCCAGAAAAACCCTTTGAATTTCTGATTTCGGCTGGAAAAACCTTTTGAATTTCGGGGAAGACCTCTTTTTTTGTTGAAGATCACCTGCATTCGGCCAAAAAAAAACCTTGAATTTCTGATTTCGGCCGGAAAAACCCGTTTGAATTTCGGTGGAGACCTTTTTTTTTTTGAGATCACCTGCATTTGGCCGAAAAAACCCTTGAGTTTCTGATTTCGGCCGACAAAAACCTTTGAATTTCGGTGAAGACCTTTTTTTTTTTGGAGATCACCTAATTTTGACAGAAAAACCACCTGAATCTAATTTAAGACTAACGAAAATTTGGGTCAAGTTCGTTTTCGGTTGTATCAAACTTCCAAAACCCCCCCTCCTTTGCGAAATCCTGGCTACGCGACTGCAATCGACAATAAAGTAATATGTACAGTTGTACACAATGTAGGCCTATTCACTCTTGTTTGATAAGAATCAGTAAATTTTGAATTGTGACTGGTTGTTTTTAATTTTTTGCCGATTTTCAGCCTCATTTGTTTTTTGATATGTTCTTAAATTTTGAGAGCCTCGACGTCAATTTTAGCGACTATGTTTGTAAAACAGTTTAATTCCCATAGCCTTGTCTACTTCGAGTTGAGGTTTTTTGCTTCTTTAGCAGCGTCGTCAAATTGCAAAAGCGAAAAGACGAACTTTTTTTAGCAACTGCTTAAACGACTGCCAAAAAATTTCTCACTTTATTGTGCAGCACTCTACAATCTCAAAATAGTAGCATTGTGTACTAGGGCAATGACTAAAATGTTTTTTGTAGAATTTTGAATTGCCTGCTATGGCATGAGATGAGTTTTTTATTATGTATGAAGAATTTCAAAACAATTTTTGAAAATTTTACAAAAAGTTCCCCCACCAACCCAATTTTCTGACCCCACTTGCCCAAAATTTTGGGTTTTTTGGTTTGTGGTGCACAACAGCGACAATTTGCAAGCTTAAACACCCTTTAGGTGTTTGGGCCTTATAACTACACACAATTTGAAAAAAATTTCAACGGAATTGAGCAATAGATTCAAAAGTTATGAGCAATAAAGTGCTAAACTTGTGAAATGCTGCCTCTAGCGGCAGAATTGCAAAAAGTACTATAATTGGCTTATTATAATGTGAAATTGATGTCAAATTTTATTTTAATGGTTAGGAAACAATTAAAGCAAGCATTTCAGCAAAATTTTTGTCATTTAAAAGCAATATGAATGATTTTTTGTGCTTAGGCTGACATACTTTTAACTTGTTAAAGCTTATGATAGTTTCAAATTCCAATTTTGAGTAGTAAAACTCTTAACGCTGTCCTATTTTTGATTATGTCATTGCAATCGTCGTGTTCACAAAAGTTTACTGCAGAAAACTAATACCATCGATCATTTTTCAAATTTGTGCACAAAGGTACTTCAAACACCTTCAAACTATCAAAGATATTAAGGCAGAATGTTGTGAACTACCGTACTACATTGTTTTTCTTCCTCACAAAAACACCATCATAAACTATACCGAAACTTCAATGCTAGTAGGTAATCTAATCAAAGTCATCAAGTTTCCTTTTTTGGAAAGTACAACGATTTTTAATATTTGAAGTACGCAGATTAGCAAGTAGATCCACATCTAAGCGAAGTTGAGCAACATCACACTAAATTTGTTCTCCCTCTTCTCTTGAAAATTTAGTCAAAATACGCTGCAGCACGCAATCAAAAGCAAAAAAAAGAAATTTAAACTTCGTCACTAGCAGACCTTATAAACACTTACTGTAGCCTAGCATTTTGTTAAATTTTAGCACAAAAAAAAGCATTAAAAAGTGACAATTTTTGCCGAGCGACTGATTTTTTACACAAATATCGTTGCATATAGAACCACACTTACAACTCTTCAAGAAAACTGAATTGTGCGATAAGCTTTATTTTGAATGATGTTAACAATTGTGATAATTCTTTTAGCTTGGGATGACGAAGGGATTACTCTCAAGCTGCATTCACACGGGCGACTTTTAGCCAGGTGCCTAGCCAGGAATTTGCAATGGGAGGAGGTGTTCAGAGTTGTGAAACCAAACTTAAACAGTTTATATTTGGAATTGGAACGTTTTTTTGCCCGAAATTAGGTGAAGGAAGCCTTCACTTGGATTTGGTCTAGTTTTTTGCCCAAAGTTAGGTGAAGACCAAAAAAAAAGGTCTTCGTCCAGGTTGGGATCGAGTTTTGCGACCGAATTCTCTTCAAGTCCAGAGTCAAAGTAGTCACATTCTCATTGCTAATGCCAATTGGGGGATATTTTCGCTTTTAGTGCAAAAATTGGTCTCAAAAAGTAATAAAAACAGGGTATTTTGCATACTTTGCATGCCAATGGGTAGGCCAAATCCCCCGCCCCATATGGCTACGCTACTGCTTTCAGCTGTTAGAATCGGCATTTTGCCTTTTAATTCTTCCTCAATTCTTCTTGTTTCTTTCTTTATCGATTTGAGAAAGAAAAAAGGCAAAATGCCGATTCTCGCAGCTAAAAGTTGCTCGTGTGAATGCAGCTTCAGATATATTCTACTCAAGGCAGTAGCCAAAGGGGAGCCGGCTGGGCCAAGACACTTCCTGGAAATGCTTTAGCCTCCTTGGCAATGGCGCAATTAGTGGTTTTAGTCAAAGGGAGCAAGCTTCACCATATATTTGCGGCATTTTTCTATTAAATTTGGTTGAGAAAACAAAACGTTTTTACCGTAAATTTTACGCTTTTTTTTTCTGCCAGAAAAAAATTTAGAAAAAATAAAGTTTTAACAAAATTTTGCAGAATTTTTATTTTTTTTCATAACTCCGCATGTAAAATAAAGCTACAAATACCAGTTATATGTTGTAACCCCCATTTAATAATGAACCCTGAGGTTTGTCGCTAGCCACGTGTCTGAACCCAAGCGGTCGTCTTTTTAAAGCAATCCGCCATCAACACCAATTGCTACTGTTTAGCATGTATGATTACGTTTAATTTAAATTTTAAAAATATTTCAAGTTTATTTTTCAACATCTCATTATTAGAACAGTGATGTTTTCCTTTATAGTCACAACAATTCATGAAATACTTGCTTTAAACAAATTATACCATGAAAAATAGAATTTGACATCAATTTTACACTATAATAAGCCAATTATAGTACTTTTTGCAATTCTGCCGCTAGAGGCAGCATTTCACAAGTTTAGCACTTTATTGCTCATAACTTTTGAATCTATTGCTCAATTCCGTTGAAATTTTTTTCAAATTGTGTGTAGTTATAAGGCCCAAACACCTAAAGGGTGTTTAAGCTTGCAAATTGTCGCTGTTGTGCACCACAAACCAAAAAACCCAAAATTTTGGGCAAGTGGGGTCAGAAAATTGGGTTGGTGGGGGAACTTTTTGTAAAATTTTCAAAAATTGTTTTGAAATTCTTCATACATAATAAAAAACTCATCCAATCCTATAGCAGGCTAATTTTTTTTTCTGTAGTCATTACCCTATTGTGTACATCCTTTGACACAAAAACTTCTATCACATGGGGATCAAAAAAGTCGCAAAAACATCTGCAGTTCTAGAATTGGGCAAGAACTCTGTAGTTTTGCTTGGACTCTAGTTTCGTTCCTCGTCATTAAAACTGCTATGCGTGAATGATGTCTTTTCTCATGTAAAAATGCGACAATCTTGATCTCCAGGTGCGAAACCTCTTTGTCCTACCGATAATGTGACCGCTTCGTTAGCTTCTTACAAAAGTACATTTTACTTACAAAATCCACATGATCTCGCTATTTTATTTTTCTTACAAACATTACAAAATTAGCTATTTTATTTTACTTACAGAAATTACCCGGTCTCGAGACCAATTTTTGAGCTACGAGACCAAGACCACAACGGTTCGAGACCAAGACCGGTGCAAAACAGCCGAGACCAAGACCGAGACCACAAAAAATTGGTTTCGAGACCTACAGCTCTGGTGTGCATCGTGGATCCTTCATAATTAGTGCATTTCAGATTTACGCACTTTGCAGTAGAATTGTGTATAGTGACGTAGCATCTCCATTATTTAGCAACCATGCGGATTGGCATTAATATTTACTAGAGCTACTATACATCCTCTTTTAAGAAGATTGGTCCTCTTTTTCCGTTTAAAATGAATTTTCGTCCGAGGACACCCAAAAGGTAGCCAAATGTTCTCTTTTTTAATGTTGAGAACTTAAAGGCGGGAATCGAAGTCCAAACCAACCCAAAACAATATCCTTCCGTCCACACTCGCGTTCAACTCTCGCCGACCCGGGAGTAATACTTTTTTTTTAGGACGATTATAGGATGCACGTCCTAGCAAGCCATACTTTTTTTAGGACGCTATCAAAAATCAACTGAAATCTAGTTTACGTAAAAATTAATTGGGAACTCAATTAGAATCAAGTAAAATCTAAGTTTCAAATTTTTTTAGGACGCTATCAAAATCATTTGAAATCTGGTTTGTTTTATAAAAATCAATAATCTAAAGGGATGCAAAGATTGAAGATAAACGACCAATCATTCTAAATCTGCCAACAAACAAAATTAAACGCAAATCCTTAATAAATTCGTCCTAAAGTTTGAAGATAAATGGCCAATCAACAAAATCATCCTAAACCTGCCAACAAACAAAATTAAACACAAATTCTAAATAAAGTCGTGCGAAAACATTTCCGTCCTGAAAAAAGTTGGCCTACAGCGTCTTAAAAATAGTAATTGTTTTCGGACGAACTTATTTACGATTTGTGTTTAATTTTGTTTGTTGGCAGATTTAGAATGATTGGTCAATGGTCATTTATCTTCAAACTTTACAACGAATTTAGTAAGGATTTGCGTTTAATTTTGTTTGTTGGCAAGTTTAGGATGATTGGTCATTTATCTTCAAACTTTGCATTTCTTTAGATTGATAATTTTTATAAAACAAACCAGATTTCAAATGATGTTGATTGCGACCTAAAAAAAGTTTGAAACTTTTTTAGGACAGAGGTGTTTTAGTACATACCAGAACTGCAATTATCACAGCATAAATTCTCATCCAATTTTTTATTGAAAACTAGATTTTAGTTGATTTTAATTGAGTTCTTAATTAATTTTCAATTAAATAAACTAGATTTTAGATGATTTTTGATAGCGTCCTAAAAAAAGTATTGGCTTGTTAGGACGTTTAGGACGCGCGTCCTAAAAAAAATTTGTTACCTCCGCCGACCCGAATATAACCGGACTGACTGAAGACCTTTTTTTTTCAGATCACCATTTTCGAAGGACAAAATCGGCGCAAAAACAAGTCTCCAAAAAAAGAAAAAACAAGGTCTTTAGTCAGTTCGGTACCTTCCGCGAGTTTGGTCGTTTGGGCTACATTTTTCGGAACTGTTTTCTTTTTGGCCAATGAAAATCTGAAAATATGGTACCCCTAGTATTTACCCTTATAATTTTGTACTTAATGTATAGGTTAGTTAGTTAATCCACTTACGGATTGTTTCAGTTAGTCTGGTAGTAAATTGCGTTGTTAATTTCAAGATAGTCAGTTTAGTTTATGCATTTTTAGTTGTGTTGTATTTATTGTTTTAGTTTTTACTACTTTTCGTTATCATTTTTTAATCTGAAGTTGAGTATTTTTCAGTGACAGTCCGTGGTCATATTTTCTGGTTAAGCAATTTCACTGGTAAGTAATGTCACTGGTAGAAACTTCTTGTGTTTTGCATTGCCAATTTTATTGATCAAGTTACGAGGTGACCAGCAGTTTGTCGAGCGGTAACCCGTTCGTCTCTGAAGGGGGAGGACGGAGGTTCAAATCTCAAGCCAGTCAAATCGGACTCAGTGTTAACGGCTCGCCACCGCTGTGACATTTCTTCGAACGGAGCTGTGTTACCCGCAGGCCCAATGATGTGGAGATGGGCCCCGCAAACTCGTTTCACGCTTCTGCGTAATACAGCGAGTATAATAAAAGATTTGATTTGAAATTTCGACGTGACAAAATGTGGTAGCGCGTATACTTAAGTCTCATGAAAATTAGCCATACACTGTCCGGAATTTCGCTTCTACAAATATGGTAACCCTACATTATATCACTTCTGAATTTTTATGTTTTGGATTGCTTGTTCTAGGTAGCAATATTTTAAAGAAAATTTTTTAACAAGTGAGGTAAACGCAGAGCTAAAGGTTTGATGCAGCAATTCTAGGTGTGCTACAGTCAAATCAAACACTTCCAAGTGTGCCGCAACCCAAAAAAGTTTGAAAATCACTGTTGTAAATATTGGTTAGTAGAAATGGCAATGATTGAAACGAAAAAGAGACGGTATTCATTTAAACCAAGAAATGCTTGGGGATCTTTGATACACAAGGTAAAGTTTATTCATTATTTCAACTCCGTTTTGTTGTTGAATGTTGATGATTTTTGCGGATTAAAGCATTGTTATGTTTTGCGGATTGGTTTGTGTTTCACGATGTATTTAACAGATGAGGATTCCGCAAGATGTCGTTAAAGAACCGTGTGCTTCCGTAAACAAGTGTAGCGTTTTTGAAAACATAATGTTAATTGTTTTATTTGCTCTTAAATTACGATCCATGTAAAAGCGTTTTACTAGATTTTTTATTGGTTAACTCTGATCTTGCAATTCTCGGGCGCACTAGTTGCTTCTGTTTGAGTGCATCGTGTTTATTCTAAATGCTTTTCGAAGTCAACGAAATTTAAAATTTTGCTAAAGAGACTTAATTTCATTGTAGCAAACTTAATCGAACCGATCAGTGGTCGAGTGGACAGAGAGTCTGCGACTAAAACAGTAGACCTGAGTTTCATTCCCGGACGGGTCAAATCATAGACTATAAAAATTGTTATTCACAGTTTTCCTGCTTGACGTTTTGCATTAAAGGGGACAGTGTGAAGCCTTCATTGTGTGTGGTGGACAGATGGGGTAGGTGGCAGCTTGACTAGAAGACCAAAAGGTCCTTTCGCTGTCTCCTGGCCTTGGCAACTTGGTGAATAAATTGGAATTACAATTACCTACGTACAGTTTATAACAAACATATTACTATAACATATTGTTATAATTATCCCAAGTTTACCTACTGTAGTTTGCGTCATTCATGTTGATTATCATTTAATTAAACTGATAATGAGTAAAATTATGGCTTAAAATTCTACAACGGTTATTTATATTGTACATTTTAGTTTCATTTAAAAATACCCTGCTGTATTTTGAAGTAATCGCCTAACCGCCAGGTGATTATTCTGTGCAAAAGAGTTCAAATGCTATCGCTATGTGACGTTGGGACCTAAGACGAGGATTATTCTTAGATCAAACTGTCTTTCGGTGAGGGTGATTGAAATCATATTACGTTTTATTTACGCGGTAAAAACATCTATTTTACCGTGTTTTGCAAAATTTTGATTTTGGGCATTGGGTAAGGAAACTAATTACTTTAGTATCGTTCTCGAAATGAGGGAAGGGCAGTAGCGTAGCCAAAAGGGCGGTTGGAGGGTCAATATTCCCCTCCCCATTGGCCTGTCGACCAAAATGCAGAATAGGAAAAACACCACGTATTTAGCACTTCTAAGACTGTTTTTTTGCACTGTAGTAGACTCAAAAAATGATTTAAAGCATACTCTGAAGCGTTAAATTACGGGTAGAAGCGCTAATTTGTCAAAAATAAATCTCATAAATCAGAAAAAAAAACTTTAAAAATGGCCAAAAATTGGTAATCAAATGTGATCGCTCGTAAAAAATGCTTAACGTATGTTTCATCAAAAAAAAGATATAAGCTCAGGAATAAGGGGGGGAGGGGATTATTCGGTGTTAATTAATCATCAATCACTTTCCTCAAACTTCCTTCTATTAGCCCTCTAGTTATATCTGTCTCTATAAAATATAGACGAAATAGATTAAGTTACTCCTTGAGATTTTTATTAAACTACGGTAATAGGATTTTATGATTTCCCAGCTGGTAAATAAGATAACTGAAATTCTGGCAGTAGCTACCTTTCACATGGCCCATTTTTGCAACTAGTATAATCATGTTTTTGCATTGCTAATTTCTATGCCACGTTTTAATAGCATTAATTTATATCTAAATAGGCCAAAACCAAGTTATTTTTGCCAAAAAAATAGAAAGTTTTTGAGCATTGAGGTCTCCGCCCCCAAACCCTCGTGCCTCCAGCGGCTGGGGCATTTGCCCCCAGACACCCAGACTCCGGCTGCTGGGGGCTTTGTCCCCAGACCCCCAATCGCTTCCGGCGGCTGGGCGCTCCGCCCTCAGACTCCCACAACAGCCCCCCCCCCCATTGCAGATTTCTGGCTACACGCCTGGGAAGGAAAACATTTCTTTTTAAAAAGAATCATAGCGAATTTACACGCTTTTTTTTAGAGCAGAGCGTTATGGCGGCCACATTGCTTGATAGTTTTGTTGATATTGAGACCAGGACTGGGGAGTTGGTTTTTCAAAGAGTTCGGAGTCGAAATTTGTGCCAGAGTGTTGGAATTGTATCTTCATTCTTCAGTAGATGCTAGAAAACTTTCAGAAAAGGAGTCAGATCTCTGAATCAGTTGATTTTTGTCTCACTACCCAGCCATGATTGGGGCTCTACATTTTAAAATGCACTGATTTGCATTAAGTTGGCCTAGCAATGCGCAGGCTAAACATAGACAGACTATGATTTCCGGACATTGCAAAACTAGCACTTATAGCAGTAACTCGATAGTCGATACATAAAACCGCTGATTACGGAGGCACCATTTCCGTTGTTAACAGTAACGGTTCCGTTTGCCATCGGTTGTCATCTGCCACGTTATTCGAGCGTGTTTCGGCGTACATCCTCATTTCATCTCGAGATTAGTTACTTTCATTTGTTTCGTTGATGTGACTAATGTGTTTTTTTTTATTCAGTGAAAGGAATGCTGATTGATTGACCAACGGAGCGGAAGCCAAAGTTCCTCAACTTTTTCACGCATACGTTACGAGAAGAGCTAGTCAGTTACAGATTTCACGTTTTGTTCTTGGGCATTTGAAATATTTAAATTTCTTCGAACTTAATAAAATTAAGTTGCTATTGGAAAAGTTTTAGGTAAAGTTGTTATGTTTTTTGTTTTTGCGAAAACAAGTAGAGCTTAGAGGAATATTTAGCAAATATATTGCTAGTCTTTTCTGAGAAGCTTGAGAAATTATCTACTGTAGTTTAAACTTGTACGGTTAAATCTCTTCATCTCACTAGAACAACGATTAATTGTTTGATGCTATCGTTTTGACAATCCCGCAGTCCATGTTCACATAGGAGCTGGCTATTTTCCGAGTTTGTAGTTGAATTTTGATGCCTTTCCTGTCAAATCTCCAAATTTAGATGCGCAATTGCTGTGCGACCAGGGTCTTCATAAAACAAAACGCTTTAGCCCTTTTGGCCACACAACCAACTAACTCGAGATTCGTTCTGCAGAATCATGAAAAAAAAAAACAACTAAAACTGGTGTGGTATCGGTTTAGGGCAGGTTTTGGACAAGACAAAAAATAATGTTTGGTTTTCTTAGAGCAAATATTATTAAAACTCATTTTTGTTTTTGAGTATTTTTAATTTTTCTGGATACCGTCATTTATGCTAGTTTCTTTCTTTAACGTGCAATATCCTTGCTAACACTCATCTGGTATTAATCTAATGTTGTTAAGAAGTTAGAACATTGAACCTAATTGGTGCTCTCATTTTGCGTAAATGATATTTGCTATCGTTGAAGTGTTCGTCAATATTGATATTCTTTTTGACTTGTGCAAGCAAACACAAACAGGATTTGAAAAATATTTATCTTGTTTTTGGGTCTGCGCTTTAGCGAAGGTTGGCACAAGCTATTTTGCTGCAAAGGCTTAAATCATTTTGTATCCAAGATTGTAGGTTCATTCATTCCATTTGTACGAATAGAAACCTAGCGCGTCGCGTCTGTCTAACCACACCAACATAAAGCATCTGTTTTGGGTTCCGTTCTGCTTAACTTCAGTAGGAAATAAGCATTGAGTGTCTTTCCCAAGGACACAACAACGGCTTGCCAGTTCGGGTATCGAACCATGGGTCAGCAGCCTTTCGATCACTAACTCGGGGCTGCACCAACGGAGCTATCGCTGTTGCTGAATTGCAACTTATTGCTTTGTAACGAAATGACTGAAATTGGTGTTTGAAGCCTTGGATATGATATAACGAATAGGGTATTATTTGCAAGTGGATATATGTCCTTCTGTACAATAAATTTGATGTCTCTTGGATCCATTATTTACTACCAGTTCATTATCTGGTTATAATCACGAAATCTGTGGATTGGTCAATGGCTTTTTCGGATTGTCTTGCGTTGTGGTATAGGTTTCAAATTGCTAATCTTTGTTTTTTTACAAAGCTGTTTTGTAGAGTAATCTGGCTGTGTAAGCTGGTTAGGTGTATTTTTTTTTTCATTTTAAAGCTAAACTTCGTTTTGTGATTTTTAGATTGAAGAATCAAGAAAAAACAGATATTTTTTGATCATTTTGTTTTGCTATCTCAATAAGACTGGCAACGCTGCCTGAAATCCAAATTTTTGAGAAAAATAAAAACCGCTTTGCGAATCGAACTCGCAGAAAGATGGTAACTAGACTAACCACAAGAACACAGTTAGTGATAACGCTGCCAACTAGGCTAGAAATGCATTTGACTGTACTGTATAATATGTTTCCCCAAAATTATGCTTTGTGTTAAAATTTTGGTTCTTAAAAAAATTACAGGCTAACTTCACTTGAAACTATTACATTAATTTAAAAGAAGTCAAAAAATAAATGAACCATCCCTTGAGTTACACCACATATCTATAATGATAGCCTTCCCACAAAATACAGCAGCCTAGTACAGTTGCTGTTTCAAGGAATATCACCTCTCGTCAGCTAGGCTAGCTAAGTTGGCTTATAAACACTCAGATGACCGCTGTGCTACATTCAGCAGCTTGCAACAAGCATTGGAGTCATGGCAACCCACTAAACAACCAAAACTAGAAAAGATAATGCCCGAGACGGACCCCCTGGAGATAATATGTATTAGATTTATGTTGCCTATAATTTGTTAACCACCAACCAGCAGTCCAGCACTTGCAAATCTGTCTTCATTAAGAAATAGAAAGTGCAAATAAGATCAATTAAATTTTTATTGTGAGTGCAATCAAAAGAACAAAGCCTTAAATAGACATGACACAAGCACGAAATGTTACCCATGATGAAGATGCTGTGCGCGAACTAACAAAACGAACAAAGCAGTGACAGAAATAATCAATAGGTAACAGAGCACAAAAATTCGGTTTTACCGACGCACTAAACCTTTAGTTATTTAAATCCTTTGACAATATTAATGGGGTATAAAAAAAATGCAATTTCTAATGAACATCCTTGGGCGCACTCAACTTAGAATTATATCTCGTAATCAAATTGCAGGGAAGAATTTCATTCAGTCGAAAAGGCCTACCAAGTCCTGGTTAAAAAATAAAAATTCACAAAATTGTGATTAGGTAGTATTAGAAGCTACGTTTTGGGGATAATTTAATGAAAACACAACAAGAGGTTTCATTGTATACTGATTTCAGTCAAAAAACTGCACATTCACAATATATTTTAAGGTAGCACACCAAGTCAGGTTAGCACTTTCAATACGATATGAGGTAATTCGGTGATTTAGAACACAGCACAACAAGATTTGTTGTGATCATTACTTTTCAAAAGCAGAGTGTAAACATTCTCGTTATTTCAAGAATACACTTAAGTTGAGTCAGACTCCAATTTTACTGTTTGACTTGATTTCAATCTAAGTACAAACCTATATCCGTGTAGTCAAACTAAAAAAATTGATGGCCAGTGACGTAGTCGTTACTTTAACATATTTAGCATAAATTAAACTGCAGTTCCATCAAGACACAATAAATAAATATCAGCTTTGAGCTGCAAACGAGCACAGTGAACAGGGAACATAGAGTTTCAAATTAAGAGCGACACTTCTGTTTTTGTTGGTGCTGTTCGAGTAGTAGAAGTGACGCTGATTGTAAATCCCAGCCGGTTTTCTGTAGGATTTGTTGGCAGTTTTCTCGAGATACATAGCCGGTACGGAAGAGTTGCTCGATCTGAAAAGAAAGAAAAAAACGTAAATGCTCTGAAAATGATATTAATATAGATTTGAGTCAAATTATAGCATGCCAACTAGGATACATCAATAGTCTAAGCAGCTGCCTCACTGCCTTCTCCTAATCAAGATTTATTATTGTAATGCACGCGATTAGGGCATTAGGCTATAGAATGCAAAACTTTTGCTCTTGAGGTTATAGAAATCAAAGCAGTGACAATACTGATGAACATGTACTCAGTAGAGCACAAAACGGACGATACATTCAAAATTTTAACTTGATTTTTTTTCCAAATCAAACGAAATGTTGCTGTTTACACTTTTTCTCGCTGATGTGTAGGAACGCATAAACTTCTGTGGAAAAACATTAAGCTAAAGCTTAAAATATGCTCCATATTTTATTGTCTTGGCCAACAATACAGCAGAATAAACATTCAGTGCAAGTATCAACCCTAATCCTACAAAATCCAAGCACTACAATGTCCTACCTTCAAATAATTTATCGATTTTGAAACACTCCAATCATTTTTTCTCAAAGCAAGTTGACATTCTTCATTTGTTAC
This sequence comes from Trididemnum nubilum, assembly GCA_963965965.1. Taxonomy (NCBI): domain Eukaryota; kingdom Metazoa; phylum Chordata; class Ascidiacea; order Aplousobranchia; family Didemnidae; genus Trididemnum; species Trididemnum nubilum. Next base: position 19,051,465 of record OZ014487.1, read on the forward strand.
GCCAAAGACTTGCGATTGCAGCGCGTTGATCATTTGCCCGGGGCTCATGGCCGCACATCGCGGGGTACTACGAGGCTTGTCTCCAATTCTTTCTACCGATCCGCTTAAGGACGTCGAAGACTTCGGAGATGGGTAAGTAAACGCTGCTTTGGGACTATTTTCACTAGGTAATGGAAGAGAATTTGTTCGTTCTCTGTCATCTCGAAAAGCACCTAAAATCAAAAAAAAGTTTAATAAATGCATTAATTTTTTGACTTTCTTATGTCCATAACGCATTGTAATTTTGTAAATAACGAGTACAGTATTCGAAATTTTTTAGCTGAAAATGGTAGCAGTTAGATATTTTCTGGAGTAGGTGTGAAAAAAGTTATTTCTAAACGAACTTACACGTAAAAATTGTTCACCAACTTAAGCTCCCTTTATAACAAGATTTTAATTTTGTAACCATTGTTGATTGTGGCAATTCGTATTTAAATTAGTAATTTTATGTTTTAAATTCAATTCAGTCGCCTTTTCAAAGTACAATTAACGTATATCCAGATTATAGCCTGTGGTTGATATCATCTACTGTGATAGGTACTGACTATATGTAAGACGATAATTGGTAAAATGGTATACATTTTGCTTACGTTTTTGATGATAGAGCGGAGTCGGAGGTGGTCTGGGTGGCGGTGTCGCAGATTGGCAGTTTAGTGACATCAGTCGAGATTTCGACATAGGACGAGGAATTGCATGCATAGGATCAGGCTTAGTTCGTGTTTGTTGACGAGTTTTTCTGGGATTCTGAAATAGAAACAGTAAAATCGATATTATATCAATTTTTAAATCTATGCTTAAATCAAAACATATCGACATCTTGGTTTGCTTTTCAACTTTAAGTCGATAAGTTTCATGACTTTATCATTATAAGTTTTTTCACTTACTATTGTGTATGCAGTAATTTTTGCAAAAACCAACTACAAAACAGTTTGCTTCCGTAGATATGGATTCAATATAACCCCAAAAGTCTGCTAATCACCAATTATAACTAGGGTTTTGCATTTATTTAAAGTTTCTTACCTCTTCTTCTCCCAAGAGATAGTAATGGGTATGACTCTCTTGTATTCCATCTTTCATTATAGGTCGAATAACTGGACTCGGTTTTCTCTGGCTGTCTGGCAAGGCGGAAAACACCGGCATGGTCGATGAGTGAGATTGATATTTCCGTCTTTGATTTTCCAGTGAGGAAGAGGAGGAAAAACTGTTTGCCGATTTTGGAGTGGATGGAGAACTCAGTGCAGCTGAGGTAGTTGACGGAGAAGAAGCATGTCTTTGAGGAGTGGAGAGTTTTGCTGGTCGGACAGGCTCCCGTGGCGGGACAATAGGTGGAATATCATTCCAATTAACTTCTCTAACAGTAGGAGAAGCTGAAAAGGCGCGTTGAGGTATTGCTGGAACTGAGAGCGTAGGCACGCTTTGGTGTTGCACACTGAGACCTCGCTGCGGCCGTTCTTTCTCGCAAAGGGCACGAATAGTGTCAAATGACTCGGAAGCTCGATCAACCGAAGTACGCGCTAAACTAGCCGATGATAGTGATGACAAAGATGATAAACTGTCCGCAGTTTCGTTGGATTTTCGTTTTGTTCTTTGATTAACTAAGTTTTCAAAACTATCTTCTCGGGATACGGATAGAAGATTTTCAGAAGAGTTTGCTGGACGAGACGTTCTTTTAAATGTGAAATTCTTCATCAATTTTAATGATTTTTTATCAGAGTTGACAGCTTTTGAATTACTTTTTTCATCCCAAGCGTTGGTACCTAAAACAAAATTTTCGATGAATGAAATTGTTAACTACAGCAGAAAGAACTTGGATAATTACGTTTGATAAAACCAAAGACTCTCCAACCTTAACTGAAGCTGGTACCGATGTATAAAGAGTCAGTCTTTTGCATATTCTTGAGACATTCACGTTTTGAGTCTTTTGAATTGAGTTTTTGAACTTGCTTCAAATATTAATTTTTTGTGATATTTGATCAAAAGTTTCGAGGAAAAACCAATCCATTAATTTTCTAGACTAACATGCAATTAGCATATTTAGTTATTTACCTATGGTCCACGTTGGTGTAGATACAGTGAAGACGTCATCATGAGAGGAAGAAAGATCATCGAAAGTGACAGAGTTTAAATGGAAAGACTTTTCCGTCAACTCTTTCTGAAAATAAATGATAGAGAAATCAGACTCAATATTTTACGTCATTTTTTGTCAGCTCACAATTATATTTGATTTTTATTTCCGTTTAAAATTTTTATCGCGTTATATTTTTATAATGCACTACCAATTAAAGGCCTTTGTGTCACTGTGGTTGCGATTTTAATTAGGAAATAATTATTATGATCCGTTCTAGCTATAAATTATATCGTCTCCCGCTGTTTATCATTTCCCATTAAAATTAAATTGAACCATATTTCTTTATCATCAATATAACGTTAAATTTGACTGTTTTTAAATGCTGTCGTTGTCTCACATATTGGTTGATTATAGCAAATTAAGTTTTTCCGGTGATTTGACGTAGGATCTTTGTTGCAGAGTTGAAAGGGCGTACTAATCTCCAGCAAAGTATTTTTATTCTCATAAAACAAAATTAAGAATATGTTCTTTTTTTGAACAAAATTTTGCAATTGTCAATTAACTGATATTAGATGCGGTGTTTTTTTTCGGTTTGGCGTAGAAGAGCAAAAATAGCGGCAGAAAACCACAAAGTCTAGGCTAACCTTTTCAAAAAACGACTATAATTCTTACCTCCAAAACCCCGCTAACGGTGTTGTTTCTTCGTCCTGCTTTTCTTTTGTCAGTTATAGGACTGTTTTGATGATAAATACCATTTTTAAGAGACGAAATACCTGTTTAAAAATATTACTGTTTTAAATTGGAATGAAAATGTTACAGATAAATAATGCTTTCAGCAAATTGAGTAAAGTTCTAAAGCAAAAAATTCTGGCATAAGCAATTGTTTTACTGGAATATGCCAAAGTTTATTGCCAAAATTCTCACAAGTTTTGGGTAGGTCTAAATCAGCTCGGTTTTTAAAGTGATTATTTTCTCGCAAAAGAACCTCTGGCCTATGCTATATAAGTATACAAACACAAATAAGATTTATTTGGAATTAGGAGCTTAATATGTTATAAAAACAAAGTATGTTTGTTTTGAACAAATTCTATACTTACTGTTAGTTCTAGTTTTTGTTGCTCCTATTATGGAGTTGTTGTTTGAAAAAACATCATCTAATATTTTCAAATTTTTTTTGTTTTCTGGTTGTTTTTCAATTTCCATTATATTTACAGATGTTAGGGAGGGTGGGGGTTCAAGTTTTCGGGGGCTCTTTGGCGGTGTTTCTGAAGTCGATTTCAAAGAGTTTAATGATAGCAGTTTGCATCTGTAAAAACATGATGATATTGATGAATTGTTATCATGCAACTACTTAAGAAACTCATCGGAAATGTTTTACGGATTTCCGGTCTGTCTTACATAGCAAAATTTCCCAAAACCTCAGCTGAAAATGCTAAAGTTTAAAGTCATTTGGATACAACAGATGTTGACCTTTAAGACGCACAGCTAAAACTAAACGTGAAAATACCGCGGTTGTAGTCCAGAGCCACCCTTTCAAGACCAAAGACTTTGAAAGTTGAGCTTCAAAATTTGATTCGTTACTTTTCAACACTTAACTTTTTGAGTTCATGACATTAAAAATTTGATTCAAAACCAAAGCAAGTTACACTTATAATCATACCTGAATGCATTTCTTTTACTAGCTTTGTTTGGTTTCTTTGCTTGATATGTTTTAACGTCCGTATTTTCGTATGGTTTTTCTGTGAAAATGAAGTTAGAAATATGTTAATAATGCTACTCATTAGTCTTACTACAGTGTTAAAAACCTACTTCATACCGATAGCGTTTTTAATTGTCTGTAATTATCACAAGACTGAAGATATGAAAGCTTTAAGTATGCCGTAATATCAGTCATTTTTGTCATATAGGAACTATTAATTTCCGATTGAAAATCTCAAGAAACGTGACAAAACTAACAACTGCAGTAAGACCAAGGAAATTCGTGAAATGGCTTTGCCAAGAAACGTATATTCACAAGTTGTTCTCAAGCCTACATCAAAACACTTCAAATTAAACTACATGATCCTACATTTCGCAGCTACCAGCTTGACAATGCCAAAAAATAGAATTAAAAGTTAGTTTGAAAAATTACCCCCAATACTGGTGTTTACGGATTACTTTTAATCCAATGTAAGTAATGTATAAAAAGCACATTTCGTCAAAATCTACTAGTCCATAAGACCAGTTCATGAACATCAATAGGATTGTGCACGTTTGTGCCATTAGCTATTTTAGTTGAAAAGAGAGCATACAGCTTTTGTTGAACAGTTTTAGAAGTTCTAAGTCGCTTGACACGACACGATGACTAGGCTTTCGCAAATTTTTTTGTCTTTGATTTATTTTTCTTCAGTATGTTATTTTCCAGCGTATATGTTGCGTAATCCACCGGTACTACAGTTAAGTTATAGAACACGCCCAGTGCAGTTGTAAAACAATTTTCACTTAATAACATAGAAGTAGCTATTTTGCCTCTAGAGGCAAAATAGTGTTTTTCCTCTGTTTAGGGTTAGGGTTGGGATTAGGGTTAGAGTTTGGGTCAGGGTTAGGGTTTGGGCTAGGATTAGGGCTATTTTAGCACTTGCGGCAAAATAGCCGCTTGGACTATTTTGCCTCCAAATGGTAAAACTTGGGGCTATATTGCCTCCAGAGGCAAAATAGCCACTGCCTAATAACTTTCAAATGCTAAAAATATTGATTATTGAATTTCTATTTCCAATATTGGAGAAAGCTCATTAATTGAATACAAAAACTCACCGGTTTCTTTGTTACTGGTTACACAAGTGTACATTGCTTTCAGCTTCATTTTGTACGTTCCAAAAGATTTTGAAATTATTTCCAGTGATATAATCCAATATGTACAACTCACAACTATTGCTTTTTGCTAACATTTGAATTTATACATAAAAAATTCAAAATAAAACATCTGCAAAAAGTTAATTCTTTAATTTTTTCTTTAACATTTCTTGCACAATTCTCATTAAAAACTGTCTTTTTTACTCAATTTCTGTTTCTTTAATTTTAAATTTTACTTAAACTTGCTTCTCATTTTCTGCATTACTTAAATTTTTCCATGATTTTTTTAAAAATTAGTATTTAAATGTTAAACGTGAAAATTTTCTCGAATTCAAAATTAATGAAAACGTTTTTCGGCCCAATTTAAAACTAAAAGAAGCAATTTTTAGCGTTAGCACCAATTAATTTCGCAAGAGTTGTAGAATTATTTCTTTTTCAGGCACGAATATACTACACTTTGTCTTATGCTTGACCGAGAACCAAACAGTTCTGAGACTTACACAAACTACATTCCTTATTTTTAATCTATTTGAAAGTAAATAAACTTAGCTGTCAATAACGTTAAAAACTTAAACAGGGTCTTTAAGTTGCTGCCATTTTCTCTCTACTCCTCTCTCGCCCGCAGACAGATTTGAGTGAACGAATAATGAGAGTTGTGTTGGTTTACGTATGACTGTCATTCATGCGTACAGCGTGTCCGCACACGCACGCGCTGTGCATTAATATGCTTGCGCATCACGTAACAATTTTAAGAGTTGCATGTCAATTCATTGATTCTAGCCATGGACCAATTGGGCAATATTTTGAGTGACAAATTTACTAGTTCTTTCAGCTTCGTGCAAAAACCAACTTAAAAATTATGATTTTATCTGTCTACTACTGAATGAGTTACCACGAATGAATTGCCTAATGCCTACTTTTTATACCTCACATTCCATCTTACTTGCTATTGGTGCCGGTCTGCAAATCGCTTCGTTTTTGCTGTCAGACTAAATCAAGTTTAGGATGGGACATAAACCAGGTTTCAACTGTTGTTTCTGTTTTGGTTTTGCTTGTAGTTTTGGATACGTGAAGGAGCCCGCAGTAAAACCATTATCGTGTAAATAGGTCATGTTCGATAGCAAAATGGTCACTTTTTTTCATTTCAAACTCTACTGCTATTTGAAATGGGTGGTTTTTGCACAGTGGAAAAACTTTTCGATAAAGGGTTATGTTGATGGAAAACCACGTATTTTCACCCACAACTAAGCAAAATCAACAGGGGTACGATGCAAGCTAAATGTTCCCGTTTCAATAATGGAATTTGATCTATTGAAATGGAATAAATGTTTCCGTTTATTAATGGAATAAATATTAGGGTCGATTGATCTTACGTGGATTAACTTCAATTTTCGCTTCAACAAAACTGTAAGAAAAAATATTGGCAACTGGCCTGGCAAATTGCCAAAAGGAAAAAGTAAATCATGGATGACCTCTCGTAACTTGGAATTCAATTTATTTACACCTACACAATTGACGCTACAGATAAGAGAAGGAATAATCCGTTCATTACCTTAATCCTCGGAGATTTTCATCTTTGAAATCAAAAATCTTTTTGTTTATAAGTTCTGTGAGAGTTGCAGATTTGGTGTCAATTATTCAAGAGCCGTTTTTTTTTGTTTTTTTTATCTCTAAATTTCGACTTTCCTGTGTTCTTGTCATTTTGCTTTGTGGTTTAAGGCATTTAAATTATCTTTGCAGTAGTTTTCAGAGAAATGGGGCAAATCAGCAGGGGGCTCATTGATTCAAGTGCCACTAACTGGGCATCGCAGTTAAGTTGTATTACGGAAACAAACATCTTACTTGAGTTGATTTTTGTTATGAGAATCTTATTTGCTTTGATTTCGTGATTTGAAAAATCTTGTTTACCATCCAAGATGATGGTTTCTGTTTACCTGGAAATTTGTGTCATTTATTACAGCATAATTGTACACTATTACTCATACTGATCAAGAGGCACTGTCGAATGACCGTCAACTAGATATAAAATGACGTTTTTATCACTTGGTTAAAGCCGTCTTTAATGATCAGGTTGTTGGGCTTACGCTTCAAAAAAATTCAATAGGGACAATGAGACGTGACTTGGCCGGTCAAATTTGATGCCGCTTGAAAATTAGAGTACTTATTTTTAACAAAGGTTTTACGTAAAAAATGACAGTCAAAAATGCAACATGCATCATAACTCGATTATTTATCTGATGACATGTCACAAGATCCTCAGAAACTGGTGATTTTTGTAAGTGATGCAATTAAGATATTACCTTTGCATGAGATGAGATCTTGATTTTGTACTTAGAATGACGCTACAAGGCTAGCGTTCGGCACCATGGCCTTTGTTATCTGAGTACTGATCACTTAACTTTTGAAACGTTATCTCCTATGCCATGAAGTCAATGTGATCGTGAGCCAAATTCTTTAATTTTTTAAAGATTGAAACTGTTTTTAATGGAATCAATGCTTGTATATGGAATAAATGAAAATTGCATTATTTTGCTTTCATTAAAAACCGAGCAATTGGCAGTACTTGATGAACCAAAGCAGATTCTTTTAGACTATTTTATCATGCTTACAAAATCGATCACCAAATTTATATTTTTAACACTTTCAGGGCTAAACAAATCGATGTTTGGGCACATTTTGATTAAAAATGAAGGAAATCAAACGTTTTTCGTAGATTGTAAATATATTTTTGATTCTTGCACAATCAACCTCAAAATTTATATTTTTACAAGCGGCAATAAATCAATGTTTATTTATGGGCACATTTCAACTGTAGCCAAATCAAATGTGTCTTTAATAAATGGTAGCTGAAGATAATCAATCGCCAATATTCACTAGAATTTTGTTCCAAAAGACCAAACTTAAGTCTAGTTCCATAACACAACGGCAGCGGCAAAAAATGATGCAAAAACAGCCTAATCACAAACGTAAAGATTTTAAAACAAATTAGTGTAAAGATTTAAAAATCAAGAATGGATGGGATCAATTCCGGCGAAAAAGACCAGGACGGCAGTAATCTTGCGCAGTCGCAAGTGTTAATCGGAGAAGCAATTAAATGATAGGCTTGTAACTTCACTAAAGGTTCACTGCTAAGCCATCATAATTTCAAGATTAGCTTTAGACTAGGAAAATTAATTGATAACAGTATAAAGATTTTTAGTGATTTCCAACTAAAAATGCAGCTGCACAATCAAGTAGATAATCTTTGCAATTCTTGTGAATGCCAAAGGCTTGTTTTTTGTACGAGCAGCTGAAATATCAAATCACAAATATTTTGCTGATCGCCGATTGTTTGCGTACTAGTCGGTCGGTGTGCGCAAGAAAAACATAACTTACGAACACAATCATCTGGTGATCAGCAAAACGAGTAAGATCCACTTGGGCCAACATTATTTTTCTCTAAGTGACATACTGGTAAACGCTTGTCAAAAATACGCGAGTTCTAAAATATGCGAAAATATACGAATAAACAAAATATGCGTGTTCTAATCTTATTCTTTGCATAAATCAAGCTTTGTAGATGAATTGAGTTTTAGTGTATATTTGGATCATTTTGTTCTTTAGTTTTTGAGCTCTGATTCTGCGATAAAAATGCTTTTGTACGATGATTTATTTAGATGAAGCTTTTTAGTTGACCTTTATTAACCTCAATTTGACAATGATTTTCAAACAGGACATTTGAAAAATTGATTTACAAGTGCCTCCTTAATATAAGAATATCGTTTAAACAGGAGGTTAACCGGCTTGAATTAGGACACAAAGCAAACATCAAGCAATATTTGAGTAATTTACGTTTCAGGTACCTTGCGACTTTCTCCTATTCTATGTAAATACCCTCAGAACAATTAAAAAAAAAAATAAAGTCGCATTCTGTCTTCAATATAAATAAATGGAACATGCCACTGCTAAACTAAATGTTATTTAACAATAGATAGAGCCTTTATTGTGCTTGGATTTAGATTGATGAATGGTCCTGGCTTCCTGCCTTATTTGGGTTTAGCTGTAAAATGTGTACATTTCCCAATATTAAGAAATATGGTTTGTATTACAATAGTAAAACAAATTTCATTCTGCTTGCAGAGCTCAACGTGTGTTATCTTATTTTGTTCGATAAACTTTCATTACTGTTTAAGTCTATTCTAGCCAAAAAGGCGAGTTGTAATTCGCAAAATTTCTTGCTGTGAAAATTTTTTTTTATTTAGATCGCCGCTCTTAACTTTGGTAAAATTAAAGTCTTGCTTTGTTTTTGGTTTGCAATCACTTTGCATCCGAGACTACTCTATAAGCTTTTTCTATGTATTTCTTGATAACAGTTTTCTCAAAAAAACGTACAAGTTTGATTAATAATACTAAGAAATTACCAAAAATGACAAAAACTCCATTATTAAATCCTTAAAGTAAGATTATGTTTCTTCTTGGCAATGTTCACGCGAAGTTACTTTAAACTATAAAGAATTAAAAATTGTTGATCTTATAAGCAGACAAAATACTTAGTCATAGGATTATTATATGATCCATCACTTCAAAATACAGTAGATCTTATTTTCTTTTCCACTTTATTATCACGCACTTGCTTGCTTATGTTACTCACGTATTCGAATTCATTTAACTGATGAATGGCAAAAACTACCCGAGCAACATTGCTTTTATTGTATTTCTTTTGTTTACCCTATGCATCTATACTGTAGATGTATCACAAAATTTATAATCACGTCATTTCTTGACGTAAAAAAATTTGCATGATACTTATCGTTTATTCAAAATAATACATAGGTTTTACCTTATCAATGGAGAAACGCACTTTGATTGCGTATCGGAGAATTGCTAATCAAATAGGACTGGCTGCAATGCGTATTAGAGCTGAGATATCAAACCAGCAGCCACCCTAATGTGTATATTTATGGTATCCTATAGTAGAAACTGCGTTTTAAAAACAATTTTAATTTTCTCACAATTTTCGTAACCTGAGAAAAGTATTGTTGTTTGTGAGTGTTCTACAATAATTTGTAAAAAGTGAAAATCTGAAAAAATAATCAAAAATTAAAAGAGTTTTTGTACTTACCTGGCAGAATTAAAAGGCTAAAAAGAGAATGAACCACTAAAAATTTGGCATGAATTATGCTTTTTCATAAATAAGGTTTCTTTTTTTCAAAATTTCTCGCAAAGTATATGCTATTTTAAATATTTCGACCGCTATTGTAGATCAGTAATTTCAGAATTACTATAGTGAAGCTATTAACACTGCAGGAATAAGCAACATTACTAGGTGCAATAATTTAAATTATCAAACATCTTTGGCGTTTGTCATTTTGCCCTCATCAGGGTTCAATTAAACATAAAACTTAACTAATTAGATTTTGATAAGAACGCAATAACAGACGTGAAGAACTTCTAACAATTTCTTTTAATGAAACCATTTTATGCTTTTTTCTGCACGTTGGAAAAATATTTGTAAAATAGTATGGACTTTTAAAAAATCGCCATAGCCTTGGGAAGGCATCTGTCTTTCCTGGAACAAATCCTGGCAAAGTTTGCATGCTAATAAAGGAGGTTGCTTAACTCAAAGACCAGTGGCGTCTCTAAGGGGGGGCGGCCCGCCCCGGGTGTCACCATTTTGGGGTGACACCATTTGACGTGCTTGTTTTTTTTTTCAAGACCGAAAACCCACATATTGTTAGTTTTTTTTTGTTTTTTTTTTTCTTGGTCATCACATACTTTCGGACTGAAAACCAACTCATTTTGCAGCGAAGACCTTTTTTTTGTTTTTTTGGTCTACACCTATTTTTGGACCGATAACGGGTGCCACCACAAAATCCCGCCCCGGGTGCCATCATTCTTAGCGACGCCTCTGTCGAAGACCACTCACTCAGTAGTACATTTGCAGATTTCTCGTCACATTGAGTAATGTTGAAAAATGAGCCGTCTTGTCTTTTGCGACAGGGTATTTTTGAATTGTTTCTACGAAGAACACAAGTGGTGAAAGTAAAACCGTTCCGTATGAAATGGAAAACTATCGACTTAAATTACTACTTATGCTTGGTCTTTGTATGGTGTATTGTTACATTCTTGATTTTTTATTATCGATTTAAAACTGTGCGTAACAAGTACTTGCTGGGGGCGTGACGAAACTAAACAAAAACGAAGGAAGTGATTAGTCACGTGACGGCATCAGACCCATTCCACCAGTTCGACCAGATTTCAAGATAAGTACCATCATTTTCAGCTGGATTTCAATTTTCAAATCTCACAGCACTGAGTCATTTATACATTGCAGTCGAGACGGTCCTAATCTAATGACTAGCCTGCGTTTAAGTGGGAGAAGGGCATTATTGATACTCTCGAGATTAACACCCGGCACCGGTATAAACATGAATATTTCAAGTGAATGGGGTAATTTGTTTGAAAAGGATTAACAAGCCTTAACTAAAAACTGGATCATCCAAAATTGCTGATATTTTTAGAAAATGATCTGGTTTAATTTAGAAAAATTGCCCACACAATAACAGCCTTTTGCTTCAAAGTGGCGAACTAATTTGTGAAAATTTGTTAGCTCCGTATCTTAAAATTATCTTAATTTGAACAGTTTTCAAGTGTCTGCTATCAAACAACAGGTGTTGCAAATGTTTTAAAGTTAAACGTTCACTTTTCTCAATTCCTGTTTGACTGGTATCAAAATTAGCCTACTAACAAATTTGTTTTAGAGCGATTTCGTAAAATTACGTTGGAATTTTTATTTACTGAATGATGATGATAATAAAACTGAAGTTGTACCAGTTTGATCAAAAAAAGTTCAAAAAATTTGTTATATTCTTAGCTTTTATGGATGTCTTTTAAAACAAATTATTACAAAAGTTTCGAGGCAAAAAATCCTTTCTAGGCAAAGGTTGACTTAAGATCAAAAAACCAGGGTTACGAACTCAAAAAAATAATTTTTCTGAGCCCTAACTTGAACTGGAATCAAAAGGTTCAAGTTCATTAAAAAGAAAATTAAAAATTAAAAAATTGTCGTAAAGAAAATTTTTTTGTTGATCATGCAGCGTAAATTGAGATTGCCGTTCATTTGTTTATGCCTTGGCGACCGAGAAAAACAACATGTTTATAAAAAGAGAGCGACTAAGCCGAAAAGTAGATTTAGTAGTTTTGTCAGCGTCCATTCAACTCGAAAATGTTGATATTTTTACCGAACTTGAACTCGAAAAGACTAAGGTAGAGAACCCAAACTTGAACTCATGCTATAGTAGGCTGAACTCGAACTTGAACTCGAATAAAAATCGATCGAGTTTGCAGCCCTGCAAGAAACAATCCAAAACACAAAAACATTAAAGAAAATAACTTAAGAATATTATCATCACATAAAGTATATCAAAGATCAGTTGCATTTGCATATTTTTGAAGTAGGTTCTCAAATTTAAAACACGGTTTGTGCTTGATTTTAATATCAATTTTGGATCACGGACATTTGGTCCCAACCACTTGGGTTTTTCCAGATGTTTCCACAAACCTTGTGTAAACTGTTTGCTGTGATTCATTCTTTGGTTTGAATTAATTTTGTTTGAGTTGGAATTAAATTGCAATTATTAATTTTCTGATTCAATTTTCAGACAGTTGAAGAGAGAACAGAGCGATGCTGGGTTTGTTTTTCAGTTTTTTAATTACAATCACAGAGTAAAAGTTTTGGTGAGTTTTTGTGAATGAAGAAACAACAGGAAAAAATGTTGCAAAACAAAACGATAAAGCAATATGACAAAATAAAAAACGAAAAAAACAGTTTTGTGACATGACCAAACAAATTGAAAGGAAAAAAGTATATGCAAACCCTTTTTAACAGTACAAGTACCATAATGAAACAAAAAAGTAGTCAAATGGTTAAAAATTGCAGGAATTTACTTTCAAAATTGATTCCCCAATTTTTGAGAAAGGCCTTAAAAGTAGCTTTAATTTGTCTGCTTTTTGAATTTTTAACAACGCTGTATCTAAAATATCAAAACTTTCAATGAAATGCCTTCCAAGTTTGAACCAACTTCGATTAATCATACCCAACGAGCTGTAAAATCATTTCCTACACAGCTGAGAAATTAAACTAGTTGCAGTGTTGAAAAGTGGAAGGAAGTAACTGGTTATTATGGGAAGTGTGGTTTCCTACACGTAATTATTCACTCTTTCTGAATTTTTTGCTTGTCGTTTTGAGTAAGCAAAAAGTGAAGAGTACTTGAAGTATATATAGCCACTAATCACTTATACGGGTACATTATCGGTTACATTTCAAAAGAATCAAAGAACCTGAAAAAAACAATTAATTACAAACTGCTTTTGTTGATTTAGTAGTTTACGTTTTTACGGTATTAACCAAACCAATTATATGGCAATTTTTACGGGAAATAAAAAACAATTTATGTCGGATTTCGACGGTAAATTTTGGTTGAATTGCCTTAACGTTCTAAAAAGGTTCTATAGTTTTTCTGATGCTGAAAGAAATTACTTTTTGTTTCTGGAGGTCAGTCATCACTTAAGTAATAACAGCTGTCACACCCCTGTGGTCAGCTGGACTTTGTCATATTACGTTGGAATGCAATTAATCCAAAGAGAAAAGTCTCTTTTGCCTCTGGACAGCAAATTTTGACAAACTTTTTAATTCAGGGTTTCCTGCTTTAAATCTTTGTAAAAAACTTAAACAACTGATATTTATTTTTTTATGAGGTTAAGTTAATTGCACTTTCTTTTATGGGTCTTGTAACTCTTGTACCAATACTTTGGTTGGTGTTTGACGGTAATCAACGTTTTATTTAGTTAACTAAGTAGTAAATTTATCTACGGTTGACTGCTTGGTTTCTAAACTTAAAAATATTTTCAGCTTAGCTTGCATTTCATTAGTTACTTTTTGTTGTGTAACAAAGCATGTTTTGCACAAAGCTTATGTGTGATGATGAATATATTCAATGCGTTCAAACAGCCAAGTATCGTATCAAAAAAAAAATTGCTTGCCCTACATTAAAAGATAACGGTTGCAGAGTTGCAAGCAGTGTCGTCGCCAGAGCAAACGAAGTGAGGGGGCACTAGCCGAAAATGGGGGGGCACTAGCCGAAAATGGGGGGGCACTAAAATAGACTGAACTTTTGCACATAAAACTGATATTTTACGGCTACACATTATGCGCTATTTTAAAAATTTTGTGTTCATGTTTAAAAAACGAGATGTATACCGGTAAGTGCGGCAGCGTTTATTACCTCGTTTCGTATGAGGCCCGTATAACCGCTTCAAAAATCGGTCTGCAGGAGTGAATGCGACCAGAAACTGAAGCCAGGATTTTGCTAAGAGGGAGGGGGCTTGAACAAAAAGTAAAGTTTTTTTGCACCAAAATTGTCTAATTTAGGCTCTGTGCCAAATAAACCGATGCAACTCTAGCGTATCACAGAGGGGGCAGAGCCCCCAGCCGCTGGGTGATTTTTACAATTTTGCGGCAAAAAAAAGCGATTTTAACGCGATTTCAATTACATTTCGCATATTTTTAAGCCTTATGAGTAATTGCAGCTAACTGCTAAAACTCAGAAGTCACTGAAAGCATTAAATTGCCTAGCCCCTTGAGCCCCCCTAGTTATAGTTAAGATCAAGTCCAAAACACGTTTAAACGCTTGTTTTTGTTTTTTGGTTTATATTTTCCAAATGACTTGCTAAAGGAGGCTAATACCCCCTCAGGCCTTTCCCCTTGGTTGCGCCATTGTCTGCGACGTAAAAAATTCTTGAGTGTGCTTTAAAAAATAAAAACAGCTGGTCTTTTAAAAAAATGTTTTCACGTATTGCTTCAGGTCATAATCATTAACGGAGTACCGGTAACTATTCTAAATGTTTACATTCCTATTTCGCGACACATCCGTGAAGGTGTGTCAATAAGACGGGTTATTGCGTCACTCATATGTACAGCAGTTGGTGGCCAGCAATTTTGCAAGGAATCGAGAAAACTTCAAACGAGAATTATCTTTTAACGTCATTATTCCTTGTTCCATTATTGTCTGTGGTCTTGTTTTTGCGTGATGCTCCAAAAAACTATTCTGAGTAAACCTAAGTGGGGGGCACAAATAGTCGTTAGGGGGGCACGGCCCCCTTGGTCCCCCCCTGTAGCGACAGCACTGTTTGTAAGTTGAACCGGGCTTTTCGAGATTGACAGAATGTCGGCCTCAATTCGGGCTTGACATACATACTTGCGTAGTTTTCTAGGATTTTAGTTACTATCGAAGTTTATTAAAGTACAGTAACTTTGCTGAGCTGAATGACAACTTCGTGGCATCAATAGATTATTATTACACAATTTCTATTATTGCATCACAATTGATCAGTAGTAAATAGTTTTAACCGCTTAGGAGGCATAAACGTACACGTTGTTTCGACCTAACTTAACTTTCGGGCTTTTACGGTCCTGGTTTTGGTTTCAATTCATTTTTCGAGTTCGGGTCTGCAATGGTCGGCCAGTTTACAATTCTGATCGGTTGAACTTAAGTAGCATCGATTTAAAAAAAAAGCCAACCCATAATAAGGGTAAACTATCGTGACAGACATGTGGTGTAACTCATGGCGTGGTATATTTACTTTTCGACTTCATTTCAAGATTTTACACCTTACAGTGGTGGAGTTAGGGCCGATCTTCTTAAAACAAGAGTTTCAAATTACTTTCCACAAACTTAAAATTTTACCGTTAGTATAAATTCAAATTAGGCAAAGAAACGTACTTGGGTAATAAAACGTTCAATGATGCTTGAGTCTATGGACTCCCTCTACTGAAAAAGAAGTGATTGATACAATACCTACTGAGAACGAAAGAAAACAAAAACGAAAAAGTTATTTGTTGTATTAATGACTTAATTTAGAATGGCTGTGGAGGCAAGGTACCAATCTTCAAGGTTGGATTGTTAGGCCTCTTCAATTAATACAAATCTTTTATTGATTTAATTTAAATTTTTTTTATGAAACGATCATATTTGCGGTTTATGAATACTGCTTTGAGATTTTTAAAAAGTTTTTCACTCAAACACCCGTAACAGCAATTAAATGACGAAATGCAAACCAATGGAGTAAATTCAAAAAGCAGTTTTAGACAATTCGAGCAAAATGTTAAAAGCGTGCTTAACAGGCCCAAAACGTATAAAATAGAGATTTGTGTAATATCTCTTTGTTGACGTTTTTTCTCTGGAATGTCCTTTTTCTCTGCAGCGGAGTTGTTTACTGCCTGCAGTATCCAATCGCTCTTTCAACTTCTTATCTTTCGGCCAAAATTGCTTCAACATTATTCACGGTGGCGGTGCGGTTGATTCACAACAATTTTGACTTGCAATTTTTCAAGGTTTATTTGTTGCAAATACTAAAGCTATTTTGTCGGGTTTGAAATTGCACCTGAGAAAGGTCTCGGATTACAAACTGCAATTTAATGGGAGTAGAAGAAATAATCAAACGAATAAAAATTGCCGGCTTTTTTTCTAACTTTTAAGACAGTGATGATTTAGGCTACTGCTCTTGCTTGCGTACGGTTCAAAACACAGCGAAACTGTAGTCTCCCATGTTTTGCAAACACAAACTGCTGCTGAAGATGTGATCTTGAAAATTTATTTCAACGCATTTACTTTTCAGAGCTACGATAATAACCTATGTTAATATAATTGATTTTTAGACTCATGAATGCCATATGATATATTGTTTTACTTTCTGCCGATGCTAATAGTTGCTACGCACGCATAGATTTTGCAGAAAACTTTCATCAGTTTAGCAGTGGAGGTAAACTTTCGAAACAAATGAATGATTGAAAATAGAATCTGGTTTAAATTTATTTGAATTTAATTGTATAGGAGTTATTTAAATTGCTTTTATGTCATATTAAATCACAACAGAGGCGCAATCAAGGAGTCACTTAATTTAATCCAAATATGCATTATGCATGCTTTTAAACGTGTTTTGGACTTAACCAGTTTAGGCTTTAGTACAAGAGGTGGGCAAAGCGCAATTTCCGCAATTGCGTTGCACTCTAATATTTTATTTTGAAACATTGCGGAATTTGCGTTGCGAACTAAAGTCTTTAAAATTTGTTGCGCTTTAATTGCGCTGCGCTTTCAATTTTTTTTTTTTTCGGTTAACAGCGCAATTCTATACATTGAACTTAATTTTATTTCATTTCGATCTTAATATAGATAAATGCCGGCCTTCTTTAGCAAATTACTTGCTCTTTTTCAGCCTAAAATCGCAAAAAATGCGGTATTTGCATTGGGTTGTAAAATTTCAATTGCAAAACTTAGGTTGCGCTTTAACGTGATACGAAAAATTGCGGAATTGTGTTGCGCTTCTACTGTATCAAAAAATTTATTGCAGAAGTTGCGCTGCGCTTTAGAAATTAAAAAAAATTCAATTGCGCATTTGCGCTTCGCTGTTACTGGTTGAAAAAATCGTTGCGCTTTGTTGCGCTGCGCTTTTGATATAACGTTGTTTGTCCCCACCTTTGCTATGTACTATGGGGCGAGGGGAAGAGGCTGAGCAGTATAATTTTTTCAAAGGGCTTCCAAATCTTAGCAATCAATTCTTTCAAATGCCTCTGCTAACGTGCAAAATGTCACATATTAGCCATTTAAATAGCTATTTTTCCAAAAAACAGTAAAAATCTAAGTGACGCAAACACATTTCAACTTGGAGGTCAAGTCCTTTCATTAGCAAAGTCCTGGGTGCGCGCCTTTGGATTACAGTATATTAGAATTGACATTATCAATCGACAATCGTTAAAGATAATCCGAAACGTTACATAGTTCAAACAGACCTCATATACATCTTTGATTGCAATTTTTCGAATCAAACGTAGTGCTACGCTAATTTTCTACTCTAATACTGTTACAAGAGATATTGCAATTTTTTAGCGAATCAAACTTAGTGCTACACTAATTTTCTACTCTAATGCTGTTACAAGTGATACTGCAATTTTTTGGAAGTCCAGATTTAATACCTGCGATATTTGCATGTTGGCTTTAGAAATTCAGCAATATTTTGCCCAATTTTTTATCTTCCTGCAAATCTAATGTAACATAGTTCATGAAAGCATACGGATATTTATCTTGTTCAAAGGCACTAATCAATAAGCAAATTAAAAAAGGAGAAAACTTGCAAAACATTGATTTCTGGACCAAATTGCAAAGTAAGAAAGTACAATGACAGTTGCAGCTATTATGGTGTAGTTTTCTTAGTCTATATTGATATTGAATTTGTAATTATTATGCTTAACCCCACGCATATTGAAAGCGTTTACCAAAATATACATTTCGAGAACACTTCTTATAAACGTTTTGATTTTGCTGATTTCATACCGGTAAAATGGAGCGCTAGTTCTTTTAACTTTGAAATGCGAAAAGGTCACTTCATTCATCACATATTTTACATTTTTATATATATTATTCCTAATTGACTATTTTGATCACAGAAAATAGTCATGCGAAAACAGTCTCTGCTTACTGCGAAATATCTATCAAGAGCACGTATATTATGTAAACCTATCTCCTTCGTGCAATAAATATGACCATGCTAGAAAAATATCAAAGCGCTCAAAATCTATGCATACGGTTTCCTTGTCATGTTCTTTTCTCAATACCTCTTGAGGGTTTTCTCTGTAATGGTCCATTTTCTCTGCATGGTCTGTTTCTTTGAACTTTGCAATCACTAAGGTAGGAGTCCTTAACCCGGGGTAAACTTACCCCAGGGGCTAAATTTTACCTACAGAGGGTTAAATTTGCTGAATTATAAACTGAAGCAAACTTCAATTATATCAGTATCAAAAAAGTAATAGTGTTGCACTGAATTGCCGGTCCGCAATATTTACCATGCCCCAAAAGAGCACAGCTCCGGAAATCGACACAAATTTGAGGAAAATCTGCAGAAAATCGTGGTTTCCGGCCTAAAAACCTTTTTTTTATTTTTATTTTGGAAATTGCCGCAAAACTCGAAGAAATTTGTGAATCGCCAAGAAAATGGGAGTAAATTTCACTTTTTTCATTTGGCAAGGGGTAAACGAGAGGAAAAAGGTTAAAAGATGGGGGTAAATTGTACTTTTTGTATTTGTCATGGGATAAACGAGACAAAAAAGGTTAAGAAACCTCGCTCTTAGGGAAAGAGAAATTCTATTTTTGAAGCAGTATCGAAAAAGGAAAACACTTTCCGGTTGCTATGGTGTCACTGTCACACCTTTTACTTGACAATGCATATGACCAGAGAGTAAAGAGTACATTGTCAATGAATTGTTTGCCATAAGGTCAAAAAAATAAACTTAAAGTGATAATCTTTTACATTATATAATACGAAAATCGGATATTGTTGAAATATGCATCTCTTTTAAACCCGTGTAAGAATTCACTTTGCTTGAATGACTATAGGTTTAGTTGTGTTGTTAACTGATATTCTAGAAACTTTGAAGGTCAAAAGTCAAGTGACCGTAGCAGCATTATCTACCAAAAATCAAGTGATCTGAAACATAGCTATCCCTGTGGTGTACTTGTGTTTGTACATGATTTTCAAAATGAGTCAGATTCTCACGTATTCTTAATCCCAAACCAAATCTGAAGCAATCTGATAAGTTGGATGCTGCAAATGCGCAATTACCCTTTTTTTTTAACCCAACAATCCATTGTGCAAAGCTGGTAATGATCGCTAATTTATTGCAAAGCTTTTCGGTGCACGTGGTGTACACTCACATTATAAATCTTTTCAATATTGAACTCCAGGACAACAACACCAACGCGGAAGTGTATCATATTATCCTGTACAGTATTCCAAAATGTGAAAATTACAATACTTTTTTTTGATTTCCACACACTGTATATTAGTTTACCTTACCTTGATGTCCATTTTGTACTTCATTCCAATGACTTATAAACATAAAAACAAGTCTAAACATCAAAAACCAAATTCGATCTTCCCGACAGTGCAAATAGTTTTTTGGATTGAATAGAAAAGTCTAAAAAAATACGAATAAAATAATGTAAACAAAACCATTTAGATTTTTATATGGTTGGAATTATAACTTAACAATGCCAAAACATATGTTTAATGGTAAAAAAAATACTGAATGGTAAGTAAGTAAGTAAAAAAATACTGAAAAGAAAATCAGCAAAAAAATACTAATGTTTTACCGGATGCTTTACACATCAGAGACAGTAAAAATTCTAAGCAATAATATCATCATTTTTGTGATACATGCAGAACTACAGGAACAAAAACAAGTTTACATTGAGGTTTTATTTAAAAAACAATCGACCTTAATAAAAAGTGAATCATTTAGTGACGTGCATGGCACTAAACGTCACTATCATTCAATAAAATTTAACTAAATTTAAAGATATAGCAACTCATCAATAAAATGTGTTGTCCCAAGGAGCTGAAAAATATGTTTGATTAACACTATTTTGTTGCTGATAGAACCTGTAACTATGTTTTACCATCGCAACTAGAAACTGGCAGGATACAGCGAGTAGACGAAAAGATCATCAAAGTTTACTGCACCTATGCGGATGAATTAGCTCGAAGTGGCCCGACTAAAATACCACAAGTCTCGCTTTGCGTTGTATACATCCTCTATTGAGCATTTTTACTATATTTTTATCCGCCTTGAAAAAGCGAACAAATACAACAGACCGCGAACAAACTGACCGCCACCATTAGGGTTAGTGGGCAGTCAGTTGGCTCGAGGTCAGTTTGTGGCAGTCAGTTGTCGGGGACCCTTAAAAAAGGGATTTAAAAAAAGAACAAAACGTAAAAATATTTTTCGATATTTGCGCTGCTAACTAAACGTTATTATTTTGTTAAGAACTTTTTGCAATTGTTCAATCAATCATAGAATAATCAGTTTTTACTTGTATCTGAATGGAATTCAACCAAACCATTTTGTAACGAGATTATGCTACTATAAGTCTGTAATTTTAGTTTGGTTTTCACTTTTGATCTCTGAAGCATTCTTTACTGATTTAAAATCGTTCGCCAAAATGAAATACCACACACAAAGACTTGATAAGCTAATCTCCATTAACTCCAATTGTTAGCGGTTTACACTTCTATTCTACTTAATGCACCATTTTTTAATCTAAAGGTGGCTTTTGAGGTCTTTTGGTTGCTGATAAAATACACGTACACTTTATTGAGTTGTTTTTCACTTTCGAAGAGTCTATCATAAAACTTTACACGTAAGATATTCAGTAAAGTTTTCGTAACTGTTTCTTGTCTTTCTCAGGTTCTGCCGCCAGACCCCTGTCTGTGGGTTGCAGATCAATTTTCCTTGGGGTTCAAACCCCCTACCTTAACAAAATCCTGGTTAGTCGCTGTGTCCTCAACGAAGGCCGAGTAATTGTGATTGTTTACCATTTGAAGTCCTTCTTGTCTAATGGATCGGGTCATCATAACAACAAAAAAAAAAGTAATTTTTCAGTAAAAATGTCTTTGCTATTTAACTCTGGGCTCAAAATTTTATCTCAAGAATGGAGATAGCATGAAACACAAATCTGCTGATGAACTGTGGTTGTTGTTATTATGGCGTTTAAATGAACAGTTATTAACAGCAGAAAACATTTGGAAGTTGAGTGATCTGACGAAAATATCAACACCACAAGCCTTTTTGTTTTTCCTATTGTTTTGAAGAAGTTTGTCATTGACTTCGAGGATAACTTTTGTTACTTACGTGCTATGCACTCTGCACAATAGCGCATACTACAGTACCTTATAATTCTTCGAAATGTTGAACTTGTTTTGAAAGATAGATCAGACTATCATAACTCAAACCTAGGCGGAAATACCTCCATAAAACTAACAACAACGTTATCTTTTGAATTTGACAACATCATGACGTCATGTCAACGTCATCACCAGTTGACGCGTCAAACGTGAAAGGATCAAAGTGTTAATCTTGACACTACGATTAAATCGCACAAACATTGTGGCAAAACAAATGACGTCATATCAAACGAGAATCCTCCCAGCTTGTTTTGATCAAGCAATACTACTGCATAAATCACAATGAAAGTTAGTAAATTTTTTTTATAGAACTGCTCTACCAAAAGAAAAAAATAAAGCAAAATACTTTTACTTCCTACTACTCCTTTTTTCAAGACCATGTTTTTCTTTTTAAAAGATATTTTCACTTTGAACCGGAGTATTGAGAGGTTTTCAGCAATCTCAACTTGAGTTTTTTGTGATCCCAAAAATGTGATCGCATAGTTCGAATTGACGGTGTATAAGATGAGGGACTATATACAATTCAATCATTCATGCGTGTGAACCTTGCGTTCTGTTAGGTCTAAACACACTAACAAAGAGATCCCTTTTATTGAAGTTTAATTTGAAAAAAATATTGTCTCGCTGAACTTCTAATTTATTAGGTTGATTAAGGTCGTTCACTGATCTTTACGATTTCATTCATTCGTTCAAATGAGTATGAACAAAGCAGCACTTTGCGACTGTCTAACCACACCAACACAAAGCACCCTTTTGTGGGTTCTGTTTGGAATTCTTACATCAGGCATGGTGACCACAAGGAGTAGACTAATTGGTCTCAATGTCTTTCCCAAAAACATAACGAAGCATTCCAATATTTTGGGAAGCAATCTAAATTAACTTACAGTGAGTCGAACATTGCAATCTAACTCAGGTTGTCCCAAAATCAAATCTTTCTACATACTTGCTGTATTACGCCGAAGCGTGTAACGAGTTGGCGGGGCCCATCTCCGCGTCATTGCGCCCGGGCAACATAGCTCCTTTCGAAGAAATGCCGCTACGGTGGCGAGCCGTTGGCAACATTGTGTCTGATTTGACCGGCCCAATATTTGAACCTGATCTCCCGCTCCAGAGGCGAACGCGTAACCGCTTAACCAATTCGGTTTCGGCATTATCGGTTGTTTATCCTTGAAATCATTTCTTGTTGTTGCCAAACAGTTAGCTCGTTGAGGTATAGGTTGCTTTGACAGAACCAAAAAAACGATAGCGTTGAACTTGAGTTACTGCGGTAAGAGTTATAGAAGACGGACACTAGCTTGTACGCTTTTAAGTGGATTTTGCAAATTTGTCTAAATATGATAACCAAATTAGGCTAAATTAGCATTGATTTAATTTTAATGCCTATGCAACTTTTAATAATTTTTTCGAGGAATTGAACTAAATCATGCGAGCGGAAACGGTTGATTAATCCGCTAGTTAAGGTAAGATATTACGAAACACGTAATAAATTTTTCGTGACAGATTTTAGGTAGACTTGCGGCCAAGTAAATTTACTTTCGGATGTTTTAATGGATTTTACGAGAAATTCAATTTAAGTGAAACTTTTTTCATCAGACTCGATATGGTAGGACAGCCTTTTTTTATTTGATTGATGCTTATTTTAAATAAAAATTGTGTTAAAACTCGTTTCTTGTTTTGATCAGCTTTACTTACCTGTTAAAGCTGAATTGGGCAACTGGAAACAATTAACCCGTTTAGAATATATCTTGTTTCCACTGCAACAGCTGATTTAACTCATTTTTTCAATGTTTTTAACATATTGTGTATGCTAATGTAAATAACCATTCACCAAACTAACCAATAATAGGTTTCAAGGCTAAGGGCACGGTCTCTACTGCGCGTAAAAAGGTAAGCGTACGAACGTATCGTTAGCTTTTCTTAACAAACTTGCAGTTTGTACGCTGGTAAAGTGGCACGCTGGACGTACTAGATTTTTGTTTAACACAAACTAAAGACGCTCACTTCCACTCACAATTTTAAGCACAGTGTAGACCAGGCCTACACCCCTACAAAAAATTTTTTTTGATTCACTGCGCGCTTGATTATACTTATTCAGAAAAGCAGTTTTGTTCTTAACCCAACTACTGAAATAACATGATTTATTAAAAAAACAAGCCATAGTTCATAAAAGTCAAAATATGTTTCCTTACACCATTAATTAATTTTTAACTTGTGTTATAAGCACATAAGCTTTTAAAAATTCTAAAGAAACTCAAATATTTTGGTTACAAGTAGTTTTATTATTCTTTAGCGGGCTTATACAGCTGCTATCTAAAGCACAATAGGCTAAAACGTAATATTTTTGCATATTTTATTTTTTATAGTTTGTTCAGCAGGTGTAGCTTGAAGTAGAATTTGTGCTTTTGTTGATGACACGTCATGAAGGCATGCAATGATTTGCAGTGTAATTTGCTGGTTACTCATGAGTTCCATTTGCGCTTGTCATTGAGTTTCTTCCGTGTGTGGTGGCTATGTCAAATGTCAAGTAATTTAGCAGGGCAAGTCACGTAATGCCACTGGTGATGAAACAAACGTTGAGCGAGTTGTTGATTTTGATTATTTAACGCTTATTTTGCAAGTTTGCCTTTAATTTAGGCAGGGGTATATGACTTTCCACCACCTTACTGCTACAGTATAATGTGATATTAGAACCATAACAGAGTGACTCTCATATTTAATTCTCTGTCTTTTTTCTTATAAATTTCGACACTTAATTGCTGTTCTTCGTCGTAGTGGTTAAGGCTTATATTCGCACGAGTTGAAAACTTGTTTTTAAGTCATATGCCTGAAGTGTGTTGTTTTGCTAGAACAGACTGAACGGAACCGGGCACTTGAACTGATGCAGTCTTCTCATTTGTGGATGGCCCTTTCTTGTTAGCCACTACCGCACTTCATTAAAGGTCAGTTGTGTTCATATTGTAATCAATTTTTGATTCGAGTGATTCAGCGATTTAGGGGAACTGTCTATATATAAAATCCCAAACCCGCTAAGAATACACCTGGCAAAGCAGTTAAGGTCGAAACACTCGATGCATCTTTTATAGTTAAATCTTGAAGTGTGAAAGGAAACAATGGGATATTGTTTCTGATTTGTTTTAATCCAACGCTTAAGAATCCGCTTCTTCAACTTGTTGAGTGACCCCATCTTGCTTGAAAGCTTTTACAAGCAAAGTAGCTACTCAAAATCACGGGTGTTGATCCCTAAAGCGACTCTTGCGCCATGCTGAATAGAGCATTGCACTTGGCAAGATCATACAGGCATTTACATTTCAAAGCGTTTTTGGTTCTCAGCAGTAGTTATTTTGACCCTGATGCAACTTGTCATTAAATATTTGTCACTTGCCATTAAATCACCCTATTAAATTAACGCTTTTATTTAAATTGAGATAATAATTTACAAGACTCTAACTTTCTTCTTACTTTGCTTTTCGAAAGTAATGGAAATTGATTCAATAAGAAATTGGCTTCATGCTTGGCACGGCTTCAGAATCACAGGATACAAATCAGCCAGCTTTCCACGACTGCCAGTATCAAAGCAGACGTGGGAACTTTCACGCTCTTATCACTACTACTTACTTTCTTAATATCAATGCTTTCAATTCTGAAAATTAGGAATCAGTTACCTGATCACTGCACTGCCAATTGACCCTAATTTTTCATTTACAAGCTTGACATTTAATTTGATTAATAACAACACAATTTTAAGATGTTGACCTATTTTCTTTTAATTTATGTTTATTCATACTGTAATTAACCTCATGTTTGTGATGGATATTGATTGGGACATCACAATTTGTTTTGTCAAAGCACTGTCTGGCTAGAGCATCGATTTAGACCATAGCTCATCAGTTGGGCTGGCTTAAAAGCGTGTATCAAAAACTGACTAAAAATATTAGGGTTCGTGCAATCAAAGTTCGAAAAGCAGTTTGTACTGTATAGTCATGACCTTACAACTCAAGGAACCAGCAATGGAAAGAAAGGCAACTTTGTGTTAATTCAAAAGTGGGATGAAAAAGTTTGTTGAGTTTTCGTTACTGGTGGTAGTCGAAAATTCAAAAACCTTAAAATAGGCAATTGTGAGAAGTGGTACCGTTATTGATTTTCGTTGATAAACATGGTCTTGATAAAATTTTGTTGTGAAAATTTTAAATTCACAATTCATTGACTTATAAACTCAAATTTATTGATAAACATACATATTAGTAATTGAAAATGGAGATTGAAGAGCATGCCTTTTCGCTTTTTATTTTTTCACCATGCACGCTTCTAAAATTAAAATGAATAGCACGATACTTGTGGTTCCGGATTCTTACGTTATAGTTCATTCGCAGCACGAATTTTGTTGCAACGTTTCCCTTTTCAGTCAGTCGTGTGAGTTAAAAGGCTTTAATTCCGGCCAAGCGGTCATCCACCACAGCACTGTCTTATTGTAGCGCAACATACGAATTTAGGTATATTGCAACAGTTCTTCAAATCGTTTATGAAAAATTGCTTGATTTGGTTATTAAAATGTTTCTTTCTCAGTGGAAATCAAGCTAAGATCTGTTTAATTGACAAAAATAGCTTTTTACGAGACAACCGGAGGTGGAATCGGATGTTAATTATTTTTTCTAGTGCGAGGCGATTCATGTTTTACATGCAATAGGTTATTTTGAGAAAAAATTTCAGTACCTTTTTTTGCTTTATTTTATGTTTGCAAAATTTCCCAAAGAAATAAAGCCCATACTTAAATTGCACGATCAACATTAAACTTTCTAGTTGCTGATCGTTAAATGGTTGTTTAACGTTAATCCAAAAGTGAAAAAAAGTTGTTTACCCATTTCACAAAAATATGCTGGAAGACAATAACTTGATGGATACAATATGTCTCCTACCAAATCCGTACTTAAAATTGATTCTCAGCCAGGTCAAACAAAAGATTTTTAAATTTTGGTATTATAGCTTACTTACGTGATAATACTGTACCGGCCAGTTGGTAGAACGGAACGGATTCGCTCCTGGAGCGGGAGGTCTGAGGTTCAAATCTCGGGCCGTCAAATAAATAGGACACAGCGTTGCCAACGGCTCGCTATCGCTGCAACATTTCTTGGAAAGGGGCTGTGTTGCTTGAGCGCAATGTTTGGCCCCTGCAAAATTCGTTACATGATTCGGCGTAATACAGCAAGTATGATGAAAGGTTTGATTTACGTGGTAATTAAAGTTAAACGGGACAGTGTGAAGTTTACACCATGATTAGGCAGATGATAGCTCGACTGGAAAACTGAATTAAAACTCATTTTGCTGTCAGCTGGTAAGATAATTTGGTAAAATAAAATAACCAAAAGGAAGTCTATAGTCTTTATTCTTTGTGTCGTAAAAGTTTGTTCGTAGTTTTGGCCTGTTTCAGCTTTTATTTCTGAGGAAGTCCTATCCATAGCATGCTGGTAAGGGACAACTTATTCAAATAATTCCCGTCGGTTTTTTTTTTTTTTGAATGTCTTACTTCAAAGTTTTTCTTACAGTCTGGTAAATTCGAAGAATTTTTTCCACTTGAGCAAAAATTCGTTCGTAACTAATTAGTTCCTTAATTCCAATATTTTATCTAATTACCTCGTATTAAATTTTAAGGGATTTAAAAGAATATTCCCTCATTTCTCAAACGGTGACCAGAAAGACGAAGAGTGACCACAAAGCGCAACTAGCCTTAATGTTTCCTTCCGGTGGTAGCTTGGTCATTTTGCGTAACAGCAGATTCTGAGCCAATACATGATCAGTGACCAAGTTTTGGAAGGCAGTTACATTCTGACTGGAAGTATATTGACGTAAAATTCAAGCCGAGCAAAGTAAAACATAAGCTCATTAACGTGTTTGAAGAAAGTCATTATCAAGATCGATGCCAATTACATGCATTGCAATACGTCCGTAAAAGGGCATATGTTAGGACACGCAGAAATGGGAAACAACCAACCTCTGCCAAAACATTGCACTATATACACTTATAACAGTTTGTTAACATGAAATTATGTCATCACTACTAAATGAGAACATAGCCTACCTTCTTTCTTAATGTTACTGAGGTATAACTAATACTATATTTATATTGTCAGTTACTGGGGAAGATTTAAGCCTGGAATAGCTTTGGCAGTACTGATCAATTACTAAAACCTTGCGTTTGTGTTGTCATCAAAATGAGAGCCACTGCTTGATATAACGTCAGCTTGAAAGTCAGATTTTAACTGAAACACATTTTTTTCTTAAATCGACTCTTGCTTTCGGAAGAGTCTATTTAGAACACCAAAAAATAAGCAGTCAGAATCAACACGCTTGAGTGATTTCCGATTTAAATTTTTTTGTGTGTTCGAAGTTGTTTGGAAAACGTAACATAGAAACAAGAATATGACATCGCAAGCGATATCCGGAGACTTTGCGAAAGTAGCTAACTTTAGTGAACTTCCCTTTACTTAAAAATAGCGTTCCAATTGCGTTAAGCCGTGTTTATGGTTGTTGACAGTCCGATTTGCAATACATTGCTTCAAATTTTATATAGTTCCGCTAACTTGATCAGGTTTGAGGTTAACCGCTTTCAAAGTTTGAATATCACGAAAAAGTATCTAGAAAATGTCAATCAAATTTTTGCAACTCTGCTTAGTTTTCGTTTTAACTTTTGAGGAGTCTTTTGCAATTTTCGCTTAGCTGCGCAATGCAATATTGTTAAAATTGCGGGTTAATACAAAACCCTCGTTAAAACGAATATTTCGACAGTAAACTTTTGCTCTGATTATAACAACAAAAACGACATTCCACTGCATTGCAAAAAAACTTTTTTACTTAAAAATGCCAATAAGATTTTTGGATTTTGCAACTTACATTATCTTGACCAGAAATTTGACACACTATCCTAAATATCAATCTACACCCTCAACTAGCCCACTGCAGTATTTTTTTAAGAAGAATTTTACATGAGTACAGCATGTATGATCAGTTCTACACATTTTTCTCAAAATTTAAGAACTAAATCAAAACAATATCTGCCTTAGCAAATAGCATGGAAAAAGATACATACACAAACAAATTTAGAAACAAAAAATCAAATTTTTATAAATTTATTAATGATAATGCAAAGTCTAACTTTACGATGACTTTACATTCAAAACTCATACTAAACTTACTCCACTCTATGTTATCCAGAACCCTAGATGTAATGTTTAAAGTCAAACAACTTTTTACCAAAAATTATCTGCTTTTTTTACGCATTGTGCTCTATTTATTTTTGCAGCTTTGTGGTTACTTGCTCTCAAAGTTTAAAGGTCTCAAAAAGTGATCGAAATAATCAAGTGACGTCAATCAAAAAACCCTCATAACAACCCTAAAACTCAGCACTTTTGAGGAGTTCCTAACAGTTTTTTACTCACTTTATTAGGAGATAACATAGAGCGATCTTGAAAATCCCAGCGATTTTTGAGCAAAATATTATTACATTAGCCAAACTTAACACTAACCATGGCCAGAAATATGCACGCATTTTACAGCCATTACTTTTCCAAGAACGTTATTTATCATTGTTAACATTGCGACCCAACGGCTAACATATTGGATATTGTGCAGTATATATGACGGCCTTAGTATATTGTAACACATCCATTATTCAGCACCAAAGCTTTCTAAGTAAAATTGTTCAAAAACTTTGAAGAGCAAGTACACAGTTTTCTCAACGTCACAGGTGACAGTTAGTAAAAAAACTCAGCCATCCAGCTTAAATTTATCAAAGCCATTAAGCTCAAGTACTTCAGCGTTTTAAATGCTGGAGTAATCCCGTAAGTTTGACTCTTCTACTTTTCTGTGACTCTGTTTCGATTTGCCAAACAGTTTTTTTGTTAATTGCTGAATTCTTAACATGAGGATCTGCTACAACTTGCCAACCAGAACCGTTTTGTGTTTTCTGCACGACAGCGATGCGGAGTTTTATACTCAAATTCAATAACGTGTAAGAGAGCTATGCCAAACTTTCCCAATCCCTCTCTCCTTGGACAAGATGAACGCCTTATTTAATAATTATTTAATGAAGTATATTATTGTAATGAATGAACAAAAATACAGAAAAACGAAGTAGTCTCTAAATTCGATGTGAAGACCAATTTAGGGCCTTTCTTTCATGTTGTATGACTGTTTCCTCACAGCCAATATTCTAATCTGTATGAAAGAGGATCACAAAACGCCGTTTATCCAAGTTGGATTTACCCAAGCATTAAGACGTTTCACAAAAACCGGCACTGTTCGTTTGAATCCCTGCAGTCACTACTAACCTCCCAGGCTCCAAGCACGATTTAAATTGTTACAAAGCAGTGATAACACGTGCTAGATCGCCTTTGTCTAGCATCCAAAAGCCTGAAATTAAAAAAACAAAGGTTGGCAGCTGGCAATCTAAAGTCGTCTCGAAAAATAAGTAATGCAAAAGACATTTTAACACAAGTTAGCGATTCTTTGAAGACGGCCTTAGTAGATGCGTTAATTAACCACTTATTAGCAAAAGATAATAGCAAACCCAGTAATTTGACTTAAACGCTGATTTCACAATGACAAATAATGTTTTTGATTTTGGTCACAAGATTGCGAAAAAACAACAATTAATCATACACAAGTGTACAAACAAGATTAAAATTGGATCTTCAGTCACGAGTTGAAATGCAGAGCAGATTTTTTTTATGATTTTAACAGATACCAATTCATTGTGAAAATTCATCTTATAGTTTTTGAAGGTCAATTTAAGGGCTAATTGTCCAACATGGCATCCCCAAGTTTGGCATGTTTTATCAGGGCTGTAGTTCTCGAGACCGATTTTTTGTGGTCTCGGTCTTGACTCTTTCGCACCGATCTCGGTCTTGGTCTCAACCTTAAACTTAGTCTCTAGACCGGGTATTTAATAAGTAAAATAAAGTACAGTAAAATTCGTCAAATTCGCCATTGTCTAATCCTCCACTTTGCTCAATTCGACACCTCTGTATATCCCCCAGAAACTTTTTGTTCTGCTTATTCGTCATTTGCAATATTCAAACAATATTCATAGCTTTGTTTGTCACTGCAGGATGGATGGATTCACGCAGTCTCAGTGGATTGTTCAACACGTGTGGAATTTCAAAAAAACAAAAGAGTCTTTGTCGGATTAATAGTCAACAGGGAAACCTCGCTGCTGCAACACAAAACGACGCAGTGCGAGTGCGTTAAACTACAGAACATTAACTACCTGCTGAGAGTCTAAAAGAGTTTAAATGGAGGACAGTAAATACAGAGAATAAATGTAAAAAAGAGCAACTACAGGTAGAATAGTTTAGATTAAGAGTTAACGGTGTAATTGCGCTTTCTGCGTTTCATTTCAAAATTATTATCAGAGCAAAGCGATCAAAAAATCAATGTCAAATAACAGATCTAAGTACGTAAGCTTATCGCTTAAAACAGAATACAAAATTGCGTGCAAGTTAAGCCAAGAAAATGTTAATGTCTCAAGGTTAGCAAAAGACCTCAACATTTTAAGAACTATTCTAAATGCTCTACGCAAACATATGGAGAAAATAATCTCCAAATTTGATGCAAGGGGTTATGCCGAATCGAAAAGAAAGCGGAGGCATTTTTAGAAAGTTAACAATTTCGATTACAGCGACTTTCTGTATTATCTTCTGTGTACTGTAAGTTTCGTGTTCCGTGTAAGTGCTTTAAATTCAATAATAAACGTAATAAACAGCGTTAACAGCAAAATAAGAGCCAAGTAAACAAGCCGTTTCAGAGTTTTTACCTGCTTGCATAATTTGTAAATTCGCCAAATTTGTCACTTTTTTTTCTGATCCCCTTGAGGTAACTAATAAGATAAATTCTACTGTAGTTTTGTTAAAGGCTGACGCCACCTTTACATTATTAGTTTCACAACGAGGTTTCGCACCTGGAGATCACCTGTCGTGTTTACACATAAAAAAAAAGTCCCGGGCAAAAGTTAGGGAGTTCTTGCTCAATTCGAGCATCGTAGCTGTTTTCGCAACGTGCCGTAATCCCGCACAATACACATCATGGGATCAAATTTTTGGATCAAAGCGTTTTGTGTCAACCAGGAGTGAAAACCGCTCGAAAAATCAAAGTGCCAAACTTGGTTTCACGATGTGAAAGCGCAGCCTAAGTTAGATCCGTGCTACGCGCCAATCCCATGAGTTACATTTTTTGGACTGCAGTTATTGCAATTCTCTTGCAATTCTTACTGCAATTATTGCAAGGTTTTTGTCAAATCTTATTGTGAACGCTTCGCAATTTTAGTAATTTTTTGGAAAAAATGCTATTTTAATGCCATTGGATCACATTTCGCTCGTGTTGAAAGCCATTTAAAAGAACTAAATTTTTTATATTTTAAAAGCCAATTGAAAAAATTAAATTGCTTAAACCTTATTTTACTAACAATTTAAATCGAAAACACGTTTAAAATCTTGCGTTTTGGGGTTAAGTTTTGTATGCGATTTGGCCCAGGTAGAATGATTTTGATTAGAGATTTTTCCTTTGTCATGAAAATAACCAGTTGTAGCAGTACATGTATGGCCAGGGGACCCAAGTCCCTTTAATTCAAATTCAATAATTTGTTCAATGAGCATTTCCTCTAACTAATTTATTTTTTTAAACTAAATTGTCGCCTAAAAACTGGCTTGGTGAGGGTGAATTGTTCCATTGAAAAATGGTGCGATAGATGGTTACGCCTACTAACCATGTTATTACCCGGGTCCCTTATTAATTTGGGGATTGTCACTAAATCTTCAGCCAAATATAGGTGAAGACCTAAAAAAGTCTTACCATCTGAGTACGGTGCCCCTGGCACTGTGCCATATGATAAATCTGGCCCTTTGGTTCTTGTATTATGTTCATCGAAAAGTTAGAA
Organism: Trididemnum nubilum; assembly: GCA_963965965.1. Classification (NCBI taxonomy): domain Eukaryota; kingdom Metazoa; phylum Chordata; class Ascidiacea; order Aplousobranchia; family Didemnidae; genus Trididemnum; species Trididemnum nubilum. The sequence goes on from OZ014487.1 coordinate 19,084,101, forward strand.
GAGGGCCTAAGATAGCAACGCTTAGGACAAAAACCCTTAATTTCACTTGGGTCATACCTTTATTTGGTTGTTAAAAATTAAATTGCCGGGGCCTGGGCCCCTGATGGTCAATATTTTTGGTAATTTCTGTAATACGTGTGTACTGTTGTACGCGAAGATGCTAAAAGAAACTAAAACTGAAGAAACGATAGGCTTTTTTGTCATAGTTGAAATTTCAATTTGTGGGCTCGGGCCCCCTGCCCCCTCCCCTTGGCTACGCCTACAGTTTGTACTGATTCAAAACAAACTAAATTTTGTACCGATTCAAAACAATTGAAATTTCTGGGATTTTCTAGAGTTTGGAAGCAAAATTGCTAATATTTTGAGATTATAGAGTGCTGCGCAACTAACTTAGAAATTTTTTGACAATCGTTCAAAACAGTTTAAAAAGCTCGTCTTATCGCTTTTGCAATCTTACCATGCTGCAAAAGCAGCAAAAAAGCCTTTACTTAAGCAGACAGAGTATTGCGAATTAAACAGATTTGCAAACATGGTCGTTGAAATTAACATCGGTGCTTTCAGAATTTAAGAACAAATTAAAAACAAATGAGGCTGAATATTGGCAAAAAACAGCCAGTCAAGACTCAAATTTTACTGATTCTTGGAAAAAAAGAAAGCGAAACAGCGAATGTATCATTTGCATATTATGTTATAGTCGATTGTTCATAACAGTGATAATAACATACAAATTTTTTTTGTCGATAGCGAACAAACCAACCACTTTAAAATTGGTAAATTTTGTTCGTTCATGATGTATGAACTAAATGTAAAACAGCTAGCGACGCAAACAGCAGGGCAAAAAAGGCTTCAGCTCTCCTTCTTTAAGCCACTCACTTAGAATGTCGTATTCATGAATGCAAGCGTTTAAACTTATCTTGAAATTAATATGTAAAAGAGAGGAACTAAAGGGGGTGAGCAAAAATTTTTTAAACGGCTTCCAAACCTTAGCAATTAAGTTCTTTCAAGTAGTTCTGAAAACGTGCAAAATATGACTCAAAATGGCTGAATTTCACGAAAAATCACAATAATCGCTTAGCGACTAGAAGCAAACCTCCGGCTGTGATATAATTGAGTTACACCAGTGTTCTCAGCACGACGACAAGATGATATTTTTCGGATAAAAGATTTTATTGTTTGTATCCTCTTAGCATAATTGTAGTTTCGCGCCTGAAAACCCTCCCCTAATCGAAACTCCTGGCTGTGTTTTTGCAGCTACGCATAATTCGGTACTTCAAATATACAATGAGCTTTTTCATAATTTTGTATAATTTTGTTTAATTAAGTTTTACTCAGTTTAACTGACACGTAATTCCTGAAGAAAATAAAGGTGATCATGCTTCAATCTTTGAGTAAGAAGCAGCATTAAGTTTGGTTGAAGGCACTCTTCAAAAATAATTTCAATAAAAATGTACATGAAATGACGTCGATGAGATGTTTGATGACGTAATCACTTCAAGTAAAGCAATTTTTCATTTGACTCTAATCATATAATCTTAAAGTCCACTTACGAACAAATTTGGCCCCAAATTTTATTTCAAAAGATCGAAAAAACCAATAATGAGGTCATTTTTCCGGTCTCGATCGTAATTCGGACGAATCGATCTCGATTACGGCAATGCGTTTTATCTTTCTCTTATACTGTATTAGCGTACCAGTACTCTTAAAATTTGATATGTCTCGTAGGAGTATTTGTTGTTTAAAATTTTAAAAATTTTGAGGGGCTCGTTTGGTATGATCTCCTCAATGTGGCCAACCAAATTTTGTTACCTATAATCTTGATTCCTATTAACCTACCCAATAGATTTAATTTGTTTAGTTTTTGCAGTTAATTAGGATAGGCTGCCGTGATATGGTAAAAGGCAATAACCACCAGTGTTGGAGTACTCGAGTACAGTACTCGTACTCGAGTACAACTCGAGTACCATTTTTTGAGTACTCGTACTCGTACTCGGAACCCAAGGTACTCGGTTGGTACTCGTACTCGAAGGTCAATGTACTCGGTACTCGGTCAAAAAAAGAGCCGAGTACACGAGTACATTTGGTCTTTGCTAAAAGTAACAAACAAAATGAATTTTTGATAGTAAACTGCAGCCAATAAAACCCGCTAATTTATTGAGTTGCTTTTGCTGGAATCCGTGCAGACCGCAGCTGAACAAACAACTTTTTAATGGTGAGAACGAGCGAAATCAAGCGGTGGAATGTGGTAAAGTGATTGGGTCGACAGCGCATAGTATTGTTTGACAACTAACGCCTTTCTCCTGCAGAAAACGTGTGAAAGTTGCCGCAAATTTTAACTAATTTAGCAATTAAAGTTACATAGCACAGAAATTGAGCCATGCGTGTTACAAAGATGGCATCAGTTGGATTAGCATTTTACGGTTTCACCTCAAATGTTGATAGATTATTTTCTACAGTAGATGTATTACTGTAATCTCCCAATCCCAAATAATGGTTTTACTGTAGTATTGGAAGGGGTATCCGAAAAAGCATAGAGTTAGATTTGGAGGCAATATTTTCAGTGTTAAATTTAGGTCAGATAGAGATAGTTGAGTTGCATAATTATTCTGTAGCTGAGTTGCACCTGTAGGCAAAATTTTACTTTTTTTTGCAAGAAATTGATAAAATAATAAGTCAAGTCTTTTGATAACGCATGTAAAATGCGTTTGAAATATTAATATGACTAAGCACTAATTAGGATTATTTTATAAAAATGGATGTTAGATTTGAAATTAAATAATAGAACTGTAAACAGGTAAATATATAGAATAAAACTACCGCTATAAATTACTGTTGTAGCCAGTGGCGTACGCAGGATTTTTCAGTGGGGGGGGGGTTTCAAACGTGACATCAAAAATTTGTTCGCGATCTATGCTTTGGCGAATAAATAACTTAGTGCAATGTAACAAGATGGAATCAAAGTCTCACAGTGCGTAATGCAAATAAATCTTTTCCAACCAAATACAATTAAGCATTAAGCATACATCTATTATAGTTAACATCACAAGCTTTGCAACTGAACGATGAAGAAAAAAATTGTTCAAAACAAAAGCTACGAAAACTCATATGATTATAAACAGTGCAAAGTGTGAGAGGTGCGTAGCCAGAAATTCGCAATTGAGGGTCTGTTTCGGGGGTCTGGGGGCTGAGCCCCCAGCGCTTGAAAATTTTGCATTTTTTTTAAAAAATAACTTAGTTTTAGGGCTATATTGATAAAAAATAATGCTTTTAAAGCATGGCATAGAAATTGGTAGTGTAAACCCGATTAAACTGTTTGCATAAACGGGCTATGCGGAAGGTGGCTAATAGTAAAATTTTAGCTCTCTTGCTTACATGCTGGTAAATCATAAAATCGTATAGTTTAGGAAAACTCTCACAATCTATTTCGTCTATATTTTACAGAGAAAAATAATTGGGAGGGGGGCTAACGGAAAAAATTTTGAGACAAGTGATTGATAATTAACTAATACTAAAAAGCCCACTACTATTCCTAAGTTTATAATATGCTTGTTGATGAAACCTATGTTTAGCATTTTTACACTAGCGATCAAAGTTGCTTGCTTGTTTTTGGACATTTTTCAAAGTTTTCATTGCTTTGTGAGTTTTGTTTTTGACAAATTTGCCACACCACCCTCTAAATTTATGTTTCAAAAGATGTTTTAAATCACTTTTTAGTCCATTCCAGAACAAAAACCAGGCTCAGAAGTGCTAAGAACGTGGTATTTTTCTTATTCTGCATTTTGGTTGACAGGCCAATGGGGGGGGGGCTATAACCCCCCTGCCTACGTTACTGAAAGTTACTCTAACTCGTAACACGGCATTCCAGAGTTTCAGTATTACATTTAGTTGCTTACATTGTTGCATTAGATAACAAAAAAGTTAGTTACTATATAATTAAATATTTCGTATTACTATGAGAGTAAAGAAGGAGCTTGTTCGTTTTGATTAATAAGACGATATTTCAAATGATATACGTCGGATCAATAGGGAGGATGGTTTAAACCCCCACCCCCCTGTGTACGCCTTTGCGCATAAGTGAGCTATGTGGGCGGTGTCTAATGGTAACATTTCAGTCCTCTAATTTACAAGCCGGTAAATCATAAAATTTTGATTTGAAAAACTCACAAGCATTTATATTCTGTAGTTTATAGAGTGAGACAGTTGGAGAAGGTGGAGGGGGGCGAATGGAACGAGATTTGAGTGGATTATTAATTAACTAATACTGAAACCCCATCTTTATATTTTTGATGAAGCCAATGATAAGCATTTTTAGCGGTTAAATTTGCTAATTTTGCCAATTTTTTAAAGTTGCTATTGGTTTGTAAGGTATATCTTTGACAAATCAACCCCCCCTAAGAAACTCTAAATGCTTCAAAAGTTGCTTTAAATCATGTTGGAGTCCGTGTCATTGCAAAAAAACAGGCTCAGAAGTGCTAAAAACGTGATATTTTCGTTATTGTGCATCTTAGTCGACAGACCAATATTTTGTTTCCCCTTTGATGTATTCTCCCTTAGCATGAACACAGCGTTTCATTCGGATTTTCACAAAAAAAAAGAACACGACAACGCTCTTAACATAAAAAAAACAATTAACATTGCCTTGAATTTTGATTTTGCTTTTTTAATTCGTGGTGAGTTTGCAGTTTTCCAATGCATGGACTGTCTCTTTGTCTTTGGGTCGTACTGGAAAATTTATCTCTCATCGCATGTACAGTAAGCACGCTGTCTAAAAATTTAGGGTTTTCTTCAATTTGGTTTGAAATGTCAGCGCAATCCTCTTGGCGTTTTTCTTTTTGATCGCTAGTTAAAAGCTTTGAAACATCTTGCGCACAGACCTTTGTCATATGCAGATTTTCATGCAGTACTTGCCACATTGTTTCTTTGTCAATGGACATCCTCTCTGCAATCAGTCGAATACTAAGCCGACGATCTTCTCGGACAATTTTTTCACTTTCTCGGTTATTGTAAGTGGTTTTTGATGTGGTTGGGCGTCGTAAACGTTCATCATCTTCAACTTCAGTTCGGCCTTCATGAAATCTTTTGTGCCATTCAAAACCACGGGTTCTTGACACGCATTCTTTGCCGTAAACTTCCATCAAAGCTTGAATGTTACCAAAAATTTCAAAGTTAATTCTTTGCTCAGTTTTAGAGTTAAACATTTTTCTGCGGCTGTAACAGAACTTCTTGCAACAATGAGCAATTTGCTGCTTCTGCAAGCCAAGGTTTTTTCCGACGCGCAAAAAACCGTGCACTTGCTTTCAACGTCAAGGTACCTAATTTGTTTAAAATATAACAGTAATTTTGCGTGTAACTTGTCAGAAATTGTCGCCTGCAGTTGTGCGCCTTCTTAACATCCCACTCACAGAAAAAAACGTATTCGTATATATTTTTGCGACAAATTTTGATCCGATACGACTTAAAAATTTCTTTTTCTAAACTTGTAAAAGTACTCGTACTCGTACTCGTACTCGAACTTTTTTACGGTACTCGTACTCGAGTACATTTTTCAATATCAGTACTCGTACTCGTACTCGAAGTTTTTTGCGGTACTCGTACTCGTACTCGTACTCGGAAGTTGAGTACTCGACTCCATCACTGATAACCACCATTTCCAACTTTTCGAGAAAATCGGCATTTAGTGTTTGATTAATTTAAACAATGTTCCTGATTGTAATTTTTTTTGATTTTTTGTCAGAAAGCATAGATTGGTCACAGAATTTTTATACAAAAAACAAAACTCAAAAATTTTGTTCCGTTCGCCCGCAAATGGACTTATTCCCTTTTTTTGTCCACTTTTTGAAAATTCTTGTTGTATTACGTCACTGTCTCTATTGTCTCGTATTGTCTCAATTGAATTTTTCAACTTTCGCATTCTACAAGATTGCAAAGTTGAATTCTCGTAAGTCAGTATTTCCTGTTTGATGTAATTACGTCAAGATGATGTCATTGATGACGTCACAATTGATTGCGTATTTGCGTTTGATTATGTTTTTTTTTCAAAAAAAAAAAAAAGATATCAGCAAAGGGAAGGAAATACGGCAATTATTCAAAACTTGAACATTATTAAGCCGGTATTACTCGTTCGAACGAAAAAAGTTTCGCATTTATTAGGATAACCGTTTCTTGAAAGCCAATGTGTAGAAAGAAAACCTTTTTTTATTCGAAAATAGCCAAAAATAATATAAAAATACAATAAAAATAACTAAAACGATCTAAAAATAGTTTAAAATTATGAACGTGCAAGCGAACCTTTATATTTGGTGCAAAACAAATGATGGATATGCTCGTCTGTTGCGATTGGGCGCCAAGCGTAGACCAGAACTTAACCCGGTCTACTGTGCGTAAAATCATGAACAAACGGGCGTATTTTTAGCTTTTTCAGACAGAAAATTTGTACCCAGGCGTGCCGCATTACCAGCGTACAATCTACACGTTGTTTAAAACAAGCAAAAAATACTACCTTACACTAATGCTTGTACGCACAATGTAGACCGGGCTTTAATGTGAAAACACTTGAAAGTCAATTATTAAGAAACCTCGGCCGCAATTTTTCATGCTTTGATTTTTTCAGTTTTGAATTTTCTTGCGTAAATTGCAAGCGCATGTTACTTGTAAGCCAACGTAAAACTAAGCAAAGTTTGTCCTCAAATTATTACCTCAGTTAGTAAATAACAATAATATATAGCGTGACAATGAAAATGATAAAAGGGCTCATTATTTTGATTCACAAATACAGTATATACTCGCTCGCCACGCTTTGCAGTATAGGCTCATTGCTGGGGCCTGATGGGTCCGTACTCCGTAGACAGACGAGTTGCTCAGACCGGTGATAACATATAACGTTTTAATTTATGGCAAAGACAAAAAAGTCTTCGGCTCACGGCATAGCCAACTTGAAGTAAAGCCAATGCTCGCTCCTATACGAACAATGCAAAAAATATTTAATACTACTAAGCAGACAAAATACTTAATGCTTGCCCATAATATGTGGGTGGAAAAGTACAACTGACACAAACCGCAAATTATTCCTGGTACATTCAGAAAGAAGGGCCTCAAAGTCATGGCCTAAACTTCTTAGGTCGTGGCTAATCACTTTTGAAACCCTGCTATTAGCAGCTGATGCAATTTCACAAAACGACTATAAATTTAGAAACTCTCCAACAAGCTAGAGCTAGGCTCTATTTAATGTTAAATAGAGAATGTAAATCCGGTCCGGGAAAAACAAGGTTAGTAAGAGTAACCATCTATTGTTCCATTTTTCAATAACAATTCACCTTTACCTCGCCAGTTTTACGCACGAAATACGGTACCTAAAAAAATCAGCAGGGGAAATGCTCATTGAACAAATTATTGAATTTCAATTGAGGGGACCTGGTCCCTTTGGCCGTACATGTACTCCTATAACTGGTTAATTTCATGAAAAAGCAAAAATCTCGAAGAAAAATCTTCGAGTGGATTATTACTTACCAAAATTTTGCAGTAGGCAATGCATGTACTTTACTTCCACCTACATGCGCCAAATCACTTACAATTATAATTTAACACCAAAATGCAAGATTTTACACGTGTTTTGGACTTAAATTGCAAGTAAAAGGAGGATTTAGCAATTTAATTTTTTCAATTGGCTTTCAAATGTTGAAAATCTAGTCTTTTTAAATGACTATGAACACGTGCTAAATATGATTCAATGGCATTAAAATAGCTTTTTTTTCCAAAACAGTACAAAAATCGCCCAACGGCTGCGATACGTTTGAGTTACATGCTCAACACGTCTCCCAATTAAGACATTTATGCTTTTTAACTTTGTTTACGCCCTCTCACTTTAGCAAAATCCTGGTTAAGTGCCTATAAACCACGGCTTTAGATCTTCCATTCTGCAATATCTTTGTACTTACAAAAAGTTTCTCTTTTGAAAATTTCTGATGACGTCATTGCATGTGATTTGTGGTTTGGGCCCCTCCCCAATCAAAAATCCTGGCTACGCCTATGCACGCCAGCATACTTTCGATTGTACACCAAGCGTGGACTAGAAAACTTAGCTCGGTCTGCTGTGCGTAAAATTGTGAACGAACGAGCGGATTTTTAGTTTTTCCAACAGCAAATCGGTACCCCGGCGTATCGCGTTACCACCGTACAATGTATAAGTTGATTAACCCAAACTACAGGTTCTACTGTACGTTCATTACGTAAATTTCAATCAAACGTTTGAAAACTAAACAGGCAGGGCTCAAGTGTGATGTTGGTAATTGCGTCAGTGTGATGTCATTGATGATGTCTCAAAAAGTAAAAAAATAGCGTATATTTAGCCATTCCGTTCATAGTTTGTCAAAAAAAAGGTTTATTTGAAGCTTTCGTGTTTTTTTTTTATATTCATTAAAAATGCAAAATCACTAACGCTACAAAGTTTTATTGCCTTTGGAGCTTTGAATTTGCTATCACTGCAAATACTCAATGACACACAAAAAATGTTTAAACGCAAACTCAACAACAATGCGAAAACTGCAACCGGAAAACACTAAACAAAAAACAAGCACGGTGTTAAATCAAGCGTACTGGTTCGTTTTAATAACTTTCACTAGCAGGTTTCAACAACAACGACAAAATCATGACTTATGAATAAAATCCAAACTTTTTATATTTACTTTTTGCTTGGGACTTCACCAAAGCAAAATGACGGAGGCGATTGAAGACCGTGAGGTGTGGCGGCTTAATCTCGAGTTGCTGCCCCCGCACCTTAATGGAAAAGATGGTAATAAAAAATGACGATGATGAAGGGTTTAGATAAGAATTAGGTTTGGAATAGTTTATGCGTTCTTGTAACCATGATAATTATGTGCTCTATTCTAAGATTTTCGCTACGTCCATCCGAGAGACCCCTAATGGTTGATTAAAAAATTATTTAAAAAAAAGGCAGGATTGCAACAAATACCGCTAAAAAGAAATGCCAATATCTTACGATGTAAGTTGAAGACAAAGAATTCTGATTCGCCTCAAAAATTAAACAAAAAAATGCCACTTTGTTTGGCAATTGCTCTTTTAAATTTCATGGTTATCGCGTTCGGCTCCAAGATCCACTGAAAAATCGCTTGTGGGCAGCTTTTTCCAAAATGCAGCTTTTCCGGGTGGCATGTGTGGTACTAGGACTTTGACAAAGGCATCCTTTTTTTTGGTGTTCATTTCCCTTTCTTTGAGGATTGAAGGTGGAAGAGTGGAAGCTTCTTGGTGTCGTGAAACAAATTCTTCTTCAAAGTAAACTTTTTGCTGGTGATTGGCCTTGAAAAAGAGCTTCCTGGAATTTTTGGCAACTTTGACAGCTTTCAAGGAGGAAATTTTGGGCATATTTTTAGATTTTATGTGAAAATCTCTAAATTGGTAAATGTGTAGTGGTCTCATGTTGATGACTCTTATAAAAATAACTTTTAAAAATATACAGAGAAATTAATGTGTTGTAGACAGGATAACAGCTTTAGAGACACAACCAAAATTATGACAGCCTAATTGAGCTTTAATATAAATGCTGGAAATAATCTATGAAATAGAATTTTCCATATACTTATTATTAATATTTCCAGAGTTATAATGATAAAGGAAAAAGTTTTAACGCGAAGAGGGATAGATTCGTAGCTAAAAGAGGACCAGGCGTGACTGAGCCCACTCGAAACATTTTCACGTGGATGTAATTGGCAATTAGGATACCTTGGGACCTGCCTGAATTTCTTTGTTTCCGCCTACAAGCCTGCTACGGCTTTTAGCTGTTGGAGAGGCACCAGTAAACCAGGATATATATCCAGCTAGGTAGCCAGGGGGGAAATGCCCCCCAAATAATTTCAATTGAACGTCATTTTTTGCACAATTTCATGCAACATATGTAAGTGGAGTAGTTAAATCCGTTACTTTGCTCCCCAAAAATTTACTTTGCTCCCTCAAATGATGTCACGTAAATGTCATTCTAACGCAAAAAATGTCAATTCTATGTAAAATTAGCTTTAAACTCCGTGAAGACCTTTTTTCTCTTTTGGTCTTCACCTAGTTTTGTTGGCAAAATCAGCTTTTATTTTTCCGTGAAGACCTTTTTTTTGAGATCGCCCGCTGCGAGAAGACATTGCCCCCCCAAGTATTCGCTTTCTCCCAAAAAATTCCGTTCTGGCTATGTGCCTGTATATATCACAAGCTAGTCCAGGAATGAAGCCTAATCAAGCGCTTGAAACTGTTTATTTTTTTTAATATTTGCATAAAACTATTTTTCTGGTAGTATAATCGTCTTCACCATACAACCTAAGGTGCGAGTCGTATTAGCAGACAAGTTCTCTTTTTATATTGATTCACTCCTCAATCAATCCTTTCTAATGGTTCAGTTTGGACTATACCCTTTCAAAAAGCACATCATTGTAAAAAAACGCTGACTTAGTTTAGTGGTATCAGAAAAAAAGAAATTACACTGAATTAGAATATAGCCATTACCGGTACTACGGCCTAAATCTTTAAAGGAAATGTACCAGTTCTCCATCGAGAATTAGCACCCCCTTCAAAATCCCACCACCATGTACGTCGAGACCGCCCTATGTATCTGTTTAACTTGGCGAAAGATCAATTAAATCAAAAATCAAATCTTTCATTATACTCGCTGTATTACGCCGAAGCGTGTAACGAGTTTGCGGGACCCATCTCCACGTCATTGCGCCCAGTCAACACAACTCGATCTTTCGAAGAAATGTTGCAGGGGTGGCGAGCCGTTGGCAACCTGTGTCTGATTTGACCGGCCCGAGATTTGAACCTCAGACCTCCCCCTCCAGAGACGAACGCGTTACCGCTCGACCAACTGGCCGGTCTTGGCGAAAGATAATGGTTGAAATAAACTAAAGACCTTTTTTTTGGTCATCATCCTCCAATTTGGATAGAAAAACTTCTGCAGTAAATGGGATGCGAAGATCTTTTTTATACCTTGGTCTTCGCCATCGATTCGGATGGGATTGACGGAGGTTTTGAAGTTAAGATTTTTTAGTCCCAGAATGCATCTGGGTAATGCCCCAATTGCATTCCCCTATCCAACATTTTACAGCGCTGGTGCTGGGTACCGGTATATCCTAAGCTTCGAAGGTAACTTTTCTCCTCTACAACGATCTAGAGCTAAGCTCTATTCAATGTTAAATACCGTACGGTATCACTAACTTAACTCATCCGTTTAAATCTTCGGCACTTTTTTTTTCTGCACTCACCATTATAATCCCTTTTACAGTTTCTTACTACTTCACATGGCGTAATAAACTCTGCATTTTTATTCTGTTTAATCTAAATCAAATCAAATAAATCTAATCTGCCATTATACTCGCTGTATTACTCCGAAGCGTGTAGCGAATTTGCGAGGCCCATCTCCGCGTCATTGCGCCCGGGCAACACAGCTCCTTTTGGAGAAATGTTAGCAGCGGTGGAGAGCCGTTGGCAACACTGTGTTCGATTTGACCGGTTCGAGATTTGATCCTCAAACCTCCCGCTCCAGAGACGAACGCGTTACCGCTCGACCAACTGGCCGGTTCTAAAAACTTTAATGTCCTCTGCACTATGCCCAGCTCATTGCAAGCAGCCGAGTTTGCAAAATCAGCCATTTTAGTTTTCTAATATGTAATTTGAGAAAACTCATTGTTTCGTGTGTGATAAACAGTAGCGAACAATCACAATAGGAGTTAAAATGTTTTACAATCAAACTTTCACAAATTTTACTCGCTTTTTGTACAAAGTGGAGTTACGCCTTTTTTCCATCGTTAATATCTATAGATTGGTAAGGAGTTCAGACTTGAAAATCGGACACAAGATGCAGACGGGTATAAACGTTCAAAAAATGCAAAAAAACACAAATTGAAAATTTTGGAGTTATTGCCTTTTACCAAATCACGGCAGTAGGTGTTAGCATAATTGGAGGATCCCTATAGTATGGCATTCTCGAAGTTTTTCAAATTAGATTTTGAAATTTTCAATTGTCTTTAAGTTTGAGTCGTTAAAAATATTGAAGGACCAATTGGGGAGGACTCCCCAATTTTGGGACCTGAAATTAGTCATATTATATGTTTCCTTTATATTTACTTATTCTAAAAGTTTCATGTGTCTAGCTTGAATGGTTGAAAAGTTTGGACTTAGGAAGACCCAACTGAAAGACCCCCTATTTTGGTACCCCCCAATTTTTTTCATATAATAACTTTCTATTATATTTATCTCTCCTGAAAGTTTCATGTGTGTAGCTTTAGTGGATAAAAATTTTTAATTTTGGCAGCCTCGTTCAGGGAGAACCCCCCATTGTGATACTCCCAAATTTTGTCAAATTTGATCTTTCCTTTGTATTTACTTGCCTTAAACATTCCATGTGTCTAGCTTGAAAAGTTTAAAAATTGGAATTTTGGAGGGCCCGTTTGGAAGGAATCCCATCTTGGCACCTCCCATTTTTTATGTTTTACTTATTTTCAATGCCTACCCATTCTGAGAATTTGACTTACTGTATCTAGCTTCAACAATTCAAAAGTTCAAAATTTTCGAACTCCGATTTGAGGGGAATTTCCCAAACGTAACACCCCCGATTTCAGGCAGGCATTAGTAGTTTTGGATATCTATAATAGTTTACAGAATGATCCATCTTTGATTTGCGGTTTGTAAGTACTTAACAGATAAATAGTGATAAAAAAAAGAGTAAAAATTGTATCCAAGGCTGAATAAACGTACATAAAGATAAGAAAGGGGGTATGTAATGTGTTCAAAAACTACAAACTTTTTTTCACAAAGATTAGTAGTTATACCGAGATATAACGATTCATAATTGTCCACTTTTTGCCAATTTTTGGCCTCTAAAATCGCGATCACGTGACTGGGCACCCTCAAACGCGGTACACAGGTAGCCTCTATCTGCACCCATGTTGTGTTCAAATTTCAGCTTTCTACATTCAGCCATTTTGTAGTTATAAGCGAATTAACAAATTTTTGACAAAAAAAAGCCGTTTTTTCTCGGTTTTAAGGTTTCTAAATCACAATCAAGTGACGTAAGATCCTCAAAATCGGCATACTTGACGCTTTCAATTAGTGTCAGATTTTATCTAAAATTCAACTTTTCACGTTTAACCATTTTGTAATTACAAACAAATTAATTAATTTCGATGCTCATCTCTCAAAACAGTTGAGTAAAAACGAAGGTCCTAAGAGGGCACGCGCAAAGTCCCAATAAACTACGCAATGGAAAAGACGGTTTCACATTTTCCAAAAACTTTGAAACACTCACAAAAAAAAAAGGAAAATCACTTAAGCGTGTTGAATCTGACTGCTTTCCTTTTGGTGTTTTAGACTCTTCCCTTGCCTTCATTCCTTTCTTGTCGTTCATAACGCAGTCGTACACTAATGCAACAGTTTCGGGGATCATGTTTGTGTCCATAATAGGCGTTTTTGAATATGCATAATCTCTTGCAATCAAGAGTAATGACCGCGCAAGACTTAGCTCCATCAAGCTGGTGCTAGAAGTAAAGCCGTAGTATTCTTATCGTAACAAACTTGGAGGTCGTCAAGCACTAGTGCTGATAATGTCAGCTTAGAGTTTAGACGAATTAGAGCAATAGTTCGGTGATAACAATAACGCATAAATTTCTTTGCTAAAACGATACCGTTTTTTGTCATTCTGCTTAACCAATGCTTTTATTTTCGTGTTTTCGACATCACAAAATTTAAATGCAATAACTCTAAATCAAGCTTTCACTAGGAAATTCTAAGGATAGATGTTACAGCGAAAAATACCTACGCTAATTAAACACATTTAAAATACTTACCGAATTCCTCGAAAAATAGTTTATCATGCGAACGTAAAAAAAGCATATGCATGTTTTGTATATCCGCTAAAACTGTGTTTCTGTTATCAAAAGTGTACGGTACACCCCGCTGACAGATTAACCTATTAATCCCAAATACTATCAACAATTCAACAACATAAAACTTTAATTTTTTTGAATAAGTCAATTGTGATGTTTTTGACGATTGCGGGCCAGAGTTTTGATGTTTAATCGTTTACGTGCCATCTGGCCTAAGGGCTACCAACGCGGAAGTCCAGGAAAGAGCCACCTGTCGTCGTTGTGGTGGCTTTTCTGTAGGCGTCCGCGTTGGTAGCCTATAGGCCAGATGACACGTAAACGATTAAATAATATTGTACTTTAGCTTACTATGTTGTACCATGGTAAATATACCGCATATTGTAATTGCAAATAACGTGACCGTTTTTTTTTATTAATCCATTTGATTTTTGATTTGTTTATTTGATATTATCAACCGAATTCAATCCTTTCAAAGGCACTTTTCTATTTTTAATACCTTAGGTTTATAATGGAAACAAGAAATGAAAAGAATTTCCGACGTAATTCTTTGTTGTTTTTTGTGAAGATTCAACACAAAATTCTCCTAAATGCAAATACAGAAACGGTTTTAGAAGCATTACTAAAAATTTACAAAACCTAAAAATATATCGACAAATATTGCTGAAATTCTACAAGCATTGTAGGAATTTATTTCTGACTAAAAGATACTGTTTGATGTACCACATATTTTGGGTAAAATTAAGAATAACAGTATTGATACGATCAGCAAATGCCATTTTCATAAATCGCCTGTTGCAAAGCAAAAAGATGTGCTGGGACGGTGGTAATTCTTGTCTTAACGTGACTAGTTAATCACATCGATTGAACTATGTAGACTTTAGTCAAAAGCAGCTCCATAGTTGTACTGCAACATGTCACATTGCAATCTTGAGCAACTGGAGCATTGATACTGCAAAAAGTCCGCACAATTTCAATAATGTAGCAATTACACGATCCACGTGAGTAATACTGAAACAGGAAGAGTCATTTAACAATGGTTTTTATCACACATTCTAAACTTATTCAAAAACAACTTCTTGCAAAATGGCCACGCAAATGCAAAAAGTTTAGTTTTCTGCACGCATCATATCAACTTTGCTGCAATGCTGATTTTTGTTTATATGACCGCACAAAAATGGTCTCAGTTTTCACAACCCAAAAATATTAAACATTTGCAACACACTTGACACTGCACGAACATTTGCACAAGCAAAACAACCAACTTAATTGACACCAGAAACACAATAGAAGAAGAATGGTCATTGCTATCCGCATGTCTTGGTCTTCATGCTATTCATACGTGACCAACTGTAACGATTTTAAAGGCTTTGCATGTAGTTCTTGCGTATAGGCCGTGGCTTTTTCTGCACCTGTCGTCAGTTATTGCGTAAAACCAGTGGTATTGTTTGTCAAGAAACAAAGAAAACATAAAATTTTTGTGCGACCAAGTGGAAAAACTTCGTTGATTATAACAAAGATTTAATGTGTTTTGTGACATTTCTTGGTCCCACGATCAAAAATTTGTCCAAAGCATCTAAAATATACTTTGATTGAATGCGACGAATAAAAGCGAGCAGACAGCGTCAAAAAATTTGATTTTAGCTTGGTTAAGTGCTGTTCGAAACTGTTCGATGCTGTTCGACACCTTCACGTCTAAACGCCCTTTGTACACAGCGCGAACGCGAACGAGAAGGCGACGTTCGCGGAAAAAAGGTCTTAATAAAATAAATAGACTTACTCGTTTGTACAGAACGCGAACGGGAACACAAACGAAATTCAGTTCGCATGGAAAACCGCCTAGATTACTTCCAGAGCGAATTTTTAGTCGGCGTTCGCGAGGGCTTTTGTGTTCAACCAATCAGCGCTCTCAATTTAGGCTACGTCACTACGTATAATACGTCACTGCACAGCGAGACAAACAAAACACTGTAATGTAATGCTACACAGCTATGAAGTAATATATGCGGGCATAGAAAGTTGTCGAAAAAATTTTCTCAAAATTTATCGGCGTTCTATTTACTGTAATAAAGATTTTACATTGTATAAAGTTTGAAATTAATTTCAACCGGCCGACCGCTCGTTTTCTCGACTGCTGAAATTATAATCAAACGACTGCGCTAACGTCGAGGTTACTCTTTCGGTAAAACGTAAAAACTTTTTAATCGTTATTATAATATCATTTTTGTTGTTTTTCAGATAAATAAACCATGTCGGTCTAGATATCAATAATCGAGTACAACCTTTTTTTTTTCTGTATAAGAACCAAAAAATTTAGTTCGAGGGTGACGATTTTTAAATGTTCACAAATTTTAACTTCATTTGTCCTTAAATTTCATTGGAGTGAGACAAGCTAATTTTTGCTTAATTAAACGTTTCTTTTTGTTAACAAAACAGTATAATCCAAAGGCTATGATTGTTGAAACATGGTTACCATTTTGTTACGATACGCTACTGTAAATAGAAGGTATCGTTTTTGCTTTTTTTAAAATTTGGCTGGTATGTTTATTGAAATGTTTCTATAAAAAATCAGTTATGACATCAAACAAATAAGGAATTTAGGAACATGGTAAATGGACTTCTTGAATGCTTTATTCAAAAACAATAATAAATGATTCTATTTTAATGAGATTGACTATGGTTTAAAGAAATTAACTTAAACGTCGCGATAGTGACAATGGTTTACGAAATTAATCAAAAGGTCTCAATAAACACGTTCTACAGTATTTTGGCTGAATTGTTTTTGATTAAATAAAGAATTGTTCTCTTTAATGAAATATATGAGCTGTTTTCATTTCTTAAATGGCGTTAAATCCAAACAGTGATTGCTCTCCAGTAAATAGTTCGTTTTTTTAAAATGACGTCAGTTAAAATATTCTCAAAATTGATCAGGGTAAAAATTTCAAATAGGTTTCAACTTCTGCCACATGGTAGAATTCGCCGTGACAAACAAACCGTCTTTGTAATCAATAAATAGTTTGTGAATTATAAAAATTTACATGAGCAATTATTGATCAAGTTTTAACATAAAACATATTGCGGTTTTCACGCGGAAAACCGCTTTCGATTAGAACAGCAATTCGCGCGGAAAATCACCTGTTTTTCGTGTATAGTTCGAGTTCGGGTTTGGGTTCGCGTTCGCACTCTGCCTAAACGGGCCTTAATGCGACTTTTTTGTTCAATAAGTTTAATATCAATATAGAGTTACATGAGTTGGCGCACAAAGATATTACACAAATCTGCATTAATGACGTCGGAAGAGGGGCTTTGCATATGACTTCTCCAACGGATTTCCCGACTTATTTGACGCAATATTTTCATCACTTCACGTTTTCTGAATCAAAACCGAGTACCTAAGCATTTGCTGATGATGAAACTAATCATTTGCGACTGTGACTAAGTAATTTTCCATGCCTTTAAGTGACTAAACCAAGCGTTTTATTGAAACAGCGCAGCTAAACCAAAAGTTTTATGCATTTTTTTTTCATGTTGGA
Organism: Trididemnum nubilum; assembly: GCA_963965965.1. NCBI lineage: Eukaryota > Metazoa > Chordata > Ascidiacea > Aplousobranchia > Didemnidae > Trididemnum > Trididemnum nubilum. The sequence goes on from OZ014487.1 coordinate 19,101,502, forward strand.
GGTGATGCCATCACACACTGGTATTCAGAAAGCCGCCGTCTTTAAACTCAATAAAAAAGTTCGAATTTCAGATTTCTTCGTTTAACTGTTTTTTTGTCTTTAGCGAAAAAGCATGATATTATTATTTAGTGGTATAATCGCCAAAGGTCCCAAACACCACGGTCCAGCTTACGGAACAAAAGGCAGCAAACTCATTCATTATCTCTTTATTTATTTTATTTGCTATTTTTATTTGTCGGAACTATCAATCGAAACAAATAAACGGCAGAAAGAAAACGTCAATACGAACTTCTGCGACAGAGTGGTTGCGAAGGGAGCGCTAGTTCTTCAAGTTGGTAGCCATTACCCTATCCGTCACGTTAATGTCATATAAGTAATACTGTATAAGACGCTGCAAAATATGATGAGGCAGATTTCTCAAATACTGCTGTACTGCAATAACAGCTGCATTAGAAAAAAAATCTGATGCAATCGTTTCGGTTTTGCTGTAATACTGTAACCCTGTCAACAAAGTTTGTTTCTCTTCGAGGAAGCTACTGTACTTATGGGCAGAGGTGTAAGAAAGGCCGGGCTTTGCATGTCAGGTTCGGGCTTGAAGTTGAAAAAATTTTGGGCCTGAAACGTGCTTTTTGTCTAAGGTGCACAAAAATATAATCAAAATAACCGCTTACGTCTTTGTACAATTACAATTTAGACCTAACTTAACTTTCGGCTTTTTACGGGCATGATTTGGGCTTCAAATTAGTTTTCGGGTTCGGGCTGATATTTTCTGGTTCTGGCCGGGTTCGGGCCTGAACTAGTCGGCCCGTTTACAACTCTGCTTATGGGGAACCTTGTAAAGGTGCGTGATTTCCTTTCTTTCCTAAAATAATCTTTTGCTATAAATACATTGAGTTTCACAGTTTGCTTTATTATAATCAATAACTATGATTGATGGTAAGCCTAATAGCGCATGCCCCCCAAAAAAATGCGATGATTTTTTTGCGATAACTTTAATATTTGTAATTGCGTGGGCGTTTTAGCCGATGATTCTAGCAGTTATTAATATATTTAGCCAAAATCACAAAATAAAAATGCTTTGCGGTATCTCGGTCGTTACTTCGTGAGTAGGAAGCGCAATGTTTACGTGATTCTAACCGGAATGTCCCAATTATCAAAACATCACAACCAATGACAGTCATTTTCTTCCCTTTCAGCATCTTTTTTAGCACAGGAGAAAATTTTAATAAAATCTTACACATTCTTCTCAGGAATTAATCAGTTTAAAATGTGTTTTGGTTCAACAGTTCTGCTTAAATTTCAAACGATAAAGTAACATTTTAAAATTATTGCACATATTTTGAGGGAAAACTAAGATGTGTTTTCGTGAAAGGATTTTTCTTAAATCTTCATGAGGTGTAAAATTCAGCCATTTTAATTGTATTTAGACTATTATTACCAAGCTCTTTGAAATGCGAATTGAAAACGAATTTTATATTTTGATATCTGACTGAAAAATCTTGCTGAAGATGTTAGTATTGCCTTATACTACTTCGTCTCAGATGGCTTTCAGTCCACACCCTGCATTGGTCAATTACTTTATTTCTATGCCCTGCTCGATTCGACTAGGCTTTATACCAAAGCTACTCAACTAAGGAACCGCGGTCCACACCAGGACCTCCGGAGTGCTAAATTCTGATCTCCACACTTTCTGAATTTGCTCTGGGGGTGCGAGAAGGGACTTCTTTGGGTGGGAACTTGTTTAATTAAATCCGGGAGCTAAGCTCAAATCAAATTGGTATGAAGACCTTTTTTTGGTCTTCAATTGATTCCGGAGACAAAACCCGTCCCGAATTGCAGTGAAGATCTTTTCTTTTTCTTTGGACTGGACCCAACGAATTTTCATCTTCTGTATCTAGACCTTTGCTGAAACTAGTTGAGTGTCCCTGCTTTATACCATTCATATAGAGAACAAGGTTTTAAAAAATAGACTGAAGTTTCGCTGTATAAACGTCGAAATATTTAGACTTACGGGATGGGTAAACCAGTGGAGCTATTGGAATTTTGAAGAAACGGGACCTACAAGAATTATTGGAAAATTGCAAACTGTTTGTTCTAGTCATAAATGTAGGAAATCTACGCAGGCAATTTTTGACAACCGGATCTTTAATGTTCGCTAACAGTGTGTGCGAACCAGATGGCTATTTATTACCACTATTGAAAACGCTGTAACTAATCAAATCTTTGCGCAAAACCGCGTCCGTATTTTCAAGTGGATCATCTTCAAACTTCATTGGTTGGTGGCAAAATGCTGAAGATCAGGATTGTCTATTTGTGCAAAAAAAGTTAAAATTATTTTCGAGTGAAAATCCATATGTTGAGGGCGAAATAACTTTGCTATTGCATTCCACTACATCGTTTATTTTGGTTACTTTTTTGGTTTGTATGCACACAACATTCGCGATTGTTATGACACCCTTCTTTAAGCTAAAGTAGAATGCTCAAGTGCCCAATAAGAAATTTTTCATTCACGACAAAATTATAAGAATTGTCATTTAGTAGCTAAAATAAACAACTTAATAATCGTTTCAATATTAACTTATCATGGCAAAATGATAATTTAATACTAACAGGTAATATTCACAGGTGGCTTTTCTCAAAACATTAATCTATAAAAAATTACTGACCAAATTTGCTTAATGTTCTTTCCCTTTTGTATTCACAATAAACGATTGTTTATAACCAAAATTCCTAGCACGGTGAGACTTTTCTCTGTGACCAATAACTTGATCTTGTTGCCAAACAAACAAAATATATTCTTCAGAATTCAATGTCTTTGTTATGTTGCCTACAAGATTTAAACTGTTTTGAAACAAACGACCTTATATTTCATAAGAAATGTTTTTTCAGTTTTTTTTTTTTTTATTTGATTTGCAACACTGTTTGATGGTCTGAAATTGTTGCAGTATTACAAAACAAAATAATGATTTAAACATTAACAGAAGTTTATTTGTCTCCACTTGCCTCAAAAACACACTAAAAGAAAATAACACAAAACAAAAGCCAAAAGGATTTGTCATAAAAATTTTGAACAAGAATGAACAGGAATTTTTCATAACAAAAAATACACTATAAATATTGTACATAACTTTGCTTTCGTATTTCTTTTTGATTATTTAAGTGTTTTTTATGTCAAACGTGATGAAAAAGAAAATAAAAACGTACAGTATTCTTTGTCACACTAAGTGATATTTTTGTGCTCATTTTGTGAATTAAGAAGTCTAGTTCAAAATCGAGGTTTATTAATAGTCTATTGGTTCTGCTTTAAATTTTTGTCGGGTTACTCTTAAAACCCAAACCCAAATTATGGTTGCCAAATAGTGTGGTTTTCAGTTTGCAATAACTTCTGTTTTTGTTTTCGTGCCTTTGCGTCAAAAATATTACAGAAGTTATGTTGTTTTCGCTCTTTTATCTAAGTAGTAAGCTTGGTGAATTTAGCTTTCATTTTAGCATGAATTTCATTTTAGATATATCTAAGCACTTTATTCGAAGAATGATTTGGCAAGTTTAGCAAGATTGTAGCAAGAAACTTTAAAAAGTATTTTCATCAATAAAGTTTTTCAAGTTGTCCTGGAACAAGCTTTTCTGAAACATATTTCTCTGATGTTTTTTCTTCGAGGCGTGTTTTTTCCCAGCTTGTTGGTCGGTAATCCATTTTTTCTGGTTCTCGCTTGTTGGTTTCGTATTCTGAAAACTCTAGCTAATACGCGAGAAAGTTCATGAAAAAGCAAATTATATAAGATTTTTCGATAATTCAACGTACGTGATAAATTGACATTGGCAGTTTCTTATCACAAATTATTTCCGCGATTATTATGCAATGCACATCTCCTTGACGATGAATCACCCTGAAACATTTTGCACCAATTTTTCTGCCTGATTAAGCGATTAATCTATAGTGCGTTTCATAACCATGCAGTGAACAATAAAAATTGGTTGAACAGTTTTTGCGAAAATCAATTTTTGATCAATTTTAAACTTTAAAATTGTCCAAAACAAATAAAACAGTGGAAAGTTTTTATTTTTATGCAGTCATAATGCGAAGTGTCTGAATTTTTGCCCCCTTATGGATGAGACTTGGTTATATTCTCAATTCTTCCTCCAATTGTCAAATAACGTCGTTTCATGTAGTAAACAATTCTTTTCTTAAAGTAATGGTTTTGCGGCTTTGTCGACGTTGTTCGAGACCTTTATTCATACAGGGAGATGCTGCTTTGGACAGTCATGAAATACAATCATTCAAAACAACAAGAAAGTGCATGTTGATTGCGGCGTTATTTTGCCACTATGTTACACTACATCTACCGAGCAAATATTCTACGCTCAGTGAACAGAAAACGGGGGAATATTTTGTTGTCTTAATATTTAATCATGATGTCTTTTTTGTAAATGTTTATCTGTTTAATATCAATGAAACGACCGAAACAAAATTCCTCGGCGTTTGCACACGTTTTTGAGTAAAACAATCGATTAGTTGTTCTAATTGCATAACACGCAATACTTTTAATTACAAAATAGACAAAAAAGGACTTATTAGTAGTTTATTCCAAGCAGTGACAAAAAATGACAAAATTGTGGTCAAAGTTTCCCTTACAAACTTTTTTGTTTTTTGTGTAACTGATTAAAACGGGTGGATTTTGCATGCTCAAAAGGAGAAAATAGTTACTAAAAAATTGAAAGACAAAGAAGCACAACCCTGGTGTTATTGTAAGCTGGTACGTTATCCTAATTATGTTGAGGTTATCGCTAATTAAAATCATCGTAATGAGCCAGACAAAAAATCACATTTTTTATCAAAAAAAAAAAAAAAAAATTAATACAGACCTACAGTTTCATAATAACATCGCAACAACATTTTTTTAACAAAGCTTTCGAGGGTCTTATTTAGGGCTTTGTTCTCATTCCAAAACTCCTTAAATTGTGGTCATGGTTTTTGCAAATATTTATGTTTTTTTCCGTTACCAGTATCTCTTTTTCCGTTATCGGTATTCAATTAATTAAAAAGCTATATTTGACATACTACTGTATAAAGTTTCAATAATCAGAGTTTTTACGTAGCTTCCATCTACAACCTATTTTTCAAACCTGTTTTTTTAACTCCAAAATTTGCATGTCATTACTCTAAAACTTACCACCAAAACTTACAAATAAATGCATGGGAGTGAGTATTTCACCGAAAATTTTCAAGTTGAAAAGAGTGAAACGAAAATGAGGAAAATTTAATCGAGCCTATTTCATTTTCTTTTTAACGGTCAAGATCAGGACTTGAGATTGGGATAGGATTGGGGGTAGTTTTAAAGTGAAGATTTGAGCTTGGTTTAGAGTTGAGTCAGAATTAAGTAAAAAGTATAGATAAAAAATTTCTAAAGAATTCGTCTCTTCCTAAATTCATTGCCAGTAGTTGCTTCGCAACATCAGTGGCACTGCTTTTAATAAGCCTTACTTATCTCGATATTACCGTACATTCCCCCCATCTCATTTGGATATTGTTTTAAAATCCAAACAATTCTATAACCGGGATTGTCATACTCTCAAACAATTATGCTCAATCGTTTTTTGAGGTTTTTTTTTCCTAACCGCTGTGTAGAAAGTTAAATAATAGCAGGATTGTCAATATTTCATTAGAACAAAAACGCAGTGATTACGTCAGGATTTTGAGCTTTGACTTTCAAAAATCTACCAGATTTAGAAATATTTTCATTTTTTAGTTTAAAAAGGCTTGGAAACCCTAATTTCGTTTCATGTGACGACCTTGAACATTTTGATTTTCTCAGAAATTTCTTGCTTGGAAGCTCTGATATTATCTCAACAGGTCACTTTCAAGGGTCAAAATATTGTAAGTTGTTCCGTAGAAAAGAGACAATTTTTGCCTTCGGCCAAATCAAAGAGTTATAACTTAAGTTTGATTTTGCACAATGTGGGTTAAGGTGCTTGTGCTATGGTTAACAAACAAAATAAATACACAAACACAAACGATATACAAAAACAGTTATGAAAGATTGCTACAGACATTGTAAGTCTAGAGAAAATACCCAATTGACGTAGATATAAATTGATGTGTTAAAGTAATAGCAAAAGTGAAAAAGGTACAAAATAAACCGGAAGAAAATTTCCAAGAAAACATGCAAGAAAAAGAAATAAATGTCCGCTCGAGTTCAGTTTGAATTTTAGCAGCATAAATTCGTTGGCTTTTCTCCGCAAAGTCGCCGTGATATTTCATCAAGTCAACTTTTAACGATTGTCGCGGTTTGTTAATATCGAAAACATCAAAAACAACATTAACTCGATACCAGCACACAACACACAAACAAACAACAGTGAGGCTTGCATAGGAAACTATAAACCTGCAATTCGTGAATATCTACTTGAATCGACAACACTTTCTCAGTGCTCAAATTTTTAATATGTTTCTATCTTATCTTTAGCTTTTACATATGTACAGAAACTGAGTTTTGATATTATCAGAAAATGCAACGTTAAAACATTGCATGACGCTTACAGAGGTGAGTTCAGCCAAAGCGGTTACATACTTTCTTACATAACGGAAAATTATGAAACATAGAGACACGAATAAAACTATTTTTTATAGTGCTGAATATTAAATCTCAGTGACATAGGATAATAAATTGATGGGATCGTTCAAAGATTGTGCATATAGCTCATATTGCAAATGCAATTTCTGGCGAGATTTGACTCCTGCTTTCATATTTAAAAGGCTGTTGTAATAGTTTGAGTGAACAGAAAAAAAAGTTTGATTTTTAGACTCACAAGTTCCAAATGCGTCAAGATTTCAGATAAAGAAGAAGATATTGGTATTAATAGGCAAAAAAAGCGGTGTTTGGTAGGAGCGGCCATGGGTCGAGCGGTAAGCTGGTTCGTTTTTTGGAGCGGGAAGTCTAAGTTTCAAATTTCGAACCAATCAAATTGTGCAGTGCTGCCAACAGCTCGCTACTGCTGCGACATTTCTTCGAAAGGAATAGTGTTGCTCGGGTGCAATGACACGGAGATGTGCACGAAAACTCGTTACACGCTTCGGCGTGATTTAGTGAGTATAATGAGGGTTTGGTTTTTTGATTTTTTTTTCTTTTTTGCTTTTTGTTTTGAAAAATGGTAGGCTAAATCTTAAAAGCAAAACAAAAAACTATGGTAGCTGGAAAAATGCTTCAAAAATTGTTTTTATTTGCTTTTATTGTTTTTTGTTTTTGTTTGAAATTACTCATGAAAAGCGTGAGATGAAAACAGGAAGAATACCATCGCGCTTGTTTTTGTAGCCATCGCGAATAGTGTCAGAAATATTGCGCAAATATTAATAACGATGCTGGATGTGCATCTCACGCTTTCGCTATTTATTCCAGGGTGTTTTCCAAATTCACATTTTAGATTTTTGTGAAGATAAACCATAAGTTGAAAAAGGCTTGCTTTAGAAAGTTAAGAAGATTTCAGAGTAGATTACCACAGTATTAAAACATTAAAAAATAAAACCTATGAAACTCAACTGTCTGTTTCATCCATAAACGGGATCATCAGGGCAAACATAATTCAAATAGAATTTAAAAAAATATTGATGGAATTAGGAAAATGTTTTGGTAACACCTTTTTAATGTTTTTTTTTCAATTTCTTTTGCCATCGAAAAAACACTCTCAAATTTTTTTGCTTTAAATATAAAGCTTCAAAACGGAAAAAAAATTCATATCCCGTAAAATGTACTGGTTTAATCAAATTTTAAGATATTGTTTAAAGTTAAAGCCTGACAAATGTATCACTATTATAAGCTTCCGTAGTAATCCATAAAATGTGAATTGGTCTTGGCAAACTTTAAATGTTTTTTGAATAATTGAACCACAACCCGACTGCAGACATTTTTAGAATTTTTGATAGCAAAAAGGTCCAGTTTAGAAGGAGCCTAAGCACTAAAGCGTGTTTAAACGTTCTTGGTGATAGTGTTTTCAAAAACCTTCAACATTTGAATCAAACTGTGACTTAACAGTGCCACCTAACAACAGTAGTTTTGTAAAACATCGTCACTAATAGCGCTCTCGATCAAACGAAAAAAGTTTTGCTTGTGAACACCGGAATAACGCTAGATTTTACGTCAAAGTTACTGGGACTTTGCGTGAGCGCGTAAGTACCTTTGTTTTTGTTCGCAAATTTCGGCTAATGAGGATTGATTGGGTCATAAATCGCAAACGGTAAAACGTAGAAACTTAAAATATGGACTCAAAATGGGAATTAATGAAAGCGTCACGTGTGCCAATTTTGGGGATCTTAGATCACGTAAACGTAAATTAGACACAATCAAAAACATAAGAAATGCGATTTTTGTTTTGAAATTTTATTCATTCGCCTATAACTCAAAAACCACTGAACGGGCAGCTGAAATTTGCACACAATGTGGATGATTATAAATGGTTCATGCAAACCGAGTTTGGCGGCACCTAGTCACGTGACCAAAATGTTACAAGGCGAAAATGGCCAAAAGTGGACGATTCCGATGTTGATGGAAAAAGATTTGTGATTTTTGAGCACACTATCAACCGCCTGTCTTTTGGTTGTGTTTGTTTACCACAACTTGAATACTTTTTTTTCTTTTTTCTTACTTTTTTTTTCTTTTTCTTCTGCGGCTATTTACTTTTAAACCGCTGAGCGCACTGTATTTAAAGTTTGAGCGATTGAAGATATCAGAGAGGGTTGGTTCGGGAATGAAATTGGGTGTGCCAGGTTGGGGGATTTTCTGCAATCGGGCCCTCCAAAATTTTGAAGTTTTAAACCGTTACAACTAGATGAATCAAAATTTTGGAATAGGCAGACGTTAAAAATAAACTAAACCTAACAAAATTTAGGAGTTCAACAATGGGGATTTTTCCCCAAAAGTCAATCTTTTTAATCTTTCACGCTAGGCCCACAAAATTTTTAATGTATGCAAACATAAAAGAAAGATAAATTTTGACAAAATTTAGGGGTATCAAAATGGGGAGTTTCCCCCCAAATGAGGTCACCAAAATTGTAACTTTTTAACCACCCACGATTTTTGTTTTGGAATTTTGGTCTTAAATCGCAAACATAAAATTTTCAGAGTAGGCAAAAATAAAGATAAGATAAAATTTGACAAAATATGGGGATACCAAAATTGGGGATTCCCCTGAAACACGGTTGTTGAAATTTTGAACTTTTGAATCGTTGGAGCTAGATGGATCAAATTTATGGAATTGGTAGATAATAAAAATTAACCAAACCTAACAAAAATTATTGGTTTCAAAATGGAGGATTTTCCCTAAACGAGGCCCTCCAAAATTGTAACTTTTTAACCTTTTAAGCCAGACACATGAAAATTTTAAAATAATTAAACATAAAAGAAAGATACTATTTGGCAAAATTTAGGGGTAATAAAATGGGGGGTGCCCCTCAAACGAGGCCACCAAAATTTTAAACTTTTAAATCTTTGGAGCTAGATGGATCAAATTTTTGGTATAGACAGATAGAAAAAATAAACTAAACTTAACCAAAATTTGGGCTTCCAAGATGGGGATTTCCCCTAACGAGGCCCTCCAAACTTCAAACTTTTTAACCTTTTAAGCTGGATTCATGAAATTTTTAAGGTAACTGAACATAACAGAAAGATAAAATTGGACCGAACTTGGGGTCCGATATTGGAGGTCCCCTCCAAACGAGGCCGCCAAAATTCAAAACTTTTTAACCATACACGTGAGACAAATGAAAATTTTAGAGTTGACAATTATAAAGATAAGATATTTTTTGACAAAATTTGGGAGAACCAAAATAAGGGAATCTTCCTAAAACGAGGCAACCAAAATTCAAACTTTTAACCACTCACTCTAGACACATGAAATTTTTGAAATAGATGAATGAAAGTTAACGACAAAACATGACAAAATTTGGGGATACCACAATGAGGGTGTTTCTCTCAAACGGAGCCACCAAAATTCAAACTTTTTAACCACTCACGCTTGAGTTTTTAGGAATTTTCGCTTGAAATTTTCAGAATAGGCAAGTTCGAAGAAAAGATAAAATTGGACAAAATTTGGGGGTTCCAAAATAAAGAGATACTTACCAAACAAGAACGCTAAAATTCAACTTGAACCATTTACACTAGACTGATGAAATTTTCAGAATAGATAAATATCAAAAAAGGTAAAATTTGGAAGTACCACAATGGGGGTCCCCCTCAAACGACGATGTCAAAATTCCAACTTTTTAATTGTTTAAAAAGTTATCAGGACAGGCAAATATCAAGTTTTCAGGACAGGCAAATATCAAGAAAAAATAAAATTAATTTGAGGCACCAAAATCGGGAGTCCCTCAGTTGGATCCTTCAGAATTCAAATTTTTCAACCATTTCAAGCTGAACACATGAAACTTCCAGAATAGGTAAAAATAAAAGAAAAAGAAAATCAAAATAGGTAAATAAAATATGGCTTGGTTTCACATTTGGAGAGTCCTCCTCCAACAAGTCCTTCAAAATTTTTAACCATTCAAGCTAGACAAATAACATTTTCAATATAGATAAAAATACATATGAAAATATATTCAGAATCTCATACTATAGGGGGCCTTCAATTATGTTGACACTTCCCCCCATTAACTACAAAATCTAAACGAATTAAATCTATTGGATAGGTCAATATAAATCAAAGATAGATACGAAAATTTGGTTGGCCGCATTGAGGAGACAATACCAAATGGACCTCTTAAAATTTTTAAATCTTAAATACGAAGTACTCAAGCAAGACATACCAAATTTTAAGAGTACCGGTAGGCTAATATTAGAAACAGATAAAACATGCCAAACTTGGTAATGCCACGTTGGACAATAATTAGCCCAAAAGATTGCGTTAATTAAAGGGCGTTTAAAAAACTGCGATGATTTACAAAGATATTCTTATCAACCTGTGCCAACTTGTGAGTGAAACATTAACTATAGGGAAAATAAAATTTGATTCTCCTCCATTTTTTGCACTTCGTCAAATTATACCACTCGAGAGTAAGGGCTATGTAGCAAAAGTATGAACGATTTAGTAAAAAACTTAAATAAATCGCTGTTTTAAATTTGTATAATTTTAGCGCTTTTTTATTCTAGTTTATGCTGTTGAGAAGGGAAACTTTAATTTCAAAACAACCGGTATACCAATACTATATGTTGAATCGCGATGCTAAAGAGCGTTTTCAAAATTGTACATGGCTGCAAGTTTCGTTGATGTAACGAAATTTGCTAGTGAGTTACAGGAATTTTAAAGATCGCTTTATATTATTTCAAAAGGAGTAAAAAACTATTTAAAAACTCGTAAAAAGTGCTGAGATTTGACGTTGTATTGTTGACTTCTATGCGAGCTTTTTGAATGACGTTACTCGATTATTTTTGATACCTTCGAGAGATTTAAATTTTAAACTTGAATAACCTCAAAGCGATTTAAGTTAGTGAAACAAAATTTGAAAAGGGCTCAATTAAATTATTGATCGGACCAACAACGACTACATTTTTGCAAATTCATTCAAAGCAATCGGATCACTATTTTAAAGGTTAATAAAGTTCAGTAAAAGTTAAACAATGCCGCGAAGTCCCCAGATATTGCTTGCGATGTCACGTTCTGGTAATAATACAAAAATAATGTAGTTGTTAGGTAAACAAAGTGTACCTGAAAAAGCTGAGAACCAAAGAGTTCGCTATTTTTTGCAAGTGCTAACACAGCTGCACGTAGATGTGCTACATGAAGCAATAGCGTCTTCGATTGTAAGGCATGCACAATTGCACGTGCAATTACTTTATGACTTAATAGTGACAAAATACAATGCATGGGGATAATTAGGCATAAATTTTTGTCTTGGGCGACCAGCTTGGACTTGCCTTTTTATCAGTTTTCGACAAGGATGGCAGTACGGTACGGTACGTAAGTACGGTACGATACGACTCATTTTTTGCTGAGAAGCATGGTACGCCTTTTTTCAAATGGTACGGGTACGGTACGTTGGCACGCTGTTTGAATTTGCCTACTAAACGTTTTATGTGCTACGTGCGGCCGTCACTGAAGATTCGTGCAGCCGTGCCTGGCTTGCACATTGTCTAGGCTATTCTCAAGTAATCATTGTAACCTCTTAATTTGTCGCTACCATTTTATTATGGTGTCACAAGTCACAGTCACAAGTATGGCCAATTGTAAAGTCACAGCTATCGCCTAAAGATGTTAGGAGCTTAGCATGTCATAAATTGAAGACAAATTTGAACGGAAACAATAGCGACACTTTAGCTGAGTACACAGTGGTTTAAAAATCCCAAACTTTTCGCACATTGCGCTGGTTTTTTGCATTATTGCGGAGAAAAGTACAAATAGAATGCATTGCAATAACGCCTCGTGAATGGCGACACGTAAGAAATCTTCCAATACATTAAAATCATAGGTGGGCACAAGTCCGTTAATCGTTAATCCGTTAATAACGAAGATAACTATTTCATTAACTCGTTAATCCGTTAAAAAGTTTTTTCATGTCAACGGACTAAATTAACTTCCGTTAAGAGCTGTTAACGGACTGAAGTAACTTCCGTTAAGTTCTGTTAACTTCCGTTAAGGTTTTTATCGTTAATATCTTGCAGCTTTGTTGTGCATTTGAACTTGTTTTTATCTTGAAATTAGATTAGACTGTAAAATGTAACTTCCAAAACACAAAAAGAACACCATAGCAATAAATATTTTCGTACAATCAGCTCAACAGCGTCAATACGTGTTCTAGAAGCGAGTGAATAAAACGAAATGTAAATTACACGCAAAATATTAACAGATTAACGGACTTAATTTACTTCTGTTAATTAAAGCTGAAAATAACGGATTAACGTTAACGGAGGTGTGAAGTTTGTTAACGGACTAGTGGTTAACGAAGCTAACGTTTTGCATTAACTTGCCCACCTATGATTAAAATCAATTTGACCTACTTAGCAAATGCTGTTACAGCAAGTTAGCTTGCTCTGGATTCAAACAAAAAACCTTTCGCCTTGCAAGATTCCAACCACTATGTATTCGAACAGAAAACCTTTTGTAACATGAGAAAAGGCACGCCAATATCGATCATTGATAAGATGTCATGTTTACTTTCGCCATTCGTAGCAAGCGAATTGTTTTGCTTAGTCATGTTTAGTTTTTTCTTTCTTGACCCCTAATGGTGCGTAGCGGATTGGGATAAAAACAAGTTACTTTCTCTGTTAGCGTATGTTGAATTTACTAGTATTAACGGAAATGTAGTGATAAGTTGATTATTGTTTTTGCATTCGTCTTAGTATTTTCCAATATGACTAGTTCAGCCGGAGGCAATGAATAATTCACCGACTTTTGCAAAACAAAACTTGTTTTGGACAATGTTTACGAAGAATAGCCTTTTTTCCCTTAAATTTCCTCGTGGTTTTTATTCTATTCTTTATAATTTTTCTCTATAAATGCCCTTGCAAATACATCAAATTATTTCAATTGACTTAAAATGTTGAAATAGATTTGAGATAAATGAATTACTGTTCGATTGTCGATTTCTTGATACGATTCTGTGCATTACCGTCTCAAAATAGTTAGTAAGTTTTGTGCTTTATATTATTGATATTTGAATTGATTTGTGAACGTTATATTGCAAATTTGGATTTGTTATTTTGCTATGATAATTATTTCTCTTTTCTAATGACGCTATACGTAAAAGCCTGAAGCTGAAATAATGGTAATTCTCTCATAAAGAATGTTAATTGTTTTACGCAGTTAAAACCGATCTGTGCCTGCTATCTATCGCATTGTGTTGTGTTTATTTTAGAAAACCGTCAAAAGTTTCACGTCCGAGTTCACGTCAAAGCGTCAAGCGTCAACTGTCATTCGAAAGACGTCGATTCTAGTGATTGTGATTTGTGCACCTTAGTCAATAGTGAACTGTTCGAATTGTGAACTTGGGTGTGCTTGACCAGTCATCTCTATCCGGTCGGTATTTGCGCACGTTTAAGACTGTGGCCGAGTTTTCCTGTAACAAATGCAAATATCTTTGCTGTACAAAAAAACAAGAAAACACAAATATCATTGTGGTAGTAGCATGGCGTACTATAACAACAGGCCTTGCAGACGCGCACGTCAATCATCTGACTGGAGGCGAACGATAAAATGCAAGAAAGTCTGTTTTTTTTTCAGTTTTTAGTAACGGTGTACAGTGTATCAGCGATAATTCATTACAAGCAAGTTAAATACAATGAACACACATGAAACATGGAATTACCAGTCTCAATAATCAACGTATAGTCGAAACATTGAACACAAAGATATTACATTTACTGGAGCGATCGAAATTATTATATCACATTACTATAGTTTCCATCTACCATGGATTTGAGACGAATCTCACTCATTGACTTTAAAGACAGATTTTATTACCTTACTTTCATTACATATATTAGCCTACAACGATACATATCACCAAATCACGTACCGGTACTCAACTTCAACAGCTTTTGCTGGGGTTCCTTATTAGATCGAGGCGTGTACAAAATGCAATAATTTTTAAACAAGATGTTGGCTAGTATTGTTGGGTATGTGGGGAGAATGTTTAAATTGTAAAAATCAGAAATCAGTTCAAGAACTTTGCACAAAGATTTGCGACATGTTAAATCTGCTATTTCGTGGAACAAAATATAGGCGAATATTACCCACTGGCAAATGCAGTCTCGAGGTATTTTTAAACCAACGTGGTTGCGCTCATTCAAGTAGCTACCATAATGTTCATAATATGCGAAAACTCCATCATGAGCTTCGTTTTCGTGTCTGGAAACATAACCAGCGATATATACAAGTGACATTTTCACGTCATCTGCAAGTGAAATTTCCAAATCAGGCAAAGTATCAAAGACACTACACATGTTCTCATTTAGGAAAAAGTTGCATTTTTCACATGCATGACCGGATGATAACGCATGATCCAATACTGTCTTATCACCGTCGATGCCACGAAGTAAAATTTTGGTCTTATGTATTGCCCATTTTTCCATGGCTTGCTGGACGGTTATGAAATAAGTTCCGCCAGAACCCTGGCGCAACTTACCAAATTGTTTTTCCAGATGGTCGGTTGTAAAAATACCAAGCATGACAAACTGATGGGTTGTCTTTAAGAGGTTCTTGGTTAAATTCACCAACCCATTGCATGTTTGCCAAATTGCTTAAGCTGTATCTTTGGTTAAGCACTTTTGTCTTGGGCTGCTTCTGTTCATCATTTTTAAAGCCATTTCGCCAAATTCCAACAAAAAACGTAAGTTAGGATCATCTTCAGACCTGATTACTGCTCGACAATCATCTCTCATGCGAACATCTTCGTAGGGACTTTTAACATTTAGAGTTTTCCAAAATCTTATCACTTTTTCAAGAAACAAAGCAGTGTCATTGGCATTGCCCAACTCGGAATGACATCGCAATGCGTTTAAAGTATTTTCGCAAAATACCATTAAGCAATATGACACTTTTTGTCTCTCCACTGGGGTTGGATATACTGCCACTCTGGATAATTTTAGACATTTTTACGAGATGCTGGCTTTCATGACTTAACAGATTTTCAAGATGAGCCCAACTTGCAACTTTTTTTTCATTGCCTTCATAAAAGATTAATTCCTTCGTCTTCTCAGTAATCCAATTATTGCGTATACTTTTAATCAAGTGAACAAAATCAAAAAGAAGAAAAATTTCATCTTTAGTTTTCCATGGAACATCACATTGGAAAAGTCCAAAGAAAGACTGATTCACTCGATTGTTGTCACAGATTATAGCTTCAGCATTGCCACCTGCTTGCTTGATAAGCCTCAAGATAAGATTGGTTTGCTGATACATGTAGTCTGCATCCAACTGTTTTGCAGGTAGCATCCTGAACAGCAACTTTGGTCCACCGAACAAACACACAATCATAAAACTTAAAACTGAGTTGGCCAATAAAGCTGGTTTATTAACAGCTTTTCCAAAAATTGTACCCCCATGATATTGCATACATGGTTTAACATATACCTCATCTATTAACAAAATGCAGGTTTTTCGATTCTCTGGTAAACCAGCAAAAAAATTTGATAGATAATCATTATCATCTAAGTTTCGAATTGATGATGTTAATTTTGTTAAAGTTCTTATGCTGGGTAATTCAAAATCATTGCGAATTCGATTGTAGGCAGAACATGATAAAGCATAGTATTCAAAAGCACGTACTAGAGTTGCTGGTTCATACTTCTTTTCTCCAACTTTTTTAGAACCCATAGCAGTGGTTTGTTCCGATAAAATCAGCTTTTTATGTGAAAGCTCTTCAGCTTGTAAAAAGCGAATACATTCCTTAATTATTGACCATCTGTTAAGATTATAAATTCTATTGGCGCTTAATGTGGGAATATTACATTTAACACCACAGTGGTAACTTTCATATGAAAAGTCTTGCCTGATCATCAATGAAAATTTTGGAATTCCTGTATTAGGTACATACTCCTGAGATTGAAGATTGATGAATGTATCAGCACTTCTAACTACAGAAAAATTTGTATAGTCCAATTTGTCATCAATTTTCTCTTTAATTTCAGCAAATTCTTTAATTATATCCACTTTGTCCAAAACTTTCTGTTGGTCAATGTCAATTCTCCTGGTTACAGATAAAGCCTTCCTTGTTTGCCGTGGTGGTGGTGGTGCTGTAGGCCATTGGCTGCGTTTAACACAATTAAATATTGAAGGTGGATCCGCAGGGCGTTTCTTTCCTCGAATTGTCACTGCTGCATAATTGGATGGCCAGTGGCGTTCACATACCACTGTGTTTTTGGAATCAGGTATATTGTCGCGCGGTATGGATGCTAACCATCTTGCTCGCTCACCTTCATCTGCTGGCAATCGAAAGGTACTTTCTTTATTATCAGCATCATAGTTTCCATTGCAGTTCATTACACAGCATTTACGCCCCATTGTCACAACCAGTAAGCATTAAAAATTCTCTATTCTGCAAGTTAGCTATAATAATTTGCTGTATTCTAAAAGTGTATGTATTGCATATTATTCTGTTAATTGAATCCAAGAAATAATTATCAGCAATGCTAAACTCGAAACAGAAAAGAAGTGTCCATTTTGCTATAAATGTTAACGGATCTATAACAGTAGGCCTGCAAAAGGGTCTTGTTAATACCATGCCGTAAGTACGGTACCTTTTTACGTTATGTGACGCAGCACAAACGTCACATCAATCCAATCCACACCTGCAGCCATACTGCTATAGGCTATATAACTAAAAATTTTCTAACTATGGTAAGATTTTCACAACCCTGTACAGTGTACATCATAAATTTGGTTTTGGTGTAATTAATAGTTAATTTATTTCTTAGCAACTGGATGAAACGAAATAAATTAACTATTAACTACACCAAAACCAAATTTATGATTATTAGCAATAAAAAACAATGGAGAAATGTGAAATTAAAATTGGAGATAATGTGATAGAAGAAGTTACCAAATTAAGTACTTGGGTGTAATTTTTAATGATAAGCTAACCTAGAAACTGTATGTACAGCATATTTGTAGCAAACTTTCTAGTGGGTCCTGGGTATTGTTACAACTCAGAAATTATGTGGATATTAACACACTGAAAACTGTGTATTATACTTTAATATATTCCCATCTCCAGTACTGTATCTCATCTTGGGGAATGGCATCTACAAATGGCTTCGACCCACAAGAAAAACTACATAAACGTATAGTCAGAATTATGACAAGAAGTTCATACATTGCCCATACTGCTCCACTTTTTAGAAAACTAAAGATTTTAAAACTGAAAGACATATGCACATTAGAGGTTGCGAAGAAAATGTATCGTTATCAAACGAATCCCATTCTCCATTCGATTACTCCCATCTCCACCATAATGCAAAATCACCATCACAATACTATTTACCAGGCTAGCATCTAAATTAAATTATACTCTTCCCCCTAAAAGGACAGAATATGGCAAAAAATCTTTCACCTATGTTGGACCAAAAATTTGGCAAGAAGTACCTGTGCAACTAAAACCTTTGTCCTACCGGTACAACAATTTCAAGAAAAAAAAAAAAGAAACTATACCTGATTAGTATGTATTCACAGTAATTAAAACTGGCATGAGTCACTAGATGAAATAATTGACAATTCAGAATTGTTTTGTCTGTGGTTGTTGCTAATTCTGGTTTCATTTTGTATTCTGGTTTCAGGTTTCAATCATAATTGTGTGAATGATGTTAAGTGTTAACAATATTATGATTTTTATTAATTCTAGGGTTAGGGAATAGGTGGCAGTGGACTTAGAAGACCGTATGGTCACCTCCACTGTCTCCTAGCGTAGGGCTCTGCAATTGTTGTACAGCACGACCATTGTTGTAGCCTACTACTACTGCAATTGTTGTACACAACAAAAATTAAAAGTGTAGTATTGGCATAGTACCGGTAGACTTTTCAAACAAATTATTGGACATATTTATTTAATCTAACCGTTATATTTATTTTTCATGTTACCGGTACTGTATGCTATCTGATTACACCACTCTTACATATAATCTACTACACGTAATAATCTTTAAAATGTAATTTGCAACTTATTGAATGACTTGAACTCCTATCTCTCCGTCGAATTCTTCACTACATCTTGGTTTCTATGGTATATATCTTTGTGTGATCTGTGGTTTGTTTGCACGATTGTTGAGTGGTTGCACAAAATAACTTGTTGTTCTAACAGGGCAAATATGCTAGTCCTGATACGTAGCCTAATGGCCAGTAATAATGTACCGTACATAGTCTAAACACATGTCTATACCTGCAGTGTGGAATGGAATAACATTTTCCAAAAAGGCCTACGACTAGTCAATCACTGCAAGTTCGCCGATAACCAGCCCTACCTTCCCTGTTCCTAAACTCCATGTCACTGTCACGGCCCTGCAGAATCTTTTAGTAGACTAAGCTAATGAATACAATATCCTTGAAATGAAATGTTGTTTTGCTATACAGCCTAACTGCTGAGGTTTTCTACAGCCATGACCAGTAATAATCGTATAACCACTATTTTGTTCAACCGATTTCATTCTCTACACTCGCCATGTCCACGCTACATACAGTAAAGCGCAGCGCTAGTAAAGAAAATAGCGAATGCACATTCGCCTCCAGTCACGTGATTGACGTGCGCGCTTGCAAGGCCTATTGTTATAGTACGCCATGGGTAGTAGCCAATTCGATGTCTTCGTTTTTGTTAAAACTGAATTTTCGCAAACAAACTATCATTTGTTTATCACTACACAAAAAGAATTTTTGGAAGCATAAAGAATCACCTCTAGATGTTGCATTATTTCTGTTTTATGAGATTTTGACGGCCTTGAATAAAGTATCGGCATATAAAGCTCAGCAGTTTTTAAGTTCAACAATCAACATGTTATTTAGTTCAAGTATTCTCAAGCTAATGCTTATTAACTTATATTACGAATCAGATATAAACAAAAAACACGTCAACATAAGTCGCATATGCCATTAATGGAACGTTGTTTAACTAGATTGATTGAAGGTACGGCACGCAAAAAAACAAGGTACGTAACATAGGTACAGTACGCTTCAAAAATTGAACTGAAGTACCGTACGCTGGTACGGTACGTAGGTACGGTAAGCTTCAAAAATTGATCTAAAGTACGGTACGCTGTAACGGTAAGGTTCAGAGTGCGAGGTACCGTGTTTCCCCGAAAATAAGACAGGGCTTATATTAATTTTTACTCCAAAATATGGCACTAGGGCTTATTTTCGGGGGATGTATTATTTTGATATGTCAAAAAATGAAGTTACAAAGTAAAAATTACGAGATTTTAAATAAACAGAAATTACGAGAAAAGAGCTACATTTACTTGCCATTAACATGTTTTTTATTCAGAAACTCATTAACAACAATTTATTTAAGATTCAAGAATTTATTCAAAAAGATTTTTTGAAAAGGATGGCATACACCGCATTAAAGCAGTTTGAATAAATATAAAAAAAGAATGTTTGACTCTTTCGTCTTTCTGCCGCTCTCAACTAGGGCTTATTTTAAGGGTAGGGCTTACATTAAAATCATCCTCAAAAATCACGCTAGGTCTTATTTTGCGTGTAGGTCTTATTATCGGGGAAACACGCTACGTAGTACGCAAAATCTGAAGGTACTGTACCGTACTGCCATCCTTGGTTTTCGGTTTCCAATTTTCTTTTCTACTTCGATGCCATTTACTTATTTTTAGATGGTGCAGCAGATCATCACCAGTTACTTGATAGCATATTTGGGTAAACTATAGTGAATTGGTACACTTTTCCTTTACTACAGACTGAACACAATTACTCGTACAATCATTTTTACTGAGTTTGTTGCGTTGCATGCATTACTTTTTGTTTGATTGAAATTAAAACAAAATTTAATGCTCCTAGTTTTTTAAAAATTGCGATAAACATTGCTAAGAAATACTGTTTTCAAATAAATTCAAGAAACTAGAAGAAATTGGAAGATGCCAATCACAAGCTTGGCCACTAACCGTTGCCAGAAAAAGTGAATTTCGTTCCACACTTATTTAAGGACAGGCGTCAGACCACTGTGCCACCGTAGTTTTGTATTGAAACGAGCATTTTAGCGTTTACAAAATTAATGTTAAATTGTCCACCGCCACCGTGCCAATTTGACTGATATCTGCAAGCTTCCAAGCGACTGGAATGTAAATGCAAAGCAATCATGCGTCGAGCAGAACATCGGTCAAAAAGCTCACGATCTTGTCGAAACCAGGGTTAGAAAAATTACTTGTTTTTGCTTTAATTAGAATTACTAATACAATTACTACCTAAAATTTTCGATTACAATTACAATTATTCAAGTTTAAGTAATTGTAATTCAATTACAAATTCGGTTACATTTACAATGAATAGATTCTCAAGACATCGCAAACAATTCACTAACCTGTACATACGAAGCCTCGAGTTTTGCTTATGTCAACTCTGTGGATTTGTTTTGTATTTCTATACCAGACCTATCAAAGCCTCATTTCTTTCTAACCTCGGTCTTCCATCAATCTTTGTTTAACTTTAGTTTTTGCAATGTATAATTATTTAGTTTTTGCAATGTATAATTTCGTTTGTAAGCAATTATGAGGTATGTTATTGAATTTATATCGCTTCCAGCAGCATTATGGTTTTAGCTAAACCATGGTATCATACCGCAATTATTTGTGCAAAGAAAATAAGTTTTAACACTATTAAAAATTGAAAAAAGGTGAAATTGTGTACGTTACTACTTCAAGTTACAACTTTTTTTAAACACTTTTTAAACTTTTACCAATAATATCACATATTTTGCATGATCATACAAAATAGAACCATTAGTGTCGCTTTGACATGCACACAAGGACAAACAAGCAAAAAAGCACACAAAATCTTAATACTACGAATCGCATTGAAATTACAATGATTACTTACCACCGGTTACAGTCACATCTGACGTAGGCCTAATAGGCCAATTCTATGTTAGGCTATTTTTTGGCTAAGAGAGAGTGCTTATAGACGTAGCTAGGGGAAGGGGGACGGGCCCAGAGGGCTCTCCCCTCTCAATCAAAATGCCATCAATGATAAAAATGTGACAAAAAAGCCACATTTCTTCAGTTTCAGTTTCTTTTTATAGCATCTTCGCGTAAACAGTGATCGCGTACAGCAACAATTAACAATAATATTGACAACCAAGGGGCCCGTGCCCCCTCAATTTAATTTTTGCCATTCAATTTAAAAGTACTGTATAACCGGGTGAAATTAATGGTTATTGTCTTTTAAGTTGTTACCCCAGGCCCTCATCTCACGTTTTTATGAACGTAATGCCATAACTAGGGCCAGATTTATCAAATGACACAGTGCCAGAAGCCCCGCGCTCAGATGATCAGACTTTTTTTTTTGGTCTTCAACTATATTTGGCAGAAAAATGTTGCAAAAATCCCCAAAGTACCAGGGGCTCCGCGCAAAGTAAATCCGGCCCACGAGTAACATGGTTAGTCAGCGTAACCATCTATTGTGCTATTTTTCAATAACAATTCCCAACACCACAGCAGTTTTTACGCCAAAAAATACTTTTGAAAAAAAAGGCTAAGGGAAATACTTATTGAACAAATTATCAGTGGTGTAAAAAGTACTCGAAAATTGTACTCAAGTAAAAGTTTCGTCACTGACAAAAAAACTACTTGAAGTAAAGTACAAAGTACTGACCACAAAAAGTACTTCAGTAAAAGTAAAAAAGTAGTCATTTTAAAACTACTCAAGTAGAAGTATTTCTGAAAGTATTCACACAAAATAAGCAAACTATTCAATTGACCAATGACAACTGGTCAACTACCTTCACATCACTGCCACAAGCGTTTGATTTTCTAACCCCTCACTATCTTAAGAAGTCATGAAATATTAATTGTGCAGTTTTTTTGTTACTATATTCAAGGAATCAATTCATAAAATATTTGCTCAAATACTCATTCACTGCCATTGTTAAATTTATATGCTAAAAAGTAAAAACACCGCGGAAGTGCCTTATTAGAGTGTCGGCAGCGTGGCCAAGAGGGTAAAAAACGTCGTTTTTACGACGACCCTGATCGCATGATCATGAGTTCAATCCGCACCCTGGTCACGTTGTTGCGTCCTTGGATAAGACGCTTTACGATGATTATCTCTGTTTAGTAGCTTTGAACAAGCAGCAAATTTATGTGGAAAGAAGTCAAAGGTCAACCGGAAAACTTGGAAATTGTTAACTCCTAAGCGGGTGCGGATTCGACCAAAGGATAGCGCCACCGTCGCTTTTTCGTGAAAGGAGGACAAAGATGCATCAATCAATCAAGCAGCCTACTGTGTCCACAGGGTGCGCCAAAAGTCACGCACCAACGGCAATTCAATAGTCTGCGATAAACTTTTTTCGGATTAAAGAAGAAAAAATTATCGTGAATTTTTTTTAGTTGATTTTATTTCACGACATGTAAAGGCAGATAGAAACCGGTAGAAACATAACTGAAACTGTGAGTGAAGCACAGTTATTCATTGATTGATAGTGATACCAGTGTTCTGTCACAGCATTAGTAGGTTAGACTGCAGCTTAATTTAATTCCAATTCAATTTACTTGCTGCACTTTAGCAAACCTGCTGCCAGCCTAGACAAAGTTTATCACGCATTTCCTGAATTCCACCATGTTTGTTTTCAGTTTTACTGATTTATTCACAGTGTTGCCTTGACCAGGAAACCGGAAAGTGATATTAGGGTCGTTGAGGCAAGCTGCCACCTCTCTACCACGCATAGGTGTAAGCACTGAGCAGCACATTATCACCTTCAATGCAGAATGTCAAGCAGGAAGATGTGACTACAGTTTGCAGTAAGCTACCTATTTTAAGTCTTTGGCTTGACTGAACCAGATTTGAACCCAAATTTTCAGCCTGATATACAGATGCTCTAACCACCAGGCTATACAATCTTGTCGGCATATTTATCAGTTCAACCCGTGGCTCTCAAACTGCAAGACCCTGTTCTCAAGAACAGAGAAACTAAACATTACATTAGTTTTTTACTCAATGATGAAATTTTACTGCTACCGTGCTACTTAGCAGAGGTGGAGTCCTTGAGGACGTCCTTGGTCTCAAGGACACATTTTGAAGTCATTGGCCTCGAAGCCTCAAGTCCTCGAAAAATACCTGTCCTCGGCTCGAGGACAGCCGTATTTTTTGAATTGTTAAAATTTTGTAGCTCGCCAGAAAAAAAAATTGAAAACCTTTGTTTTTGGAGATCGCCTAAATTTGGACTGTAAAACCGACTCAATATGCGTGAAAACCGATCAAAATCTGGGATAAGATTGTTTGATGTAGTTTCCAGCCTCTGAATTAGCCTTCCCCCATTGCAAATTTTTGGCTATGCGCCTGCCAGGATCTCATATCTCCACTTATCAATAAATTTTTGCAATTGCCTAATCCACCAGTCCTACAAAACAGCAAAACGGAAATGGATCTTTCACCCTAATTACGAACAGCCCGATTGTAAATGCACCCTAACCTACTAACTCTACTCACGACTTCAGGAAAACTGACGATTCGTTTGCATTTAATTGGTGAGGGTTAACCTATAATGTTGCAGGCTAACTATTCGGTGGAGCTTTGGTTCCTAATCCTGAGTAAGAAGTCGATGTTTACCAGTACTTGATTAGAAAAAATGCAATCGTTTTTAAAAAGCACATGAACGCAGTCAAGCGTGGAATTTAAAGAAAGAAACAAAGAACCAATAGAGAATAGATTGACTGCGCGTTTACGAATGATTGACTGCAGATGCCCACTGCAGATGCCCACTGCAGATGCCCAATGATTGACTGCAGATCAAATAAAAAGTACTTAAGTTGCGTTACTTCAGACTAGATGTACTTTAGTAAAAGTAAAAGTAGTTTAAAAAAAATTACTCAAAAAAGTACTCGTTACCGAAAAGAACTACTCAAGTAATCTACTCAAGTAAGAGTATTTCGTTACTTTACACCACTGCAAATTATTAAATTTGAATTGAGGAAACTTGAGCCTCCTGGCCGTACATGTACTCCTATAACTGGTTGTTTTCATGACAAAACAAAAATCTCTAAGGCAAATCATTTAGTAGATTATTATTTACTGTTAAAATATTGTACTAGGCAGTGCACCTTACTTCCCCCTATCTGGGCTAAATCACTTACAAAATTTAACATCAAAGTGCAAGATTTTAAAAGTGTCTTGGTCTTAAATTGCCAGCAAAACGAGGATTGAACAATTTAATTTTTTAACACATGGCTTTCAAATGTTAAAAATCTACAAGAGTTGTTTTAAAGACTCTGAATACCTGTGAAATGTGATCCGATGACATTAAAACAGCTTTTTTTCCAAAAAGTTACTAAAAATCGCCTAGCGGCTTGCGGCTCCGCCCCCAGGCCTGCGTCTGTGCTGCGTTTGAGTTACACTAACTTACCCTACACGTCTTCCAAATTTTCGATTTTTAACTTTTCATTCAAGCCTTCTTCCTTTGATAACCTTCTTCCTTTGATGCCAGTATTTTGCTGCTTATTGCTGTAGAATTAGTACCTCTGTTGTGTATTTTTGTTTCTATAAAGCTATTTGAATGTTACTTTGGCCCCTTAGTCAGATTCATTCACACTTGTTGGTGTTATCTCAAGGGGTATATAAATTGCAATTATTATTATTATTATTGTTATTATTATTATTACTTTAGCAAAATCCTGCTAAGTGCCAAACCAAACCACGGTTTCTGATCTTCCATTCGACAATATCTTTGCCCTATGAAAAGTTTCTGTTTTTGAAAATTTCTGATGACGTCATTGCATGTGATTTGTGTTTTGGGGCCCCCCATTCAAAAATCGTGGTGACGCCTATGTTAGTGCTAGTTATGATTAGAGTAGGTGCTAAGTTTGGGTTATGAATATGACTAACCCTATCTCTAAAACTAGCTCTAACTATTCCTAACCTACTTTGATGTTCGGTTTGTGACGTCAATGTGATTGCAACCGGAGAAAAATTGGTATTGTTCAAACACATTTTATTATCATTTATCTTAAAGAATAATAGGGTAATTGTTATTGAAAATACGCAAAAAATTTTTCGATTACAATTACAATTATTGACTTTTGACAATTTTCAAGCAAAATCGTGTAATTAATTACAATTTTGTCAATTACAATTATAATTTTTCCAAGCCTGGTCGAAATCAAAGCGTGGCTATTCAAATCTCAATGCAGCCAGTCAAGCAAGCAGCCATACATTGAGGCAATTTCAGCTTCCACGTATCATTCAAGAACACATAAGACCACAAGCTGAATCAGTCTTCGAATGTCGAAAAAACAAAGACTATTGGTAGGATTCGAACCCATGCCCAAAATGGTTTAAAGCAGCCAGAGACATACACTGGTTTCAAAGTCGCGGCATTCTTTCAACGCAGGACAGAAAAAAAATGATAAAAGATATACGTAAACTTTGATTTAAAGCAAAATCATTGCAAAAAATTTAAAGAAGTAAGTGCTCTTTTTTATTCTTTTTTGTGATGGCGTATTAATCGCTATTCTATTAGAATGCCAAACTTTAATTTGTTTGAGGTTTCATCGTATTATTTGCTACATCTAACTTTACGACAATATTTATGTTCGTAAAAATGTTGAAAACGTAATTGCATGAATGTGTTTTGCAATCAGAACAAAAGACCTGTAATTAATACTGCTTTTATGTCTTTTCGATGATTAAATCTGAAAAACTCTTTTTAGCCAGCAGTTTTGCACTAATTGGGGGAATATCGACTCGGCAAATTTTGCATGACGCAGTGCCAAACTGGCTTTTGCCATTCAATTGTTTTAAGTCCAACAGTTGGGTTATTTTTTAACACTTATGTAAATCTAAATCGTTTTATTTCTGGAAATAAACATCAGTAAATCAATAGCTACTAGCTTGCATTAATTTGAATAACAGCTGTGAACAAATACCTAACAGAAAAAAAACTTCGATTCTACACTGCAAGGTATAACTCAGCTATAGAGTGCAAGTTGATAACATAGCCAATAAAAACTCAAAGCATCTTTCGAAACGTTTGGATTTTAATTGCCGATTGACTTTTTGGTTGTGAATATTTTCACTAATGTGCAAAAAAAAAAAAAACTTTTTAAATAACTGAGAAGTGTAGCTTTGACCTTGTTTTTCAATGCTTCAAGGGGCAAAAAGCTTCAGTTTTAAGATGAACACCACTTCGCAAATTCGATATATCTTCAAATGGGAGTAGTATAACAAAAATCGCTTAGCTATAGGTACAGTGTACAATGAGAAAAGTTTGAATTCAGCTGATTCAAAAAAGTGTTCGACAGCGTCTGCCAGAGCCAATATCATTACACAGAACACGTCACAGATAAAAATTAAGTTTAAAACTCCACAGACTGTTTCACTCGTCATCGGGATCATCAGGGATTTCTGGTTACTATTTAGATTATACAGTATTTGAAAAGATTCCATTTGAATAAAATTTCTAAAATTGTGTTATTTTGGCAGACACTTCTGAAGATCTCTATTACTGGTGAAACGGTTTGTAGGGTTTTTAATTTTTATACGTGACGTGTACTGTGTTATAATAGGTAGGGTGTACTGTATTTATTTTGCACTTACAGCGGAGCCCTCTTGCCATTTGCATTTGGTCAACTAATTCAAATCAAATTTTTCATTATACTCGCTGGATTACGTCGAAGCGTGTAAGGAGTTTTCCGTGCCCATCTTCGTGTAATTGAGCTCAGGCAACACAGTTTCTTTCGAAGAAACGTTATAGTGGTATCAAACCGTCGGCAACACTGCGTCCGATTTGCCCGGCACGAGATTTGAACTTCAGGCCTTCCACTCCAGAAACGAATGTGTTATCGCTCAATTAACAACTTAAATACTGTTTTTTAATTTTAGGGTTTGAGCTTTGAAGTTTAGACTTTTATTGTCTACTTTTTAAATTGTTGAGATTTACCCCTGATGAATCCATTTACGGGTAAAGCAGACTGTTGCGTTTTATAGGTTTTAATTTTGAATGTTTTAATACTGTGGAAATCTACTGTGATATTTGCCCTGACTCTTTGTCATTGCGTGCTTTTTGAAACCCGATATCAACCACAGACTAAAATATTGTTATTAGCAGGGCATGGTATGAAATGGAATGGAAGACGATTTTTTCATATTCCATACTGCCAATTTTCTTTCATTCCATTTCCATTCCATACCAAAAATCTTCCATTCCATATTCCATTCCATACTAAAATTTTCTTCCATATTCCATTCCATACTAAAATTTTCTTCCGTATTCCATTCCATTCTTTCATACCAAAGAAATTTTAGACTGGAAGCAATGCAACGTATATATATTTTGTTGCTTTGCACCTTTGCAATGTTGTAAGCAACCGCTCGTGAAGGTGCGCCAACAATACTAAGATACAACGGCCGGTATCTGGTATGCATATTGTACATGGTTTAATGCATAGACGTAGCCTGGACTTTGAATTGGGAGGAGGGTTAAACCGCAAATCACGCAATGACGTCATCAGAAGTTTTTGAAAAGAGTGACTTTTTATGAGACAAAGAAAAAAAGATTAAAAGCTGGGCGTCTGATTTGGCTCGTAACCTGGATTTGCTGTAGAGGAAGAACGAGAACCGCAAATTGAAAATGTTTCTATCCTATCAAAATTGGGAGACGTGGTGAGCAAATTAGTGCAACTCAAACATGTCACACAGGGGGCATGGGGGCAAAGCCCCCAGCCGCTGGGCAATTTTTTGTAATTTTTTGGAAAGAAAATGGCTATTTTAATGCGATTCGGATCACATTTCGCACGTCTTCAGAGCCACTTGAAAGAACAAAATTTTTGATGTTTGAAAGCCAGTTGAAAAAATCACTCCCTTTACTTCAGGTCAATTACAAAACACATTTAAAATCTTGCATTTTGGGATTAAATTTTGTGACTTGGCCCATGTCAGAGAAATCAACGTACATTGCGCAACATTTTTAGCATTAAATAATGCACTCGAAGATTTGCCTTTGAAGATTTTTGTTTTGTCATGAAAATAACCAGTTTTAGGAATATATGTACAACCAGGGGCCCAGGCACCTTCGATTCAAATTCAGTAATTTGTTCAATAAGCATTTCTCCTGACTAGGTTTTTTCAAAAGCATTTTGTCGCGTGAAAACTGATAAGATGGAGGTGGATTGTTATTTAAAGTTCGTAATTTAAAGTTATTTATAGTTGGTACATTAGATGCCATAAATGGTCACTAATCATGTAGTTATTGCGATATAAAAGTTAGCTGGGGGCCTAAAACACGTTATTGCATAAAAAGTTAGATGAGGGCACGAGATTGCACCTTTTGGAACGAAAACACTGAATTTTTCCCAGCTTGTACGTTTAAATTGGTTGGTAAAAATATAAATTGAGAGGGCATGAGCCCCCTGGTCGTCAATATTAATATTAAGTTATTGCTAATTGCCGTAGTACGCATGTACTGTTGCACTCCAAAAATGCTAAAAAAATTGAATAAATAGGCTTTGTGTCATTATTTTTATCATCGGTAGGTTTTCAATTGGGGGGGCAGAGGGCCCGGTCCTTCTGGCTGTGCCTATGGTTTAATGATTACCGCGCAAGTTTTCCTTCACATCAACTAGAACATTTACCGAAATAGAAATACCAAGCTTTAACACCAAAAAGAATTGCTATAAGCTTAAAAACTAAAAATATAAATAAAATTTCACTGAAACGGGGATGAAATAGCAAATACGAGTTTTCGTAACAATGTAAGAAAACAAAATTTACGACTGGGCAAATTGTCAGCCTCAAAATAAAATAAAAAAACAAGTCAAATCTATCAAGGTCCTTAACTGTAACATCACTGCTGCAATTACATTGCAATGTACTTCAATGATGCAATACGTACACTGTTTGCGCAATGTACACAACCAAAGTAGGCTACCGCGATTTGTCGACAAATAACACGCGTAGATATTGAAGTTGAATACTTCTGTAACAATATTATTTATCCCTACCCGACATTGGTATGTATTTTTCTGTAAATACATTGCACGAAATCTATAAGTATGGAATTGGTATGGAAGTATGGAAGATTGTCTTCCATTCCATTCTTGAAATCTTCCATTCCATTCCATTCTGGCATCTTCCATATTCCATACCGAAATTTCCATTCCATTCCATTCCATACCATGCCCTGGTTATTAGTAAAAAGCGGTGACGGTCAAAGTTTAATAAACTAATTGTGTTTCGTACAGTATACCGATACGTGTAGGTGTGTAATGTTATGCATTAATATTGGTCAAGAACAACCATTAATCGTTTGCTTACGTTTTTTTTCAAAATGGAAGCGCTGATGAAAAATTTTGATACTTTGAAGTCGGTTTCGATTGCATTAGCAACGCAATGTATTTTCCGAATTGCATCCGCAAAATGCCGTGTGCAGTAAAATTTTTGACGCACAATAAAGACTACACGTCATCACTGTCTGAATTTCTAATATAATTTTTTACTTACTTTTGTCATGTGACTATTTATCGAATTTTTCAGATTGGATTTTTTCACAGTTACGCAGTGTTTTGAAACAAATAGGCAGAAAGTGAAGTTAGTTTTAAGTTTTATTTTTTAGGTCATTGTTTAAATTCAATATCATTAAGATATTGTGGCAGAAATAATCAATCCGGAAGAGAAGAACTACGTGTAATATATGAGCAAATCAGAACAGTTTTAGCCTATTTTAGCAAAGCTTTGGCCTTTTATATCAAAGATTTGCCAAAAAAACAGTAAAAAAAAATACAAAAGCTTGCTAAGCAAAAGGCGAAAGAAATTTCTGATGCGCAACACAGCATCTGAAACACAAGTGGACGAGGGGTAACAACTGTACAAGGGAGTCACTTCTCAACATTGCAATTTTGAGTCATATTTTATCCATAATTTGTTTTGTCCTTGGATTAGTGAGAAAATTACTAAGAACACGACGTTCTGAAACAAAGGCATGAAGTTCGGAGTCGTTTCCGTTATAGTTGATGACAGCAAGACTGTTGTGTATATCCGGTGCTATTACTAAGCCAGTTAAGCTCAAAGATAGCTCTCTGACTAGCAGAGATCTTTACGCAATTAAGAAAAAGTTTTATAACTTGCTATAAAAATAACTGAGCAAAAAAAAATCGATTCAAACAATCAACAACCAGAAAAAGTTATGAAAACAAGGAAAAAGTCAAGACATAACATAGTTCAGTTCTGTAAATTAGAACAATATTACGTTTCGTATATTGTATCTTGTTTAAAAAAAGACACAAAAAATATTATACACATATTTTGCATTAACTTGGAAAAAATTGGTTTAATCAATGAACCGCAATAGATACAAAACCGGCCAATTGGTCGAGAAGTAACGCATTGGTTTATTGAGCGATAGGTCGAAAGTTTAAAACTCGGGCCAGCCAAATCGGACACAGTTTTTTTAACGTCTCTCCATCACTGCAACATTTCTTCGAAAGGAGCTGTGTTGCCAAGGCACAATTAATGACACGGATATGGGCCCCTCAAACTCCTTAAACGCTTCAGCGTAATGCAGCAAATATAATGAAAGATTTGATTTGATTTACAAAATCATTTTAGATTACATTAAGATATTAAGATACAAAAACTAGTAATAACTTATCGTGGCAATAATGACGCGTTGCAGTAGTCGGCGAGATTGCCCAAATTTTATTTTTTCCCGTTGCTGTGGAGGTTTTTGCCGGTTGTCAGATGGTCCGTTCTGTATCGAAAGAACTGTTACTCGCAGTACACCAACCACACCTCCAGCAAGTTCGTCATCAAGTTTAGGGTAAGTATAATAATAGTTAAGCTAAAGGAAGCTCGTAATGTTTTGCCTATATTTATCGTAACTCGATTTTAAAATATTAATTAGTTTAGTTTGGGGTCATCAAAACGATCAATAGATTTAGAAGATGTCATGTTCTCTTTGTGACTCTTTGTATCAAACTTAGATATCACATCATAGATTGTAAGAGGCGCAAAGACTCGACATTAAAATTCTTCACCTTAATGCTGGCTTAACATAGCTGTGCTGAATTAAGTTAATAGTCGGTCGATTTCTTACCTTTGATTTAATTGTATTTTTGTCTATTATTGTCACTTTTTTAAACAATTCTCAGAACTGCATAGATAATCACTACAAAAATAGTAAGACTAGTAATATTTGATTTGTTACACACCTTGAGTTTTCATCAAGCCTTTCCGAGTCTATTATGATCGTTAAGCACTGTTTGAGTCTTTTTACTGCTTTGGTTTATACAATTTATAAAATACGCGGTGTATTTATTACAGAGGTCCATTCATTGCAGTAATTGTTGTGGCCGCATTTTGCTGCGTTGCGACGTTGATTTTGTTGTGGCGACATTGCAAAACTAAACAGGCTAGAACAAGAAGCTGGGCTCCCACTTCCGCTAACCATCACATTTATTTTAACTACCGTACGACCACCACCAACAGCCATGCAAGGACTAATTCGAACGCAAGAAACCATAGAATAACCGATAGTAAGTAATGAAACTTATTCTACCGGTACTTCAAATCGCGCATGAAGCTGAAGCGGATTTGAGGTAGCGCATGGCGCTAGAGCTTGCGGGTGAGGAAGAATCTGTAGTTTGTTATTTCTTGTTTTCTTTATTGTCCAACTTAAACGAAATTTGATGCAGTTAAAAAACCCAGCCTATTACTCACATCAGTAAATTTACAAACAAGGGAAAAACATAAATAAATTAGCGGATCCATATGAGAGCAATCAGAAGTAGAACTTATAAATCATTATTTGAAAATGTACGGCGAGAATAGTGCGACTGCGCATTGCAAGTGCTTGACTGCAGATGCCCACACGAGTAAATCTATACAGATACCATATGAAATGGAAAACTAACAAAAAAGGAGAATTTTCGGAGTGATAAATGCCTTGCTTTTGTTTTGGAGATTTGCAACATTACTTTAAACTGCTTCCAATTAAAAACAAAGTAGAATGACATTGCTTTTTACTAGGTATCATAATAACGTCTTCATTCAGAACATACAAGGTTTAACATACAAGTAAAACAGTCGATGCTGGGAGTTAAAAATTTAACTTCCTACATGGACTGTTTTATCCGTTTTCGGAATCAGTCGTTTTCAAATTGGTAAGGCTTTAAATTTTTACAGTTTACGTTTTGTGATGTGTACTACGGTGGATTGTTTTTAGTTTGTTTTTTTTGTTTTTTTTTTGTCAAATTTTCGATGGCTGGCAGCGAAAAGTGGCACATACATGGGAAAATAACGTGTGTAAAACTTAAGCGATTTTGAGGGTGGTTTTCTGTTCTTGCATTGAGGGGTAAAATTCAAATTTTCGCAAAAAATGGCATATTTTTAGGTCTTCTTGCAAATTGTGGCAAGTCCAAATTTTTATTATGGCTAGCTAGTCATAAAATGAAAGATTTACAGTAGGTCTCCGGGACACGTTGTTAAAGTTTCAGAGCTGTTGATTGAGGTTTCATGGTCCCGCTTTGCAATCAATTTTTCTTGAATTTTGCTCAAAGTTGGCAAAACTTCAGAACATTGCTAAAAACATTTTTATTCAAAAGTTATGTTTTGTAACGGTTAAATTCACAATCAACATAGTTTTATATGTTTGGAGTGGTCAACGCGGAAGTAAAGGGTTACAGAAGAAAAATAAAGTATATGGGGGAGGTTAGGAGGAGGACCTATAATATGCAGGTATCCGCCACTTGCTTTTTGTAAAAAATCAAAAACTTTAGCAGATGGCATTGCGATGTTTTGTGAAAGAATATTACCCCTACGTTCTTTATTGTCATAACAAGAATAAAAGAGAATACTCCTCAAAAATACTTACTAATACTGTAATTGCTATAACTGCTGTTTTTGCAACAAAAAGTTGGTAGTTGGCTCGCGTTTCAGCATCATAAGAGAATTTTACGGTAATTTATTAATTTGTTTGTATACTGTAATTTAAATTCTCAGTCTGTCATTTAATAACACATTTTCGTAATGGTTCCATGGTCGCAATGTCCACTGCGATTAACTGTTGTTGTTGTTGTTGTTGTTGTTGTGTCGCACACTTATCCTCCTGTCACCGGACAGCGTCAGACGCTAACTTATTGGACGATCCGCACGCTTTTCATTACAACGACTACTTCGTGATTGGAGGAATCCGCACCTGTTTAGGAGTTTTCGGTGATCCAATGTTCCCGTGGATTTTTTCGAATTCTTGTCCACTGAATTTGCTACTTGTTCGAAACCACCAAGCAGAGATAATCATCGTAAAGCGTCTTATCCAAGGACGCAACAACGTGACCAGGATGCGGGTTGAACCCAGACCTCATTCGATCAGGGTGGTCGTAAAAACGACGCCTTTACCCATTCAGCCTTGCTGTCTGCGCCCAAACGTCTCGAACAGGCTGTTCTTCACTATAATTGTTTTCGAACAATAACTTTTCTATTACAATCAATGTTCGACACAATGAAACTTTTATTGTCAAAACATCGGTTCTGGAACGAAAAACACTCTGTTTTTGTGTTTTTGAGTCCATAGTATCTGTGGTACGTTCTTGTTAATTAATATTTGCAATAAAACAGACACCTTCATCAGAGGGTCAATCCAATGGTTTTTACAAATCCGAGTTCGAATTGTGAGCCAAATATTTGATTCTGGTTGGCAATTAAACAATTTTGAGAATCTATGTTGTGGAAATATTTTTGATGTTTTTCATTAAAAAATATTTTTTCATTAGCAAACGTTGTACTGAACTTTTTTTGAGTTTAATGGGTTTGTATCAGTGTTTAAACTTGGGCCTAATTTTTAAACTAGAATTTGGACTTAAATCACTTTAACTTATTGTCGACAAATACTTTTATTAGAATAATAAAGTAGCTTAGCCTGTAGTATAGAAAATGTTTGTTTTTTCTCATGTTTTTAAGCTAAATTAAGTATAAATCTCCACTCAAACTCACAAATTAATTATTTTTCATCATAATAGTTACATCACAGCCAATGAATGGCCATTATTGCTACTTCTTTTCAACAGTTTTAGTAGTAAACGTGAATGTCAGAATTATTTCAAAAATCTGATGTGACTGGTCAGCTAGCACTATTAAACAGCAGTCCACAAACATTTGTTCAAAGAGATAAAAAATCTTACTAGCAAGCATAGGCGTAGCCAGGGGGGGTGGGGGGCCGGGTCCCCCAATTAAAATACCACCAATGATAAAAAGTTATGCCAACATAGCCCAGCGATGTTTATTTGCATTTTTTTGAGTAATTACGTACATAACAGTAAGTAACAATAATATTAATAACGACGAGGGAGCCCCAGGGCCCCTAACTAACAACCAGGGGGCCTTGGGGCCCGCAAATGACAACCAGGGGGCCTTGGGGCCCCTAACTGACAACCAGGAAGCTCTGGGGCCCCCAAATAACGACCAGGGGCCCCGTGGCCTTTAACCGACAACCAGGGGGCCCCTAACTTACGACCAAGAGTCACGGGTTAGAGGCCCCTTAATTCAAATTTTTCACAATTTATATGCAAAACCTGTAAAACATCTAAAAGTTTTGTCTCAAAAGTTGCATCCCCAGGCCCTCGTTCAACGTTACTATGAACTTTATGCTGTAACACAGGCGGTAATGCAAACCCCCAATTGAAATGCTACCAATAAGTATAATAAGAGCATAGTCAGCATGTTTCCTTGTCCGGAATGGCATTTTTTTTTAGTTTAGGATTTTCGAGTACAAAAGTAAGTAGTAATAATGACGACCATGTTTCCACGTCATAACAATATCATGCAATTCTTGAAGGTTTCAAAAAACTGTCAAGTGACTTGACTCGAGTTCTCCACGTTTTGGAAAAAAGTTATTTTAGTTTTGCTTTAAATGTTTTTTTTTTTTTTTTTTTTTTATAAAATAACTTAATGGCGCGATCTTATCTCAAAATCATAGGCGCAGCCAGGGGGGTGGCCCAGGCCCCCCGATCGAAATGTCACCAATGACAAAAATTTGACAAAAAAGCTTTGTTTCTTCATTTTCAGTTTCTTTTAGCATCTTTGCGTACAACCGTTCACGCGTTCAACAGTAATTAACAACAAATAACTTAATATTGACGACCATGGGGCCCGGCGCACCCCCTTAATTCAGATTTTTCTAACCAATTTAAACGTATAACCAGGGTGAAATCCAAGGTTTTTTTTTCTAAAAGTTGCTACCTCAGGCCCTTATCTAAACTTTTTGTGAACGAAACGCAATAACCAACCCCGTATTTGCCATATAGCACAGTGCCAGGGCCCCGCGCTTAGATAGTAGGACTTTTTTTGGTCTTCACTTATATTTGGCAGGAAGATGTTGCAAAAACCCTGAAAGTACCAAAGCCCCCTTGCAATGTAAATCCGACCCGGATATAACATGTTTAGTAAGCGTAAACATCTATTGTACCATTTTTCAACAACAATTCACCTTCACCTCACCAGTTTTACGCACAAAATACTTTTTTTAAAAATAGCTGGGGAAAATGCTCATTGAACAAATTATTGAATTTCAATTGAGGAGGCCTGGGCCCTTTGGTCGTACATGTTCTCCTATAACTGGTTAACTTTATGACAAAACAAAATTCTCTAAAGAAAATGTACGAGTGGATTATTATTTACTGCTAAAATATTGCAGGAGACAATGTGCCTTACTTACCCCTCCATAGACCAAATCACTTACAATTAAAATTTTACTCCATAATGCAAGATTCTAAACGTGTTTTGGACTTTAATTGCAAGTAAAGGAGGATTGAACAGATACATTTTTTCGATTGGCTTTGAAATGTTAAAAATCTAGTTCTTTCAAATGGCTGTGAACACGTGCGAAATGTGATCCCATTGGATTAAAACAGCTTTTTTTTCCAAAAACTTACAAAAATCGCCCAGCGACTGGGAACTTTGCCCCCAGACCCCATAGCCACCGGCAGCTGGGGGCTACGCCCCCAGACCCCTGCCTGTGATGCGTTTGAGTACACTAGCTTACTCACACATGTTTCCTAAGTTACACATTTGCACTTTTTAACTATTAGTTTTCGCTCTCTCCCTTCACGAAAATCCTGGTTAAGTGCCAATAGGCTACAGCTTCAGATCTTCCATTTCACAATATCTTTGTTCCACAAAAAGTTTCTGTTTTGGAAATTTTTTAAGACGTCATTGCTCATGATTTGTGGTTTGGGCCCCCTAATCAAAAATTGTGGCTACGCCTATGCTAGCGAATAATTGTTTAGTCAATTTATACGTTAGGTGGAGGAAATACCTTTCTTTTATTATCATAACTCAAAGGTTCAATTTTCCGTTAGAAAATGGCTCAGCCACTGAGCGCTGGGTTCTAAATTCCAGGGTTGCCACATCCTGGAAAAGTCCTAGAAAGTCCTGGATTTTTTTTGCTGTCCTGGAAAGTTCTTGAATTTTGTTTTTAAGCCCTGGAAAATGTTTATAAAGTTTTCCCGTGACTTACCAGGACAGAATGTGAAGTTTTTCTTTTTTCTACTAACTGGTACCTTGTAATCTGGTAATTGTACAAAGCCATTGTTGAAGTAATTTGCATTGTGAAGTTCATTAAAAAGCTTTATTGTATTGTTAAAAAACAGAGTTTATTTGCACGCTTGCACACAAACAAAAAAATCGCTATTTTAGCCCTAACCCAACCCTAAATCTAACCCAAGCTGTAACCCTAGCTTTAACCTTAATGTTAATATGAGCGCCCATTCCTCTGCTCTTAGTCTCTTATTCTTTTTAAGCAGTTCTTACTATAGTGCGCTAGAGTGCAAATGAGAACTTCTTTGTCAAATCAAATCAAATCAAATCTTTCATTATACTCTTGATACGCCGAAGCGTTAACGAGTTTGCGGGGCCCATCTCTGCATCACTGCACCCAGGCAACACAGCTCTCTTTGAAGAAGTGTTGCAGCAGCAGCGAGCCGTCGGCAACACTGTGTCTACTTTAACCTTAGAGATTTGAACCTTAGACCTCCCGCTCCACAGACGAATGCGTTACCGCTCGTCCAACAAAATGCCAAAATTTGCAGTGCAGTATGCATAAATTATTGAATATTATTAGGAAGAGTAAATTCATGGATCTAGTAGCAGTATTACTGCTAGTAGGAGTAGCGTAGCGGGCTATAAGGCCCCCATTAGCCTGTTGACCAAAATGCATTATAAGAAAAACACAACTTTTTTTGCACTATACTGTACTTCTGAGGCAGTTTTTTGCAATAATACGGACACTATAGTAATTTAAAGCTACTTTTTGATCATGATTTTCGGAAAGGGCTAATATTGGTCAAAAATGAAACCAGTAACAACTAACTAAAAATAGTGCAAAATATCCAATCAATTCACTCGCTTGATGCAAAATACTTAACGTAGGCTTCGTAGAAAATTTATAAGGGGTCTATTCAGTATTTACTTCTGTCAATTACCGATCGATTCAGTTAAGTTTGGTTTCATTTGCTCCTCCGCCCAAATTTTATCTTTATCTTATCGCTATAAAATAGAGACGATTTGGATTAATACTTGTGAGTTTTTGCAAAGGAGTGCCTATTTACATTTTAGCGTGCAAATGAGCTCTGCTTAGAGAGAATACGAGAGCAAGAGTGGGTGCTTATTTGCTCTAATACTTTTTTATTTTTTAAATTATTATCGTTATTTTTTAAATTATTATCGTTATTTTTATTTTTTAAATTATTATCGTTAGTGGTTAGTTGGGGTTGAAATTTTAAGTTTAGGTAAGGATTAACCTTAGGGTTAATTAGAGCTAGGGTTACAGTTTGGGTTAAGTTTAAGGTTGGGGTTAGGGCTAGGATAGCGTTTTTTTGTTTGCATGATGGCATGCAAATAAGCTCTGTATTTTTTAAATGATATTGTTTTATGGTGTACTGGCTGGAAATAAAGGTAGAACTGCAAGTTTTACCATTGCCCATCACTAGAGCTAAATTGATATCAGGGCCAAGCCGGTTTATCGTATTGGCAATCTACCGTCGATAAAATATCGGCTTTGCGCAATTACCTTAAACTGTTTATTTTTCAGAGCAAGCTTTAGCGATCTTGGGTTCTATTTGCTGAGTATGAATTAGGTTTGAAATAGCCTTTCTTTAGAGGAGGATTAGTGAAACTTTTAGTGTCAAGTTAAGTAAAAAATAGTGGCAAAATATGGTAGTTAGTAAGTTAATATATAGATACGGCCAGAAAAAGTCATTTTAGTCGAGCTCTAGCTGTCATCCATCCCACATACTGTAGCCCATTTCCGCAACCAGTTTAATCATGTTTTTGCAGTGCTAATTAATTTCAATTCCACATTTTATAAGAAATAATTTTTACCAAACTTGGCCTAAAATTAAGTTATTATCGCAAAAAAATTGCAAAATCTTTAAGGGCTGGGGGCTTTGTCTCCAGATCCCCAATGGCTTCCGACTGCCGGGGGCTCTGTCCTCCACCCAAAAACACAGCCTTCCCATTGCAAATTTCTGGCTTTTCATCTGGCTAGTAATCAGTACTAGGAATGCAAATGATGCGTTACATCAAACTTTTTCGTTAATCTCAATTACAAAAAAGTAGGTGCATGAAAGAGTTGTAGTCAAAATTCATTTTACAGACCTGTAAAAAAACCTTAAGCAGTCCTGGAAAAGTCCTGGAAAATGATCTAAAAAAGTCCTGGAAAGTCCTGGAATTTGATTTTGAAGTTTCTGTGGTAACCCTGTAAATTCTATATCTGCACTAAAGAGATATGTGTTTGCAGAAAGTTTGACCAAAACTGTTCTAATCAGCAATGTTAGTAGCTGTTCTAGATGCCTATCTGCCCTGCAATTAATTTTATGTTGACCCCTTCCGCCATTAAAAGGCTTCGATTTGGAAATTTGTCAAAGAACTTTACGGTTATTTCTTTTTGCAAAAAAAAATTGAGCCTACTACCAACTTTTTGATGCAAAAATAGTAAATAACTTTTGTTTTACAGAAGCATCAAAGAGTTTTTGAGGAATATTCACTTTTATTTTTATTGTGACAATGAAGAACGTAGGGCTGTTATTATATTCTTTCGCAAAACATTGCACTGTCATTTAGTAAAATTTTTGATTTTTGCACAAAAAGCAATTGCGAATATCTGCATATTATAGGCCTCCTCCTGACTTCCCCCATACACTCTATTTTTCTTCTATCACCCTTTTCTTTCGCGTTGACCACTCCAAACATATAAAACTATGCTTTATTTGGTGATTTAACCGTTATTTTTTAAATAAGAAAGTTTTCAATAATTTTCTGAAGTTTTACCAAATTTGAGCAAAATTAAAAAATATTGATTGCAAAGCTGGAGTATGAAACCTCAACCAACAGCTCTGAAACTTTAACAACGTGTCCCGGAAACCTACGGTAAATCTTTCATTTAATGACTAGCTAGCCATAATAAAAATTTGGACTTACAACGATTTGCAAGAAGATCTAAAATAACGTCATTTTTTTCCGAAATTTGAATTTTACCCCTCAATGCAGGAGCATAAAAACACCCCCAAAATCGCCAAATGTTTGCACACGTTATTTTCCCATGCATGTGCCACTTTTCATCACTAGTTATCAGAAAATTGAAAAAAATGTAAAAAACGATTCACCTTAATGTGCACTGTGTTACGATATACGCTCTAGTCCCTATTATATCGATCACCCTTTTGAATCAGTTAAAGTTTGTAAGTTCTTGTCATTAAAAGTTTTATTTATTTTGTTTTGTTGCAGGCCTTTATCCGAATGGGAGAATCACTCGTTTTCCTTCAGGAACAATTGACGAAAATGGAAGGTCCATATTGGAAAGATTTGATCCCAATGATACTACATCTCTATCCACAGATAGACATAGGCAAACACTTCCCAGTTACAACATCACAAACAATCAGGAAGCTTCCACAATCACACAACATCCGATTGGGAGAATCACTCGATTTCCTTCAGGAACAATCGACGAAAATGGAAGGTCCATATTGGAAAGATTTGATCCCAATGACACTGCATCGCTATCCACAGATAGACATAGGCAAACACTTCCCAGTTACAACATCACAAACAATCAGGAAGCTTCCACAATCACACAACATCCGATTGGGAGAATCACTCGTTTTCCTTCAGGAACAATCGACGAAAATGGAAGGTCCATATTGGAAAGATTTGATCCCAATGACACTGCATCGCTATCCACAGATAGACATAGGCAAACACTTCCCAGTTACAACATCACAAACAATCAGGAAGCTTCCACAATCACACAACATCCGATTGGGAGAATCACTCGTTTTCCTTCAGGAACAATCGACGAAAATGGAAGGTCCATATTGGAAAGATTTGATCCCAATGACACTGCATCGCTATCCACTGATAGACATAGGCAAACACTTCCCAGTTACAACATCACAAACAATCAGGAAGCTTCCACAATCACACAACATCCGATTGGGAGAATCACTCGTTTTCCTTCAGGAACAATCGACGAAAATGGAAGGTCCATATTGGAAAGATTTGATCCCAATGACACTGCATCGCTATCCACAGATAGACATAGGCAAACACTTCCCAGTTACAACATCACAAACAATCAGGAAGCTTCCACAATCACACAACATCCGATTGGGAGAATCACTCGTTTTCCTTCAGGAACAATCGACGAAAATGGAAGGTCCATATTGGAAAGATTTGATCCCAATGACACTGCATCGCTATCCACAGATAGACATAGGCAAACACTTCCCAGTTACAACATCACAAACAATCAGGAAGCTTCCACAATCACACAACATCCGATTGGGAGAATCACTCGTTTTTCTTCAGGAACAATTGACGAAAATGGAAGGTCCATATTGGAAAGATTTGATCCCAATGACACTGCATCGCTATCCACAGATAGACATAGGCAAACACTTCCCAGTTACAACATCACAAACAATCAGGAAGCTTCCACAATCACACAACATCCGATTGGGAGAATCACTCGTTTTCCTTCAGGAACAATCGACGAAAATGGAAGGTCCATATTGGAAAGATTTGATCCCAATGACACTGCATCGCTATCCACAGATAGACATAGGCAAACACTTCCCAGTTACAACATCACAAACAATCAGGAAGCTTCCACAATCACACAACATCCGATTGGGAGAATCACTCGTTTTCCTTCAGGAACAATTGACGAAAATGGAAGGTCCATATTGGAAAGATTTGATCCCAATGACACTGCATCGCTATCCACAGATAGACATAGGCAAACACTTCCCAGTTACAACATCACAAACAATCAGGAAGCTTCCACAATCACACAACATCCGATTGGGAGAATCACTCGTTTTCCTTCAGGAACAATCGACGAAAATGGAAGGTCCATATTGGAAAGATTTGATCCCAATGACACTGCATCGCTATCCACAGATAGACATAGGCAAACACTTCCCAGTTACAACATCACAAACAATCAGGAAGCTTCCACAATCACACAACATCCGATTGGGAGAATCACTCGTTTTCCTTCAGGAACAATCGACGAAAATGGAAGGTCCATATTGGAAAGATTTGATCCCAATGACACTGCATCGCTATCCACAGAGAGAAATGGGCAAACACTTTCGAGTTACACCATCACAAACAATCAGGAAGCTTCCACAATCACACAGTTTTTTATTGGATCAGTTAGCAATGACAGGTCTTCAACAAGTTTGAATCCGATTGATTTCAGCTCTCAAACTTCAAGCGCGCCTTCGTTTTTATACGCAGTTGCAGATGAAACCAGCCAAGCACCGCCTAGTTATTCGTCGGTGGCACAGGAAGCTAACACTCATGATTACACTGTTAATAATCACGTCACAATAACCGCCAACGGCGATGATCCACCTCCTTATGAAGAAGCATCCGACGCCACTCGTTAGCATTAGCCTGAGACTAGTAGGCTTGGTTGCAAATGTTTCTATGTGGGTTTGGAAAAGCAGGATACTGGATCCACAGTAAAATGAAGTGTCTTGCTCAGAATTGTAAACGAACCGACTAGTTCAAGTCCGAACCCAAAATATAAGCCCGAACCCGAAAACTAATTTGAAGCCCAAATCAAGTTCCCAAAAAAACCCGAAAGTTAAGTTAGGTCTGAAAAATTTTAGTAATGTTGCAAATTTTTGATTATATTTTTGTGCACCTGAGACAAAAAGCACGTGTCAGGCCCGAATTAAGCCCGAAATTTTGTCAACTTTAAGCCCATACCCGGCCCGTATCTGAACCGAAAAGCCCAGCCCGACTTACAACTCTGATCTTGCTTAAACGTGCCACAAAACTGCTGTAAGCTTGCCCCACCGATTTTTGTATGCAGTACGGTAAGTCTACATGTTAATGTTGCTTAAGAGCATGAGCTTAATGTCTGCTCATACATTTCTTTCTTGTTCCGGTATAATATTTAGTATGAACGCCTTAAATTGAATGTAAGGTTTAGTATGCAGTGCAATGTACATCTCAATACATGACCACTTAGGAATCCAACAATGTTTTGCTGTTGGGAGATTATATATCACTCAATATCTGATTAATTTTCGCTCAATGAAATTATAAGTTATTGTTGTTAAATTGAGTAATGCTTTGTGTTTCAAGTAACTTTTGGATGTTGTCGGAAACTTGTATGTAACGCGAACCTAAATTCATCAGTTTACCAGATTTAAGATATATTTGCGTTTGTTGAGTTTCAATATGTCTACAATTATTCACAAGTTTATTTGCAGCAATCTTTTTATTTGACATGTGTCTTTAATTTTTGTTAGAATGCATTTTGTACATTTTGATTGCTCTTCCACTGTGATCAACTGGTAATTCAGCAAAGATGCATCTTTCCACCTCCCCATTTTTGACTCTTTTTTCATTGTTTTGCCTTCTTAATGTAATAGGGTTAAACTGCGCAATGCTCATGCTTGTACTGTGGTCACATTTTTCCATAAAGCTTAGTATGAGCATGACTGAGTCACGATTAATTACTTAAAGCTTATTTTTGTTCCGCCTTTTAACTGTTGGTAGACTAATGGTATTTATTTGTAATTTTCTTCAGGCGATGTTGTAAATGCATAAAGTTTCATGATTACTTTTATATTTTCGTGCATGTTGCTATTTTATTCTTTAAAAGGTGTAAAGTAGTGTATTAATTTATTACAGCGTGTTTAAATAAAGTGGTTATTGTTTAATGAGCAATAAAATAATTACCTAATGACCTTCCAAAAACATTGTCAGAAACTTTTAAAATTTTGGATGAACATTTTGTGCAACTGAGTATTTATTGCCAATAGCTAAAAGGTCATCCCTTTAGATGTGGCACGATAAGCAATTATATTGACTAAATGCACGTGCCAGTAGCACCTAACCCGATTAAAATTTTTGTTTTTGTAAGGAAAATTTTCCCAAAACTCCCAATTATTGGTTTTACACGATACAATTGAAATCGGAACATTGCGGAGTTTCGGTGCGAGATATGATGTCGGGTGCAACTGTAGGTTTTGCTACTCTTTTTTATCACATTGTTTTGCAATCTATTAGGCTGTCAATGCTGCCCGACCCCTAACTC
Organism: Trididemnum nubilum; assembly: GCA_963965965.1. NCBI lineage: Eukaryota > Metazoa > Chordata > Ascidiacea > Aplousobranchia > Didemnidae > Trididemnum > Trididemnum nubilum. The sequence continues at coordinate 19,145,729 of OZ014487.1, forward strand.
TATTGCAACGTTCTGCGGAAAAAAAAAATAGTAAAAGCGCAACACGAATCAAAAATGAACGCGTGGCTTCAAGCGCAATACGCTACAAAGACGACGCTATTAATTTGTCTAAATAACATAGCTCGAAAAATCAAGTAGAACCTTTCAAATGTGATCGAGGCTTTTAATGCATATTTTCACATTTTATTGTGCTCAGGCAACACAGTCTCTTTTGAAGAAACGTTATACAGTCAAACCTCGGTTTAACGAACAAATGCGGACCAACGACAGTCCGTTGTTGGAAAAAGTCCGTTAAACGAAAACGCAGTGTTCTTCACTCTGTTACAATTGTGTTGCAATTGTCTACTAAAACTCAATGAGCAAAACAAGCTGAACAAGCTGACTGATACGTCTTGTGATGTCACAATGCAAGTAAACGGGGAATCACTATGTCTCTGCGACAACGTAGCACGATTTCTCGTTTCGTCGGCTATTGATTTTCGCCTGTAACAATTACATGTACAGCAGTCTATGCTTACGGAACGGTAAAATCCGAAGTCCGTTAAATCCGAAGTCCGTTAAATCGAGGTCCGTTAAATCGAGGGTTGACTGTAGTGGTATCAAGCCGTCGGCTATACTGCATTCGATTTGAACTTCAGACTTTCCACTCCAGAAACGAATGTGTTATCGTTCAATCAACAACTTAAATACTGTTTTTTTAATTATAGGTGTTGAGCTTTGAAGTTTGGATTTTAATTGTCTACTTTTTAAATTGTTGAGATTTACCCCTGATGATCCCATTTACGGGTGAAACAGACTGTTGCATTTTATAGGTTTTAATTTTGAATGCTTTATAATACTGTGGAAATTTACTGTGATATTTGCTCTAACTCTTTGTCATTGCGTGCTTTTTGAAACCCGATAATATCAACCACAGACTAAAATATCGTTATTAGTAAAAAGCGGTAACGGTCAAAGTTTAATAAACTAATTGTGTTTCGTATACCGATATGTGTAGGTGTGCAATGTTATGCATTAATATTAGTTGAAATCAATCATTTATCGTTTGCTTACGTTTTTTTCAAAACGGAAGCGCTGAGAAAAAATTTTGATTCTTCGAAGTCGGTTTCGAATACATTAGCAACGCAATGTATTTTCATAATTGCATCCGCAAAGAGTCGTGTGCAGTAAAATTTTTGACGTACAATAAAGACTATTGCAATTTTTGACGCACAATTAAGACAATAAAGACTATACATCATCACTGTCTGAATTTGTAATATAATTTTTTCCTTACTTTTGTCATGTGACTATTTATCGCCTTTTTCAGATTGGATTTTTTTCACAGTTACGCAGTGGTTTAAAGCAAATAGGCAGAAAGTGAAATTAGTTTTAAGTTCTATTTTTTAGGTCATTGTTTAAATTCAATATCATTAAGATATTGTGGCAGAAATAATCAATCCGGAAGAGAAGAAATACGTATAATATATGAGCAATATAGAAAAGTTATAGCCTATTTTAGCAATGCTTTGGCCTTTTATGTTACAGGTATGGCAAAAAAACAGTAAAATACGAAAGCTTACGTAGTAAAAGAAATTTGTGATGCGCAACATTGGACAACAACTGTTACTGTACAAGGGAGTCAATTTTCAGCATTGCAATTTTAAGTCATATTTTATCCATCATTTGTTTTGTCCTTGGATTAGTAAGAAAATTACTAGGAACACGAAGTTCTAAAACAAAGGCATGAAGTTCGGAGTCGTTTCCGTTATAATAGTTGATGATGGCAAGACTGTACTCTGTATACGGTGCTATAACAAAACCTATTTTAGCTCAAAGATACTTTCTGACTGGCAGAGAATTTTCCACAATAAAGAAAAAGATTTATAGCCTACTATAAAAATAACTGAACAAAGAATAAAATCGACTCAAACTATCAACTACCAGAAAAAGTTATGAAAACATAGAAAAAGTCCAGACATAATATAGTTCAGTTCTGTAAATTAGTACAAAATTACGTTTCGTATATTGTATCTTGTTTAAAAAGAGACACAAAAAATATTATGCACATATTTCGCATTAACTTGAGAAAACTGGTTTAATTAATGAACCGTAATGGATACAAAACCGGCCAATTGGTCGATGGGTAACGCATTCGTCTCTGGAGCGGGAGGTCGGAAGTTCAAAACTCGGACGGGCTCCGCAAACTTGTTAAACGCTCCAGCGTAATACAGCGAGTATAATGAAAGATTTGATTTGATTTACAAAATCATTTTAGATTACATTAAGATACTAAGTTACAAAAACTAGTAATAACTTATCGTGGCAATAATGACGCGTTGCATTAGTCGGCGAGATTGCCCGAATTTTATTTTTTCCCGTTGCTGTGGAGGTTTTTGCCGGTTGTCAGATAATACGGTCTGTATCGAAAGAACTGTTACTCGCAGAACACCAACCACAACTCCAGCAAGTTCGTCATCAAGTTTAGGGTAAGTACAATAAGAGTTAAGCTAAAGGAAGCTCGTAATGTTTTGCTTATAATTATTGTAACTCAATTTTTTAAATATTAGTTTAGTTTGGGGTCATCAAAATGATCAATAGATTTAGAAGATGTCATTTTCTCTTTGTGACTCTTTGTATCAAACTTAGATATCACATCATAGATTGTAAGAGGCGCAAAGACTCGACATTAAAATTCTTCACCTAAATACTGGCTTGACATAGCTGTGTTTAATTAAGTTAATAGTCGGTCGATTTCTCACCTTTGATTTAATTGTATTTTTGTCTATTATTGTCACTTTTTTAAACAATTCTCAGAACTGCATAGATAATCACCACAAAAATAGTAAGACTAGTAATATTTGATTTGTTACACACCTTGAGTTTTCATCAAGCCTTTCCGAGTCTATTATGATCGTTAAGCACTGTTTGAGTCTTTTTACTGCTTGAGTTTATGCAATCAATAAAATACGCGGTGTATTTATTACAGAGGTCCATTCATACCAGTGATTGTTGTGGCCGCATTTTGCTGCGTTGCGACGTTGATTTTGTTGTGGCGACATTGCAAAACTAAACAGGCTAGAACAAGAAGCTGGACTCCCAATTCCGCAAACCATCACATTTATTTTAACTACCGTACTACCACCACCAGCAGCCATGCAAGGACTAATTCGAACGCAAGAAACCATAGAATAACCGATAGTAAGTAATGAAACTTATTCTACCGGTACTTCAAATCGCGCATGAAGCGTGAGCAGATTTGGGGTAGCCCATGGCGCTAGAGCTTGTGGGTGAGGAAGAATTTGTAGTTTGTTATTTCTTGTTTTCTTTATTGTGCAAATTATACGAAATTTGATGCAGTTAAAAAACCCAGCCTATTACTCGTATCAGTAAATTTGCAAAAAGGGAAAACGATAAATGAATCAGCGGATCCATATGAGAGCAATCAGAAGTAGAATTTATAAATCATTATTTGAAAATGTACGGCGAGAATAGTGTGACTGCGCATTGCGAGTGCTTGACTGCAGATGCCCACGCGAGTAAATCTACACCGATACTACATGAAATGGAAAACTAACAAAAAAGGAAAATTTTCGGAGTGATAATCCTGTAAGTGCCTTGCTTTTGTTTTGGAGATTTGCGACATTACTTCAAAGTCCTCCCAATTAAAAACAAAGTAGCGTGGCTGAGATTGGTTTTTACTAGGTATCATGATTACGTCTTCATTCAGAACATACAAGGTTTAACATACAAGTAAAACAGTCGATGCAGGGAGTTAAAGATTTAACTTCCTACATGGACTGTTTTACCCGTTTTCGGAACCAGTCGTTTTCAAGAGTTGGTAAGGCTTTAAATTTTTACAGTTTACGTTTTGTGATGTGGATCGCTTTTAGTTTGTTTAGTTTGTTTGTTTTTTTACAGTTTACGTTTTGTGATGTGGATCGCTTTTAGTTTGTTTTTTTTTGTCAAATTTTAGATGGCTGGCAGCGAAAAGTGGCACATACATGGGAAAATAACGTGTGTAAAACTTAAGCGATTTTGAGGGTGGTTTTCTGCTCCTGCATTGAGGGGTAAAATTCAAATTTTCGCAAAAAATGACGTATTTTTAGATCTTGCAAATCGTGGCAAGTCCAAATTTTTATTATGGCTAGCTAGTCATAAAATGAAAGATTTACCGTAGATCTCCGGGACACGTTGTTAAAGTTTCAGAGCTGTTGATTGAGGTTTCCTAGTCCAGCTTTGCAATCAATTTTTCTTGAATTTTGCTCAAAGTTGGCAAAACTTCAGAACATTGCTAAAAACATTTTTATTCAAAAGTTATGTTTTATGTTAAATCACAAATCAACATAGTTTTATATGTTTGGAGCGATCAACGCGGAAGTAAAGGGTTACAGAAGAAAAATAAAGTATATGGGGGAGGTTAGGAGGAGGACCTATAATATGCAGATATCCGCCACTTGCTTTTTGTAAAAAATCAAAAACTTTAGCAGATGGCATTGCGATGTTTTGTGAAAGAATATTACCCCTACGTTCTTTATTGTCATAACAAGAATAAAAGAGAATACTCCTCAAAAATACTTACTAATACTGTAATTGCTATAACTGCTTTTTTTGCGTCAAAAAGTTGGTAGCTGGCTCGCGTTTCAGCATCACAAGAGAATTTTGCGGTAATTTTTAAATTTGTTTGTATACTGTAATTTAAATTCTCAGTCTGTCATTTAATAACACATTTTCAAAATCGTTCCAGGGTCGAAATCTCCCCTGCGACTAATTGTTGTTGTTGTTGTGTCGCACACTTATCCTCCTGTCACCGGACAGCGTCAGACGCTAACTTATTGGACGATCAGGGGTGCCGAAACCTGAGGGGATGGGGAGGATATATCCCCCCCAATATTTTGACTACATCCCCCCTAATAATTTGACTATGGTCTACGTCTGTATTCCCTCCAATAATTTGACTGCATCCCCCCCAATATTTTGACTATGGTCTACATCTGCATTCCCCCAATAATTTGACTTTGGTCTGCAACTGAATCATTTGAATTCGGTCTGCAACACTTGAATTCGGGGAAAAAAACTCTTCCAATTTTGGTGAAGACCTTTTTTTGTTTTTGGTCTTCACAATATTTGCTTACCTGAAAAAAATCGTGGTAAAGTTTCACCCCCTCAACGTTGAAAATAGGGCAAAATTGGGGTGAAATTCCAAATTATCCCCCCCAATGCTCAACAAAGATCGGCACCCCTGTGGATGATTTGCACACTTTTCATTACAACGACTACTTCGTAATGGGAGGAATCCGCACCTGTTTAAGAGTTTCCGATGATCCAATGTTTTACGTGGATTTTTTCGAATTCTTGTCCATTGAATTTGCTACTTGTTCGAAACAACCAAGCAGAGATAATCATCGTAAAGCGTCTTATCCAAGGACGCAACAACGTGACCAGGGTGCGGGTTGAACCCAGACCTCATTTGATCAGGGTGGTCGTAAAAACGACGCCTTTACCCATTCGGCCACGCTATCGGCGCCCTTACGTTTCGAACAGGCTGTTCTTCACTATAATTGTTTTCGAACAATAACATTTCTATTGTTCTACACAATGAAACTTTATTGTCAAAAAATGGTTCTGGAACGAAAAACACTCTGTTTTTGTGTTATAGCCAAAAAGATTTTCTTTGAGTCCGTAGTATTTGTTGTACTTTCTTGTTAATTGATATTTGCAATAAAACAGACACTTTTATCAGAGGGCCAATCCAACGGTTTTTATGAATCCGAAGTTATTTCGAATTGTGAGCCAAATGTTTTGTTTTTGGTTGGCAATTAAACAATTTTGAGAATCTATGTTGTGGAAATATTTTTGATGTTTTTCATTAAAAGATATTTTTTCACCAGCAAACGGTGTACGATTATGCAAAATTTTTAGTCTTCAATGACACAGCAGTTTGCAGCAATTCTCAAAAATTATTTGTTCTTCTTCAACGTATCTTTACTCTTTTTTGAGTTTAATGGATTTGCATCAGTGTTTAAACTTGGACCTTATTTTTAAACTAGAATTTGGACTTAAATCACTTTAGCTTATTGTTGACAAATACTTTTATTAGAATAATAAAGTAGCTTGGCGTGCTGCAGTATAGAAAATGTTCGCTTTTTCTTATGTTGATATTTTTAAGCTAGATTAAGTATAAATCTCCACTCAAACTCACAAATTAATTATTTTTCATCATAATAGCTAAATCACAGCACATAAATGGCCATTATTGCTACTTTTTTTCAATAGTTTAAATAGTAAACGTGAATGTCAGACTTATTTCAAAAACCTGAGGTGACTGGACAGCTAGCACTATTAAACAGCAGTCCACAAGTTTTTGTTCAAAGGGATAAAAAGTCTTACTAGCAAGTAATTGTTTAGTCAATTTATAGGTTAGGAAGAGGAAATACCTTTCTATTATTATCATAACTAAAAGGTTCAAATTTCCATGAGAAAATGAGCAACTCAGCAACTGAGCGCTGCGTTCTAAATTCTATAGCTGCACTAAGTGTTTGCAGAGAGTTTGACCAGAACTGTTCTAATCAGCAATGTTAGTAGCTGTTCTAGATGCCTATCTGCCCTGCAATTAATTTTATGATGACCCCTTCGATTTGGAAGTTTGTTAAAAAACTTTACGGTTATTTCTTTTTGCAAAAAAAAAAATTGAGCCTACTAGCAACTTTTTGATGCAAAAATAGTAAATAACTTTTGTTTTACAGAAGTATCAAAGAGTTTTTGAGGAATATTCACTTTTATTTTTATTGTGACAATGAAGAACGTAGGGCTGTTATTATATTCTTATACAAAACATTGCACTGTCATTTAGTAAAATTTTTAATTTTTGCACAGTAAGCAATTGCGGATAACTGCATATTATAGGCCCTCATTCTGACTTCCCCCATACACTCTATTTTTCTATCACTCTTTACTTCGGCGTTGACCACTCCAAACATATAAAACTATGCTTTATTTGGTGATTTAACCGTTATTTTTTAAATAAGAAAGTTTTCAATAATTTTCTTTAGTTTTGCCAACTTTGAACAAAATTAAAAAACATTGATTGAAAAGCGGGACCATGAAACCCCAATCAACAGCTCTGAAACTTTAACAACGTGTTCTGGAGACCTTTTTGTAAATCTTTCAGTTTATGAGTAGCTAGCCATAATAAAAATTTGGACTTGCCACGATTTGCAAGAAGATCTAAAAATACGTCATTTTTACCGAAATTTGAATTTTACCCCTCAAAGCAGGAACAACAAAACACCCCCAAAATCGCCAAGTATTTGCACACGTTATTTTCCCATGCATGTGCCACTTTTCATCACTAGTTATCAGAAAATTGAAAAAAATGTAAAAAACGATTCACCTTAATGTGCACTGTGTTACGACATGCGCTCTAGTCGCTATTATATCGATCACCCTTTTGAATCAGTTAAAGTTTGTAAGTTCTTGTCATTAAAAGTTTTATTTATTTTGTTTTGTTGCAGGCCTTTATCCGAATGGGAGAATCACTCGTTTTCCTTCAGGAACAATTGACGAAAATGGAAGGTCCACATTGGAAAGATTTGATTCCAATGATACTACATCTCTATCCACAGAGAGAAATAGGCAAACACTTCCGAGTTACACCATCACAAACAATCAGGAAGCTTCCATAATCACACAGTTTCCCATTGGATCAGTTAGCAATGACAGGTCTTCAACAAGTTTGAATCCAATTGATTTCAACTCTCAAACTTCAAGCGCGCCTTCGTTTTTATACGCAGTTGCAGATGAAACCAGCCAAGCACCGCCTAGTTATTCGTCGGTGGCACAGGAAGCTAACACTCATGATCACACTGTTAATAATCACGTCACAATAACCGCCAACGACGATGATCCACCTCCTTATGAAGAAGCATCCGACGCCACTCGTTAGCATTAGCCTAAGACTAGTAGGCTTGATTGCAAATGTTTCTATGTGGGTTTGGAAAAGCAGGATACTGGATCCACCATAAAATGAAGTGTCTTGCTCAGAATTGTAAACGAACCGACTAGTTCAAGTCCGAACCCAAAATATAAACCCGAACCCGGCCTGAACCCGAAAACTAATTTGAAGCCCAAATCAAGTTCCCAAAAAAACCCGAAAGTTAAGTTAGGTCTGAAAATTTTAGCAATGTTGCAGATTTTTGATTATATTTTTGTGCACCTGAGACAAAAAGCACGTGTCAGGCCCGAATTAAGCCCGAAATTTTGTCAACTTTAAGCCCATACCCGGCCCGTATCTGAACCGAAAAGCCCAGCCCGACTTACAACTCTGATCTTGCTTAAACGTGCCACAAAACTGCTGTAAGCTTGCCCCACCAACTTTTGTATGCAGTACGGTAAGACTGCATGTTAATGTTGCTTAACAGCATGAGCTTTATGTCTGCTCATACATTTCTTTCTTGTTCGGTATAATATTTAGTATGAACGCCTTAAATTGAATCTAAGGTTTAGTATGCAGTGCAATGTACATCTCAATACATGTCCATTTAGGAATCCAACATTGTTTTGCTGTTGGGAGATTATATATCACTCAATATCTGATTAATTTTCGCTTAATCAAATTATAAGTTATTGTTGTTAAATTGAGTAATGCTTTGTGTTTCAAGTAACTTTTGGATCTTGTCGGAAACTTGTATGTAACGCGAACCTAAATTCATCAGTTTACCAGATTTAAGATATACTTGTGTTAGTTGAGTTTCAATACGATATACAATTATTCACAAGTTTATTTGCAGCAATCTTTTTATTTGACATGTGTCTTTAATTTTTGTTAGAATGCATTTTGTACATTTTGATTGCTCTTCCACTGTGATCAACTGGTAATTCAGCAAAGATGCATCTTTCCACATCCCCATTTTTTTTGCCTTTTTTTTCATTGTTTTGCCTGCTTAATGTAATAGGGTTAAACTGCGCAATGCACATGCATGTACTGTGGTCATATTTTTCCATAAAACTTAGTATGAGCATGACTGAGTCGCGATTAATTACACTGTTAAAATTTTTGGGTCCAGCTGACCCAAAAAATCCTGGTCAAAGGCCTTTGACCCAAAATTTTTGGGTCAAAATTTTTGGGTCATTGTAAAATTTTGGGTCAAAAAATTTGGGTCAAAGTAAAATTTTGGGTCAAAAAATTTGGGTCAAAGAAAAATTTTGGGTCAACGTTTTTGGGTCATTGCAGAAATTTGGGTCAGCGAAAAATTTTGGGTCAAAAAATTTGAGTCAAAGTAAAATTTTGGGTCAACGTTTTTGGGTCATTGCAAAAATTTGGGTCAGCGAAAAATTTTGGGTCATTGCAAAAATTTGGGTAAGTGAAAAATTTTGGGTCAAATTTTTGGGTCATTGCAAAAATTTGGGTCAGCGAAAAATTTTGGGTCAAAATTTTTGGATCATTGCAAAAATTTGGGTCAGCAAAAAATTTTGGGTCAAAATTTTTGGTTCAGTACAAAATTTGGGTCAAAAAATTTGGTCAAAGAAATAATTTGAGTCAAAGTTTTTGGGTCATTGCAAAAATTTGGAACAACAAACAAATTTGGGTCAAAGTTTTTTGGTGATTGCATAAATTTGGGTCAGTAAAAAAATTGAATCAAAGAAACGCTTTAGGTCATCGCAAAAATTTGGGTCAACAAAATCTAGGGCCAAAGAAATATTTTCTAAGTATTTGGGTTAATACAAAAATTCGGTACAACAAAAAATTTAGTCAAAGCAAAAATATAAGGGTCAAAGACACATTCTAGTCAATGCAAAAACTCGGATCAGCATAAAATTAAGGATCAAAAAATTAAAATACATTACAGAATGAGAAGTGTTTCTATTGTGGAATGAGTTTCTATGTGGAATGTTTCTATGTAATAAGTGTTTTTTGACTAAGGCCTACATCTGCATCCACCCCAATAATTTGACTATGGTCTGCATGTGAATCACTTGAATTCGGGAAAAAAAACTCTTGAAATTTTGGTGAAGACCTTTTTTTTTTGGTTGGCACTTAATTTGCTGACGTGAAAAAAATTGTGGTCGAGGTTCATCCCCCCCAACGTTGAAAATAGAGCAAAATTGGGGTAGAATCGCAAATTATTCCCCCTCCAATGTTCAACTAGGATCGGCACCCCTGCAAGTAAGAAATCTACTAAAATTCAAAAATCCACTAAGATTCAAAATTTTGTTCCAGTGAATTTCCTTTATGCCAATATCAGCAAGGTTTTTATATTTAGTGCTGTTTTAAAATTGTTTTTGAGGCTATGATAAAGTTTTTGATCGTTTAAATTTGTTGACTAAGTCTATTGGGTTCAAAGAAAATTTAATATTAGAAATATTTAGAGTCAGTTGTATTTGTTAACTAAAGTTTATTGACAATCTTTAAGAAAAATATAAATCAAAAATTTAGGTTCGGTGACATTTATTAAACTGACTTATTTATTGAGGTGTTACTGTTCATCTCGCTGAGTTAAATGCGTGGAATGTAACGCAATCTGCGAAGATAATGCCTTGTGTGCTAATTATCACCCTTTATTGTTTGCAATTTTTAAAGCAAGACGTTCTAATACGTATAATCGTAGTGCTGTTCAAAACTTTTGTTGTTTATTCTAATTACTGGACGCGGTTGATAATCGCACCTCAGCAGACAGTTTGCATTCTACCACGTGAAGACCTAGATAGAAACTGCTATAAAAATAGTAAACCGACTTGCTGAGTAAACCGATTTTAGCTGCGGCAGAAGAGAGAGAAAAAGTGCTGAGCAGTTATTTTGATCAAATTTGGAAAAATTTTGATATGTTATACTAGCATAACCCTTGTTTATGTTAAGTTATTGCAGCTCCTATTTAAGAACTTTTAATAAGCTTTTATAAAAATCTAAAAAATTAAGCGTTGGTCTAGGAGAAAACAGATAAAAAAAGCTCGAGAATAGCTTCTCCACAAAAACGACTGTGAAGCCAACAAAAAGATGTGAGATCAGCGAAAGTTTGACAGAAAAGAGAAATTGAGATTTCGTTCAATTAATGATGCCCGCTGCATTGTAAATTTGTGAGTTAATATTAATCGTAAAACAATTTTTGTCGATAATTAGTGTTGATTCTTCACAAAAATGTTTAACAGATTAGGTTCAATTGCAAACTACACTGTTTGATTTATAATTAATTGAAGTGAATTGCCAACACCTATCTGTGTTTTTTTCAACAAACATGCGGAAGTAAAAGTCTTTTGTTTCCTTTGAGCATATGGCTTAATGGTAAGAAGGTATCAAATACTGTATGGTCATGCAAGCGATGTGATTGGGCAAAACATTTTTGTTCAAAATCAATATAATAGTTGTGGATGCTGGCTATGGCAATGGTAGAAACATGTCAAGGTAAGTGAATTACACTGTCTTCTTTTTCATAAGAACCAGTGAATTTTAGATTTAGGCAGTTCTTAAATTTTCACGAAGTTTTAGCTTGATTTGTTCATGAAAAGTATTGGAAATTGAAGTGACGCACCAATTACGGCGAGCTATAAGGAAGGAGATTAGATGGTTAGCTAGCTTATCGTTTTCAGAGGTGGGCATTTGCGCTGCAATTATTTTACTTGCGACAGCGCTTGCGCTGCACCTATTTTGCTTGCGATAGCGCTTGCGCCGCAATTTATCTTTAAGCGCTTGCGACGAAAGTATTTGGGTAATAACATGCGCAATTCAAATACGAGTGAAAATGATTGTTTTTAAATCAACTGAGATTAAACTTTAGAAAAGCATTGATAAGCCTCGTCGTGCCGAATTGCTTTCGTTTATTGCTTGCAAAACTTCGATTGAATTCACAAAAAGGGTCTTCTTTTGCTTTAACTTTTCTCTGAAATATTTGCCGATTTTTCAAATTTTCCAATTGAGTTTTCAAAGAATGGTATAGTAAAATAAAATTTCAAACAGAAAAGCTATTGTGTTGTTTTGACGTTTGCAGGCCAGAGTTTAAAAGCTTAACGTTTGGCGTGCTTCAAGCACGCAAAAGGATTGAAAACAAAATTGTTGTAATTGTCTTTCTAGAACTACGCTACATGTTCCTAAAAAATCTTAAAGTTACATTGCGCAAAATGTAATGCGTTGCTAGCAACAGCAATAGTCTTTCGTCTTATACCGTAATTCAAAACAAGAAACAACAAAAACTACTATTAAAAACTTTTTGCTAGACCGGAAACATTTAAAAGATATTGCTAACAAAAGTGACAGCATCGGTAGCTCTTAACTATTAGATGGTTTAACATTTTTAAACAAAAAACACCATAATTTTTTTAGTATGCCCCATTCGTCAGAGTGTGATGCTAATTGCTCCAGGAGCACAAATGTATCAAAGCTGGTCACCAATTTTTTTGACGGGCCATTAGACAAAACAACGACTGCGCAGTCGTTTTCTTGCCAGCACATTACAACTTTATTAGTGGAATTTAACACCCCAATTCTCTGAAGTGTAGGAGTTAAGCGTCTTTTTTTATTGGTTAAAGAGGCTATTCGCCCAATGCGAGCGGGGTTGAGCGATGCACATTTTTCCAAATGTTAGTATTTTTGAGAGAAAATTAATAATTTTATGTTTACTGATTGGTAGCGAGATAATTTGTTTTAAATAACGTATCGTATAGGTTTCGTACCCTAACCGAGTGCAGTTTGAGCATACTGGACCAACTAAATAAGGTGGATTTACACTGTAATCCTTTTTCGTCTGCTTTTGTCTGTTTTCATACATTTTTGCTTCTCTATGAAACATAAGTATGCGCTTTTTTCGTCCGCATTTTGTTACTCCATATCTGCACTAAGTAAACTGTATATGGTGATAAAAATTTTGTTGAAAAATTTCGTGTATGAAAAATGTAAGCGAATTTCAAAATAGAACTGTACCCCTTTACAAAAATTTTTGTTTTGAAAACTTTTATCTAAAATGTTACGTCTGGTTAGAATTTGGACATGTAAAACTGCAGACAAAAAACAACATACTTTTTCATGGAGAAGCTAAATACGTTCGAAAACAAACAAGAGCGGAAAAAAACGGATACTGTGCAAATCCACCTTTTAAAATCATACTTTTCAAAACGTCACACTTGCGCGTGCTGTTGCGCTTGCGTCGTAATTATTTTTGGTGGCTGGTGGAAACGCTTGCGGCGCAACTTTTGTGCTTACGCTGCCCATCTCTGATCATTCTTCTGAGAGATGTAAGGTACCAGTATGATTTGTAGGTTAGGCGGTAAAAGATTTGATTTATAGGCCAGCTCTTTCGCATTTTTTGAAGTTGTTGGAACAGCAATAATTGCTAAAAAGTGACTACTTCACCCAGAAACTTTATGTTAAGTAGAGGAAAACGTGAATGAAGATTATTCACTCGCGTATTTTAAGGTCAAGATTTTAGTTTTAGAGCGTGGGTAATAGGTTTGAACTGGTTTTAAAATTTAGAGAATCGATTTAAATTTTCGGTAAAAGTTTCTAGTGCAGTAGTCTTCCTAATTGCTTTAATTTTACATGCACCATCGAGTCACTTCGAATTTTGTCTGTCTGACAACATTTTCTGTGTTTCTAGCTTTAATAGGCGCAGATAATGGTTGCAATTTATATTTTTTACTGTTTTTCTGGTTGTGGTATTTTTTTTAACCATTGATTACTTCTTACATAATTTTAGTTAACTGTAGTAATGCAATTTTGTGATTTTCAAGATATTATGTTTTTTTGGCGCATCTGAGCATAAGATGCATTATTAATATATGACCATTTTTGCTTTGATTTTTTTTTATATAAGGTGCACGAAATTAAATCATGAAAAATATATTCCTATATCCATACAAAAGACGCACCTTCATTTTCTTACGAAATGAAAAATACTTTAGGTGTTCCTTATGATACAAAAAATATGTAGCGTTGACTGAGTAATGTGATTTCAGTGTTTAGTTGAACTGTTGATATCATTGATTATACTGCTTTTCTGATTTTCGGCAATCTTGTTTTTCTCTATTTATAGCACAATCCTACGATCCCAGTTTTAAAAACCAATACTAAACTAAGTTATTCAACTTTTGTTGATTTCGTATTTTGTTTTTTTAGAAGATAATGCTATTGTGAGCTCTTGGGTTACTGCAAAAACCTACGTTTTTTTACGTACGTTGAAGTGCTCAATTGTTAAAACCATTTAAAAAATAAAACAGTACTAGATGTCTGGTTTTAAAATTTATGGTTTTCAACACAGTTTTATTTTGTTAAGTCTTTCTGTTATTGCTGTACCCTGGCATATTTAACTGATTCTCAGAAAACATCATAGTGTCGGTATACAAATTAACAAATTGCTACAACCAAAAAATAATTTGGGTCATGGCGACCTAAAGGCTTTGGGTCATGGCGAATTGTTCGGGTCGCAGCGACCCAAATTGTTTGGGTCAGGTCGACCCAAATTGTTTGGGTCGCGTCGACCCAAATTTTTTGGGTCGCAGTGACCCAAATTTTTTGGGTTGCGGCAACCCAAATTTTTTGGGTCGCGGTGACCCAAATTTTTTGGGTCGCGGTGACCCAAATTTTTTGGGTTGCGGTGACCCAAATTTTTTGGGTTGCGGTGACCCAAATTTTTTGGGTCGCGGTGACCCAAATTGTTTGGGTCGCGGTGACCCAAATTTTTTGGGTTGCGGCGACCCAAATTTTTTGGGTTGCGGTGACCCAAATTTTTTGGGTTGCGGTGACCCAAATTTTTTGGGTCGCGGCGACCCAAATTTTTTGACCCAAAAAATTTGGGTTGGGCGCGTCTGTACCCAAAATTTTTGGGTCGTCTTTGACTACATTTTTTTGGGTCGTCCTGACCCAAAAATTTTTACAGTGTACTTAAAGCTTATTTTTGTTCCGCCTTTTAACTGTTGGTAGATTAATGGTATTTTTTGGTAATTTTCTTCTGGCGATGTTGTAAATGTATAAAGTTTTATGATTACTTTTATATTTTCGTGCATGTTGCTATTTTATTCTTTAAAAGGTGTAAGGTAGTGTATTAATTTATTACAGCGAGTTGAAATAAAGTGGTTATTGTGTAATGAGCAATAAAATAATTACTAATAACCTTCCAAAAACATTGTCAGAAACTTTTAAAATTTTGGATGAACATTTTGTGCAAATGAGTATTTATTGCCAATAGCTAAAAGGTCATCCCTTTAGATGTGGCACGATAAGCAATTATATTGACTAAATGCACGTGCCAGTAGCACCTAACCCGATTAAAATTTTTGTTTTTGTAAGGAAAATTTTCCCAAAACTCCCAATTATGGGTTTTACACAATATGATTGAAATCGGAACATTGCGAAGTTTCTGTACGAGATATGATGCCGGGTGCAACTGTAGGTTTTGCTACTCTTTTTTATCACATTGTTTTGCAATTTATTAGGCTGTCAATGCTGCCCGACCCCTAACTCTATTGCAACGTTCTGCGAAAAAAAAAATAGTAAAAGCGCAACACGAATCAAAAATGAACGCGTGGCTTCAAGCGCAATACGCTGCAAAGACGACGCTATTAATTTGTTTAAATAACATAGCTAAAAAATTAAGTAAAACCTTTCAAATGTGATCGAGACTTTTAATGCATATTTTCTCATTTTTGAGAAAGCTTCAGTATATATGCATATAGACTATGACTGTAACGTATAAAGATCAATAAAAGTGTAAATTGTTTGAAATCCACATATTTAGCCTATTCTAGTTCCAAGTCATTAAAGGATCCTAAATTACAAGATATTTTCTTTGCTAAGGTAGCTTAAAACTTTATTGTTTTTATTCACATGATTAGATGGTAGAAAAATTATCACAATTGATTTTTATTTTCGAAGTTATATACAGTACTAGTTTATTTACAAAAACAAAAAGTATATAATGATAGATAAGTAACTGAATTATATGAAATTTTTATTGAATTATTGAATTTATTGAATTATATGAAATCAAATTTTTCGTTATACTCACTGGATTTCGTTGAAGCGAGTAAGGAGTTTTTTGGGCCCATCTTTGTGTTATTGTGCTCAGGCAACACAGTCTCTTTTGAAGAAACGTTATAGTGATGGTATCAAGCCGTCGGCTATACTGCATTCGATTTGCCGGCACGAGATTTGAACTTCAGACCTTCCACTCCAGAAACGAATGTGTTATCGTTCAATCAACAACTTAAATACCAGAGGTGGAGTCGAGGACACAAGGCTCGAGGCCAAGGCCAAGGCCAAGGAAACAAAAAAAATCCGAGGCCAAGGCCAAGGACAGCCTTTCCGAGGACAGACGCTCTCGAGGCCAAGGACAGGAATGCTCGAGGCCAAGGCCAAGGACCAAGGACACAAAGCGCAAGTGCTCTACAAAAAAAAAAAAAAAAAGGTCTTCACAAAAATTTTTCAAGCGATCTCCACTAAAAAACGTTTTCCAAACAATTTTTCAAGCGCTCCACAAAATTTTAACATTCCAAAAAATAGTGCTGTCCTCGAGCCGAGGACAGGCCAATTTTCGAGGACTTGAGGCCTCGAGGCCAAGGCCAAGGACTTGACCTTCGAGGCCAAGGCCAAGGACTTCAAATTGTGTCCTCGAGGACGTCCTCGAGGCCAAGGACGTCCTCGAGGACTCCACCTCTGTTAAATACTGTTTTTTTTTAATTTTAGGGTTTGAGCTTTGAAATTTGGATTTTAATTGTTTACTTTTTAAATTGTTGAAATTTACCCCGAATGATTTCATTTTCGGGTGAAACAGACTGTTGCGTTTTATAGGTTTAATTTTGAATGCTTTAATGCTGTGGAAATCTACTGTGATATTTGCTCTAACTTATTGTTACCGAGTGCTTTTTGAAATCCGATATCAACCACAGACTAAAATATCGTTATTAGTAAAAAGCGGTAACGGTCAAAGTTTAATAAACTAATTGTGTTTCGTATACCGATATGTGTAGGTGTGTAATGTTATGTATTAATATTAGTCAAAATCAATCATTGATCGTTTGCTTACGTTTTTTTCAAAACGGAAGCGCTGATGAAAAATTTTGATACTTTGAAGTCGGTTAGCAACGCAATATATTTCTGTAATTGCATCCGCAAAGTGCTGTGTGCAGTAAAATTTTTGACGCACAAGAAAGACTACACGTCATCACTGTCTGAATTTGTAATATAATTTTTTCCTTACTTTTGTCATGCGACTATTTATCGAATTTTTCAGATTGGATTTTTTCACAGTTACGTGGTGGTTTGAAGCGAATAGGCAGAAAGTGAAGTTAGTTTTAAGTTCTATTTTTTATTTAGGTCATTGTTTAAATTCAATATCAGTACGATATTGTGGCAGAAATAATAAATCCGGAAGAGAAGAAATACGTGTAATATATGAGCAAATCAGAACAGTTTTAGCCTATTTTAGCAAAGTTTTGGCCTCTTATATTAAAGATTTGGCAAAAAAACAGTAAAGATACAAACGCTTGCTTAGTGAAAGAAACTTGTGATGCGCAACACAGCATCTAAAACACAAGGAGACATGTGGCAACAACTGTACAAGGGAATCACTTTTCAACATTGCAATTTTGAGTCAGATTTTATCTATCTTTTGTTTTTCCTTGGATTAGTGAGAAAATTACTAAAAACACAACGTTCTAAAACAAAGACATGAAGTTCGGAGTCGTTTCCGTTATAGTTGATCACGGCAAGACTGTTCTCTATATCCGGTGCTATTACTAAGCCTATTTTAGCTCAAAGGTAGCTCTCTGACTAGCAGAGAATTTTACCTAATTAAGAAAAAGTTTTATAGCCTACTATAAAAATAACTGAACAAAGAAAAAAATCCATTCAAGCAATCCGCTGCAAGAAAAAATTGATGAAAACAAAAAAAAAGTCAAGACATAATATAGTTCGGTTCTGTAGATTAGTATATAGTATTATGTTTCGTATATTGTATCTTCATCATCTTGTTTAAAAAGAGATACAAAAAATATTATATACATATTTTGCATTAACTTAGAAAAAACCTGGTTTAATTAATGAATTGCAATAGACAGCAAGTCGAAGGGTAACGCAATCGTTTCTGGAGCCGGAAGTCGGAAGTTCAAAACTCGGGCCGACCAAATCGGACACAGGGTTCTTAACGTCTCGCCATCACTGCAACATTTCTTCGAAAGAAGCTGCGTTGCCAGAGCGCAATTGATGACGCGGATATGTTAAACAACAAGATAATGTTAAACCCGCAAACTCGTTAAACGCTCCGGGTAATACAGCGAGTATAATGAAAGAGTTGATTTGATTTACGATATCATTTTATATTACATTAAGGTACTAAGATACAATAACTAGTAATAACTTATAGTGGCAATAATGACGAGTTGCATTAGTGGGCGAGATTGCCCTAATTTTATTTTTTCCCGTTGCTGTGGAGGTTTTTGCCGGTTGTTAGGTGATCCGGTATGTATCGGAGGAACTGTTACTCGAAGAACTGTTACTCGGAGGACACCAACCACAACTCCAGCAAGTTCATCATCAAATTTAGGGTAAGTACAATAAGAGTTAAGCTAAAAGAAACTCGTAATGTTTTGCCTATAATTACCGTAACTCGACTTTAAACTATTAGTTACTCGACTCTAAAACGTAACTTGACTTTAAACTTTAAGCTATAATCTTTTATAATTACCGTAACTCGACTTTAAACAACTAGTTTAGTTTGAGGTCATCAAAATGATTAACAGATTTAGAAGATGTCATCTTCTCGTCGTGAATCTTTGTACCCATCTTAGATATCACTCCATAGATTACTAGTGACGCCAAGACTCAACATTCAAATTCTTCGCCGTAAAGCTGACTATCCATAGCTGCGCTTAATTTAGCTAACAGTAGATCAATCTCTCTCCTTTCATTTAATTGTGTTTTTGTTTATTATTGCCAGCTTTTTAACATGGCTCCACCAGCGAGAATTCGAAATTCTTACCGCAAAATTTGGTATTATTTTAAAATTCACACTGGTGGAGACAACATGCATTAATTTCTTGCTGTGAGAATTTTGAAATTATCATCGTGCGTAAGAAAATTAATACCGTGCGTCAAAAAAATAACTCCAAAAATTCTCACCGGCCAGATATTCTCACTGAGTGTTAATTTTGGTGGAGACGACGGTAATAATTTCATTTTCAGTATTAATTTGAATTTTGCCATTAATTTGGGTGATAATTTCAGTAAGAAAATATGAAAAAGTTTTCAAAGAGTTTTCATATTTTCTCTCTGAAATTAACACAGAAATTCTTATGGAAATTTGTTCATAAAAACCTCATTAACGCCTATTATACCCTCATAATCAATATTGCATAATATCACATTTTACTGGCAACGTGTTAATCCTAGCAAAAAAATAGGGAAGAGGATTCAATGCACATCCATTGAATATAGTTCCACTCAGTGCTTAAATTGTAAAATTTTGCATGGGGGTACGCTTTTTAAGCGTTGACTGAACCTTAGTGAAAAACAGGCACGTTACCAGGAATTTTTGGAAGGTTGTTCCGTAAACGAACTTGACCCAAATTTTCATTCTTCCTGAAATGAGGCGATTTTTCGGTGTAAATTAAGCGAAAAACAGGTGTTCTCCAAAAAAAAAAAGGTCTTCGCCGAAATCCGAAAGCTTTTCCTGGCCGAAATCAAAAATTCAAGCGGTTTTTCCGGTCTAAAACAGTAAATTTTTACCTCCCATAAACCAGCGCTAAAATCTCGATGGGGGGACGCGTGCCCCCGCCGTCCCCCCTACAATTTAAGTACTGGTTTCACTAGGAACGTTTAGCGATCCCTAAAGCTGTGGATCCACCGGTGTGATTTCGAAATCTTCACTCACGGTGTTAATTTTTTCGGTGATAATTTATTTTTGTTCAAACTAACACTGGTGGAGACAAAATTTTGTACTGAACAAATCTTACCAGAGTACCCCTGCTCCACCAGTGAGAATTTAAAATTATCACCACAAAACTCAGTGTTAATTTCGGAAAAATTCGCACTGGTGGAGACAACGCTGGTTTTTCGAATTAATACTGAATGGGCAGTGGGAGTTATTGTTTGATTATAATGCGTTGTTCCTGGTGAGATATTATTCCTTGAAAAATCCTTTTTGAAAGTTCTCTCGTGAAGTAGCATGAGCTCTTCAAGTAGCGACGACGAATACTTAGCAGTAGTAGCCTTTGCTTTGAGCAAAAGCAAACGAAGGCACAAAAAATTGGTAATAGATTTTTTGAAGAAAAGAGACGAAGAAGGTAGCTGCAATATGGTACGAAAGTTAGCCGTGGATGACAGAGAGATGTACTTTAGATATATGCGGATGACACCCGATCGAAAGAAGTATACTTACTTTTTTTGGGCGCTCCTCTTGTAACTAAATTATCAACTAATTATAGAAAACCCATTTCCCCTGAGCAGCGGCTTTCGCTCACTTTGCGCCATCTTGCTACAGGAGAATCTCAAATCTCCCTTCGTTTGCAATACCGCAATGGACGACAAACAATATTTCAAAAATAATACCCGAAACATGCAAAGCTATTTACGATGCACTTGTTGCTTAGTACGTTAACACGCCATCGTCACAAGAAGATTGGCTTGCAATGTCACAGCAGTCTGAAGATCGATGGAACTTGCCTCACATTGTACAGTAGGTGCTTTGGATGGTAAACACTTTAGGATACGACTTTATTTTACAAATATAAAGGCTTTTTCGGCATGGTTTTGCTCGCAGTATGTGATGCAAAGTACTGCTTGACTATGTTTGACGTGGGCCAATACGGTAGCAACAACGACAGCGGCGTGTTACTCAACAGCAAAATGGGCAAAAAAACTTGCTCAGGGCTCGCTAAACATTCCCTGTGGAACTGTACTATATGGATGCGCTTTGAATCCTCTTCCCTAGTTTTTGCTAAGATTAACGCGTTGCCAATAAAATGTGATATTATGCAATATTGATTATGAGGGTATAATAAGCGTTGATGAGGTCTTTATGAACAAATTTCGGTAAGAATTTCAGTGTTAATTTCACTAAGAAAATACGAAAACATTATTATCACCCAAATTAATGGCAAAATTCAAATTAATACTGAAAATGAAATTAATACCGTCGTCTCCACCAAAATTAAAACTCAGTGAGAATATCTGGCCGGTGAGAATTTTTAGTGTTATTTTTTTGACGCTCGGTATTAATTTTCTTACGCACGATGATAATTTCAAAATTCTCACTGCAAGAAATTAATGCATGTTGTCTTCACCAGTGTGAATTTTAAAATAATACCAAATTTTGCGGTAAGATTTTTAAATTCTCACTGGTGGAGCCATAGCTTAAGCAAGTTTTTTGCCC
Organism: Trididemnum nubilum; assembly: GCA_963965965.1. Classification (NCBI taxonomy): domain Eukaryota; kingdom Metazoa; phylum Chordata; class Ascidiacea; order Aplousobranchia; family Didemnidae; genus Trididemnum; species Trididemnum nubilum. Next base: position 19,167,058 of record OZ014487.1, read on the forward strand.
ATTTTACTCTTGAGTAACACGCCGCTGTCGTTGTTGCTAGCGTGCTGGCCCACGTCAAACATAGTCAAGCAGTACTTTGCATCACATACAGCGAGCAAAACCATGCTGAAAAAGCCTTTATATTTGTAAAATAAAGTCGTATCCGAATGTGTTTACAATGTGAGGCAAGTTTCATCGATCTTCAGACTGCTGTGACATTGCAAGCCAATCTTCTTGTGACGATGGCGTGTTAACGTACTAAGCAACAAGTGCATCGTAAATAGCTTTGCATGTTTCGGGTATTATTTTTGAAATATTGTTTGTCGTCCATTGCGGTATTGCAAACGAAGGGAGATTTGAGATTCTCCTGTAGCAAGATGGCGCAAAGTGAGTGAAAGCCGCTGCTCAGGGGGAATGGGCTCTCTATAACTTAGCTACAAGAGGAGCGCCCAAAAAAAGTAAGTATACTTCTTTCGATCGGGTGTCATCCGCATATATCTAAAGTACATCTCTCTGTCATCCACGGCTAACTTTCGTACCATATTGCAGCTACCTTCTTCGTCTCTTTTCTTCAAAAAATCTATTACCAATTTTTTGTGCCTTCGTTTGCTTTTGCTCAAAGCAAAGGCTACTACTGCTAAGTATTCGTCGTCGCTACTTGAAGAGCTCATGCTACTTCACGAGAGAACTTTCAAAAAGGATTTTCAAAGGAAGAATATCTCACCATTCAGGAACAACACATATAATCAAACAATATCTCCCACTGCCCATACAGTATTAATTCGAAAAACGTGCGTTGTCTCCACCATTGCGAATTTTTCCGAAATTAACACTGAGTCTTGAGGTGATAATTTTAAATTCTCACTGGTGGAGCAGGGGTACTCTGGTAAGATTTGTTCAGTAAAAAATTTTGTCTCCACCAGTGTTAATTTGAACAAAAATAAATCATCACCGAAAAAATTAACACCGTGAGTGAAGATTTCGTAATCACACTGGTGGAGCCGTAATCTCTACAGAAGTAGTAATATTTGATTCGATACACACCTTGCTTATTCATCAAGCCTTTCCGAGTCTATAAAAACCGTTAAGTACTGTTAGAGTCTTTTCACTGCTTGGGTTTTCACAATTACTAAAATACGCTCTGTATTTATTACAGAGGTCCATTCATTGCAGTTATTGTTGTGGCTGCATTTGGTTGTGTTGCGACGTTGATTTTGCTGTGGCGACATTGCAAAACTAAACAGGCTAGAACAAGAAGCTGGACTCCCAATTCCGCAAATCATCATATCTACTTCAACAGTACCACCACCACCACCAGCAATGCAAGAACTAATTCGAACTCAAGAGACCACAGAATAACCAATAGTAAGTATGAAACTTATTCTACCGCTACTTTGGATCGGGCATGAACCGGGGGCGGATCTAGAGCTTGTGGGTGAGGAAGAAGCTGTATTTTGTTATTTCTTGTCTTTTTTATTGTCCAAATTATGCAAAATTTAATCTGGCCCGCGTAGTTTTAAGCTCATTTGGTCCGCAACCTTTTTTTTATGATTTTATTTTTTTATCACCAACAACCTCGGCGAAATGTACCTCCTTTTTTTTGTTTTTTATGGTCACCGCCATTAAATCGGCTGCAAAATGCCCAAGTTTAAGGAGAAGACCTTTTTTTTCGTCATTGCTATTAAATCCAGTAGCGTAGCCAGGGGGAGGGGCTATAGCCCCCCCCCATCGCCCTGTCAACCGAAATGCAGAAAAAAGAAAAATTCCACGTTTTTAGCTGTTCTGATACTGTTTTTTGCCTTGGAATTGACTAAAAAGTGATTTAAAGCATCTTTTGAAGCATATATTCAAGGGAGGGGGGGCTAATTTGTCAAAAACTAAAGTCACAAATCAATGAAAACTTTAAAAAATGCCCAAAAGTAAACAATCAAACTTGATCGCTAGTGTAAAAACGCCAAACATAGGTTTTATCAACATATATATTATAAACTCAGTAATAAGGGGGGAGGGGGAGTCTATTCAATGTTAGTTAATTACCAATCACTTCTCTCAAACATCTTTTCATTAGCCCTCCCCCCCCCCCAATCATTTTTCTTTATAAAATATAGACGAAATAGATTACTCCTTGTGAGTTTTATTGAATGATAGAATTTTATGATTTACCAGCATGTAAACAAGAGAACTGTAATGTTATCATTAGCCACTTACCAAATAGCCCATTTATGCAACCAGTTGAATCATGTTGCTCTGCCAATTTCTATGTCACGTTTTAAAAGCATTATTTTTTATTAAAATAGCTCTAAAATTAAGTTATTTTTGCAAAAAAATGCAAAATTTGCGAGCGCTGGGGGCTCCGTCCCCAGGCCCCCGTGCCTCCGGCAGCAGGGGCTTTGCCCCCATACCCCTAGCCTCCGGCAGCTGGGGGCTCCGCCCCCAGACCCCCAAAACAGCCCCCCCATTGCGAATTTCTGGCTACGCGCATGATTAAATCGGTTGTAAAACACCTAATTTTCAGTAGGAGACCTTGTTTTTTGATCCGCTGGAATAGTGGTGACCTGCTGGAACCTTGATGGGTCTGGATGTGGCCCAGGGGACGAAAAAGTTGCTAACCCCTGTCCTAGACAGTGTTATGAAGTTGGATTAATTTTGATCCTCGCATTATTAATTTGTATTTATTTGTTCACAACTGTGGGGTAGCACTTCACTCACGTATTATCTTCTTTCCCATTAGGCTAGTGTTTCATCAACATCTGAATTCACTCACAGCCTATCTTGGCAGCCCACCCGAACTTTCAAACCATAGACAAGAGCAATTTTTACACTTGCCATCATGCCCTCTTCTCAGATTACTCTGATCAAAGTCTGACGTGTATGGCTTGAAGGTTCGAGTGGGCTGACAGAATAGGCTATGTGTGAATTCAGGTGCTGATAAAACATTAGCCTAACGGGAAAGCAGATATGTGAGTGAAGTGCTACCTCACAGTTGTAACAAAAATTATGTTGAAAATCTGCTATATATGTAGCTTATCAATTTTTTAATCTTTTACACCGATAAACTTCGTGGATTAAAATAAGCCGTATTTGGAAGTTCAGAGACGCTATTCTTGAATTACTTTGTAATTGCAGCAATTTGTCCGGCCATTTGTTGAAGTTTTTTCCCTAAAATTTTGTTGATTCTCGGATTAAAGTTAATCTATAGTAAGTAGATTCATGCGAGTCTAAAACTTGATGTAGATCTGAAGTTGCATTACACATTGTTCATTGTGGACGTCACAGTAAGTATAAGTCAGAAATATAAAACTCTATATAGACCGTGTTACTTGTTTTCGGAATCAGTCGCTTTCAAGCCATTACAGTTTTAAATTTTTACCGTTTACGATTGGTTTATGTGTACTGTGTTACGATATACGCTCTAGTCTAGTCTCTGCTATATCGCGCTTTTTTTGTGTCGATTGAGTTGTTTAAGTATAGTTTCTTATATTACAGGCTACCATCCAAATGGAAGAATCACTCGATTTCCTTCAGGAACAATCGACAGGAATGGAAGGTCCGTAATACTGGAAAGATTTGATCCCAACAATTGTTCATCTCTATCCACAGATAGAAATAGGCAAACACGTTCGAGTTATTATAACGTCACAAACAATCAGGAAGCTTTCGCAGTCACACAGTTTCCCATTGGATCAGTCAGCAATGACAGGTCTTCAACAAGTTTGAATCCCATTGATTTCAGCTCTCAAATTCCAAGCGCTCTTTCGTTTCCGTGCGCAGTTGCAGATGAAACCAGCCTAGCACCGCCTAGTTATTCGTCTGCGGCACAGGAAGTTAGCATTCGTGATAACACCGTTAATAATCACGTCACAATGACTGCCAACGACGATATACCACCTCCTTATGAAGAAGTATCCGACGCCAGTCGTTAGCATTAACCTAAGACTAGTAGGCTTTGTTACAAATATTTCTATGTGGGTTTGGAAAAGCAGGATACTGGATCCACCATAAAATGAAGTATCTTGCTTAAACGTGCGACAGAACTGCTGTAAGCTTGCCCCTCGGACTTTTCAATGCAGTACTGTAATTAAGACTGCATGTATAATACTGTATGTCGCTTAAGAGCCTGAACTTCATGCCTGTTCATACATTGCTTTCTCGTTCCGGTATAATATTTTGTACGAACGCCATACATTTAATCTAAGGTCATGCTGTGCAATGTACATTTCAATACATGTCCATTTAGGAATCTGTCACTGTTTTCGTGTTTAGAGATTATATATCACTCAAAATCTAAATAATTATTGCTCAATAAATTTAAAAATTATTGTTGCTAAATTGTTTAATGGCTTTGGTTGTGTTTCAAGTATTGTGAATCTTGTTGCAAACTACAGCGTATTGTGTAACGAACCCTAATTCATCAATTTATCAGGTTTAAGATATACTCCTATTAGTTGAGGTTATTCAACATGTCTACAATTCATAAGTTTATTCGCCGTAATTTTTTTGACATTGTCTTTAATATTTGTTATAATGTATTTTGTACATTTTGATTGCACTTCTACTGAGATAAAATGGTAATTCAGCAAATATGCATCTTTCCATTTCCCATTTTTGATTATTTTTCATTGTTTTGCCTGCTTAATGTAATAGGGTTAAATTGCTCATTATTTATTCACGTTTTTCCATAGAGCTTAGTATGAACATGACAGTCGCGATTAATTGCGCTTTGCTTGTTTTTGTTCCGCTTTTTTACTGCTAGTAGACCAATGGTATTTTTTGTGTTTTTCTTCTGGTGATGTAATTATTTTATAATTTACTTACATATTTTTGAGCATTTTTGCTATTTTTTCCTTTAAAAGGTGTAAAATACTGTATTAATTTATTACAGCGTATTTAAATAAAGTGTGTATTGTTCAATGAGCGATAAACTCATTTTCAAATTCTACTGTAGATATTTTGCTTTGTAGTTCATAACCTTCCAAAAAGATGGTCAGTAACTATTCTTTAGAATTTTAGATGAACGTTTTGTGCAACTAAGTGTATATTGCCAATGGCTAAAAGGTCATCCCTTAGATGTGGCACGATATGCAATTATAATGTCTAAATACACTTGCCAGTAGCACCTAACGCAATTAAAAAGTTCTTTTTTGTAGGGAAGATTTTCCCAAAAGACCCAATTATGGGTTTTACACGATAATTGAAATCTGAACATTGCAGAGGTTTTGTACGAGATATAATAGAGTAGGTTTACTACCGTACTCTTTTTTATGACATTGTTTTGCAATCTATTAGGCTGTGAATGCTGCCCGACTCCTAGCTCTATAGCAAGGTTCTGCAGAAAAAAATAATGATAAAAGTGTAACGCAAAACAAACACGAGCGCGTGGCTTCAAGCGCATTACGTTGCGGAGACAATGCTGTTAATTTGTCAAAATAACATAGCTGGAGAAATTAAGCAAAACCTTTAAAATGTAATGGAGGCTTCTAGTACGAGATTTACGCTTCTATATAATTCTAATACGCTTAGGCTTCTAATACGAAACTCGTACATATTTTTGCATTTTTAAAAAAGCTGCAGTATACATGCAAATAGACTATAACTATAGCAAAAAGACACCAGTAAAAATGTAAATTGTTTGAAATCCACATGATTAGCCTATTGAAGTTCCAAGTCATTAAAGGATCCTAAATTACAAGATACTTTCTTAGCAAAGGTAATTTAAGCTTTGTTGTTTTTATTCGCATGGTTGGATGGGAGAAAACATCACAATTGATGTTTAGTTTCAAAGGTATAATGCAGCTTATTTACGAAAACAGAGAGATAGATATGTAACTATGTCTATACGAACTGAATCCCTGTAAGGTAATCGACATGGTAATGCAGCAGCTCACAAGTAGGGTTTATCGTGTGACTGTGTTTATTATTTACACAGGCTGAGTTCAATTGCAAAAGGCTATGATCATTTTTGTGCCATGGTCTGCTGAATTTTTGCAGCTACTTTTTTGCTCATGTATTATAAAATTCAAAAATCATTCAACTTGGCCGGCAAGGCTGAGGTGGAACTCGTTCATCCAACTTCAATGCTCAGTAAACCAGTGATAGACTCGTGAACTGACAACCAGTTTGTTAGTTTATTTATAGAATTTTTCAAGTGTTGCGTACAGAATCATTTTTAATGATGCAAAAAGCACGAAACATGCATCGTGACAGATTTTGCTAATTTTATGTTACGACCATTAGCTGCTAGCCATAGTCTAAATTATAAAGTTTAAACAAACGAAAGTTATGCGATCTGTTTTTAAGCAACAGAAAAACATTAAATTGCCACTTCTAACCACTAGCTATACATTCACAGTTAGAATCGTTAGTTTTTACTGTTTAGAACTTTTTTAAAGGCCAGTTGTAGTCTATAGAGTAGGTAACAGGACTTGCGAAGGCAAGCCAGATTCTATTTGAATGAGCTTGTATTAAATTGCAGTTCCTTGAAGAAGCAATACAACCGAGCTATATACTGTTCAGTTATGGTAAATTACTAAATTATGGGGGGCTGTAACTATATAATAAGTAGAGTAGGCACTCAAAATAACATGATGGTGAAAGATTACCATGTATGGTACTTTGTATAGGTTGATGTTTAAACCATTCTTACCTTTTTTGCCAATTTTTTCTAGTTCCAATTTTTGTTTGCTTTTTTAAATTTTTGGCCTTTTTTATCAAAAACAAAACCACCAAAAAAAGCATCAAAAGTGAATATTTTCTCTAAAAAAGAGTGGTGGTAGGCCTATAGATTGACATCTTATAATCTTCAAAAAATTGTGGTACAGATTGTGCTACATTACGTAACGCCCATAAAAAGAATAAGAAAGCAGAGAGTAAGCACTCATTTGTTCATTTAATGTTTTTTATTTTTTGTTTATTTAATTATCGTTAGGGTTTGGGTTAAAATTTGAGTTTGGACTGTTGGATTAGGATTACCGTTATAGAATTAGAGCTAGGATTAGAGTTTGGGTTAGGTTTAGGGTTGGGGCTAGTGCAGAATAGCGATATTCTTATTCTTACGTACGTAACAGCAGCCTTTGCCTTTTTTGTGCACCGTAACTGCAATGGTTGATCATTCTATATCACAGGAGCAATACACTTAAAAACGAACTGGGACTTTGTATATTGTGGAAAAGAACAACAGTGTATGAAAACTGACAAAAAAAAGATTGCAAGGCATTTTTTTTTAGAAAGGGAGAGAGAGAGAAGAGTTTATTTTTTTGAACTAAAACACAAATCAGAAATTACGTAAATAATTAAAATGAGAAAATGTAAAAAATTACAAACGGATTGCTGCATTTAGTTCTTAGAGCAGTCGCGACAGACCTTGTAGGAAGCGTAGCTAGCCGATTGCCGAGTTTGCGACCTCTCTACTTTCAAATCCAAAGTAACAAAATTTATTTCGAATACCATTTTAATTTAGAAGTTACATAGCAGACTTGAATCATAAAGTTTGTTTTTTTTTCCACGGTTGTGGGGTAGCACTTACCTCACATATCTGCTTTCCATGTGAGATATGTAGATTCAAGCAGATATGTGAGGTAAGTGCTACCTCACAACCGTGGAAAAAAAAAACATTTTAATTTAACTAGGAAAAAGAAGACATTACAAAAAAACGAACAACAAGGCCAAACAACATTCAAGAAATAAACCTCACACGGTTTAAAGTATAAATACATAAGGCAAAAAAGAATCACGCCAAGAACAATTTAAACTACGTAAAACTAACCAACAAAAACTTATCAGAGTAAAATATTCGGTAGAATTGGAATGCTTTATTTACAACGTTTGCTGTAAAAAAAGTTCTTTGAGCTGTTCAGACATCAGTCTATAACTGGTATTCCCAACCTTAACTTTTAATTCACTTGGTATAGGTCATTCCATATTTTCGCATCCCGTATTCGTATTGGCTGGTTTGTTTCGACATGATAAAATCTAGGTACGAAATAATCATTGGAGCTAAAACTACGTGTGAAATACGGGTGAAGAAAAGCTTGTTTAAATTTGATTAAATACACCAAAGTCTAATTAAATAAGGATTTGCTGTTTTAATTAAAATTTTTTTGAACCAAAAATATGTGCTATAATTATATATTTAGTACTGCTTCCAATCATTCGATAGAATGCTCGCTCTTAAATCACAATAGCCTTCTCAACACTGAGCAGGTTCAATGACTATTTGATCTAGTCTGCATTAATCTTATATACTGAAGTCCTTAGTTAGATCGTGTCTTTGTAGAACTTACAATTTGAAAACTAAGTTTCTACATGTTTTCCGTTCGTTTGAGGTTGCGTAATTTTAGGAACTGATACTGTTTATTTCTAATTAATGTTTTGCATTCATTTCAGGTAGCATTTATAATCTTGGGTAGTGATTGGTACAGCATATAGCATGCGATCGACGCGCGGTATATCTGTACAGGTACACAACAGGCGCGTAGTTCGTTCTGATTTAAATTACCCACGAAGCTATTACTGCATACAAAATAGTGATTGTCCATATTTTCTACCATATCTTTGCTGTTCCAGTCGCTGCCTGCCGAGATACGTTCCGGATTGCATTGCCATATATGGTTATCCAAAAACGGAAACCCTGTCTACGACAACTAGTGCTACCACAACCCAAACGTCGAAGCCTGATACCTCTAAATTTAAGTAAGTCATACAGAACAGTGGCTTTAAATTAGACAAGTAAGAGATGAGCGCATCGCTGTTACTTATAATGTAAGTTGGTTTGACGAAATGATGAGAGCATTGTCTTTATACTGCATGTTAATGTTAAAATTGCTTTTTCCGTTTTGCTCCTATGAATAATCCACTGTAGAGCAGTTTCATTAGTATCATTATAACTTAAGACTCGAAAACACAATCATACTTGCAATGCTAACGTTATTATCAGCTGTAAAACATAACACACAGCATTTAAAAGCAGTAAAACTCATTATAACTGCATGAGTGTAATGCAGTTGGTCAGTTGGAAGTTTGGAACTGCTTGACAAGCCAGAGTTGCAAGTCGGGCCAGGCTTTTCGGGTGGGGTCGGGTTGGGCCGGGTTCGGGCCTAAAGTTGACAAAAATTTCGGGCTTAATTCGGGCCTGAGACGTGCTTTTTGTCATAGGTGCACAAAAATATGATCAAAATAACTTGACAACATTGCTAAATTTTGCAGACCTAACTTTACTTTCGTTTTTTTCGGGCATGATTTGGGGTTCAAGTTAATTTTCGAGCTCGGGCTGGGTTCGGGCTGATGTTATTGGGTTCGGGTTCGTTTCGGGCCTAAAATAGTCGGCCCGTTTACAACTCTGTGACAAGCTTCTTCCTGTATACTGTAGATGAGACTTTGGTACAGCCGAAATGATTCCAACTGAACCGAAAAACGTAGGATAGAAAAGCGGCCATTACCACACCATGTAAAGAAATGGGCACCCCATTCCCACACAGGCGGCTGCCTGCTAGTGATGATAATTAACACGCATTGGTTGACTCTTACGACCCGAAGAATGGGAGGCTGCAGCATTTTTCCTCGAATGAAGCACGGCTATATACAGTATAACGAGTACTTGCATGATGAGGATGGTGGTGCTACTCAACCTCTTTCGAGGGTTGAGGGCGGGAGGAACTTCGGGAAGGTTCAATGGTTGGGCCACTTTCCAAATTCTGGGTAGAAGGTCGAAAATACGTAAACAACGTCCTGTCGCCGCAACGTAGTGGTGCGATTCTCTACTCAAATGTAGTTGAACCAAAACGAAGGGAAAATGTTTCCAATGGGCTTCGTAAGAAAAGTCACCCTCAGCCTGGAATCGAATTAGAATCGGTTAATTGGTTAAGTAGATGTTGCTTTCGCGTCGAAACGAAAAGTTCGCTAAAGTAGTTAAAGGGGTAAAGTATTCAATTCAACAAAATTTATGTGCCAAAAATAAAGAATAATCTAAATTTCAGTAAAGTATTCAACAAAAAAACATTTCTTTTTCAGCTTTCTAGAATTTATTTAATCTGCGACATTTTGTTTTAAAGACTTTTCCAATGGCGTTCTTCTTTTCTTCTTTCTTCATTGCCCGCTTTTCCGTGAGGGTTGCGGGGGCAGTAGCTCAAGATTGAGCCGCCACACCTCACGGTCTTCCATCACCTCCATCATTTCGCTTGGGCGAAGTCCCAAGCGATTCCATCCAAGATCCTCAATGTAATCGGTCCATCTAGGTCTAGGTCGTCCGACTGGTCTTCTCCCATTTGCTTTGGCATGTAAAGCTTGTTTGGGGAGTCTTTGCTGAGGCATTCTGCTTACATGGCCAAACCATCTAAGCTGTGATCTTTCAATTCGGAGAAGTAACGGCTCGATGTTAAGAGATTTTGGAATCTCAGAGCTACGCACCTTGTTAAACAGTGTAACTCCTTCGATTCTTCGTAAAAACCTCATTTCGGACGCTTGCACTTGTGATCGCATTCTTTCGGTCATTACCCAAGATTCATGACCATAAGTGAGAATGGGGACAAAAACTGCTTTGAAAATTGAGAGTTTTGCCTTTTTCGACAATTCTCGTTTCATGACAACCGAGTAGTGCAAAGCTCGCATTACTGCACTAGCCTTGCCTATTCGGGTATCGAGTTCTTCGTCTTGCCTTCCGTCACTCGTAAATGCAACCCCAAGATACTTGAACTTCTCTACCTGCTTCAGTGTCGCTCCATTCACTTGTAATACGCACTGATCAGGGTTTCTTGAAAGATGAAGTACCTCAGTTTTGGCCGTGCTTATTTTCATTCCGGCGGTGTTGCATGCATCTGCAAAACTATTTAATGCGCGCTGGAGGCCAGATTCTGTGGAAGAAAGCAGAACCAAATCATCTGCGAATAGCAGACGACTAATTTTGCAATTTCCAATCGTGGCACACTCATCAGCTTGGCTGCATTTGTCGATCCAATTCATGTAAACAATGAAAAGGAGAGGTGACAAAACGCACCCTTGCCGGAGTCCAACGCCCACATGGAACGGCTTTGATTGCTTGCCATTTACCCGAACACAAACCTCCGGTCTGCAGTAGAATGACTTAATAGCGCGTAACAATTGACCATCAACGCCATACTACCGCAAAACCTTCCAAAGTTTATCCCGAGGAACTCGGTCATATGCTTTTTCAAGATCGACAAAGCATGCAAAGAGATCTTTGCCATACTCCCAAGATTTCTCGAAGATTTGCTTCAGAGTGAAGATTTGGTCCGTGGTGCTGCGACCCGGACGAAAACCGCACTGACCATCTTCCAGTTTTGATTCCACTATTTCTCGGCATTTCCTTTCAAGGCATTATTCTAAAATTTTGTTTCTTTTTTTTTAATGTTTAAGGTATCTTTTACTACTTGTTTAAAAGCATTTGACAACTGGACTTCAACACAAAATATCAATAATTTTTAAGAATTTAGTTGTGATGTGTTGACGTTTGCAGACCAGAGTTTTAATGTTTAATCGTTTTGCGTGCTTCTGTCCTAAAAGCTGTACCAGCGTGGAAGCCTTGAGAAGAGCCACCAAAACGGCGTCTACTTAAAAACAAGCAATGCGAAAAAGTTATCCTATTACATCATGTACTGGGTTTTAATACTCAAAATTAAGAATGCGAAGAGACATCCTCTCTAGCTCAAGTGGTAGAGCATAACTTTTAAAGAATCCTGTGGAAGATAAATTTTTCGCACTGCTTGTTTTTAAGTAGTCACCGTTCTGGCGTCTCTTCCCTAGGCTTCCGCGGTGGTAGCCTTCAGGCCAGAAGCACGCAAAACCATTAAACAAATTTCGAGGAAATTAGATTTTAACTTGTAATACGAGGATTAGGATTAGGAAGATCCAATCAGGAAGATCCTTTAAATTTCGTACGTACAATTAGGAAGATCCTTTAAATTTCGAAACGAAATTTCTCAGAAACGATACGTCATGGAAAGCTGAAACAGTGAAACATTGTGAATATATGTTATAAATTATTCTTTATCTTTTGCACGTACTCGCTTGCTGAATGCTTCATCCTCTGTAAACAGTACATTGTGCTGCACATGCTGTTAAATTGCTGTATTTTTGTACTGTGAACACACCAAGATGTGGCCCATTAACTCGTGACACTCGTCACAGGCTTTGGTGTTAGCGAAATTTATCAATTACAAATGAAGTTTTTTAAATTTTACTCAAAATCTCTAACATGCTCTATTTTTAGATCTACTTATGTTGTTGCAATTATCGCTGCTGTTGTGCTTGTTTGTACCGCCAGGTTTTTCCTCGCTTACTGGCGATGTAACAACATCAAGCATGCTGCAAGACGAATTGATAGTAAGTCACTTTTGTATTATAATGCAGCTCCGTTAATAGCTTCGTTAGTAAAGTGTTGGTTGTTTGATTGGAGCTGTAGTTTTGCTCGTCTTGGAGATGAGAGCTAAGTGTAACAGATCAATTTACGGTTGCTCCACATGACCATAGAATTATTGTTCTCTTTTATTGGCTTTTACGTTTATTCTTTCGTTGTTTACTGGCACCTACTTTCTGTTTAATCCCCTCCCTCCCACCAGGGGCGCCGAGAGCCGAACGTGGGCCCGGGGCCAGCTCAAATGTGACGGAATTGTGGTTTTGGAAAGTCCAAAATAGACGGAGAAAATGCTGCTCTTTGGTCCGAAAAATAATGTGATCTCCAAAAAAAAAGATCTTATCCGAAATTTCAACGGTTTTTCAAGTGATCTCCAAAAGAAATAAAGCTGTTCACATGCGACTTCGATGGGCCTTACACTTCTCAATGTCATTTGGATGGGCCCCCTAAACTCCATGGGCCCCGGGGTCATTGTCCCCCCCTGCCCCCCCCTCTCGTAGGTCCTGCCCCCCCCTCCCCCGGAAAAAAATTAATAACTTTGTTTAAAAAAATTTTGTTTGAAAATATTATGTGCAAACGATGAGAGCGATATTTTCAACATAGGGTAGTACCCAGTGTTGCTATTCAAATGCTTCAAAAACTGGTTCATTCGGAAAGGTTAGAAAAAAATTCCTGCGTCTTTCTCAAAAAGGTCGATTTTGTAAAGGCAAGCGGCAAAGTACTATATTGTGTTAGCAAGAATTGCAGCTCGGTACGCCTCAATTTTTGCTAAGAAATACGGTACGCAGGTACGGTACGCCTTTTTTGTAATGGTACGGGTACGGTACATTGGTAGGCTGTTTGAATTTTCCTACTAAACGTTTTATGTGCAACTTGCGGTCGTCAAATGAAGATTCGGGCGATCTTGCCGGCGTGCACATAGGCTATTCTCTATAGCCTCTTAACTTGTCGTTACAATTGTAATATGATGTCACAAGTCAGAGTTACCAGTATGGCCAATTGTGATCTAATAACTATTGCTTTTACATGCTAGGAGCCTAGGACTATCGCGGCGTGTCACATATTGAAGAAACCTTTGGACGAAAACTACTGCGACACTTTAGCTGAATACGCAGTGGTTTAAAAATCCCAGTCTTTTCGCACATTGCGCCTGCTTTTTGTATGTTGAGTGTTAGTTCAAAAAAGCGGTTCTCACAAAAAAAAGTCTGACTCTTTTGAAAGTGTTGAGTTGCAATTACCTAACTGCAAGGGCACAGCTTAAAGCGAAAACTTCTTCAGAATAGAACAAAATAGGGTAAAACCTACAACACGTGCAAACACAAATCTAGGATTTTGCTAAGGGGGGCAGGTGGTTGGGCCCCAAAGTTGAAAATTGTATGTAGCGTCTCATAGACGGGTTCTGTGGGCGAAGCCCCAAGCAGCTGGGCTTGTAACTTTTTAAACAAAAAAAGCTATTTTAACACCATTTGGATGACATCTCGCATCGCACATTTTTAGAGCCTTTAAAAAAACTACGTTACTAATATTCGAAAGACCTTTGGCATAATTAAATCACTTAGTCCCTTCAAACCCTCACCGCCTTTACTTCCGATTCAAGATCAAAACACGTTTAAAGGAACGCATGTTTGGGTTAACATTCTCAAGTGATTTGGCTAAAGAGAGGGAGACCTCATCTTCCCTAGCTCCAAGTGGTTATGCCACTAAACAAGGGGTTAAAAAGCTAAAACTCAATCTGTGTTAACTCTAACTCGACAATTATTCACACATAGCCAGTACTTAAATTATAGGGGGGACGCGTCCCCCATCGAGAGTCAGCGTCCCTCATCGAGATATAGCATCCCCCCACTGCGACTTAGCGTCCCCTTATCTAGATTTCAGCGGTGGATGATCGGACGAAAAATTGCCTGTTAGCACAAATAAATCCCACCAGTTCCGGCCGAATATAGTGCAAATTATGGTAAAGACCTTTTTTTTGGTCTTCACTCAATTTAGGAGAAAGAAGTACAGCTTGAGTTATAATTTCCACTAAATTTCATTTGCATTTCGAATGCGTTTGGTCAGGGCTGCAAAAGCGTCCCCTCATGCAAAATTTTATAGTTTAAGTACTGCACATAGCCATATTTGATTGTCATTGTAACGTTTTAACTTTTTTCATAGTTCACTTTTTTGTATTCAAATTCAATATCAAATATATCAGACAAGCCGGTTTGCTAAATTTGGGAACCGGTTCGCGGGAACTGTGAAACGGGCTGAATTGCAACACTAGTTGCATCCTTGTTTACAATTTTTTTTTTTTTCCGGAAAACTTTTGTCCAGTACGTGACAGCTTTGTTAGTATGGATACAGACATATAAAAATGCGGAAGAAAAATAATATACTTTTTCATGGAGAAGCAAAAACCGGCCAAAAGCGCACGAAAAACGGATACTGTGTCCACCTATACAAAACCTAAATATGCAGCACAATAGCGCAAAAAATTGAACCTGTTAAAACGGTATTGTGTTTCTCCACTCCTCCAACAACTTTCAACTACAGAACATAAACAAAAACAACTATTTAAACTACGCAACTGCATAAATTTTGCTTATTCAAGAATAAATACCTGAATAGCTGCACTTCTGTAATCAATTTACATGAAAACTCAGTTACGTGTATCTTATTTTTCGAAAATATAACAAAACACCAACCAATTTTTTCCGA
Organism: Trididemnum nubilum; assembly: GCA_963965965.1. Classification (NCBI taxonomy): domain Eukaryota; kingdom Metazoa; phylum Chordata; class Ascidiacea; order Aplousobranchia; family Didemnidae; genus Trididemnum; species Trididemnum nubilum. Next base: position 19,182,101 of record OZ014487.1, read on the forward strand.
AGGTCAAAAGATTTGTTGCCCATAAATCAATTTAACATAATTTTTGCTTTTACAGCAACAGATGAAAATAACGAAACGCCTCAAAATGTTTCTTGCGGCACATCCAACCAGGAAGTTTCTTCCACAGCACATTTTCTTGCTGAAACAGAGAACAACGATTGGTTTTCTTTAACGTTAATGGCCCATGATTCTTTTCAAACTCCAAGAGACGGTTATTCCTTTCCGGTTACAATTGAAGATAATGAAAATGCGGCTGACTATAATGTTTTTATGTCGGAAGCTCCTCCTGGATATTCTTCCATCACTGCTGACCAGAAAGCTGTCAGCAAACAGTCATCAGCAGCACTTAGTGTTTTTTCTTCAGAAGGAGTTGCAGAGTCTGGTGATGACACCTTGATTGATAACGATGCCGAACCACCACCCTATGATAAAGTTTCTGATACAGCCTGTTAGGTACAATATTCATTCTAAATAAGCATGGTTTGCTTTTACGTCCATGTTTCTGTCGTGGTTGCCCCGACATAACTGAACTATGCAGCCAGTAGTGGGTAAAGGTTGCATGATGACAATTCGTAATGATGAGTTTCTGCCTGGCTGTAACGTGTTTTTTGTTTTTTTCCGTTTTCAGTATGTAAGATGGTTTATACATCGTATTTGATCCTTTTATTCAGTTTTAAATGCCTTCATTGTGGATAATTGGATATCAATGGTATAAACGCAGGGCTGCCGTCGAGGGTAGGCTCGGTAGGCGTAACCTACCAACTTTTTTGCCTGGGTAGGCTTGGATAGGCCCCCACCTATTTAGCCTCGCTGCGATCCTACATTTTCATTGGGCCCCACTTCAGATTAGAGGAGAAATAGCACGAAACATTGGCGAAAGCCATTATTTGGTCTACGCAATTAAAAGAAAATGCTTTGAATTTTTGACGAAGATTTTTTGTTTTACACTTAAAATTGACCAAAAAATGCAGCGATATTTTGCAAAATACCGTTTCACTTTGGCCGCTGCAAAACCACTCTTGCCGATACTGTAAGATATATCCAACCCACTTATTTGTTTAGGACGGCAATCTGCATAAATGAGTTGTCATATGAGGCGCTTTACGAAAATTATCTCCATTTGGTGGCTTCAAACAAGCATCAAATTTACATGAAAAGAAATCAATGCCAACCAAAAAGATCGAAATATACGGTCAACTCCTTAACGGTTGAGGATAATTTGTCCAAAATAAAAGCGCCACCCTTACTTCCTCGTAAGTGGAAATAAAATATGGATCTGTCAATCAATTTTTCAAGTTTTCTTCGTAGGCGATTTCTAGCTGCTTTTGTGGCGGTAATCTGTAATTGAAATTACATTTTATTTACCAAGTTGCCTTGGTTAGGAGGCAGTGAAGGGAATTTCCGGTCTTCGAATTAAGTTACCACCTGCCTACCTGTTTACTACACACGAATGAGGCTTCACACTATCCTTTTAATTGCTGATCGTCAAGCAGGGAAGCTTTGAATACCAATTCTTATAGTTCTAGGCTTGACCCAACCGGGAATTGAACCGGAGTCTACCGTTTCAGTGGCAGACTTTCTATCAACTCGGCCACTGATCAGGTGCGGTAGCAAAATCATTCACCTTCCAAATCCACAATATGTTTGTTTTAACAGCAACACTCTAGCCTACTCCCAGATAGACGGAAAAAAGACGGTATTCTTAACTATTTCTAATTATTTAATTCTAATCTGCACGTTATTGGCTAAGCACTCGTAAGTGCTAGAGCTTCTATATTGCCTTTTCATAACTTTGGAAAGGTATCAAACTGTACTATATTTCACGAGCCTATGAATTCACTTTTGCCGTTACAGATCCTGCAATTTCACGAGCTGCATGTTACGTAAGAGAAATTGCTTTGCGTTAAAGTTGAAGTTGATGTCCTTTTTTTATTCTCATACTGTATTAAAAAATCACAATGAAAACTTTTCAGCCAACAGAATTGTTTTTAATTTGGACTTGTGTCCAGTGGCGGATTTAGGGGGGGGGGGGGATGGGGGGGATGCATCCCCCCCCACCAGCCTAAAAGTAACGATTTTGGCCGAAAAATCAGACTCTATTTCGAATAATTCGGCTCCATTTCGGGATGCATCCCCCCCCACCGACCTAAACGTAACGAATCCGGCAAAAAATCACTCTCAATTTTGGTGAAGACCTTTTTTTTTTTTTTTTTGGAGACCACCTGAATTTGGGCGAAAAAAACGTTTGAATTTCCGATTTCGGCCGAAAAATCACTCTCAATTTTGGTGAAGACATCCGAATTTTTGAGGTTTTGTGCTTCAAATCTCCCCCCACCAAAATTTTCTGGATCCGCCACTGCTTGTGTCATGATAGGAAATTATCTTAAACACTGGAATTTCAGGAGTATAAAAATTTTTTTGAAAGGTTGTAAAATATACCGCAACAAAAAACGTTGAAAAACACTGCACTATAGTCAACCAAGAGCTAAATACCAAACGTGATGTAAGCTTACTAACCAAACAATCAGTTATCGACATAGGTGGGCAAGTTAATGCTAAACGTTAGCTAGTCCGTTAACTAACTTCACACCTCCGTTAACGTTAATCCGTTATTTTCAGCTTTAATTAACGGAAGTTAATGAAGTCCGTTAATCCGTTAACATTTTGCGAGTAATTTACATTTCTTTTTATTCACTCGCTTCTGGAACACGTAATGACGCTGTTGAGCTGATTGTAAAGAAATATTTATTGCTATGGTGGTCTTTTTGTGTTTTGAAAGTTACATTTTACAGTCTAATCTAATTTCAAGCTAAAACAAGTTCAAATGCACAACGAAGCTGCAAGATATTAACGATAAAAACCTTAACGGAAGTTAACAGAACTTAACGGAAGTTAGTTTAGTCCGTTAACAGCACTTAACGGAAGTTAATTTAGTCCGTTAACATGAAAAAACTTTTTAACGGATTAACGAGTTAATAAAAAAGTTAGCTTCGTTATTAACGGATTAACGATTAACGGACTTGTGCCCACCTATGGTTATCGATAAATGCTGTGTTACTGACTTATTGTAGGCATATGTCTTATAACCTTGTGACATATACCTGCAAACTACAATCCAGCATAAGTCGAAAATAATCGGGGACGCATTAACCCATGATAAAACGCTTCATTCGATGCTGAGATTAGAAATGGTTATAGACATGTTTATTTAGGACAAAACAACACACAAAAAACAGGGAGTTAAGTTGTGATAGGAAGCTGCACAGAGACCTCTCGATGATCGAGTCTACCAGCCACCTATGAACTTAGTCAAGCACGCAGTGCGTATATGCAATTTATTGATTAAAGTGCAGCAATGAATTAGGCAACGAGGTGCGTCAACAGAACTCAAAAAGACCACACCCGTACACCCGCCTCCACTCCTCTGGTCAGCTTTATTCCACCATCAACCAGAACATTCGAATAAAACATTCATTAGGTAAAACAAAACAAACCCGCTAGCGAAAAGACGCAAAACCCGCCAGCCAGTCTTTAGCTTGGTCAGCAGACGCACCTCTACGCGGTAGAGCAACTGGTCCGACAATAGGCACAGACGATATAGCCATATAAAATTACAAATAAAATAAATGGTGGCAACAAAAACTGAGCTTTATATGAAACAATAATTAATTTTTTCATTAAAACTATTCCTGAATATACTTTTCATGGGCAAAAACTCTACATTAAATGCAATCTGAAATAAATATTCAACGAGAATGCTAAAGTATCACATTGCTTCTTGAGAAACCTTTTATAATTTGCTAGTGGTAGCGCATAGACAATAACACAAGTTTTTATAACAGAGAGATTGCAATAAACACGACTTCTGTATTCCAAAAAATAAAAAACCAGTAGCTCAAAAGACCTGAAAAATCCTATGTTTGATTTGAGAACAAATTGTCAACGTTTATGGGCTGTATTGCGAATGGAGCTACTCTTTACAGCATATTGTGCAAAAGAAATTGACTCACAAAACTTCAAACTTTTTCAATTGTTTTGAAGTCATTACACAATAAGCTTTAAAGTTAATTTGCTCTAGCTTTTCGTTATCAAGCACTTTTTAAAACCCTGATATCAACCACAGACTAAATACAAGACAGTCTTTATCAGGCGCGCCGATTTCTCCACGTCTTTGGGGTCCAACTTATTAATCAGAACTTTTTTTTGGCAAAATTGTCCGAGTTTTTTTTTGGATTGTTTGTACGTTGCAATAGCAAATGTAATACAGTTTCTTTTTTTTTGTTTTTTTTATTCTTTTTCGGTGTTACGTCATTTAGAAGATGATTGAACGATATTTTGGAAGAAAAAAAAAACAAAAAAACTAATCGCAGTCAAAGATGGGTTGGTGGGGATGAAAAGGTATCTAATTGTTCTTGTGAAATATCTTTTGCCGTTTTTTTAAATGGGTTATTCCATTATATTTCAAAAAAAATTGAGCATTTTTATACCCAACCTTTGGGAAAGAGTCAATCAACTATTTTATAGATAGAAGCTGGCGTAGTGATCAACCTGCAAAAATTTTTTTTCAAATCTACCTAGGGATTGCTGAGATATTAAAGTCACCACTAGGAAGCAGACGCGAGTAAAAATTTAGATTTTACAAGTTTTACTAAAGATATCGATTTGTTTTTTTGTCTATATACATGTTTTTGGGAGCGAGGAATCTTAATTTCAGGTTATTTTCATGATAATTTCTGAGGAAAGTTTGTCATTTAAAGTTTTTTGAAATTTTGGGGATTAAGTTGAGGCCTGAAAACGGGAATGAAGGACTGCACAAAACATAGAAAAAACAAATAAACTTATGCCTTAAAGTCTTGACAATAAACATTTTTCATTGCTTTTTTATATTTTTTTGTGTCAATTGTAGTCTTCATCACATATTTTGTATTTTTGAAACAAGCTTCCAAAACATCCTACTTTGTTTTTTCAAATTTTGAATTTATTGCTTGCTCTGTATGAATGCAAATATTGATTGTTTCAAAACAATTACAGTTGTTTCATAATTATGCAAAAAAAATATGGCTAGTCTATGTATCAGAATGAAGAAATTTACATTATTGAGCAATAATCAGAGATCATTCTTTCCAGAGCTTCATTATGAGTTGGGTTGCCAGGGTTCAAATGATTTTTATTTGATTATGTTTCACCAAATAATATCAGTCAGTAATTGTTTGTCCAAATTATGTTATACTAAGTGCTAACCAAAATTACTCAAAGGTATTTTGATCATTTTCACCAATTTCGCATGCATTATTTTAGAGCTTGCATGCGAAATATTTTAATGGTATTGATTTAATACATACGGTCAATTAAAGTGTGCATCTCAATGTTATGAGGATTAACTTTTTCAATTGTGTTCATCGTAAAAAAGATGTAGGCTTCAACAAAGAAATTAATAAAAAACACCGTATTATGAAACTTCTGAATTGCTTACTCACCTAGGTCAATACTCATCGTATGACATAGGTCAATACTCATATATGAAGTAATTTTGAGTGCGCTTAGTTGTACTGTTTTCTCCCTGGACCTTGATATTCTTTCGTGCATGTAATTTTAATTGTCATTTAACTTTATCAAATCAAAATCAAATTTTCTTTATACTCATTGTATTACGCTGAAGTATGTAATGAGTTTGCGGGGCCCATCTCCGCGTCATTGCGCTCAAGTACCACTGCTCCTTTCGAAGAAATGTCGCAGCAGTAGCGAGCCGTTGGCAGCACTGTCTGACTTGCCTGGCCCGAGATTTGACCTCCCGCTCCAAAGACAAACGCGTTACCTCTCGACCAACTTGGCGGTCATTTAACTTCATTTCAAGTGAAATTGCTGTTTTACTATAAATAAATTTGCAATGCTAGTTTCTTATTCTTTTAAATGACATACAGAAGCAATGGTTTGAAGATGAACCCACGTGTATAATATTTTATTATTTGCGTCAACATATTTGCTCATGATATTTTTGAGCTAAGTTAGTTAAAAAGTATTTACAGCGCGTTTCAAAAGAAACATACCGGTATATTACTAAATAATACCAGTATGTTGATATGTTACTTTTGAAACACCCTGTATAAAGCTTTTGCCATGATCAAAATTGTTTTCTACAGCAAAAATGCACTAAACACCATTGCAACAATAACACCAATCTTGTGATTGACTAGCATTTGATATATTAGTCAGCAAGACCAATATAATGCTACGTATATTTTGAGGCCAAAACGTCTACTAATGTTCGTTACATGTTACATGCAGCTGCATTGTATGGTAAAACTAAAGTACTCAAAATTTGTCCCTTTACAAATCCATTCTTTCATTTCACTTAAATGAAGAAACTTTCATGTGCTGTTTTTGTTGCATTATCTTGGTAGCTGAATAGTCAGGTTGTGATGTAACAGCAAAACAAATTGTTCTGTTTACACACATTGCTAATCAATTGTCATCCTAAATTCTTTATCAAAAAGAAAGAACAACCTTTATACTACCCAAAACTATTTTTGTATCAAAATTTTATTCAATCCTTCATTCCCAATTGTTTATCCCAATTTATCCTTCAAAAACGTAAAAAACTATCAAAACATAATTTTATAACAAAATTCGCCTTTATTAAACCCCTAATTTATAGTTCCTATCCCCAAAAACACATACTTTGACACAAAAACTAACTTTCTGCCATAAGTATGGGCCTCAAAACTGATTTTTGTATTTTTACATACTATCGTCTGACATCTAGTGGTGATTTTCGACATTTCATTAACAGAAAGTCCGATTTCAAAAAAAAATTATGTAGCTTGTGCCATTCTGTGTTGAAGATCTAAAAGGAATTTATATTAATTTTCCGACCAAGGGTATTTGGCATTTGTTAAAATAAAACGGAACAACCCTAATGCGGCCTTTTTTATGCCAAACTTTTTGGCCGGTTTTCGGGCCCAAAATCCAAAATCACGTAATCTATTGCGCCAAAATTTGGTAAAAACAAACATCAAGTTGTTTTGAAAGTGCTGTCCTACTTTCGTGTCACCAGATCGAACCGTTCTCAATTTATAAGCAAAAGTCTAAAATTTTGCACTCATTTTTGTTACAAAATGATGGCGAAGTAAAAAGAAAGGAACATGCAACGCCCAGCGTCGGTCGTTCCAATTAATTGCTTGAGGCCTGTTTTGGATGAAAATCACCAGCAAGAGAGAAAAGAAGAAACTCCGTCGCTTCGCATTCACGGATCAGTAAACTAATACAGCCACAAGCCTATCGGTTTACTATAATTAATTAGTGATTTTGATTTTAATCAGCTACTTTGTTCGGATGTAGTGAAGATGAGCTAGTTTACGAGATTCTTTCTGATTGGCGCCCTGCAGTTTGCTAATGAGGCAGAGTCAGGTTGTTTTTTAGGAGTTTAATGGTAAAGGCCGGTTTATATTCTTTGCTTAGTCATGCACATTCGTTCTTGGTTTTGTTAAGAGGGTTTTCAATTTTTAACCTAAAAAAGTCTAGGCCTGATTCTCTTTAGTTAGCCATTATATCACAGTTTTAGCAATATTTTTAGGAAAAGGTAGTATTTACGGTCTTTTTCTTTCTACTGCCCTTATGGATTTGCCGACCAAGATAAATGTTTTATAACGTATTCTTTTCCAATTCCACCTATTTAAAAAAAAAAAAGTTTTTTTACATTTTAAAGTTTGGAGTTATGTTTGCTATTTTGGTTGCCTAGCAACGTATTTTATAATTAATTTTTTGTAGGGGTTTATTATTTTAAACTAAACTTTTTTATATAATTTTCTTTTTTGGTGGTGTGGTGGTTCAGATAAGACAAGGCTTTTAATATATTTGCACTGCAATAGAGGTTTTACTATATACAGGAAGGTCGGTAACTTACGGCCTGCGGGCCGGATCCGGCCCGCCGAGCAATTTCATCCGGCCCGAGTACTTTTACGCTCATCTGGCCCGAGACCTTTTTTATGATTGAAATTCACCAACAAAAAAAATCCGTGGAAATGTTGTTTCCTTTGCTCACCGCCATTGAATCGACTGCAAAATGCCTAATTTACAGGCGAAGACCTTTTTTTGGTTTGTTGGAATGGTGGTGGCCTGCTGAAACTTTGCTGGGTCTGGATGTGGCTTACGGGACGGGGACGAAAAGGTTGCCGACCCCTGATATACAGCGTTATATTTCCTTTGGTATCATTGTTTATTGGAGTCTATTTAATTGACTTTATTTTCAATTTGATTGCTCTAATATTCTGTTTAGGTTGTATGATTTTGGTTTTAAAGTACACGCTAAAGTCTTACTTAGATATAAAAGTTTAAGCCAAGATGCATAAACAATTCCAACAGCGAAAGCCAAAACATTTTCCCCAAAAAAATTTTTGTACGGTTCTGGAACTAAAACTGATCTCATCGATTCATGAATCAGTGCAATTAACAGTGACAAATTTTCATCTATTTGAACGGAAAAATTTCGGAAAAGTTCAAAGTTTAATAAAGTATTACTTTTTGATTAAAGCAATGATTAATTGTGAAATACGAGGCTGATTACTGACTCGCGTGCAAATGCAATCTCTTGCGCGGGAAAGCACAATGACGTCTTCAGAGCTATAAAAAGCCACTTAGAAGTTTTCTTGTTGATAGTCTTTGTTGTGCAGCGAACTGCTTGTTTTTTACTGTACCAAATTATAAATTATTGTACTTTTTCTAATACCTGAGATTTAAGTTATCTCTTATAATTATCATTTTTATTGTTTTTGGCATTAATTTATTGCATTTTAAAATAAGTGGGACTTTAGCAATGTGCACTGCAATCAATAAAGTATTTATTTAATGCTTGCGTAGCCTAAAACAACCGCCTTATTTCAGTGTAGAGGCCGCAGATTTAGCCTGTTAGCAGAATTGATTAGAATAGATAAAAGCTAATAGCAGAATTGATTAGAATAGTAAGTTGAAAATTAAAGAAAATTTTTAAACTTTCAAATGTTCATTATAATTCTGTTTGTAGAACTAACTGATACAATTTTTTTTTTTCTGGCTTTGTCTTTACATGACACCAGAATGAATATACTGCAACCAAAAAACTTACAGCCAAAATATTCTTTTGACAGCTTAATCTGTATTGTGGGTGCCGTCTAAGTTAGATTCTGAACCTTAATTGGGCTTAAATTCATTTTCTCATCAGCAACAAACCAAATCAAACCTTTCATTATAGTCGCTGTATTACGCCGAAGCGTCTAATGAACACTCGTATGCGAAGGCCCATCTGCGCGTCTGCAGCGCGCCCGCGCAACAGAGCTTTTTTCGAAGAAATGTTTCAACGGTAGCGAGTCGTTGGTAACTCTGTCCAATTTGACCGGCCCAAGATTTGAACCTCCGACCTCCCGCTCCAGAGGCGAACGCGTTATCGCTCGACCAACTGGTCGATTTTCACCGCAGTAATGATGCAGAAACGAAACTTGACAGTAAATTGCGGCATAGATATCATTATTCCTATCAACCAATTTTATCTATCTTAATTACAGTGTGAAAACTTTCGTTTGAATCAAACGCTAAAATAAACTGAAAAGTCATTACTTTTTACGGTAAAATTGTTTTAGCACCATCAGCAGCCCTACACATTAGGGCATGTTTTTAAATCTTTTGATGAAAGAAAAGAGTTCAGTGGTCGAGTGGCTAGAGCGTCTGCTACTGAAACAATAGTTCCAAGTTCGATTATCTGTCGGGTCAAACCAGAAACTATAATAATTGATACTGAAAGCTTCCCTGCTTGACGTACAGCATTGAGAGACATCATGGAAGTAAAGTTTTTTACACTTCTCTAATGATATAACGTTCAGCCCTGATTGAAACCCTGTATTGTCGACATGTGGCAGCTTGATTCGAAGAAGGCAAAAGTCAATACGCTGTCTCTTGCCCAAGGCAGCTTGGTGAACAAAGATGCATTAGCTACAACTATTAGCCAATAATATTTTCCAGATTACTAAATACGCTTGTTAAATTATCTCATGGCCTGTACAAGTCATAGTGATTGCCGTCGATTTGCTTTTACACGATGCTGTAGTTTTCGCTGTCAACGTGTAACATCCCGAGCTTGTGTTAGAAGTTTCACAACTACACGTCCAACCACCACGCAGAGAATCGACTCAGAGGAGCAGGGGTAAGTTGCATTATGTCGTTTTAGATATAAAAAGTTTCTGCTCAAGATTCGTTGTGCTGACTGCTGTCGCGATGTCCATATTACTTTTAGTAAATTAATATGGTGTTAGAGTACTGATAATTCCGAAAAGTAACAAAATTTCGAAATTGAAAAAATCACTAGCAAAGTTTAAGTAAATTAAGCCTTGAATCACTTTAGATAACCAAATCGATAAAAAAATTCGTTTCAATCTCGTCAAATTGAGGTTTAATTATTTTGCCTTTGGCGATGCACATTTGACATTATTCCATTACCATGACTGCTTGCTCTATTTTGATCAATTAAGTCATATTTTTTCGCTACTGTGAGATAGCACTTCATTCTGACTACCACAAATTTGTGAAAAGCTCTTTCTTACGTTGAAAATCTGCTACGTAACTTCTGAATCATATTTATAACTGCTGCTGGTATTAAAAACTTTAGGTTGGGATTGGATTTTGTGCTAATAGAGTTGATCAGTTAAAAACAAAATTATTTAATGATGGATTTGAGCAGTAATGATATTTTACACAAATAGTTTTTGACAGAACATTCTGATTGCATGGTTTTCCGTGATGGAACAAAAGGGGCATCCTCTTGGTAGTGACTGAAATTAGAAAAAATTTGAACTTTTCTTTCGCAAAACTTATGTTTTGTTGGATGCTTTTGTTCATTAATTATGTTCAAAGGAAAATGCAATCAGTCAGGCACGTAACTTTTAGGACTTGTCAAGAGAAGGGCAGAAAACAAAAACCAAATTTGCTTATTCGAAAGAAAAGATAAAATATTTCTCAAACTGCTTCATGTGTTTGTTTAAATGGAGAGGCATCTCAAGAAGATCACTGGATAGAGCACAGGAGAGTACACCCCGTTTGCCGGACTGGAAACTCTGGGGTTGTCGGAGGAATAAAGCCAACACTGCTGGGCAATTATTTCACTTTGAAAGTAAAACTACTTTGTACGCAAAAAATTTCAACAATTAGAGTAAATTTTTAAGATACAGTATGACCTCCAATTCTACAGTAAGTTAAGTCTAAAATGCCAAAAAGCATGCGAATTTGGGTTTGCATAACTGTTTCCAGACATTAAATATCTATGCACGATACAAACAGTAATTTGCAATATACTGTGCATGATACTGTGTAGTAACTTATTTATTTTATAAATATTTTTAGAGGTTCGTTCGCAATAGTGGTAATTCCTCCCATCGCAGGCTTTTTTGTTGGTTTGATTATTGCGGGAATTATAATTTGGCGATGTCGCGACAAACACAAGCCAATCGGTAGACGAGTAGAAAATTCATCCAATAATAGAACTACATATCGTTCAAGACCTTACCCAACCACAAGAATTCCAGAAATAACTATCAGTCCTAGTATGTAAGATTCATCGCATTTATTTTTTGTTGACAAAAACTTTTAGATCTCCAAAAAAGAAAAAATCTAGAGTACATCTGAGAACAATTTTTTAAATTGTAGTCATTAAGCACAAGTCCAAATCTTTGAAAAGTCGTAATTTAAAGAGGTGGAGACAAAAATGTTTCATGACGTTGCAACAATCAACTGGACTCTTCCGATTTTTACCATCATTTTCACGAAATTTTTGAAATAGCATTAAGACACATAAAGTGTTCCCAATGTTATTTTTCATGCATCTGGTATATAAGAAATGGGTTAAATTTTGCAGAAAAAATATGATAATGAAAAACTCGGCCAACTCTACAATAAATGGCTTGAGAGCTCTCTATTCTAGGTACTAAACTAGGAACGATTACTGGTATTTCTTTCGTTGAAATACGCTTCATTTTTTGCAGGCTATAATCAGAACAATCCTTTCCTCCCTGGCTATAATCAGAATGATCGGTTTTCTAGAGAATCTGACGACATTAACAGATTTTTGACAATTTCGGAACGGATTTCTTTCGGTAATTCTTCGAGCAGTCACACTTCCAATGAAAACAACGAAATGCCTCCGAGCTATTCTTCGGTCACAGAAGCCAACCAAAATACTGATACAACCATACGTTTATCTAATGGATCTTCTTTGACGCTGGATCCTGATGGCCCAACATATCAAACTTTGAGAATATTTTCTTTCACGTCAATCAGTGACAACAATCAAACACCATCGAATTATTCCTCCATTTTATCCACCCAGCCGGAAACAAATAGAATAACCCATTTACCTACTACAACAATTCGTGATAGTCAATCTTTGGGTATATTTAGTTCCAATCATCCGACTTTTGATATCTCTAGCCACACAAGCGCCCCAATTGTTGACGAAGAAATCAATGAAATTCTCCCAAGTTATTCTTCTGTTACTGCCTATCAGGAAACTGGCAGTCAGTCCATAACAGCAGATTATGATATTCCTCCAACTATAAATGATGAAATAGCAGTAGCTGTCGATGACATTATAATGATGGAAGATGACGTCGAACCCCCACCTTATGTATAGTTTCTAATGTTTCAGAAGTTTCAAATGCTGTGCGATAATTTAATAATTTGACTTGGATTGCTCCAAGTTTGTGTTATAAAGTACATAGAAGGCTTCGAAGTTGAATGCAAAGAAAAGAGAAAGTACTGCAATGAATACAATCGGCAGCAACTCGTGGTAGAATCGGCCATTGCATTGACTATGGTGGTTGTTGATTATGTTCAATTTTGTGAGTAAAAGAGTGATTTTTGTTTGAACACGACTATTGTATTTGAATTCCAGTTATCATTGGAATCTAGTTTTAACTTTTTGCAGATTTTTATTCAGTTTTTAAAGTTACAACAAGGTGCCACTTTGTAATGATTGTCACTTGCTCTATAATGCTCTCTAAGATGAAACTATAACTGCTGGTGTGTCCTAGCATTGCCAACTACCACATTTTTAATTTAAAAACTGAATAGCAAGCGTTTGTTTTAGTCATAGAAAGCAATGGAGTAAGTTGTGGATGCTTCTTTCACACGAAAGTTCTGTCTTCTGTTTTGCCATCCGCTCAAAATATTTTGAAGCAGTTGTTAGCCCAAACCACTGTGCTGTAAATCGATGATAACAGCAATTTCTCATTTTTTAAACATATGCTACACTTGAGTACGAATTTTTTTTTATTTTGCTATGGTGCAATTGAGCATTTTATTTATTCGTGTAGTGTAGCCGGGTTTTAATTGCGTTTTTATTAAAATATTTTGCACATTTTACCACTGTTTGTTTTGAACATTGTGCAATAAAGTTATGCACACTTTGAAATAAACATTTAATCAAACTTGATCGGTCGATTAATGTCTCCTTGTCACAGTATTATCAGGATGGAGAGTTGCATTTGTAGAGACGTACTTTCATGATATCACCACTTTTCAGAGCAGCTACAATTCAGAACTTATCAGCGTTCAGTGGAGGAGCCATTTCATACTGAAAAATCTCTTACGGTCACGCCGTGACAACAGCAAGGCATCCTTGTTTTCTAGCCTTTAAAATGACTTAAAAATCATAATACTAGGAAGACAATTGAAAGCAAGCTATAAGCGGTTTTTGAAAATAAATAATAACGTTTTGTTTCTCAATTGCATTTTTATAAATGGTACTGACCAAAAGAGAATAGAGCGATTCTTTAAATTAAGTTCTCATCTATCTCGTTATCTATCACAGCTGATGTAACCGTCATATTATTTCTGTAAATGCTGACAGCCAAACAGGAAGCTTTAAAAACGAATTCGAAAATTTGGGTTTGACATGACTATTATACTAGAAATCAAGCCTGAGTCTATTGTTTGGTGACACTTAATTGGTTTCAAAGTTTATTTGTTCAGGTTTCGCCAGCAGGGTTGCTTTGAACAACAAACAAACAAAAACAGATCTAAACACTATCTCAAATACACAAGCAAAGTAGCCTAACATTAATTCATGATTATTAATCACAGATCATATACAATGACAAATTGCTTTCGGCAATTTTAATGAGCGGGTATAGCTATGAAATCATTAAGTTCATGAAAAATAAAATTCCAATGGGATCTAAACAACGCAATCAAACATTTTTGTGATTCAAATTCGAAAAGTTAATTTGGGGGGACGTTGTAGAATATACCAACTAAAATGTTTGCATGAATAAACCCAGAACTGCTTAGGAACTAAAATACAACGGTTAGTCAGGAGAATCTCAAACTTGATGTGAGGTCAACTCGGTATTGAAAACTGCGTTTCTATGTTGTAAGATACGCTCTGCAGAATCTTGGTGCATCTCCGATTCTTGTGCACAGCAGAAGTTTAATCTCAACGCGCAGCCCGAGTTGTTGGTTTAATTGTTATCACCGACGCAACCAAGAGGGGTTTAAGAATGGGGTTTTATTCCAACTCCTTATCCATGTCAAAAAAATGATTCATCCCCAAAGCCAAGCGTTTAAACATGTTTTGAACTTGACCTGTAAGCAAAGTGAGGCTGAAGGTTCCAGGCAATTTGATTCTTTCTAATGGCCTTCAAATCTTTGCGATTTATTTTCAAATAGTTCCAAAAACTGACGAAATATGACAAAAGTGGCGTCAAAATGGCTATTTTTTCTAAAAAATTTAAAAAATTGCCCAGCAGCTAGGGCTCCGTTTGCACCACACTTCTCCTATGAGATACAATTTTCTTTTGTGATGCAGTTTCGTCTGTGATACATTTTTCTGAGCATACATTCAAATTGAGCATTTTTTGAACAAAAAAAATTAAGTTTTGGTTTAAGCCCCCACCACTCAGCAAAGTTCTGGTAGTGCGACTAGTGATTGTTGATCGAGTAGCGTAACTGCGGTTTGTAGATACAAACAAAACAATCTAAGACAGAAGCAAGTGCAGTTAGAACATGTAACTAATATCGGAGCCAACATTATGTTAAGTGTTCACAAGCCCAGATCAGCCACAACCAATCCCCCTAAGCCTCTAAAAATGTGTGCTTTTCGACTCTCAAATTACTACAGTAGTAAGAACACAACATATGCCGTAAGACTAATCGAAATCAGTAAAATGACCAAATACGTGACGAATGATTTTTCGCCAGAAATCTTGAAAGTAACGTTCAAATTCGCAAACTGAACTAACTACGGAAAAAAGGTAAATTGCAGAATTTTAAAACAATTAACGTCCTATCACTGATCAGACCAATCTACGCGTGTGACATTGAAATTTTAGTCGGTGTGAAAAAAAACGTACGGTAGTTTCGGTGACAAATTAAACACCAAAAACAAAAACCAATGTCAACAGAAAAGGCATGAGACTCACTCACCAGCAGGCAGCAAAGAGAAGAAAAGTAAGAATACGACTTAGCACGTGGTATATGGCATGCGCTTACAAAGTTGAAAATAATAGATAACACAGTTTCTACGGCACTGAGATCAGTAATGGATGGGAAAAAGGTTAAGTTGGCGTTTGATGTAGAGATAGTGATTAAAGTTTATTATCAAACACTCGTTGATCCAAATACTTTTTATGGACAAAAAGTCTAAAAATTCTACATTACATGCTATCTACAGATAAAAGACTAAAACAACGCTTTGATTAGAGTAGAGTTACTTTTTTGGCGGGGACAATGGGACATCTTATATAATTCGCAAATAGCAGTGCAAAAACAATAACGCAAATTTCTTAATTATGTGGATTGAAATAAATTTAAATACGTAATTTCAAAAAAACACTCAGAAAGTTTGCAAATTAATTCATTTAGATTTGAGACAAATTGGCACAGCACAAAAGGTGGAGTTCTCAAAGACGTCCTTGGCTTCAAGGACGTCCTCGACGATTTAGTTTGAAGTCCTTGGCCTTGGCTTTGAAGGTCAAGTCCTTGGCCTTGGCCCAAAAGCCTACAAGTCCTCAAAAGCATCCTGTCCTCAGCTCGAGAGAGCATCATTTTTTGATGGGTTAAAAAGAAAAAACCGAACAAAAGACAACATATCTCACAGCCTGTCAATTCGTTGTTTTCTTTGCTTATTTGAAAAATAATGCAATGTGATAGCCAACTAAGCCAAGTCATACTAAAACTTATTTTATTTTGAATGGCATTGTGTGAAAGCTCTAATCGGAGGATTAGGGGGGAAAAGCATTGTAGAAAAATGTTGTTGTTTTTATTTCTGCTAATACTTCCGGTGCACGCAGTACAAACCGTAAAGCACTACAATAACTAAACCATCCAGAATCATAACAAAGAATCCAGGGGTCCAAACATACACAATTTTGAGTAGTATCAAACAGCAGCAATATACACTATTCAGCAACCATAAGATCTAGTGCATGTTTAGGCTTGTTACTTGTATTTACATTATTTAAATTAAAAGAAAATTACTTAGCAAACGTTTTCGCACTACAATTGGCGCTCTTCAGAGATAACTAAAAGAGCAATCATAACTGTAATAAATCCTAATCAATGTACAAACTAATCTGATGAAATGCTAAAACATTAGCTATACTGCACACTGCCTACTACGCTAAACTCAATACAATAAGGGTAAGATTCAAGTTTACAGCAATTGAATTGACAAAATTAGCAAATCTTTTGGTTGCTCTATATTGCTACTATTTGGTACAAAAAGTCCACCCCTGCCGAAACTTTAATTTTCAAAGGCTATGCAAAAACATGACCGAGCGTATCTGCATGTGAATTTAGAAGTAAGTGTGTGTGATAACGAATTAATACAATAAAGTATTACCAAGGACGCATATTGATATTATACTGTAGCAAATATGTAAGTATAATTTCTCGATATAACTAATAAAACGTATCTTGAGAACGTCAACTTGCTCTGAAAATACGCGAGCGATTATTGCGAAAAATTTGTTTTGAGATAAGAAGGAACAACTTTGATTACTGTCAAGCCGTCTGCTGGGGGGCAAAGCCACGTCCACTGAACAGTCTGTGTGTTGAAAATTTTCGCTAAAAATCCAAAATAACAAACTATTGGATCACGATAAACGCTGCATGAAGAATTAATAAGAAATTACAGTAAATGTGAAGTTGTGAGAGTTGATGTGAGAAAGACAAAATGCACTGGAATGTAAAGAACTGATTGGCTTAAAATTAGAGTTGGGAAATTGTGGAAAAACTAAACTTTTTCTAGCTTAGCATTTACGGTATTTTCTTGTCCAATTGCTTTAACAATTTAAATGTGTAATCATTTTTAAAGTCACAAGTATTTATATTTTTTCACAAAAAATCACTAAAATTGTTTAATGGGGAACTTTGCCTTAGCCTCAGAATGCCGCGTTTTTTCAAAGCCAAAAACTATTGAGCTTACAAATATACCCGGTACGATACTTCAATTCATTTTAAACACAAAAATTTACAGTATTTTGCAATATTTTCAGACAAAAATTTTTAAAAAATTGCTTGAAAAGAAATGATTGAACCAAAAAATTCGGTTTGAGTGTATAATAGGAAACTACTAAAAAGTGGAGATCCATGAGTAGTGGAGGTTTGCATTAGGGCCCAAACCAATGATATTAAGGCTTGAAATTGACCATTTCTAGGTTTATAATTTAGCTATATTCACGGGTTATGGCCTTTTTTCATTACCACGATACCGCTACGGTACGTAATTAGTATCAGCTGCTAATGTCTAAAACTTTAAAATAGCATTCATTATTATTTAAAAAAAACTGCTTTTCAAATTCTCATCAAACATTTAACGAAATGCTATATCTTAAGCACTTACGCGTTTAAAAATTATGAAAAATTTGCCTACCATAATTTAGAAAAATGGTGTCCTTGGTCCTTGGCCCCGACCATTGCTGTCCTTGGCATCGAAAGGGTCTGTCTTCGAAAAGTCGGTCCTCAGCCTGGGATTTTTTTAAGTTCTTGGCGTTGGCCTCGAACGTTGTGTCTCCTGGACTCCACTTCGGCACAGCACGGTCACATTGTCCCGAGACAAATTGAAGAAAAAACAACTGGAATTCTTTTCGATAATACTTCAAGATGTTTTTGACGTAAAACCGATTAAATACCTGAATTTTGTCAAAATCTTGTGTTTTCAGATATTGGTGACAATGCATGATTTAAAATGGTACCTGTATCGCTCTCAGTATTACATTGTGCAAAAAAAAAATGCAACCGTAAAACTAATTTATTATGTTTTGAATCTTAAAATTAAGTCGAACCTTTTACAAAATAACGTTTTGTTTTAACGATCTTACATTTCCTGATTCACTCCGTAACTGAACCGGCTGTTTATTTTGAGATTATAGCTTATATATGTTTTTTGTAGAAAAAAGGATAATATGTATTTGTAAGAGAAATATTTTCTCTTCCTTAAGATATAAAAGTTTTTATTAAAGCCAAAGCCGCGTAGGGTATGCAATTTTACTAACGGACGCCAAAACACCGCCAGAAAAATATTAGACTTTGGACTAGTGAATATAGAACTATATTTTATTACAAATGATCAGAACAATTCATGAATTTCGATAAGTAACAGCGAAAAAATTTTTTGCTTTCGTACAGGAAAAATTAGGAAAAGTTTGAAAGTTACAAATATGATTTTGGTTACCAATATGATTAGTTCTGAAAAACGGAACTAATTTCCGGTATGCGTTACAGTAATCTGTAGTGCGGGAAAGCACAACATGATATCATCAAAGTTATAAAAAGTCGTTGAGAAATTTCGCAGTTAATTTCTTTTATAGTCTTTGTTGTAGTATTAACTGCTCGTTTGTATTAGAGTACCAAATTATCAATTATTGTGCTTTCTCTATTATATCTGAGATTTAACTTATCTCTTAATATTATGATTATTATCATGTCCAATGCCTTTCACATTAAGCTGGTTCAGGCATGTGTAAGATAGTCGCTTTATTTTAGTGTAAAAGTCGCAGATTTGGTCCATGAGCAGAATTGCTTAAAATAGAGAATTGAAATTAGACTTCCAAAGGTTTAATACTTGTTCATCGATTTTTTTTGAGCGTTGGCTTCACATGACACCAAAATGAATGTTTTGCTATAGTAATCACTAATTACTGTAACTTGTGCACTGTCTTTCCAGTTTTCAAAGTACTCAGTGGACGTGGACCAGAGCCATTTATCGGTGCAGGAAGTTCAGTTGAAAATTAAGAATAATGACA
This sequence comes from Trididemnum nubilum, assembly GCA_963965965.1. Taxonomy (NCBI): domain Eukaryota; kingdom Metazoa; phylum Chordata; class Ascidiacea; order Aplousobranchia; family Didemnidae; genus Trididemnum; species Trididemnum nubilum. The sequence continues at coordinate 19,201,363 of OZ014487.1, forward strand.
ACAATTTAAAAGTCCCACTACTGACTGCTTTCCCCAAATGGGTTCTTCAGGCGGAGTGGAAAATAACCAAAAAAACAGTAAAACACCTCAATACACCAGCAGCCACATCTCCCTCTCTCTGCATCGGTCGCTCCGTGACGGGCGCGAGCACAGGTCAGCCCACTTATGGAATTGTTCGTGGCACGCGCCAGCCACGGCAAGAAGCTGCAACCCGGATCGGGGGTGAGGAGCCGCGACTGGCACAAAACACTTTAAGCACTAACTGTGGAGGCTAGGCATCTCAATAAAATGCTTTTAATGCACTGCTGCGCGTCTGTCAACGTTGTGAAAACTGAAAAGCACCGTTTAATTTAAACACTGCCAGAGATACAAAATGGCACAATCTAATCGCTTAATCACTGTGATGCAAGTAGGGGTCGAAATCAACTTTTTTAACAACTCGCCCGTCGGGCAAGCGACATCAAATGTCTACTTGCATGAGAAAATTTCACTTTGCCTTCTTCTTCTTCTTTCTTCATTGCCCGCTTTTCCGTGAGGGTTGCGGGGGCAGTAGCTCAAGATTGAGCCGCCACACCTCACGGTCTTCCATCACCTCCATCATTTCGCTTGGGTGAAGTCCCAAGCGATTCCATCCAAGATCCTCAATGTAATCGGTCCATCTAGTTCTAGGTCGTCCGACTGGTCTTCTCCCATTTGCTTTGGCATGTAAAGCTTGTTTGGGGAATCTTTCCTGAGGCATTCTGCTTACCTGGCCAAACCATCTAAGCTGAGATCTTTCAATTCGGAGAAGTAACGGCTCGATGTTAAGAGATTTTGGAATCTCAGAGCTACGCACCTTGTTAAACAGTGTAACTCCTTCGATTCTTTGTAAAAACCTCATTTTGGACGCTTGCACTTGTGATCGCATTCTTTCGGTCATTACCCAAGATTCATGACCATAAGTGAGAATGGGGACAAAAACTGCTTTGAAAATTGAGAGCTTTACCTTTTTCGACAATTCTCGTTTCATGACAACCGAGTAGTGCAAAGCTCGCATTACTGCACTAGCCTTGCCTATTCGGGTATCGAGTTCTTCGTCTTGCCTTCGGTCACTCGTAAATGCAACCCCAAGATACTTGAACTTCTCTACCTGCTTCAGTGTCGCTCACTTTGCCCGAAAAAAAAAAAAAAAATGGCACTATAAGTTTTGAGGCTCTTTACCTTTGGAAAAACATTTCTAAAATCTATTTCACAAGAGTTTATTCCTGATTACCTGTATTTTTCTTACTAGTTTCATTTTTTTACTTTGGCAAACAAGAAGTGCGTTACTGTTCTGAAGATGCTACCCGGACTGGGGAGCGAAACGTCAACTTAAATAAAAATATTTCGATATAAATAAAATAAAAATATTTCAACTTAAATAAAAATGATGGCGAGCCGTTGGCAACACCGTATCCGGTTTGACTGGACCGAGATCTCTGACGAACACGTTACCGCTTGACCAACTGGTCGATTCTCACTGCAGTAATGATGCAGAAACGAAAATTGGCAGTAAATTACGTCATAAATATCATTATTCCTATTAAACAATTTTCTCTGGGATAATTAGGCGTACAGCATGAAAGCATTTTGTTTAAATAAAACGCTAAAATAAACTAAAATGTCAATATTTTTACAGTAGAATTGTTTTAGCCGCGGCATCACCTGCCTTATAAGTTAAATCTTTTAAATAAAGCAGACAATTCAGCGGTCGTGTGGCTACAGTGTCTGCCACTGAAACGCTAGACTCAGGTTGAATTATCAAAATAAACCCCTCGTCAATGGCAAAATAAACCCCTCTTTCATTCTTAACAGTCTGCTCAAACCAAAAACTATAAAAATTGATATTGACCGCCTCCCCTGCTTATCGTACAGCATGGAAAAATACCATGGAAGTGCAGTTATTTACAGTTTTCTAATGATGGAACGCTCAAGTCTGATGAAAACTTCCAATGTGTATTGTAGACAGGTGGAAACTTGAATCGAAGAAGGCAAAAAGTCTATTCGCCGTCTCTTGGCCGAGGAAGCTTGGTGAACAAAGCTGTATTATGCTCAAACAAACAAACAAACAAACAAACAAATTTGTTTGTTCAAGCATTTGCGAGGTTTCAAGACGCTTTTCAGAATTTTACTTTGTTTTTCTCAAAGCTGTATTGGTTACAACTATTGACCAATAATATTTCATTAAATTATCTAATGGCCTGTACAAGTCATGGTGATTGCCGTCAATTTGCTTTTTCACGATGCTGTAGTTTTCGCTGTCAACCTGTAAGATCCCGAGCTTGTGTTAGAAGTTTTACAACTACACGTCCAACCACCACACAAAGAATCGACTCAGAGGAGCAGGGGTAAGTTACAGTATGTCGTTTTATATGTAGAAAGTTTCTGCTCAAGACTCTTTGCGCTGATCGCTGGCATGATGTACATAATACTTTCAATGAATTAACACGGTGCTACTGCAATTAGGAAAAATAGCAAAATTTAGAAGTTAAAAAAAAATCACTTGCGAAGTTTTGAAAAATTAAGCCTTGAATCACTAAGATAAAGAAATTAATCAAAAATTCGTTTCAATATGGCCAAATTGAGGTTGAATTTTTTGCCTTTGGCGATGCACATTTGACATTATTTCATTCGCATGACTGCGCTGTTTTGAACAGGTAAATCATGCTTGTAACTACTGATATTGAAAGTTTTAAATTGAGACAAAATTTTGTTCAAATAGAGTAGTCCAGTTCAAAACCAAATTATTCAATGATGGGTATTGAGCAGGAATGATATTTTGCCCAAATAGTTTTTGTCATGATATTATAATTGCTACTGTTCCGTGATTAGACGAAAGGGGCGTCATCTACGAAATTACTGGCATTGCAAAAAGCTACATACTTTTTATTTGCAAAATTTTTCGTTTTGCCGGATGCTTTTGTTTATTGAGTATTGCTTATAGGAAAAGGCAAAAATATCAGGCAGACAAGTCACTTTTAGGTCTTGTCAAGAGAAGGGCAGAAAACAAAAACCAAACTTTCTTGTTCCAAACAAAAAACTATTTCTCAGACTGCGTGTGTTGTTTAAATGAGAGGTATTTCATGTAGATCACATCAGGAAGCCAAAGAGCCTAAACCACTGTTGCCGGGCCGGAAGCTTTAGAGGTGGGGGAGGAAGAAGTCAAAACTACTAGGCAATTTTCTCATTTTTAGAAGAAAAAGCTACTTTGAAAGTAATTTGAAAAAACTTCACTTGCTTTTAAAGCCATTTGTAAAAATTACAATGGATTTTTAAGATACAGTGTACGACCTCCAATACTAACAGAAGGTCAAGTCCAAAAATGCCTAAAAGACTGCAAATTTGGATTGGCGTATCTATAGTACCAGACATAAAATATCTACAAGATACAAAAAGTAATTTACAATGTAATGTACATGATACTGTTTAGCGACTTATATAATTCAACGAAATATTTTCAGAGTTGTTGATGCATTAGTCTTGCTCCTTTGGTTGGATGCTTTGTTGCTTTTTTGATCCCGGCCGGAATCATAATTTGGCGAAGTCGCAACAAATAGACGAGATACAAGCCAAACGGTAGACGAGTACAAAATTCATCCAATACTACTACTATACATCGTCCAAGATCTTACTCAACTACAAGAATTTCAGAATCAACGTTTAGTCCTAGTATGTAAAGTTTATTACATTTATATTTTTGCTGTCAAAAATTTTCAGTTCTTAAAATACTTAAATACGGAGTTAATCGGTTTACATCTAAAACCAATTTTCAATATGTTGAGGTTATAAGTGCAATTCCAAATCTTTAAAAAGCCGTAAATTATACAAAGGTGGTGGCAATAAATGTTTCATGACGTTTCAACAGTCAGATTGGACTCTTTCTGATTTTTAACCATTGTTTTTACCAAATTTGTGTCAAGGCATTAAGGGGACATTGAGGTCTAATTTTTAAATTTTAACACAAAATACGTGAAAAGTGATAATTGATTATTAACGTTTTTGTCCAGTTTTTTAATTGCCTGGCGTTAAATATCCTTAACGGTAAAGATTTTGACTTTGCTGGAAAAATTTGATGCTGCAACTTGACAATATCAAATTTGCATTAGTGATTTTAAACGAGGTTTAACAGATTGTTGGTCTCACGGTTGGATAGGTTTCTGCTGCAATTTTGATGAGATAAATTGCCTTTCATGTGCAAAAATGCTCTTATTGGTTTGATTTTGCTACTTTTAGCAAAAACACATGCGATTTGCTGCGCTTGAAAAGAAACAAAAAATAGGCTTAAGCTGATAGGCTAGCATAGCCTACTGATTAATTGAGTTACAATTTTAAGAGTAAAACCTAGTCTAAAAACAGTTAGGTTAGGCTTTAATTTAAAATCTTCTTGTAGTGGTAGGCTGCTACTTGTGTTAGACTGGTAGGAGCTATGATAATGATAGATTTAATAGATAACGTTCAAGTTACCGTCCAAGCCATGGTAACCAAAGCAGTCACGGATCAGTAATTCAAAAATAATTTTCTAAATGAAAGGATTGCAAGAGATAACGGAAAAAATAAATAAATTTTTTTTCTATCTACAAGTGGCAGAATTTTGAAATTAGTCTCAAAAAATATCAAAAAAAGTACCAAATTTTTCTTGACATGCAGTAAATGAGTTAAATTTACGTTTGATGCCCCTTTAAGAAATACAAAGTGTTCCAAACATTACGTCATACATCATTATGGTATGCAAGAAATAAATTAAAATTCTTCAGAAAAAATATCATAACGCTTAACTCAGCCAGCTAAAAATTGTTTAACAGCACAAAATTGTAAGTACTGAACTTGGGACAATTATGAGTATTTCCTTCAATGAACTACTCTTTATTTTTTGCAGGCTATAATCAGAACAATCCTTTCCTCCCTGGCTATAATCAGAATGATCGGTTTTCTAGAGAATCTGACGACATTAACAGATTTTTGACAATTTCGGAACGGATTTCTTTTGGTTATTCTTCAAGCAGTCACACTTCCAACGAAAACAACGAAATGCCTCCGAGCTATTCTTCGGTCACAGAAGCCAACCAAAATACTGATACAACCATACGTTTATCTAATGGATCTTCTTTGACGCTGGATCCTGATGGCCCAACATATCAAACTTTGAGAATGTTTTCTTTCACGTCAATCAGTGACATCAATCAAACACCATCGAATTATTCCTCCATTTTATCCACCCAGCCGGAAACGAATACAATGACCCATTTACCAACCGAAACAACTAGTGATAGTCAATCTTTGGGTATATTTAATTCCAATCATCCGACTTTTGATATCTCTAGCCACACAAGCGCCCCAATTGCTGACGAAGAAATCAATGAAATTCTCCCAAGTTATTCTGCTGTTACAGCCAACCAGAAAACTGGCAGTCAGTCCATAACAGCAGATTATGATATTCCTCCAACTATAAATGATGAAATAGCAGTAGCTGTCGATGACATTATAATGACGGAAGATGACGTCGAACCCCCACCTTATGTATAGTTTCTAATGTTTCAGAAGTTTCAAATGCTGTGCGATAATTTAATAATTTGACTTGGATTGCTCCACGTTTGTGTTATAAAGTACATAGAAGGCTTTGAAGTTGAATGTAGAGAAAAGATGAAGTACTGCAATGAAGTTAACCGGCAACAATTCACTTTGGAATCGGCCATAGCATTGGCTATAATGATTGTTGATTGTGCTCAAGTTTGCGAGTAAAAGAGTGATTTTTGTTTGAACACAACTATTGCATTTGAATTCCAGTTATCATTGGAATCTAGTTTTAACTTTTTGTATATTTCTACTCCGTTTTTAAAGTTACACCGAGGTGCCACTTTGTAATGATTGTCACTTGCTCTATGTTGCTCACGAAGATGAAACTAACTCTTGGTGTGTCCTTGCTTTGCCAACTACCACATTTTTAATTTAAAAACTGAATAGCAAGCGTTTGTTTTTGTCAGAGAAAGCAATGGAGTAAGTTGGGGATCTTACTTCCACACGAAAGTTCTGTCTTCTGTTTTGTCAACCGCTCAAAATATTTTGAAGCATTTGTGATCCAAAATTAAGTTGAAAATAGCGAGAATCTCTCATTTTCTACAAATATGCTATATACTTGCGTACAAAATTTTTTATTATGCATTGGTGCAATTGAGTATTTTGCAATATCGTGTTGTGTAACTGGTGTTTAATTCCGTTTGTATTTGAAGTACAGTTTTTTGTACGTCTTATTACTGTTTATTTTAAATACCGTGCTATCAAGTTATGCACATTTTGAAATAAACATTTAATCGAAAATTGATTGGTCATTTAATGTCTCCTTGTTACAGTATTATCAGTACATATAGATGCACCTGCAGACACGTGTTTCTTGGTATCAACATTCTTCAGTGCAGCTACAATTCAGAACTCATCAGCGTTCAATAGCGGAGCCATCTCACCCAGAAAAATCGCTTACTGTGACGCTATGACAAAAGCAAGGCATTCCCGCTTCGTAGTTTTTAAAATGTCTTAAGTCATATTTCTAGGAAGACAATTGAAAGCAAGCTATAAGCGATTTTTCAAAATACTGTAAATAATAACGTATTTTATTTAAATTGCATTTTTATAAATAGTATTGACCAAGTGAGAATTGAGCGATTCTTCAAATTATTTAAGTTATCTATCACAAACGATGAAAATGTCACACTATTTCTTTCAATGCTTAACTCCTAGCAAGAAAGCTTTGAATACGAATTCGAAATTTTGGGTTTAACCTGACTGCTACTTCAGAAATCAAAGCTGAGTCTATTGTTTGGTGACGATCAATCGGTTTCAAAGTTTATTTGTTCAGGTTTCGCCAGCAGGGTTGCTTTAAACAACAAAAAAAACAAAAAATCTAAACACCATATCAAACAGACAAGCAAAGTAATCTAAACTTAATTCATTATTATTAATCACAGATCATAAACAATGACAAATTGGCTACGGCTGTTTAAATAAATGCTGGTGTAGCTATGAAATCATAAATTTCATTACAAATAAAATTCCAATGGGTCTACACAATGCAATTAAACATTTTTTTCATTAAAATTGGTAAAAGTCAATTTTGGGGGGTATTGTAGAAAATACAAACAAAAAATGTTGGTATAAATAAGCTTAAAACTAATCAGGAACTAAAACAAAACAGTTTACCAGGAGAATTTCAAACTAAAAGTTAGCTTAGCAACTGGGTATTGAAAACTGCGTTGCAATATTGTAGGATACACATTGCGGAGTCCCGGCAAAGCCCGGTCCATGTACTCAGTAGAAGTTTAATATTAACTCGCAGCGCGAGTGCTTAGGCTTAGTTTTATCATTGGCACAACCAACAGAGGGTTAAGAAGCGAATTCTGCCCACACCCCTAAGTCAAGTCAAACAAATTAACCCCAAATGCCAAGCGTTTGAACGTGTTTTAAATTTGACCTGTACGTGAAGGGAGGTTGATGGTTCTACGCAATTTAATTCTTTTAAATGGTTTCCGATTAATCTTTGCAATTTATTTTTAAATACGTACCGTAGTTCTAAAATTGCACGAAATATGGTCCAAATGGTGTTAAAACGGCAACTTTTTTTGAAAAATCAGAAAAATTGCCCAGCGGCTTGGGGCCCTAACCCCCAAGCTCCCGTCTGTGGCACACTCATTTTATGTGATACAATTTTTTCAGCATGGCTCAAATTTGAGAGTTTTTTGAACAAAAAATTTTAGCTTTTGGTTTAAGCCGTCTTAACCAAGCAAAATATTGGTTGCGTGCATGGTTGTTGTGGGTGGGTTACAGAACAGCAGTTTTAGACACCATGGCCTACTAAAAGAAGACGGCCGCACATGTCAACCAACATCGAGAAAATTAGAAGGGCAACTTTTGCACGTCGCTTTGCTTATATAACACGCAAAACGTTACTGCAAATCGGCAAAACTACGAAAAGCTCAAGCAGAGTTGTAAGTCGGGCCGGGCTTTTCGGGTCGGGTTGGGCCGGGTTCGGGCCTAAAGTTGACAAAAATTGCTGGCTTAATTTGAGCCTGAGACGTACTTTTTGTCTTGGGTGCACAAAAATATAATCAAAATAATTTGGCAACATTGTTAAATTTTTCAGACCTAACTTATAACTTTCGAGTTTTTTCGGGCATGATTTGGGCTTCAAGTTAGTTTTCGGGTTCGGGCTTATATTTTCTGGTTCGGGCCGGGTTCGGGTCTAAACTAGTCGGCCCGTTTACAACTCTGAGCTCAAGAGTAGCGGAGCTTTATAAAATCAATTGCTCACTTCAAAATGTTAAAAATCGCTTTTAAAATATTTAATTTACGTTCCAGAAGATTTTGTAGAAAACTTAACCCAAAATGTATATGCAGCAATGCTTACACCCCAACACTCATGCAATGTTTTCCTAGAACAGTTATTCAAGTTTAAATTTGTGCAGTAAAAACAGTACTTGCATCTCCCAGTTTGATTATATGTTCTTCGCCGCTTTCTTTGCCTTTGTTTCGACTGTTCAACTACTTCTCGTCAAACTTGATTATTAACATGTTTCTGAGCATTATTGAAATAAGCGCTGCAAATTACGCTATTAAATAGTTTGATAGCTAATAAATGACCTTTACGTAAAAATGACAAAGGGAAATCGTTAAATTTCAGCCCATTTTCTGCGGCAGTCTCTTTCGTGAAGTTCAATTTTATGAATCAGTTTATCACAAAACTCCAGCATTGCAAAAGATATGCAATTGTTCTGAATGAAATCCGAGGCCGGTAGCGTTAACCCTCCATGAGACGAAGTCACGAGATATTCAAAGCATTCAAATGCAGAGTGACTTTCAGCTTTTGGACTAAAAATAACGTATTTTCTGCAATCTAAGCAGGTTGCAGAAAATCTATCTTTGACTAGTTTTTTAGCAATGTAGCCAGCAAACAACAGCGGCAACTTAAGCTGAGGTTTTATAAACCACGGTTTTTAAGTTCAGAAACTGATAGAAGTATCTGTAAGTTCAATATCAGAATAGATAAAAATAACTGACTCTAAATACCATCTTAATGTAGTTCGTTTCCCGACTTTTAGATGTCTTTCTTACAAATGTTTTACACAAATACCAACATGTTTTATTGGAGTCTAGTCTTTGCGATTTACAAAGGTAATCCACTTTTTATTTATATGCAGCAATGTGTTTTGTAATTCGTTTTGCAATATTGACAATAACAGAAGTATTCAACATATTGACGTTAAGCAATTAACAAAGTTGTTTATACGTACATACAGTACCCACAACGTTAAGTTCAATATCACAGTACGCAAAAGTCTGGGGATCTAGTCTGGTATGACTAAAATAATCGCAATTAAGGCTTTACTGCTTCCCAAATTATCGCTGAACAAACTATTACCACTACATAAGTTAATGTAAATTCGTTTGCTGCTGTCACTTAGTTTCTGATGACAATAATACATTTAAATTTTGTTTTTTTGCTGTAATTATTAGCAGAAATAAACCTTTACTACTGGATCCAACCATTGAGTTTTTGGACTATGCTATACTAACTTGTTTGAGATAATTCTCTTTTTATATCTGTGTCCTTTAATATGTTTTTATCTTAGCTGTAGATATCTTACATAGCTACAATGCTACAGTTATGGTTCTACTGTAAAGCAAAACTTGTTACTCTGAGCTGTGCATTTTAGTACAGTGCTTCTCGATTTAGGTCGCGAAAACAAAGTAACTAATTAAGACGGATTATCTAAGTTGCACTCTAAACGATTGGACATATACCCACGAATTCGAAAATAATAGATGACGTATTAAACACTTATTACGATACTGAGGATAGTAATGAGGAAGAAGAAGACTGAGCTGACGTTTAAAGTTGAAATAGTGATTAAATTTTATTATCAAACACACTTGATATATATACATTTCATGGGGAAAAAAGTTCAAATACTCTATATTAAATGCTAACTAAAAAGACTAAAACTATACGCTTTAACGAGAGTAAAAGAGTTACTTTTTTTGTAGGGGACAATGGACCATCGTGTTTAAATCGCTAACAGCAGAGCAAAAATGATGACATAAATTTCAACAATATTGGTGTTGCAGTGAATTCAAATACGCTATTTCAAATAAAGTTTAGTTAGCTCAAAAAGTTTTCAAAATAATTGATTTTGATTTGAGACAAATCGCACAGCACGATCATCTTGTCCCAAGACAAATACAAAAAGCTGTACCGGTATGCTTAATTCTGCCAAAATCTTGTGTTTTTAGATGTTGGTGACAATGCAAGAGTTAAAATGATATCAGTATCGCTCTCAGTATTACATTGTGCAAAAAAAAAGTGCAACCGTAAAACTCATTCAATCTGTTATAAAGCTTAAAATTAGGTTGTAACGTTTTACAAAATAACGTTTTGTTTTAGCGATCTTACATATCTGATGCACTTGGTAACTGAACCTGCTATTTATTTCGAGTTTTTTTTCGCAAAAAAAAGGGAATAATGCATTTTTGTATGAGTAATATTATCTCTTACTTAAGATACAAACATTTAATTAATGCGAAAGCTGCGTTAACAATTTCACTAACGAAACCCAAAACACCGCCAGAAAAATATTAGACTTTGAACTGTTGGACATAGGACTATTGTTAATAAAAATTATAACAACATATCATGAATTTCGGTGATTAACAGCGAAAAATATTTCATTAGTCTTACGAAAAAAGTAGGAAACGTTTGTTGGTTATCAACATGATTATTTCTGAAATACTAATTTCCGGTATGCGTTGCAGTAATCTGTAGTGCGGGAAAGTACAATATGACGTCATTAAAGTTCGGTTATAAAAAGTCGTTGAGAAATTTCTGAGTTAATTTCTTTTTAGCCTTTGTTGTGAAATTAACTGCTCGTCTATACTAGAGTACCAGATCATCAATTATTGTGTTTTTTTAATATACCTGAGATTTAGCTTATCTCTTTTTATTATGGCTATTATCACGTTCAATGCTTTTTGCATTGATTTATACAAAAAATAAAAAAAGTTAATAAAATAAACTGGACCAGGCATGTGTAAGATAGACCCTTTATTTCAGTGGAAAGGTTGCAGATTTAGTCTGTGAGCAGAATTGCTTAAAATAAAGAGTTGAATGTGGACTTTCAAAGGTTTACTACTTGTTGATCAATATTTTTTTTTTTTGCTTTGGCTTTACATAACACTAAGATGAATGTTTTCCCATTGTAATCAACAATTAAGTAGTGCGCTGTCTTCCCAGTTTCCAAAGTGCTCAATGGACATGGACCAGAGCCATTCATCGAGAAGCAAAAAACGTAAAAAATATGAATTTTGTGTAGATCCGCTCTGATTCTTTTTTGTGAATACAAACAACATAAGCATTGTTTTTGAACCATATGGGTTTGAGTTTTTTTCCTCTCGTTTTGAATTTTGTGATTCACAAAGTTTTTTGCTAATTACCTCAGAGTATGATTATCATTCCAATATTGCCATTTATCCTAAATGCCTTTTCAAAAATGCAAATATGAATTGATTTGATAGTAAAAAACTACAGACTTGAGAAAATGTATGCTTTTCAATTTTGTAAGCTTTGGCCCTGGACTATACCATTCTAAGCACCGGTTAGTCATTTTATAGTAAAGTTGTGATAGCGCCAGTAGTCTTATAGCTTAAGGTTTGGTCTACGCAAGGCTTGAAATTGTGAGCAGACTAGCGCATCCTTAGTTTACTGTATTATAACCAACCGGCTGCTTGTGCGGTACGTTGTGCGTACAGAAAATTTGGTTAACATAAACTAAAAACTCTTTTGCATGTTTAAGGTTTTACGCCTTGAGTAGACCGGACCTAAAGAGCTTTAAAGCAATTAATTCAATATTGGAGCTCTTTTTTACAATCAAAACTAACAATTTTAAACTATTAGAGCGTGTTTAATTTCTATTTATGGTTTGTACAACTCTTGCTGATTGCCGTAGCATTGCTTCTACACTGTACTGCTGTGAACGTCGCTGTCTACCAAGATCTCAACCTTGCGTCAGCATCAGAACTACAACTACTCAAGGAACTGATTCAGAATTCTACCTGTAAGATATTATGATTCAAAGTTGAGTTTTTGCATAAAACTCTTTAAACAAACATGATGCCCGTAACACTTTCAACAAATCTGGTATTACAGTACTTCTAAAACGTAATAAACCTTCCAAAATTGAAAACGAAAATCACTAGCGAATTTTAAGTAAACTAGGGATCGTAATATAAAAATAAACTTGATCCCAAGCCCAACTTGAGCAAAACTTTATAGCGTTAATATGCTGTAGATTCAAGCGTTTTTCATCGATCACGCTTATTTAGCAGCGGAAATAAGTGTGATATCGTTTTAATGTAATTGCAATAAAGAAAAAAGGCAAAATGCATGCAGTCAAATGATAAGCGTATTTCTGCAGCGCAAATACTTGTGATTGGTAAAAGTCGCCCTAAAGAGAAACTGCTTGAAATCAGTTTTATTGAAGAAAGGAAACTTTTTGAGATAATAAAGAGGTGCCTCAAACCTTTTCCACAATCTTCTTTATTTGCGAAAATACGATTTAATTTGTTTGACTTCATATCATTGGTAACCCTGCATTTTGAAATTTTGTAACATCTCAAAAGACCTACTCTAGATCAGTAGAGGTAGCTTAGGTCTGCAAGTACCAGTTTTAGGTTGCTCGCTGTTATACCTATTGGTAGGTTATGGGTATAGGACTAGGCCTACAGTGCAGTGTATTTTATTGCGCTAGTTTCTGGTTACAGAATTAAGACTAGCCTAAAGTATATACTATACAGCGTGTTTTGTTATTTTATTACTTTTTGTACAATAACTTAGCGTAGTGAAAATAAGGGCAAGAATCGAACTGGTAGTCCAGTTTGTCCAAGACAGATCAAACCCTTCAAAAGTTGTCGTTTACAGGGGTGCTGGCTGCTGCCGGCAAAAATATTGTCATAACATTTCGGCAATCTCTACTTACTCTTTTTGACCACGAAGAATAAAGTGTGCCAAATGTCTCAAGCCTGCCTCAATAGCCTCAAGTCTGCTAGAAATTTTGTAAAATCAGCTTTTTGTGACGTCATAAAAGCTGCGAAATGTGGTTTGGAGTCAAACGGATTGAATCTTTTTTTCACGAATTAGGAGTATTGTAGAAAAAGGTTTGAGGCCAGTGGCGGATTTAGGGGGGGGGATGGGGGGATGCATCCCCCCCCACCAGCCTAAAATTTACGATTTTGGCCAAAAAATCAGCCTCTATTTTGAATAATTCGGCTCCATTTCGGGATGCATCCCCCCCCACCGACTTAAACGTAACGAATCCGGCCGAAAAATCAGTCTCAATTTTGGTGAAGACCTTTTTTTTTTTTTTTTTTTGGAGACCACCTGATTTTGGGCGAAAAAAACGTTTGAATTTCCGATTTCGGCCGAAAAATCACTCTCAACTTTGGTGAAGACATCCGAATTTTTGAGGTTTTGGCTTCAAATCCCCCCCCACCAAAATTTTCTGGATCCGCCACTGTTTGAGGCACCTCTTTATTTCCTCAAGTAGTTCTCATTTCTTCAATAAAACCGATTTTGAGTGGCATCTCTTTAAAGGCGGCTCCAAACAAAATTTTAAAGTTGTAAACATGTTACTTGAGTTTAGTGGCACAGCCAAGAGGAGATAAAAGTGTTGAACTCCCTTCTTCCTTTAGCCAAATCACCTAAAAATAAGTTTTTAAATGCAAGCTTTTAAAACGTGCTTTGAACCAAACCAATATTAGGTAAGAGGGGGCTGAAGGGGCTGAGCAATTTATTTTTTTCATTCGGCATTAAAAAGGTGGAAAAGGTTATTCATATGACCTTAAAATGGCTATGTTTTTTAAAAAATTAGAAAAATTGTTCCAAGACAGATCGCTGTCTAGCAGATAATGTTTATGTATTCAGGTTTTCTTGAAATAGAAAACTGTAATGTGCAGTACATGTAACTACAGTATAACCATAGGCGTAGGAGGTGGGGAGGCCGTAGGGGAACTGGCCCCCCCGCGCGTCAAAATTTCGGGCAATTTCATATTTTTTGGGCAATTTTGCGCTGAAATTTTGGGCGATTTCATTTGTTTTGGGCAATATTGCGTCAAAATTTTGGGCAATTTTCAGCAATCCAGTGAAGACTTTTTTTTTTGGAGATCACCTTATTTTGGACAAAAAAAGCGTCTCAATTTCAGTAAAGACCTTCTTTCCTTTTTTTTTTGGAGATTACTTTATTTTTAACAGAAAAAGCGTCTCAATTTCAGTGAAGACCTTTTTTTTGGAGATCACCTTACTTTCGACAGAAAAAGCGTCTCAATTTCAGTGAAGACTTTTTTTTTTTGGAGATCACTATTACTTTGTAAGCAAAAAACCGTCTCATAACCTATTTGACTGAACCAAGTCATTTTTTGGGCGAAAGTTTGGTGCCCCCCCAAAAGATCTTGAACTCCTACGCCCATGAGTATAACTTAATGAAATATTTTTAGAGATGGAATTGCAATTGCTGTAGGTCCTCCTCTCGCCGTAGTTACTCTCTGGATTATTGCGGGAATGATTTTAATTTGTCGATGTTACTACAAAAGAAAGTCAATTGGTCGACAAGTGCCAATTTCAACCAATCATAGATCTGCATTTCGTCCAAGACCTCACTCAAGTACAAGAACTTCTGAATCAACTTTTAGTCCGAGTATGTAAAGTTTACTACATTTGTTTTACAGTCGCCAAGAACTTTCAAGCCTCAAAATCGTAAAAAAAAGCAAAAAAAAGGTTTATATCTCCGTGTAAAGCCGATTTTGGTGGACTAAGCTCAAGTACTTGATCAGACCCTTCAAAAGTTGTCGTTTACGGTGGTGCTGGCTGCTGCCGGCAAAAATATTATCATAACATTTCGGCATTCTATACTTACTCTTTTTGACCACGAAGAATAAAGTGTGCCAAATGTCTTGCCTATACGTTGGTTAATACTGAATTTGCAGAAAAAATTTCATGATGCTAAACTCGGTATTGTTGTTGTTGTTGTACATAATTTATTTTTCTGTCACCAGACAGTGTCAAACGCTAACTGTTAGACGATCCGCGCGCTTTTCATTGCAATGACTACTTTGTGCATGGAGGCAATCGCACTTACGCAGGAGTTTCCAGTGATCTAATGTGCCTGTGAATTTTTTTGAGTTCTTGTCTACTGAATTTGCAGCTTGTTCAAAGCCACCAAGCAAAGATAATCATCGTAAAGCTTCTTATTCAAGGACGTAACGACGTGACCACTGAGCAAGGTTGGGGTTGAACCCAAATCATGCTATCAGGGTTGACGAAAAACGACGTTTTTGTCTTCTCTGCTATGCTGCCGACAAAAAGTGGCTTAATGTAAAATTGATTTTACGGTCCTCTTAATAGTTACTGATTTGATGACACTTTGCTCAATATCGCTGTATTTGCAACGATTGTTTGGTTTGCTGAATTACTCTTTATTTTTGCAGGCTATCATCCGAATAATTGTTTTCCTAGAGAATCTAGTAACATCAATACATGTTTGACAATTTCGGAACGGATATCTCTCGGTAATGCTACAAGCAGCAGTCACACTACCAATGAAAACAATGAAATGCCTCCGAGCTACTCTTCAGTCACAGAAGCCAACCAAAATACTAACACAAATATACATATACCTGATGCATCTTCTTTGACGCTGGATCCTGATGGCTCAACATATCAAACTTTGAAAATATTTTCTGTCACAGCAGCCAGTAACAACAATCAAACGCCATCAAATCATTCATCAATTTTATCCAGACAGCCGGAAACGCATACATCGAACTATTTGTCGACCGGAACAAGTAGTGATAGTCAATCTTTGGGCATATTTAAGTCTAATCATCCCACTTCTGATACCTCAAGACTCGCAAGCGCCCCATTGGTTGATAAAGAAATTAATGAAATTCTCCCAAGTTATTCTTCTGTTACTGCCAATCAGGAAACTGGCAGTCAGTCCATAACAGCAGATTATGATATTCCTCCAACTATAAATGATGAAATAGCAGTAACTGTCGATGACGTTGTAATAACGGAAGATGACGTCAAACCACCACTTTACGTAGCTGAATTTTAAATGCTGTTGTATAGCTTCATAAATTATAGTAATTATCTTAGATTACACATGCTTGTGTTATGCATAGAAGACTTAGAAGTTGAATGCTAAAGAAAAAGAGAGTACTTAATGAAAAAAAAAAAAAAGAGATTGATTTACTAACGTCTTACATTTTTTAGATGACATTTTCAGTTTCTATGAAATTATGCCAAGATGCCAGTGTGCTGAGATTGTATCTTGATTTGTACCATGTACTGTCCCCAAAGATGAGCCATCTCCTGGTGTGCATAGCGTGGCCAACTACTTTTTTTAATTAAAAGCTTTTGTTTTTATCCAAGAGAGCAATCGAGTTTATGGTAAAATAGGCAAAAAATGTAATTAGGACTTGAACTTGACCAAGAATTAAAAATTTTTGCTCCATCTCATATACCAAAATTGAAAATAAGTTATTTCGAAATGTCGGTATATTAATGAAGTTGAAACGTTTTTTACATGCACTGTTAATGTTGAACTATTCGATAGTTTACCTTCATATTTTATACGGTATTATCATTTAGAGTTCAGTGTATATCTCAATCTATAATATTTAAAACTACACTGTTCGATCGGTTTGCTTACTAAACTGGCACAAGCACGTAACGCCGTGCTTTGTTGGCCTAACTATTCTAAAGACAACGGACGTAGCCTAGTTGGAAACTACAAAATTTGTACACAAATCTGTTTATCACTCACTCCGAAATTATTCTTAACTCTACTTTCACATGGTCTCATCGGCACGCAAACGTTGCACTAGATCTTTTTTTTTGCGATAAATTGTCAATAACTCTGGAGCCTATTATATGAACATATCGTGCGCAAAAGTTTTTCTAGAATTAGGGTTTGAAGCTTTGGAATTCAATTCTTACTGCAATGCAATATCTAAAGCTGAAAAGTTTTCTCAGCAATATCGTGAACCATTATTGGCTTCATACCAAATTAAACATACTTGTGCTGTAGTTCTCTCTTATAATTAGCCGCATACTGTGTTTTTTAAGTACGTAGCTAACTTGTTGCTGCTGCAAAAATAATTGAATGTGCGTATAATTCTGCTCATGAGAGCAATCCCAAGGTAGCCATTTGACTCGAAGTCTTTACGCCCCTTCACGCTTCTTCATATAGCAAGTATGAGGTTTTTTTGGCTATTAGCTTGCATCATTTAGTATTACAGTATTTATATGTTTTGTAAACGATGATGAGTGCAGTTTTAGTTCAACCGATTCAAAAAAGTGCTCGACAGCGTAGGCCAGAGCGATTATCACAACCTAACACAGAACACGTCAAAAATTTAAATTTAATAATTTTTAAATTTAAAACCCTACAGTCTGTTTCACCCGTAATCGGGATCATCAGTGGTATCTGCCAAAAGTAACACAGAGTTTAAAATCCAAAATTTAAAGGTAAAGGTTAAATTTATGAAAATTTCAAAAATTTTTAAAATTAAAAAATTTAAAAAAAAATTAAAAAATTAAAAATTAAAATTAAAATTTAAAAATATTGCTCCCAGTTCCGATCCTGAAGCCATATCCGACTCCTGGGTGGCCTAAGGTACACCCAACTATCGGAGAAGACTGAACCTGGATCACAATAACTCGAACAGTCTTAGCCACTATAAGGGAGCCGAACCTAAGGCTCAGCACCGGAACTGAGATAACAAAGCTAGTGTGACTTAATAAAAAGCTATCTTGATGCAAAACCATGACTGCAGATAGAAACATACACTCAAAGTTAGTACCCTAATACTAGGCTACTCTGCAAACGGCTGGTAAACAAACACATTTAAAAGGCGCGAAAAGTTGAAATGCGTAGTAAACAAACGGATTAAAAACAGAGCGAAGTAATATCGACGTTTAAATGGCGTTGCCGTTTAATATTTTTTAATTTGAATTTGGCCGTGTGTCGGCATTTGTTGATGATTTCAGAACGTTTGTTGAGAGTGCTGGCACAGTTCGAAATTAAGATTTGGTATTTTTCTTCCAGGCAGAGTTGACATACGCGGTTTCCACTATTGTAGGCTGGGGCGTGGCGAACAATTTCCCAGCTGACTGTGGGGTTCAATCCGGCGTCTTTACATCTCCAAATATATTTTGATAATTCGGCGGCACTTGCTTTATGTCGGTGTTTGAATGACTGCAGATGATTATAACAACGGGATTTGAGCTCGGTTTCGCATTGTCCATAGTACATCATCGCATTACTGTTGCTTACGTGTACTGTTGCCTTGTAAACAAGGGATTTTTCCCGGCATCTGCCGTCTAGGGGACAGTTTGATTTGTCTCTGCAGTTGCAGGTTGTTTGTTGTGTGCAGTTGCAGGTTGTGTGCAGTTGCAGGTTGCAGATCTGGTTGTGTTGCTTCTTTCCGGAGAAGCGCTTTGTTGTGAGAGGAGATGATGGTTGCAACGTTGGGCATGCAGCTGTAGCTAAGCTTGACGCTGTTTTTATTACAAATTTTGCGAAGCTTGTGGTGGCTTGGAAAGTGTTCAGACAGGAGCCTAAAAAACTCCTTACCAACGTTGGTTTTGACGCTGTCGCTGTACGGGGGGTTGAACCATATCACGTTTCTCTTTCGAGCTCGGCTTTTCCTTTTTGATTGTTCCTGCTGAAAGGTGAGACTGGACGCGTAGCCGCTGTTTTTGAGGGCTTCGTTATACAACGGGATTGCCTTTTTGAATTCGCCTTTGTTGCATGATATTTCAGATACCCTTTTGGCTATCATGGATGGTAGATGCTTCTTTATGATAGGAGGGTGGTTCGACGCGGCGTGAATGTAAAGCGGCTGGTTGTTAGGTTTTCGATACGGCCAGAACTTGCCTGAATTGAGATTCAGTGTGATGTCAAGAAAGTCAGTTTCGATCATGTTGGCTTCAGTGGTTACCTGCAGACCATGCTGTTGAAAGGTTTTCGAAATATTTTTTCTAATTCGTTCAACTCCCGGTCCTTCAAACCTATTATAATCATCTGCAGTCATTCAAACACCGACATAAAGCAAGTGCCGCCGAATTATCAAAATATATTTGGAGATGTAAAGACGCCGGATTGAACCCCACAGTCAGCTGGGAAATTGTTCGCCACGCCCCAGCCTACAATAGTGGAAACCGCGTATGTCAACTCTGCCTGGAAGAAAAATACCAAATCTTAATTTCGAACTGTGCCAGCACTCTCAACAAACGTTCTGAAATCATCAACAAATGCCGACACACGGCCAAATTCAAATTAAAAAATATTAAACGGCAACGCCATTTAAACGTCGATATTACTTCGCTCTGTTTTTAATCCGTTTGTTTACTACGCATTTCAACTTTTCGCGCCTTTTAAATGTGTTTGTTTACCAGCCGTTTGCAGAGTAGCCTAGTATTAGGGTACTAACTTTGAGTGTATGTTTCTATCTGCAGTCATGGTTTTGCATCAAGATAGCTTTTTATTAAGTCACACTAGCTTTGTTATCTCAGTTCCGGTGCTGAGCCTTAGGTTCGGCTCCCTTATAGTGGCTAAGACTGTTCGAGTTATTGTGATCCAGGTTCAGTCTTCTCCGATAGTTGGGTGTACCTTAGGCCACCCAGGAGTCGGATATGGCTTCAGGATCGGAACTGGGAGCAATATTTTTAAATTTTAATTTTAATTTTTAATTTTTTAATTTTTTTTTAAATTTTTTAATTTTAAAAATTTTTGAAATTTTCATAAATTTAACCTTTACCTTTAAATTTTGGATTTTAAACTCTGTGTTACTTTTGGCAGATACCACTGATGATCCCGATTACGGGTGAAACAGACTGTAGGGTTTTAAATTTAAAAATTATTAAATTTAAATTTTTGACGTGTTCTGTGTTATATTGTGATATGTTTTGTAAACTATAACCAGGTTCTTTTTGAAGCAACAAGTAGTCACAACTAAATCGATAATTACTGCAATCTATCATTCTTCAAAAATACGCCATACTTGTGTACAAACTTTTCTATTTTTATGTATTAGTGCAATTGAGCATTTTATTAGTACGTGTGTTGCTTATTTTTGGCTGTTTATTTTGCACTTTTACTATCTTTGTTTCAAAAATTTGTGAAATCAAGTTATGACCAGTACGAAATAAATATTGAATTAGAATGAGTGATTGGTCAATTAATGTATTGTGTTACCAAAATTATCAGTATACTAAAGCAATGCAACACTGAAAGTAAGCCATAAGCGGTTTTTCAAAATGATATTTTCAAGAGACAGAAATTACATAACATGTTTCTTTACAAGAGAAATGGTCGAGTAATCCTTCCAATCTCAAATCAAATTGCCATTAATACGCTTATTTACCACAACAAGATCAATGTTTCACGCTATCTTTTTTAATGTTGACAATCAAGCAGAAACATGTAAATACAAATTTGAAATTTTTAGTTTAACCTGACTGGGAATCGATCCCAAGTCTCCTGTTTGATGACGCTCTTCATCGATTTCAAAACTTTTTTGAGATATCGCTAGCAAGATTGCTTCAAGCATTTCATTAAACAAAACAAAAGAAAAAATATAATTATATACTCGTATACCATCTTAAACACACAAGCAAAATAAAAAATAAACTTTTTTTATTATTTCGAGTAAATAAACGATGCCTCAGGCCGTTTTAATCATTATTATTTCACATAACTTAAAACAAATAATGATTGGTTTCAACTGATTTAGACATGTTGCCAATGGTAAATGTTGTTTTGGCTGTATAGTTTGAAATATGTATTACAGAAATGCTTTCATCATTTTTATGCTAATAAAGGTTTTAATAGAAAACTTTATTGAATTTGGCTACGTTGTTTTACGACCTTGTTTTGACCAAGTAACTTTTTATATGCTTTGGGTTTTGAACATGGAAATGTTACTTTAAACAATACTACAAAAACAAAGTTTGTTTAAATTGTGACAAAGATTTGAGCAAAGCCCACGCTGTGTAATGTGTAAATGAAAGAAATGCATCAAACACCCTATGCAACATCACAAAACTCCGTTTTTGATGCAAACAAAACTATCTCATTCATTAGCCAAGCATCTCTAGAAATGAAGATTTAATTAACAAACAATCAACCAAAATTAAAATCAAAAATAAAGAAAAAGAAATCGATTGCGGCACTTAATAGGTTTTACGCTTGAAATTTGGACACCACTTTTCTCCTGAAATGACTGCCAAAAATTTCGTAGACAGAAGCTTCACATCTGCAGTAGAAAAAACTTTCAATAAATCATCTTAAGCCAAGCACTTTTACCATTGTACGTCTTATCAGGGCGTCTTACTTGAGGTTAAGTTTTTACGCCATTACACAATGCCGTTAAAAGTAAGCACAGAAATTTTGCTTACAAACATTATGAAGCTTTCCAAAAAGTGGCAGTAACACTGTAACAGAAACAAGTAAAAGTAGTAACGCTGGCATGGAAACAAGTAACAAAAGCAGTAACAGAAGTTTATTTGTCTCCCCTCACGTCAAACTACACATGAAAAATACAATAAAAAAAGCAAGGATCAAAAAAATTTAACATAATTATCCAGTAGATTAATAAACAAAATTGGAGACTGGCGGACTGCGAAAGGACCTTTAGAGTCAAACATAAGCGGAATTAAAACAAGGTATTTGGCGAGTGAAAAATATAATTTTAATTTTTTATTTTCGTAATACCGCTTGTTAAGTCGGAACCATGGCCGTGGCAGTAGGCAAAGGGGGTAGGGGGGCATGCCCTTTTCCTGGATTTTCACACTCTCTCTCTTAAACGACCAAACTTCAATAACTCTTCCATTTTTAGTAGTTAATGCTGGCTCTATTCTTATTGCCCCCCCCCCCCCCCGAAAATTTTCTGCCGACGCCCTTGACCATGCCAATGAATGTTTATTGCGTGTATTATTTAAAATATTCCTACCAAACGATGTGAAAATATTGTCTTTTCCATAGTAAACAAAATGCTCGTGGATTGAGTACGGTATTGCTTTTTAGTGTTTTATTAAGTCCATTAAACTGTTAGCAGGCTTTTAAAGCAAAAAAAAAAAAAAAAACTTTGTATCTACAGTAAGTGTTATAATACAGTACTGTTGCACATCTTTGAATTTTTACTACATACTTTACTAATTCAGAAAATACTAATTTTAGAGTACTGACTACCATAGCTAAAAAACAGTATCAATTATGCCGTTAAAGGGAAAAAGATGAACAATTTTAAAGCTCGCTTAAACCGAATTTTTCTGTATTTTATAGAGAATTTCGGTCAATATTGTGTCACGCGCAATATTTAATAGCTGAGTCATGCACAATGACGACATCGTTGTTAGAATCGTTGAAAAATAATGATGTTTTGTCACTCATTCTGCACTAAGGGCACGTTTGGTTTCAGCTAGTTGAAGTCGCATGTACAGAAACTGTGAAATTACTATACTGTATCACTAGCTCACTAGTTTGAGTTTGAGTTTTCAGTTTACTTTAACTAAGCTAAATTTGCTTCCACCAAGCTAGTTTCTATTAATTTAACTAAGCTCCATCAAGAGATAACAGCAAATTGCTTGCGTAAAGTTAACATCAAAATATTTAAGCAGTTTTAGTTATTGCATTCATCAAACGCACGTGCTGCATAGGCTAATATTTTGATACAGCATTATTGTACAACCCATTGTGTTCTAAAGGGCTCTATTGAAAAGAGAGTTATCAGAATCTTCTGGCTTGTCTTGTATAGCTTCTCGAATCCCGATTAAGCCTAAGCAATCTATATTGTAACTATGCTAACTATCTTTCACAATCTTGATCAAATCAAACTTATTTAAATAGACTGAAAAACAAAAGTAAAGTTGGCGTAAAATAATATAGAACAATAATAAATTGAGTAAAAAAAGGTAATTTAGAAAAAGATCCCTAAAAGACAATTTTTGAAAATCATGTCAATCAAAATTGTACTGTCAAGTGCTACAATTAAAATTAAAACTCAAATAACGACTAAATGCAGTAATTTCTAATAATCGATAACTAGGATCTACACGCACTACCTTAGCTAAAACTGTAAACTACAAAATGATAGATATTCAATACAAAAAAAAAAAAGAAACCGCGGCAAAAACAGATGATTAAAAGATTCCTAAATTTAATGCTAAACAATAATTTTCCAAATCGCAGTCCATCAAAGAGTTCATTCCTGTTTAACCAATTTAGAAACAAAAAAGAATAGCTAACTCAGATTTTGGGCAAAACAACTCTTGAAAGTAGTTTTAACACGGCAAGCTGTTACGTGTGACAAAATCAACCAGCACGGAACACAAGTCTTCAGAACAAATTGTTCTGTTAAAAGTCAAACTGCTTCGTCTACTGTAATAAATTAAAATTTTGTGTCTGTAGTATCTTCGAATCAAAATTTAGATCTTTTATTATACTCGCTGCTATATTACGCCGAAGCATGTAACGAGTTGGGGAGCTCATCTCTGCGTTTTTGCGCCCGGGAACACAGCTCCTTTTGACTAATGTCGCAGTTGTGGTGAGTCGTTGACAACACTGTGTCCGATTTGACCGACCCGAAATTCGAACCTCAGACCTCCCTCTCCAGAGACGAACGCGTTACCTCTAGACCAACTAACTGGTCTAGCAGGATTATCAAATCTGAAATGTAAACTAGATCATTAAAAAGTTTTAGGACTTTGGTTTTGGTCATAAAAATTAAGCTTAGTACTGTACAGTTGCTCAAATTGGTTATTGGACGTTTTGAGCAACTTTCAGTATGAGAAGAGAAGCATTTTGCAAATAGAGTTGTAAACAAAATTATGTTCTGAATTTGTGAATGTTATTATACACTATGTCTTGACAGTTGAGAACAGTATGAGCTACAGTGAAAGCTATTGCCCAAAAAGATTCAATAGAAACCGTAACTGTAACAGGCAACATTCTGTTAATGTAAATTCTACATTAATCTAAACGATGATGTCAACATTGCAGCTACTAGACTGAAGTAATAAGGCGAAGATTCATGTTTGACTCCTGATGCTTTGTTTTACCACGGATGATTGCAGGAGGCCTTTAGTGTCTCCATCAATTGTCTGTTGCAACTTTATTTGTCAACATCGTTTGAACTGCAGGACCACTACCACTCGTTCAACCACAACGAGAAGCAACGATGGACTAAGGTTTGGGTAAGTACAGTAAGTCCGAGTTATACTCTCATGATGAAATCAGCGTTAATTGATACATCTTTATTCTCTTATCACGAGAAAGCATTGCTGGTGTTATCGTTTGGACGCATTCGCACTTGCTTAGGAGTTGACAATTTTTGAAGTCTTCCGTTTGACGTTCGACTTCCTTCTAAGTAAATTTGCTGCTTGTTTGAAGCCACCAAGTGGAGATAGACGTCGTAAAGCGTCTTATCCATCAACAAGAACGCCAACAACGTGACCAGGGTGCGGATTACTGCACAGCATAAAAAACGTCTTAATTAACTCAAGAATTTCCAGTACCTTCCTTGGTCAACTGGATTACATGACTACTCTGTCATGCATGAGCTGTTGAACACTACTGAACGTATGTTAAAGTAAGAAAAAAAAGAAAACATAAGTTAAGAGAGTTGTGGGGTTTCTATGATTAGATTGCTTACTGAGTTAATCCGTTAATTCTTTCAACTTTTAATCAAAACAATATTGCTAATATATTGCGGAGCATATTTAATGAGAAGTTTCCGTAAGTATCTTAAAACCAATGTCAATCTTATTCAAATATGCTGTCTGACTTTCTGTTATCTTATTCAATTATGTATTATGTTATGTATTCTATTTGAATAACATTGACCATGGTTTTAAGAAATTAACAGAAACCTCTCAATAAATAAGTTCTACTTTGTTAGTATCGTTTTTTGATTAAATTATTCAAAAAGAACATTTACTTTGCTGCGGTAATTTGTTTGGCATTTTTCTCATATTCTTTCCAAAGTTTTGCTAATCGACGGATCATAACTAATCCACGTTGCTGCTGCATTCGGACCATCTAAAGTACGATTCGGTCTTTTTTAATTTATAATTGTCCGGTCAATTTTCAGCCAAAAGTGTTTTTTTAATTTTCTATTGGACGAAGGGCCATGCAACCAGGAGCAGCATAGCCCATCGTGGAATATTTTTTCTCATTACACTGTCCAACTCTGAAAAAAATTCAAAAACAAATTGATGCATGTCCGGATGATTTGGGTGTGTTGAACACGAATCTGAAGTCAGATTTTTGCTATCAAACTAAGATCTCTTGAAACTTTTAATTTTAAAATTTTTAGCTGCTTACGAGTTATTGTCCACAGATGCATTGTTTTATCATTTTATCAGTGCCGGTAGACTGTGCTAGTTGGTTGCAAAACGTTCTATACGTGTGCCTGCATCTTTAAAAGTAGCATTAGGAATGTTCCTTTATATCTTAAAATCGCATTTGTCATCGGTATTGGATTTTAATTTTCTGATGTCCGAACCTTTTAATGCCCCCTAATACGTCTGTATTTTAACTGCCTAGCATGCCAATCCTGGCATTTCAACGCTTTGTTTCAAACCTAAATTTTATCCCTTATTAGTCTGGAACAGCAATTTATTGGATTCTAGTTGTTTATATTTGCATTACCATCTAAGTCAGATTTTTTTTGTAAGTTAGAGACAAAGATTGGCTAAAGAAAAACTGGTTTGTAAATGTTTTTATGCACGGCACTCTGTTTGTTTTGGCTCAGAGCAGGCACCCAAAAAATGTTGTATGCTCTTGCTCAGTACTTAAATTGTAAAATTTTGCATGGGGGGACGGACGCTTTTGTAGCCTTGACCAACTTTACAAAAAGTATAATGGAAATGAAGTGTTTCCACCGCCGAAATTGAATGAAGACCAAAAACAAGAAAAAGGTCTTCGCCAAAAATTTTTTTCCCGAATTCAAGGGATAACCAAAAAAAAAAAAGGTCTTCGACGCAATTTGCGACCAATTTCAGCAGAATATTTGTAGGATCTTTTTGCTCTGGGTTGCTATTTTTCGTCTGGTCATTCAGCGCTCAACTCTCGATGGGAGGACGCCTAAATCTCGATGGGGGAACGCCTAAATTTCGATGGGGGACGCCAAATCTCAATGGGGAGGCGCTAACTCTCGATGGGGGAACGCATCCCCCCGCGTTCCCCCTACAATTGAAGTACTGCTCTTTCTTCATTTCTCTAGTCAATCACGGGATGGAAAAATCGAAAAACTGGTACGAACGGGGTTGGTTGGTTTAAGATTGCCCGGATTAATTCTTTGATTGAGAGCATGATGCTTCAAAAAGAGAGAACCAGAGAACCCAAGCTGGGCTCGAGAATCCGGTAAATAAAAGCAGAGCATTTCCACACCACTCAAAGAGTTCGTACTCTACCACCACAGAGAAAACAATCACTGAAGAGGAGTATCCATTAGGTCCCTCTTACAATCTGCTCGCTTCACCATTCTATTCTGAATGAAGCATGGTCGGTTTCAAATAAGATTGCTTGTTACCTTGTCTGTCCCCATTGCCAGCTAGAAGAGCGATCCTTACAGGAAAACTCAAGCGATATAGAATATGTTAGGGTAAAAGGTGTTGCAATGATTCTATTTAAGTCGAGTGTAGTATTTAGTATTAGTAGATAATGCATATCCAAAATGCTGCTGCTATGTTTTTACGCTCTCAACAGTGAAGAATCTCAAATAATGTTGTAACTAATTTAAGGGAAACTGAATTAATTATTTATATACTGTAAAGTGTTCTAGAGAATTTAAAATGTCTTTCCATTAAAGAGGATCTTTGCCAATTAAAACAGTGCAATCATATTTGCCTTAACAGTCTTTTAAAAATTGTGATAACGTAATAAACATTGATTAGGTTATGTTTTTAACATGCTTAAAATTCTACATGCTTTAATGAAATCAGGGATCGAACATTTAAGACACAGGTCCTATGAATGAATAGATATTGTTGTAAGTTTTTTTGGTTCCTTTGTAAGACTTAAATCTCAGTGCTGCTCTATCCCCATTTCCCCTTTCCCCACACTAACTGTCCAAATACTTAAGATTTATACAAAATAGATAATAAGAATGTTTACAGTTTTCCTTTGCTTGAAATCAAAAATAAAATCAGCACTCGCATGAAACTAGCAACCTTTTACTTCTCAGTCAAGTAACAACCAAGATGTTATATTCATAATCCAACCTGTCAAATTTA
Source organism: Trididemnum nubilum (assembly GCA_963965965.1). Taxonomy (NCBI): domain Eukaryota; kingdom Metazoa; phylum Chordata; class Ascidiacea; order Aplousobranchia; family Didemnidae; genus Trididemnum; species Trididemnum nubilum. The sequence goes on from OZ014487.1 coordinate 19,228,715, forward strand.
ACAATATACTTGCAGCAATTTCGGCTATATGGTTTACATTTGTTATGGGAAGCAAATGCAATTTGGCTGAAATTGTAAAAAATTTCAAATTCATTCTTTGAAAAACGCTCACGTGATCTCGATAAACGGAGTTTATATTCGGATTCGGCACCCCCAAATCGACAAAAAGGTCATATTTTTGTTCTTGAATATTTTTATCACCCAAAATTTGTTAAACAGTGTTATCTGTCACTGAAAATCTTATAATTGCCGATATGTCAAGCCACCTGAACAACCATGCTTCTAATGAATTAAGTAGAGATAATCACCTGTTTTTTCGTCTGTGGATAAGGATCTAATGGAATTTTTTAACATAAAATATAAGCGATGACTTTAACCATATTTACACAAAGAATGGAGGGGGAGGGGCATTTTTGCCCTCCCCTCTCTAGGTTTTTGTGAAAAGTCTTTTCAAAGAAAAGGCTTTATTTCGAATCAACTCAAGTTGGGTCAAATTGCATAACATGTAACCCCTGAAAATTTGAATTCGCTATAGTTAAGGAAAGTTTTCCACTTTTTCAGGTTCTCCAAAGTCACGTTCAAAAATCTGAGCATTTTTTAGACAAAATTTAACCTATATGATGTCATAAGACATTTTTTGACGTAATACTTTGCCTTGGGCATTTTATGCCTTAGTTTCAACAAACAAACTGGTGTACACAATTTGAAGCGCCTGTGACATCATAGCAAAAACGATGTCAGTTACTGAATATATGACCGTGACGTCACAATCGTGACGCCATAAATTCAAAACCAATTTTTCTAAAAAATTGTGGTAAATACCAACCCGCAAGACAAATTTGGTGTTCCAATGCCTTTTGCTTTTGGAATTGTTTGAGGCCATGTTTTGGTTGAAAATCACACACAAGAGAAGAACGAAGAAATTCCGACGACTTCGCATTTAGGGATCAGTAAAATAATATAGCCACAAGCTTATCGGGCATATACGAAATCAGACGTAAATTATATACTACTATTTTATTTATTAAAACCAATTTCACCCCAGCGGGGCATCATCAGTTAGATCTAAAAACAATCAGCGTATACTTTAAAACCAAAATCATCATAAAACCTATAAATAGACTATAACATCAATCAAATAGAACAGAACATAAAATGGACTCCAATAACAGCGAAATTAAAGAAAATATAATACTGTATATAGCAAAACCTCTTTCGCAAAGCAAATATATTGAAAACCTTGTTTTAATGACCCTTGTCTTAGCCTTTCTCAAAATTTGAAAACCTTGTTTTATCTACACCAATACAACATCAGAAAAAAAACTATACAAAAAAGTTGTTTAAAATAATAAACCCCTACAAAAAAATATAAATTTTTTTTCAATTATAAAAAGCGTTGCTAAGCAACCAAAAAAGTAAACACATCTCTAAACCTTAAAATGTAGAAAACTTAAATCTTTTTTCAAAAAAGGGTGGAATTGGAAAAGAAAACATTACCAAGCTCTTACCTTGGTTGGAAAATCCACATGTGGATTTTCTACATTTTAAGGTTCGGAGATATGTTTACTTTTTTGGTTGCTTAGCAACGCTTTTTATAATTGAAAAAAAATTTATATTTTTTTGTAGGGGTTTATTATTTTAAACAACTTTTTTGTATAGTTTTTTTTCTGATGTTGTATTGGTGTAGATAAAACAAGGTTTTCAATATATTTGCTTTGCGAAAGAGGTTTTGCTATATACAGTATTATATTTTCTTTAATTTCGCTGTTATTGGAGTCCATTTTATGTTCTGTTCTATTTGATTGATGTTATAGTCTATTTATAGGTTTTATGATGATTTTGGTTTTAAAGTATACGCTGATTGTTTTTAGATCTAACTGATGATGCCCCGCTGGGGTGAAATCGGTTTTAATAAATAAAATAGTAGTATATAATTTACGTCTGATTTCGTATATGCCCGATAAGCTTGTGGCTATATTATTTTATCTTTTGCTTTTGGAGTTAGATAAGAATGATATTGGTGCCTCATCCCTTCCGTGTGAAATGGGTTGGTCAAATAGCCCGTGTTTAAAACAGGGTTAAATTAGGAGCTCGGTATAAAAGTGACCGTTTCACACCACTCAAAGAGTAAGCTCGCTATTAATCAGTAGTCGAGTGCGTTTGCATATTCTGAAACTGTATACTCGGATTCGATTTCAGGTCGTGTCAAACTAAAAACTATAAAAAGTGGTATTCACTACTTTCTTGGTTAATGCTTAGGAATAGAAAGGGACAGTGTGAAGCCTCCGCTGTGTGCAATAAACAGGTGGAAAGATGGGAACTTGACTCGAAGACCTAAAGGACTCTTCGCTGTCTCCTGGCGAAGGCAACTCCGTGAATAAAGACGTAAATACACTTACTATACAATTCGCCTTTACAATTGAAGTTTCATTGGTGTGGTCTCTTCTCATTACAAGCTATAAATGCTATAAACGGCTTCACTGTTCTATTCCGGAAAAATCTGTAGAAAAGGCAATATTATACTATATTATATTGTAATTTAATAGATTCACTTTGGAATTTTATTTCCTATATGAAATGTTTATACTCGGGGCGACATAGCAGTGCTATTTGAAAATTTTTATTTGATTAACGTTTATGATGCCCGCGATAGCGGTGCTGATCTATAAAAAATGCACTTAGTCACCTTATTAAAATATATTTTCATATACTGTTTGGGTAGGAAATTGAAATCGCTTTCTCCGGCATGGATGTTGGTTTGTTTTACCTATTTTGCAGGCAAGGGCGTTTTTATCACAATTACATACGTAGAAATTAATTAACAAAACTTTGGCTTTTTTAGCAGTGGATTTTGGGCGGCAATTGGTGGTCCGCTACTTGCATCAGTTGCTACTGTTATCATTATGGTTATCATTCTTGTACTTTGCCGACGCCACAAACGGACGCGGCAGCGTCAAGCAAGAGCTTCCAGAAGCCGTCAAGCTGAAATTCAAAGAGAAAATGTAGCTCAGCTTAGATCCATGGCAGCTTCACAAAGATTTGGATTGCCTAATAGCACTGGTAAGATTCTATTTTCTCGGCGTCGCTTATTTTTGCTTATATCAGACATAGCCTCCACTACTAAAAGATAGACAAAAGTTAGATTCCGTCAAAAACTACTAAAAGTTAGTATTAGCGCTTCACTGCTTCATGTTCCATTTCCATGTTTCCATGACCCATACATGGCTCACCTTTTTGATGTCTATACAATAAAATTTTACTAAAGAAACAAAACATATCCTCGTAAACGTCATAAAGGTTAGCCTTAGTGGCACGTAGAAACGCGTTCTACGAAGCCCTCTCCGTGCCTTTGTATAATAGTTAAGTGAGTATGTGGGGTTTGAGTCAAAATCGGAAACGTACTTCACTATTTCTCGATTAAGACATATTGATAAAATATAAATGTTTACACTATGCATTACATACTGTAGTAAGTATATGTTTTATTTTAGGTAATCCTCGATCTTTGTCAAACAGAGAAAGACTCCGTATTGGTAACCATGTAGATTGGTCTCGATCTACAAATGCTAGAAATACGAACGAAAGCAGCTCATTCCCACCAAGTTATTCTTTCATGACCGAAGGCAGCCATGAAACTGACAACCCTGTATATTTTCCTAATGGAACTTCATCAATACTTGATCCCGATGGCCCAACAAATCAGACTTTGAGGGCTTTTTATTTAACGTCAACTAATGAAACTAGTCCACTACCTCCAAGTTATTTTACTGCGACAAACAACAATGAAGCATATACGACAGTTGAGTTGCCCTTGAACCCCTACAATTTTTTATCGCAGATTTTAACAACAGTACAAAGCGACCAAACGCCCCCAAGTTATTCTTCCGTCACAATCGAGGAAGAGACTACAGCGCAAATTGCTGCAGAATCTATTGGCAATAATGACTCTTTGTCACAAATGAATCCAAATGATTCTCAGCCGCGGATTTCAACAAGCTCTATGGACCAAATCAACCAGATGCCTCCAAGCTATGCTTCTGCCACAATCAATCACGAACCTCAGGAAATGACCTCTTTTTCAAGCAGATCAAGCAATGATAACGATTCCACCCGAGGACTTAATTCCAACAATCTTGTATCTGAAACGCAAACAGGTGCACCAGTTGATGAAAATAGTCAACTGCCTCCGAGTTATTCATCCATTGCTGACAGTGAAGCGGTTGCTGAAAGTCAACTTTTCACAGCATCTAATGACAGTCCCCCGACTATAAATGATGAAGTCGTATTAACCGATGACGATGATGATGACGTTATTGTGAGAGGAGATGACGAGGAATATGGTGAACCGCCTCCTTATCAAGAAGACGTTTTAATTGTCGATCCTTAACTAATCATCTGATGTTGTAAAACAGTTTCACTGGAATCCTGCTAGAATCCAAAAGTGACGAAATTTATTGAATCCATTCGCAACACAATTTAATTACACCCGCACGTGCAGGTTGGCCGTTTATCTAAAAACTCTTTTATTGAATGGTCAATAGAAGTAACAACTGTAAGCTTTCTCCATATAAAATAGCCAAATTAGGAAAAACTTAAAACAACTTTTTTAATATCTTGTATTATTTTTTGCCATTTACCATACGTCTAACACAAAAAGATATAGATATTGTTTTGTTGGTGAAAACGAACTTGTAAAATGGCAACACTATTCAGGAATATGACAAAAAGAACAATGATACAACCTTTCAGGCTGAGAATGATTGATTAGGTCTACGTCAATACTAATCGTTGACAAATCTCAAAGTCTATTAAAGTTGTGTTTACGCTGTATAGGAAGCGATGCAAAGCGACGTGAAGCAAACAAGTTTTGACGTCATTGACAACTTGCGAGAGGTTGCAACCGATCGTAAACTTCGCGAGTGATTGCTTAATTTTACTTAGCCTCATTGTTGATGAGTGGTTGGCCTATTTTGAGCATGTGACGTGAGCAACCATTTGCAAAAATTGTCAACCTTTGCTTTGCGTTGCTTCGAGTCTAGTGTAAACGCACCATTAATCTTCACAATAAACCGAACTACAACAAATTCTGGTAACAAAACAGAGACTATTAGAGAAGTCTAAAATCTTGTAAATTTGGAATGGTAGTTAAAAATAACTGGAAATGCATCTCTGTTTTTAAATATTAGTTAGTATTAACATTTCATTCTTGTGGAGAGAATGGTGTAACAAACTGTCGCGTCACAACATCCTAGCAATTCGATGCTGGTGCACCCAAAGTTTAGTTATTGGCCAGCATTTTTATATCACTTGAAAACTGGTTTCCATGTTATAACACAGTTGGCCGCTGCTGCCCATGGGTGCCTTTTGGCCGCTTTATACAACCCGCCCTAGTTAGTAGCTTTTTTCACGAGAAGAATAAGAAAATTTTATAAAGATTTTTCAAGTCTGAATTTTTTTTTTTGCTCGGTTCTCTATCAAAAACTTTTGACAGATCTGAAAACAAAGTTCACCAAGTTTGAGCTTTCTACGACCTTTTTTTCCCAAAATATAATAGCTTGGATTTCCTCTTAGAAAGTCTTTTTAATTTCGGAATTTTGCCAGAATTGCCAAATAGAAATAATATTTCAAAAAGTGACTGCATGTGGCTATTTCACAACAAATATTTTGCGATGGTGTTTTTGCAAAGAAAAACTAAAGAGTCGGTTGTAAATAAGCTACTTTCAAGTAAATGTTATTCGTCTTTTAAAAAGTTTATCTTATATGTCACATACTGGCGAATTGGCAACACTGAAATAAGAGGAAAGTTGTTAATTTTTAACTGTAATGTCTTAAAAACAAGAATACGTCGAAAGTTCAGATTTAGTGAAAATGCATTTTCGGCAATGTTCGGTGCTTTGTTATTCTGCAAGTTTTGTGAGTGCTTTCTATAATTCGATAAACTTTTTCTGGTTGCTGCTGTTTTAAAGCCTTCCCAAACATCGAAGTTTTTGCACCAATACAAAATAATAAAAAGATTGTTAGTATTTTTTATTTGTATTTCGCTATTATCATTGGTAAATGTTATTGTTATTGCTATCTGATTTTTGATAATCGTAATATTCATCAATCAGTAAGTTAAACAAATTAGTTAAGCGTTGTTCATTGTCTTATAATGCTTTAACCAAAAGATTGTTGGTCAAATATGAAATCGGTCTGATTTAATAACTACTTGTTCATCGTCAAAAATCAACTCCGCCTGAAAGTCAAGAAAAATCAAAATTACAGGATGACCCCTCAAAAAAAAACAAAAAACAGAACCCACAAATATTTCAATAAAATTTTTTATTTTTTAATTTTGTTCTCCAAGGTCCTATAGTACATTTAGCGTATAGAATATTGCAACAATTTTTTTTCGAACCATGTCTTCGGTCAACCAAAAATAATGCATTTTGTGTGGAAGCCTACTATGTGTTCTGTTTTTTTTTTGTTTTTTTTCGGGGGGAGGACTCACCCTGTAAACTGAAACCTTTGTTGTGATTAGTGTATAATAAAGCGTGCAAGGAGTTAGTGGAGCTCATTTCAAGGCCAGGGCTTCTGGTGACAGGCAATAAAGCTTTTCAAAAAACATGGCGCATTTATGATCTGTAATTGGTTTAATAATTTGACAGGTCCAGAAATTGAGCCCAGACCTACCACTCTAGAGACGAGAGTTCTACCACTTGACAAAACTTTGAGATATAATTAATGCATACCAAGAGTCGGCAACCTTTTGAACTAGTGGGCCACATTCGGTCTTAATAAGGTTCCAGCTGGCCGCCGATATTTCAGTGGACTAAAAGAGAAAAATCTTCGCCAAAAATTCAGGTCTTTTTTCGGCCCAAAAGTTGGCGAAGATAAAAAAAAAGGTCTTCGCATGAAATTCAGGCCTTTTTCAGCCCAAACCTGGGCGAAGACCACAAGAAACATTTTCGGCGGTTTATTGGTGCATATTTATCATTAACAAAAGAAAAAAGGTTGCTGGCCGGATGACAATAAAAGGTCGCGGGCCGGGAAAACTGCCTTGGCGGCAGTAGTGTAGCCAAGGGGGGGCGGGGGGGCTTATAGCCCCCCCATTGGCATGTCGACCAAATGCAGAATGGGAAAAACACTACGTTTTTAGCACTTTTGAGACCGTTAAATGCTCTAGAGTGGACTAAATAGTGATTTAAAACATTCTTTGAAACATATATTTAGGGGGGGGGCTAATTTGTTGAAAATAAAACTAACAAAAAAATAAAAACTTTGAAAAATGGTCAAAAATACGCAATCAAATTTGATTGCAAGAGTAAAAATGCTAAACATAGGTGTCATCAACAAATATACTATAAACCAAGGAATAGGGGGGGGGGGGGGGCTATTCAATATTGTTAATTACCAATTTCTCTCAAATTTCTTTTCATTAGCCCCCCCCCCAATTATTTTTCTCTATAAACTGTATACGAAATTGATTACTCCGTGTGAGCTTTATTGAACTATTCGATTTAATAATTTAACAGCATCTAAACAAGAGAACTAAAATTTTACCATTAGCCACCTCCCAAATAGCCCATTTATGCAACCAGTTTAATCATGTTTGCACTGCCAATTTTTCAGCCACGTTTTAAAAGCATTATTTTTTTATCAAAATAGCCCTAAAATTAAGTTATTTTTGCAAAACAATGCAAAAATTTCCAGCGCTGTGGGCTCCGCCCCCAGACCCCCGTGTCTCCGGCGGCTGGGGGCTTTGCCCCCAAACCCCCAGCCTCCGGCGGCTGGGGGCTCGTCCCCAGACCCCCATTGGCCTCCGGCGGCTGGGCGCTCCGCCCCTAGACCCCCCAAACAGCCCCCCATTGCGAATTTCTGGCTACGCGCCTGCTTGCCGGGCCTTAAGTTGCCGACCCTTGATCAGGGGCGCCGGGGGCCGAACGTGGGCCCGGGGCCAGCTCAAATATGACGGATTTCCGGTTTTGTGGAGTCCAATACAGACGGAAAAGATGCCGCAGTTTGGTCCGAAATATGATGTGATCTCCTTAAAAAAAAAGGTCTTCAACGAAATTCTAACGATTTTTCCGGTCGAATTTAGGTGTTCTCCAAAAAAAAGGTCTTCACGAATCCATGGGCCCCGGGTTCATTGTTCCCCCTGCCCCCTCTCTCTCGGTGGCCCTGCCCCTGATGTATATCAAGAAGTCAACTGATTTCTGCATTTTTACTGTATTTCAGTTAACTTAGTACGTCAGTAAATGATATTATTGACTACTGAGCTAAGTTTTTGCTGTGCAATTACGGCACTGTGATTAGATAATAACACATTGTGCATTCTTTACAAAAAAGTCAATTAAAGAACACCTTATATATTAAGTTTGTTTTGCTTTAAGAATGTTTTTGGAGTGTTTTTACTTTTTATTTTGTGTTTTATTGCAAATTGTTTTTGTGTGGAAATTGCTTTTTCTTATCAACTTGACTTCAAATTGCTGAGGAATGTTTTCTTTGTGAAATCAATTATTTTTAAACTGTAAGTCTGAATCAATCATACATGTATAATTTGTACATTAATTGTTAATGTGAAGGCAGTAGCTGATGCTTGCCTTGAAATAAGTAATGATCATGCAGTTTTCGATAACTTTATTGGTTTTTGATTCTTTTCAAAATTGGCATCTATTGCATTAAATTTATTTGAAGAAAATGAAATTTCTTAAAAGCAAATTTTAATCTAATTTTGTTCTGCAGTTGCTAACTACAATTACCAATAAATTAGTGTTGATGCAGTTTGATTTATTTAATGGTTATTTTGCTTTTGTTTGTTTTGTAGTGCTTCCACTGTTCAGCGCAAAAGGTGCGAAATATATCTGCGATATTGCATAATAAATGAACCATGAAAACGATTCAACTTATTGTTCGAGTACATTTAATGCAAATTAAGGTAGCTTTGCATTGCATAATGTCGAAGCGCAGGCAAAATACACATAATCTGCAAAATCAAATAACCAAACCCAGATAGCCAGGTGATCTGGGCCAGGTCTGGTTTTCACCTGGGAAAATCGGGCATCCACTTAATCCGGCTTTGCCAGATCAAAATCAGATCTGGCACCAAACTGGCACAAACTACAATGTATGGATGCACAATGCCCGATCAAAACCAGATCTGACACGGAACTGGCTCAGGATAAACCGTTTTGACCTATAATGCCAGATCAACATCAGATCTGATACTGAACTGGCTGAAACCAAATTGTTTTGGTCTATAATGCCCGATCTAAATCAGATCTGATCCTGAAGTGGCTTAAGCTAAAATGTTTTCACCTATTATGCCAGATCAACATCAGATCTGATACCGAAGTGGCTCGAGCTTCCATGTTTCAGCCCATAATGCCCGATCTAAATCAGATCTGATCCTGCAGTGGCTCAAGCTAAAATGTTTTCACCGATAATGCCAGATCAACATCAGATCTGATACAGAAGTGGCTTGAGCTTCCATGTTTAAACCCATAATGCCCGATCTAAATCAGATCTGATCTTGAAGTGGCTCAAGCTAAAATATTTTCACCTATAATGCCAGATCAACATCAGATCTGATACAGAAGTGGCTCAAGCTGAAATGCTTTTATCTATAACGCCAGATCAACCTCAGATCTGATACTGAAGTGGCTCGAGCTTCCATGTTTCAGCCCATAATGCCCGATCTAAATCAGATCTGGTACAGAAGTGGCTCAAGCTAAAATGTTTTCATCTATAATGCCAGATCAACATGAGATCTGATACAGAAGTGGCTCGAGCTTTCATGTTTCAGCCCATAATGCCAGATCAACATCAGATTGGATACAGAAGTGGCTCAAGCTGAAATGTTTTCATCCATAATGCCAGATCAACATCAGATCTGATACCAAAGTGGCTCGAGCTTCCATGTTTCAGCCCATAATGCCAGATCTAAATCAGATCTGATACAGAAGTGGCTCAAGCCAAAATGTTTTTATCTATAACGCCAGACCAACATCAGATCTGATACTGAAGTGGCTCGAGCTTCCATGTTTCAGCCCATAATGCCAGATCTAAGTCAGATCTGATACAGAAGTGGCTCAAGCTAGAATGTTTTTACCTATAATGCCAGATCAACATCAGGTCTGATACAGAAGTGACTTGAACTTACACGTATCAACCAATAATGCCCGATCTAAATCAGATCTGATACAGAAGAGGCTCAAGCTGAAATGTTTTCATCTATAATGCCAGATCAACCTCAGATCTGATACCGAAGTGGCTTGAGTTAATATGTTTCAGCCCATATTGCCCGATCTAAATCAGATCTGATACAGAAATGGCTCAAGCTAAAATTTTTTGATCTATAATGCCAGATCAACCTCAGATCTGATACAAAAGTGGCTCGAGCTTCCATGTTTCAGCCCATAATGCCAGATCTAAATCAGATCTGATACAGAAGTGGCTCAAGCTAAAATGTTTTCACTTATAATGCCAGATAAACATCAGATCTGATTCTGAAGTGACTTGAGCTTACACGTATCAGCCAATAATGCCCGATCTAAATCAGATCTGATCTTGAAGTGGCTCTAGCTAAAATGTTTTCACCTATTACGCCAGATCAACATGAGATCTGATACAGAAGTGGCTCGAGCTTCCATGTTTCAGCCCATAATGCCAGATCTAAATCAGATCTGATGCAGAAGTGGCTCAAGCTGAAATGTTTTTACCAATAATGCCAGATCACTAACAGATCTGATAACGAAGTGGCTCGAGTTAATATGTTTCAACCCATAATGCCAGATCTAAGTCAGATCTGATACAGAAGTGGCTCAAGCTAAAATGTTTTGATCTATAATGCCAGATCAACATCAGATCTGATACAGAAGTGGCTCAAGCTAAAATGTTTTCACCTATAATGCCATATTACAATCAGATCTAATCCTGCAGTGGCTCAAGCTAAAATGTTTTCATCTATAATGCCAGATCAACATCAGATCTGATACAGAAGTAGCTCGAGCTTCCATGTTTCAACCTATAATGCCAAATCAACATCAGATCTGATACAGAAGTGGCTCAAGCTAAAATGTTTTGACCTACTTTGCCAGATCAACATCAGATCTGATGCAGAAGTGGCTCGAGCTTGCACATTTCAACCCATAATGCCAGATCTAAATCAGATCCGACACCAAAGTGGCTTAAGCTGAAATGTTTTGACCTATAATGCCAGATCAACATCAGATCTGATTCTGAAGTGGCTTGAGCTTTCACATTGCATCACATAATGTCAGATCAAAATCTTAGTAGAAAAGGAACTGGCTTAAGGCTAATGTTTTTTTGACCAGTAATGCTAGATCAACATCAGATCTGATACAGAAGTGACCCAAGCTGCTACATTTAACCCATAATGCCCCATCTAAATCATATCTGACACCAAAGTGGCTCAAGCTAATATGTTTTGCATTATCATGCCAGATCGGATACCGAAAGGCTCAAGTTTACACATTTTAACCCATAATGTTCGATCTAAATCAGACCTGACACCAAAGTGGCACAAGCTGAAATGCTTTGACCTTTAACGCCAGATCAACTCCAGATCTGATCCCGAAGTGATTTAAGCTAAAATGCTTTGCACTATAACGCCAGATCAACATCAGATCGGATTCTGAAGTTGCTCAAGGTTAAATATTTTAATTTTTAACCCATAATATCAGATCAAACTCAGATCTGATACAGAGGTGGCTCTAACTTACACACTTTAATTCATAAAGCTATATCAAAATCAAATTTGACTTGGAACTGGTTCAAGCTACATCATTTTGACTTACAATGCCAAATCAAAATCAGATCGAATACAAAAAGTCGCTCAAGGCTCAAGCACATTTCAATTCATAATGCCAGATCAACACTAGATCTAACACCGAACCGGCTTAAGCTAAAATATTTTGCACTATAATTCCAGATTAACATCAGATCATATACAGATATCGCTCAAGCTTACGCATTTCAATCAACACTAGATCAACACTAGATCTAACACCGAACCGGCTTAAGCTAAAATATTTTGCACTATAATTCCAGATTAACATCAGATCATATACAGATATCGCTCAAGCTTACGCATTTCAATCAACAAACCAGATCAACACTACATCACCGAATTGATTTAAATTGAACGCTTCAACGCATAATGCTTAATCCAAATCATATCTGACACCCAATTGGCTCAAACTAAAATGTTTTGCGCTTTAATGCCAGGTCAACACCAGATCGGTTACCAAAGTGGCTCAAACTTAAACATTTCCTCCTATAATGCCAGGTAAAAATCAAAGCTGACACGGTGCAAGCTAAAATGTCTTGCATTACATTGCCAGATCTGCACCAGATCGGATGCGAAAGTAGATCAAACTTGCGCATTTCTACCCAAAATACCAAATCAAAATTGGATCAGACCGAAAAGTGGCTCAAGCTAAAATGGTTTGTTCTAATGCCAGATTAACATGAGATTGGATACCGAGTGGCTTAAGCTTAAACATTTCAACCAGAAAAATCACGTATTGAATACCGAAGTGGCCCAAGCTTACACATTTCAATCGACAAAACTAGATCAAATTCAGATGTGACATCGAACTGGTATGAGCTGAAATATTTTGACCCATAATGCCTTTTCGGCTAGATTAAAATCAAATCAGATACCGAACATAACCTACAATTTTTTAGCAAAAGTTTTAAACATCATTATCCACTCAATAATTTTGAGCAAAAAATATAATAATATTTGTAGGTTCTAGCTGAATAATTTGCGCTACAAGGTTTAATATAAAATAATTAAACTTTTGTACAACTTCGCATTAACCTTTCTTATGATATGCACTAAAGGCGGAGTATCATATTCCAGTTTGGATTGAACTCTAGATGGCGCAAGCTGCACATAGTTTTAAGACAAAGTTAAGCAATAAAATGTTAGCACTTGCCAATGGCTTAGCGATAGGAATCGGATCGAAACTTGTAGGGGTAAAGTTTGATTCCCTGCAATTGCAAATTTTGCAAGTACGTGTAAGTTAAATACCTCTGTTTAAAAATTATCTTTTGGTATACGTATGAAGGAGCTAAAATGGTTTGATCCATAATGCAAGATCAACACTAGATTGGATACCGAAGTGGCCCCAGCTTACACGTCATTTCAGTCCACACTGCCAGATCAAATTCAGATCTGACATCGAACCAGGCCCGGCGCCAGAGCAGCGTGACTGGGGGGGCAAAAACAATAATTGGAAAGGCACAAACTCAGATGAAGACCAAAAACAAAGCTTGCTTTCGGGGCACAATAATCGTACGGGATCACGAAGGAAGTCTAGACGAAAACGAAAAGAGGTCTTCGCTAAGACTGGACCTGTTTTTCCGCCCAAAATTAGGTGAAGACCAAAAAAAAAGGTGTCCGCTCAGACTGGACCTGTTTCTCCGCCCAAAATTAAGTGAAGACCAAAGAAAAAAAAAAGGTCTTCGCTCGGACTGGACCTCTTTTTCCGCCCAAAATTCAGGTCTTTCTCACAATTTTACGGTACTTTTCTCATGATTGGGGGCACACACAGCGCTTTGGGGGGGCACAGCAACTGATTTGGGGGGCACGGCCCCGAAATGCCCCCCGTGGCGCCGGGTCTGCATCGAATTAGCACAAGCTAAAATGTTTTGACTCATAGTGCCATATCAGCCAGACCAAAATCAGATTGGATACCAAATATAATCTACAATTTTTAACAAAGTTTTATCCAATCAATGATTTTGAACAAGAAATAGAATAATATTTGTAAGTTTCTAATTTCAGAATTTGCCCTGCGAGGTTTAATATAAAATAATTAAACCTTTTTACAACTTTGCTTTAAGATTTTTTATAGTATGTACTAAATGCGAAATATTAAATTCCAATTTGGATTAAACTCTAGATAGCGCAAGCTGCTCATAATTTTAAGACAAGGTTAAACAATAAAAATCGGCATTTGCTGATGGCGTAGCGGTAGGAATCGGACTAAAACTTGCAGGGGTAACAATTTGATTTCCTGCCATTGCAAATTTTGCAAGTGCGTGTAAGTTAACTACCTGTGTTTAAAAATTGTCTTGTGGTATACATATGAAGTTTTATGTTTTTCCTGTTTCTAAGAAAACAAAAAAAGAATAAAATATTGAAGCTTATATGCAGTGCACCGGTAATTTACGCTTGTTTTTCACATCAAAAAAAATACAGAAAAATTCTGATCTTGTAAAGAATAACAAACAACTAGCTGCATTTCATTTTTGAATATAACATTATTTGTGTTATTTGGAAAGCTTTTGCTGACTAAATATCTTCAAAATCAAGAATATGCGTTTAAGCGTATGACCGAGTGAAAGTTTGTTCCGTTTGTTTGGAGAAAGCAATAAGCTCAAATGGTTAACTGTACATTGTGGAACCACCAAGTTCGTTTTGTATCAGAGGGTTTTGCTTATACCTACAATATATTTAGTGGGTGGCTGCTCGACTCGATGACCAAAAGGTCCTTTGCAGCTGCCTGCTACGTTTAGGTTTAAACAAATATGTTTGCGTCTGTAAAGTAATTTGGAAATGCAAAATAAACGTCTATCTATCCACCTAAAAAAGGAGTTGCCACAAAGAAAGTAAAAGTTATATTGATACTACGAATATGGAAATAGCAATAAATGCTGCTGAAGAGTTTTCGAAAAAGATCATGTATCTTATATACGTCTTTTGTTAGTTGTATATATCTATATTGTCTGCACTGCATGAAAATAAAAGTAATACTTGAAAAATAAATAATATGGAAGTTTATTTCTAAATCTGCTTCTGCAATTAACTTAAAATGCATTCAAATTGGCTCCAATGAATGACGTAAAAGTAAATAACATATTTCCGAAATTCGCAATAAGTTCTCAATGCTCAGCGGTTGCTGAAAGATACGGCTAAATTAAACCATGATATAACTGTGTTATTTACTTTTAGTTTGAATATGATTTACTCTCCTGTAAAATTGTAGGCCAACGGTTAAAATTGACCAAAATTTTGAATGCGCCGGGAATTAACACTGGAAATTATTTGAATACCAACATTTTTTTCTAAATTGTTGACGTTACGTAGCTTTAACGGTTTTAAGACTTTGAAATAGCGAGAAAAAACTCGGCTGTGGCAAGATCAAATTTGCATTAGTTGTTTCAAACGACCTTTGCTAAATTGTAGGTCTCGGAGTTGGATAGGCTGCTGCTCACGCGATATCTGTTCTGACTTTGATGAGGCAAAATGCTTTTCAAATATAAAAATACACTTATTAGTTTGAATTAGTTACCTTTCAGCAAAACATATATGCGATTTGCTGCGCTTGGAAAGAACCAAAAAACAGGGCTAGACTGGTAGGCCAGCATAGCCTACTGATAATTTAAGCTACAGTAGTTTGATGTATTGCTATTTTGAGAGCAAAAGTTTGTCTAAGAAAACAGTTAAAAAACGCTTGTAGTTTAAAATCTTTAATTACAATAAATGAGTTAAATTGACGTTTAATGTCCCTTTAACTTTTCTAAATTTTTCAATTTTGTCTGACACATTACTCTCTTTTACAAAGGTTTTTCTTCCTCTCTGTTTTGTACTTCAGAGCTGCTTTTTTTTTCTGGGAAAAACATCTTGAGCAGATTCTTTTGTTTTAATCATTGTGCTTCCCCACGCTCTATGTTTGGCCTGGCCTTTGTCGTCCTTTTCGCTCATGTTTCCACCAGAGATTTCACCGCAGTGTATGTAGGTGAATTTGTCATCCAGATTTTTGATCATTCATCCCATCAATCATTTGATATCACTTTACCCATAGACTCTTTATTAGTAGACTGGAAACTGACAGTTTTGTCTTTTTTTCTTCTAAAATATTTGTTCTAAAATATGTCCATTCGTCCAATCAGTGAAACTTTTTTCTTCGCGATTCACTCATTCTACTAATATGTTCAATTAAATCAGTCGAATACGCGTGACCGCAAAAAAACTTCGCAACAAGAGCACTCCTTGTTTCTTCAATGCTCTTCTCTTTTTCTCCACGCGTCTGTTTCTAGTCTACTAAATAAAGAGTCTGTGCTTTACCAGATGTGCACAATGACAAATAATTCATACAGTAACGATTCAATCTTGTAGTAATTTGACCAATTAATAATGATATTCTTTTTTTTTCTGTTTTTTTTTTTTATCGTTATTGTTACTTTAGGATATAACATCGGTACACACCGGTAACAAAATTTGGATGGTTGCTTGACTAGATGACCGCAAAGTCTTTTCGCAAACTCCCCGCCATTAATGATTTAGACCCAATTTTATATATTTTTGTGCTATGTTTTAGTGTGTTTGCTATTTAACGCCAAAATACACCACTCGTTCGTTCATCAAGCCAAACTTTTAACATATTGTTTGGCATCACTCTCACTTTGACCCCCATTTGTAATTAAGGGGGCATTAACACCTAATTAATTTATTTCTAAAAAAAACATGCCAATACTTTCATATGCTTCTTTTTTTTTTCATTCATTTTTTATTCTTGACCATCACAACAATAGCGAAGACATATAGTAACACAATAAAACACGTAAAGTTAGGAAGAGGAAGTAGCGACACAACGTCAGACGTTGAAAGGGAATTCAAGGAAAGTTTTTCACTCTTAACCAAAATGCTGGGATAAGCCTGAAATGCATTCTCACCAAATTTGAAGTTTCTAGTACGTCTCTCCGTTTTTAAGATATTGCAGTTCAAAATTAGCCGTTTTCCACTTACTTTAGTGTTCCCATTTTATCAGTATTGTGACAAAAGATTAACTTTGGGAAACCTGGCTTACGTTTGTTGAAAAGCAGCTAGCTGATTTTACTGTTTTAAACCTGTACTTTGTTTTACAATAACTTTGCCGCAAAATATTTATGGAGAATCAAGAACATGCAGTCAATTATTGAAATTTTGTTTCTAATTGGCAACCCTGGCAAAATTTCTAAGGGGAAAAAGCATTTCTAAGGGTAAATCTAATTCGTTATATCTCAGGAACGAAAGGTCGTATAAAGATGAAATTTGGTAAAGTTGGTCTTCAGATCTGTCAAAATTTTTTGAGAGAAAATCGAGCAAAGAAATTTCCGACCTGAATGCCCTTTTTAAGACATGCAAAGGATATTGAGGACAATTGGACAGAAAAGCGATTTTTATTTTCATGGTTGCTGCACCTGTAACACAAGTTGATCAGTATGCACAATGTATAGGCCTAATCAATCACACTCTTCAACGTACACATGCAGGCACACAAGATGTAAGCAAAACTAGCGGCTGAAGTAGCTGTCCGAGTAATTGATAAGAAGAAGAGAGAGAGCAGTGACGTAGTGCGAGGCCAGGGAAGGTTACGTAGGTGGTTGATGGGTTTTTCTATAGATAGTTCCATATACTATGCTGCAACACGCTTATCAACTGACTAGAAATCTTCTTCAGAACTGTATGCAGACTGAAGACCTCTGCTTCATAACCAGCCCTTGACTTTTTCTAGTCTTTGGGGTGTGGCCGTTTAAGTGTTTTCAGGGAAAACATGCTGACTCAACGGCCACATTAAACGTATACGTATTTGTACTACGTGATGTTTTCCTACAAAATTGCTGATGATGCTCAAAACCTTGTAGTTGTATTGTAACTGTACGAACTGTGCCGTCTGGTAAAATAGCATGTTCTGGATGAGTGGATGGATCTTGAAACACAACAGGGAATAAATTAAAATGTGAAGTGGTTCCAACAGAAAGTAGCTACTCCACATACAGCGAATATCACCTTGACCAACGATCGATTCTCTAATTGTTTGATTAGCAGGCGGCATGATACAGAATGGCCGCCACATTCGCCTGACTTCAGTCCCCCAGATTTCTACCTGTAGGGCTTGTTAAATGATAAAGTTTATCAAAATAATTCCAAAACTATCGCTGAATTAAAATAGGCCATTACGCTGAACATTTTTGTGAAATAAAAAAAGAAGAATGTGCCGGAGTGATTTATAACTTTGCTTGCCGGCTTCAAGAATGCCTCAGACAAAATGGTGGTCATTTGGAACATGTATTTAAATGATCCCAAAATTTAGCTAAAGGTCCGAAACTTTCAGTACTCAATTGTTATTACATAAGCTCACAGAAAATGTCAACATTTTTAACGTATTTTAGTTTAGTAATAAATGGTAATCAAATTAATGAGTTTCCATTGTTTTAGCTTTGAATGGTTTTAGTGGTAAGTTAGTGTTTTAAGCTTTTAAATTCATTTTGGTGTTCCATTGTTCTCTAGTGTTTACTGAATAAATTGCACAGGTTTTATATATGACGAATTGACGACATCGCAAGTCATAGCAATTATCTAGCGAGGACAGGACACAGCTTGGTGATTAGTGTTAGTAGCCAACTAACCATGTTGCGTTACTGCTATCAAGTGTTATAATTCAAATACTGTACTACCACATCCATATGCTTTTGGTACGATTAACGATGGAGCCGTTTATAGTACTGATAACTACTGATACGTCCGCATTCAAAAATCAGTAACTTTTGGGGAGTTATATGGTTTAGGCTCTCGTTTTAAAGCGCGATACCATATATTTATACATGGTATTTAGCAGCATTCATAAACCACAATGCAGAAAACACAAGAGTCTTGCGAAAAAAAATTTTGTACTTGGCTACTTGAGTAGCTTAAAAATTTGTTTACTTTGTACTTTTACTTGCTTAGTTAAGTGGTTCAGTACTTTCCACTCTACTTGCACTACATTTGATCGTCAGTAACAACACTTTTACTTGACTATTGTTTCTGACTACTTTTGAAACCTCTGGAATTAATGAAAGCGTCATATGCACCAATTTTGGGGAGGCTAGTCACGTGATTGTGAATTGAGACACAAAACAACGGCAATTTTTGGCTTGAAAATTTATTAATTCGCCTATAACCAGAAAACCACTTGGCGTGCAAAGCAAAATTTATACACAATGTGGGTGCTCATAAATGGTTTATGCAAACCAAGTTTGGAGGCGCCCAGTTATGTGACCAAGATTTTACGGGCCAGAAAGTGGACAAGTTTGCTAACCAATATTAATTGTATCTCGGAAAATACCGATTTTGATATGGAAAATGATTTGGGATTTTTGAGCACACTATCAATCGCCTTTCTTTTCGTTATATGTTCGCTTACCCCAAACTATGAATACTATTTTTCTGCTTTTTCATCTTTTTTCTTACTTTTTTTTTCTTCTTTTCCAGCTATCTGCTTTTAAACTGCTGAAGGCACTGTATTCAAAGTTTGAGCGATTGAAGATATCAGGAAGGACTCGTGTCGGAAAAAATTGGGGGTGCCAGGTTGAGCGGATCCCCTCAATCGGGCCCAAAAAATTTAAACTTTTAAACATTTACAGCTAGATGGATCAAATTTTCGGAATGGGAAGATATTAAAAATAAACTAAACGTAACAAAAATTGGGAGTGCCACGATAGGGATTTGCCCCCAAACAGGCCTTCAAAAACTCAAACTTTTTAACCTTTCAAGCTATGCTCACAAAATTTTAAGGTAACTAAACATAAACAAAAGATAAAATTTGACAAAATTTGGGGGTAACAAAATGGGGGGTCCCCAACACGGGGCCACCAAAATCTAAACTTTTTAACCTCTTATGCTAGACGCATAAACTTTTCGGGATAGGCAAATATGGAGAAATTGGAGAAAATTTGAGGGTACCAAAATGGGGGTCACCCTCGAACGAGGCCACCAAACTTTTAAACTTTTAAACCCTTAAAGCTAGATGGATCAAATTTTCGGAATGGGTAGATATTAAAAATAAACTAAATCTAAAAAAAATCGGAGGTACCAAAATGGGGTCCCCCCAAACGGGGCTCTCCAAAATTTAAACGTTTTAACCTTTTAAGCTAGACAGATGAAGTTTTTAAGGTAAGCAAATATAAAGGAAAGATAAAATTTGACAAAATTTGGAGGTTCCAAAAGGGAAAGTACCCCCATAAGGAGCCGCCAAAATTCAAACTTTTTAATTGTTTATAAGCTATAGGTATATCAAATTTTCAGGATAGGCAAATAAGCATGAAAAGATAAAATTTCACAAAATTTGAAGCACCAAAATTGGGAGTCCCTCAATTGGGTCCTTCAAAATTCAAACAATCAACCATTCAAGCTAGACACATGAAATTTTCAGAATAGATAAATATAAGTTAAAGATAAAATGTGACAGTAATTCAGGGGTACCACAATGAGGGTGTCCCTCAAACGAGGATGCCAAAATTCAAACTTTTTAATTGTTGTGCTATAGGTACATCAAAATTTTAGGATAGGCAAATAAACATGAAGAAAAGGTAAAATTTGAGGCACCAAATTTGGGTTCCCTCAATTGGATCCTTCAAAATTCAAACGATCAACCATTCAAGCTAGACACATGAAACTTTTAGAATAGGTAAATGTAAAAAAAAAAGAAAATCAGAAAAGGTGAATAAAATATGGTTAGGTGCTGCAATTGGATAGTCGTTCTCCAAAGAGTCCTTCAAAATTTTTTACCACTCAAGCTAGACTAATAAAATTTTAAAGATAGGTAAAACTATAATATGAAAAAATATTGATCTCATGCTATAGGGGTCCTCCAATTATGTTGACACCTCCCCCACTAACTACAAAAGCTGAACAAATTAAGTCTATTGGATAGGTTAATAATATAGTTAAATCTTTTAAAGATAGATAACAAAACTTGGTGGGCCACATTGAGGAGACCATGCCAAATGGACTCCTTAAAATTTTAATATCTTTATTACGAAGTACTCCAGCTAGACATAATTATCAAATTTTAAGAGTACCGATAGGCTAATAAAAGAAAAGATGAAACATGCCGAACTTGGCATTGCCATGTTAGACAATTAGCCCTTAAATGAACCTTTAGACTGTAAGATGAATTCTCACAATTGATTGGTATCATAGAAAAGTAGAGGAGTCAAACTTGTGGGATTTCTCCAGCATTTAAAACGTTAGCTTGAAGTAATTGAGTTTAATGGGTTTGTTAAATTTAAACTGGATGACCGAGTTTTTTATTAAACTGTCACTGGTTACGTTGAAAAAATCTTCTACTTGCTCTTCAAAGTTTTTGAACAATTTTGTTACTGTAAGAAAGCTTTCGAGCTGACTAATGCATGTAATACAATTAATATACTGTGCAATATCTAATATGTTGGCTGTTGGGTCGCACTGCTAAATAGCGTTCTCAAAATAGAAATAGCTGTAAAATGCGTGCATATTCTTGACCGTGGTTAGTGTTAAGTTTGACTGACGTAATAAAGTCGCTGGAATTTTAGATATCGCTCTACGTTATTTCATAACAAGTGAAAAACTGTCCGGAACTCCCAATAGCTTTTTGATTGATGTGTTACTTGATTATTTTGATAACTTTTTGAGACCTTTAAACTTTGAGAGCGAATAATCTCATGGTTGTTAAACTAAACTAAAAAGAGCGTATTGAGCAAAAGAAGTAGATAATTTTTTGCAAATAGTTGTTTGACTTTAAACATTAAACGTAGGGTTCTGGAAAGCATCGAGTTGAGTAAATTAATATAAGTTTTCAATGTGATGAAGTTATCGTAAAGTTAGACTCTGAAATATTACATAAATTTATAAGAATTTGACTTTTTTGTTTTTAAATTTTGTTTGTGTTCGTAAGGTCGTTACTTTTTCCATGCTAATTGCTAAGGCAGCCATTAATTGTTTTGATTTAGTTCTTAAATTTTGAGAAAAATCAGTAAAAGTGTTCATACATGTGCATATTGTGCTTATATAAAATTCTTCTTAAAAAATATTGTGTTGGGCTAGTTGAGGGTGTAGATTCAGTAGCGTAGCCAGGGGGGGGGGGGCGGGGGGGGGCTGTAGCCCCCCCCATTGGCCTGCCGAATACCACGTTTTTAGCACTTCTAAGACTCTCTTTTGCACTGGATTAGACTAAAAAATGATTTCAAGCATAGTTTGAAACGTTATTTGGGGGGGGGGGGGGGGCTAATGGACTGCCGACCAAAATGCAGAATAAGGAAAATACCACGTTTTAGCATTTCTAAGACTGTCTTTTACACTGGATTAGACTATTTTGAAATGTTTATTTAGGGGGGGGGGCTAATGAACTGCCGACCAAAATGCAGAATTAGGAAAATACCACGTTTTTAGCCAGTAGCGTAGCCAGGGGGGGCCGGGGGGCAAAGCCCCCCCCCCCCCCCCCATTGACATGTCGAACAAAATGCAGAATGGGAAAAACAGTACATTTTTAGCACTTTGGAGACTGTTTTATGCACTGGAGTGGATTAAATAGTAATTTAAAACATCTTTTGAAACATATGTTCAGGGGGGGGGGCTAATTTGTCAAAAATAAAACTAACAAATAAATGAAACCTTTGATAAATGGTAAGAAATAAGCAATCAAATTTGATCGCAAGTGTAAAAATGCTGAAAAGAGGTGTCATCAACAAACATACCATAAACTAAGCAATAGGGGGGGGGGCCTATTCAGTATTCGTTAATTACCAATCACTTCTCTCAAATCTCTTTTCATTAGCCCCCCCCCCAATTACTTTTCTCTATAAACTGTACACGAAATAGATTACTCCGAGTGAGTTTTATTGCACTTTTCGATTTTATAATTTACCAGCATCTAAACAAGAGAACTACATTTTACCATTAGCCACCTCCCAAATAGCCCATTTATGCTACCAGTTTAATCTTGTTTGTACTGTCAATTTCTAAGCCACGTTTTAAAATCATTATTTTTTAATCAAAATAGCCCTAAAATGAAGTTATTTTTGCAAAAAAATGCAAAATTTTCGAGCGCTGGGGGCTTCGCCCCCACACCCCCGTGCCTCCGGCGGCTGGGGGCTTTGCCCCCAAACCCCCAGCCTCCGGCAGCTGGGGGCTTTGCCCCCAGACCCCCATTGGCCTCCGGCGGGGGGGCTCCAAACAGCCCCCCATTGCGAATTTCTGGCTACGCGCCTGTGTAGATTTAATATTTAGGAGAGTGTGTCAGATTTCTGGTCAAGATAATGTAAGTGCAAATCCAAAAATCACATTGGCAAAAGGTTGCTGTCGAAATATTTGTTTTAATTGTTTGTAACCGCAATTTTAACAACTGCGCTGCGCTGTTATGTGAAAATTCGACAAACTCCTTAAAAGTTGAAACGAGAGAATTATCATTTTATAGATTGTCATTTTATATATTGTCATTTTATAGCTTTTGATTGTTATTTTATAGATACCTTTTCTAGACATTTAAATTTTCAAAGCCGTTAACTACAAACCTGATCGAGTTAATGGAACATTTTCGAAAGCGATGTATTTCAGATCTAAGTATATCATCAGCCATAAACCTACTGCAATTGTGAATTTCTGTAATTAATTTAGTAAAATTGGATATTTTCGCGAAGTCTGCTGATATTGTTTGCGATGTCATATTTCAGTATTTTTTTTACTATTTTAAATCAATTCACGAGACGTGTTTAAGCTAAGTGCAAAATTATTTTCTTGAAGAAACAACAAAAAAATTAAGACAAAAACAAATTGACTATTTAATGTTGGAACCAAAATCTAGCAAGCAATTCCTCCAAAAGATACCCTATACCAAAAGTTTCCAAAAAAATTTAGGCCTAAACAGTTTTTAATTGTTAAGTAAAAGAGAACGAAATAGAAAAGCAAAAAAAATTGTTTGCACTCTGCAGTTTAATTGCAGTTCAAAACAGTCAGTCTTATTTTGGAAAAAGTCTTTAAACAGCAAAATTAGGAACTAAACTAGCGTAAAAATGACTATGAAAATTCATTTTGAGGTTGCGACCAATCAGAAAAAACTTGACATTTTTTCAACCTTAGTCTTTAACAACGGATCTCTCAAATCATTTTGCATTGCGCTTTAGCATCCAAATATAATGGCCTAAACAGTATGAGGCTATAGATTCATATAAAAAAAAGAGATAAACACTGCGTGATCAATTCATAAATTGTTATATACTTGACTCAAATTTAATTCTATTCTGCTCTGGTTATTACAAAAAAAAGTTGAAATTTTGAATTTGAAAATGATTTTGAGAAAAAATTTAAAGCTTATCTATAAATGCGCCCTACTCCAAGTTACATATGGAATTTAGAGTTTTAAACTATACCAAAACAGGAGGTACTGCTCTGTCGTGCCCCCCAATTGAGAATTGAGATGCCACATTAGTTGTGGGTTGTTATTAAAGTAGTATGCGATACATAAGATATGATCGAAGTTAGTTGGATAATTGGGGAAAACTGATTGGAGGTTAAGCTGGAAATCCACTTGACTTTTTAGCTGCAGACCCACAAATTAGATGTTTATTCTTGTGTCAGTGGACTATAGCCGTACAAGCATTCTACAACTTTTTTTAAATTTTCGCATTTTTTTACGTTTTTAAAAAACAATCTTAACTACGACGTACTATTTCTAATATTTTGGTTGGTCAGTGAATGAATCGTACTCATTGTTGTCGGGGCTTGTTGGGAAGTCACAGTCAGTTACTAACATACTTAATTCTAAAATTGATGTTTATTGTCAAAACTGCAATAGGCATATAGGTCTAAAGTACTTTTTCTATCTTTGCACAAATAAATTTGATGCAAACTGAAGAAAATTGAAACCATCCAAGCAATACTTGTAGGCACTAGTGAAATGCGGTTCGATTTTTTATCTTGTAGTTGTCGTGGTCGTTCCAATCTACTGATACAGTACATTTTCGGGGCAGTTTTATGAAAAAATACAATAGAAAATTTTTGTTAACCGAAAGTAGAATCTGAAAAAAAATTACGAAAATTTTTGCCGCACCTTGTGTAACAATGTCTTCTTACACATTTTTGTCATGCTTTTCAAATTTCATCAAGTTTGAAAGAAAGCATATAGTATTGTAGAAAAATAAAAACGCCCTATTTTTTTTGGAAAATAAATTTCATTTGCAAAACCGGTAGTCCATGATTTCGCCTAACAAAAAAGGAATTTAATCTGTTGAGAAAAAGATCGAAATACTTTTTTTATAATTTTCTTTCATTCTATTGCTGTATTCACGCGTTTTACCAACGTGTTTTACGAGAAAGATTAGGTCTACAAGCTCAGGATATCATGAGATACAGGGAGAATTATGCTCCAGGCAAACTAGTAAATCTGAAGTCTTTTATTTCCGTTTTTTCTTGACTAAATAAATGAAGAAATGCTGTACAGGATGCAGCTGTCCTGAGTTTACGTTCTTATGCGTAATTTTTGTTCAAAGTCTAGGTGTTGGTCTCGTTCCAAATGCAGATATTTGGTTAAAACTCATAAAAACCACCAATTTTTTTTTGGCAAAAGCATTTTTTAGGTGGTAGCTTTTCAATTTTTTGAAAGCGCTTCAAATCAGACTTCGATGGGCAATTTTAATCAAAAATTTTTACATCAGAAAGCTCTAAATTCAATTTAAACCAATTTTGACGCATTATAATAATGGACTAATTTCAGCCAATGCTCCAACCTTTGCACTATGTGAAGAAAACTTTATAAAGAGTTCTTTGTCCAATTCGAGCGCTGCAGTTAACTCCGCGGCTTTTAAAATCCCGCATTGCACATGGCACAGTTTGTGATCGAAGTTTTTGTTTCAAAGCGTTTGTTTCGATTTGCCAAACATGTTTTCGTTAATTGCTGAATTCTTAAAATGAAGATGCGGAGTTTTATAACTAAATTCAATAACGCGTAGGAGAGCGACGCCAGACTCTCCCAAACCCTCACTTCTTGGATTAGCTGCACATTTGATTTAAATGATTGTTAATGAAGTTTATTGTTTTAATGAATGAACAAAAATACAAAAACGAAGCAGGTGCATAGCCAGGAATTCGCAATGGGGGGGGAACTATTTCGGGGGTTTGGAGGCAAAGCCCGAATTGCATGGATGAAATCTCGAATGAACAAAATCCCGAAATGGACGAACTCCCAAATGGAAAAAGTTCCGAACTAGACAAAATCCAGAACAGACAACATCCTGAAAGGACAAAATCCAGAATGGAAAAAATCCAGAATTGGACAAAGTTCAGAACGGAAAAAATTCAGAATTAGACAAAATTTCGAATACAAAAATCCAGAATAGACAAAATCCAGCATTGAGCCAACTTTAAAAATAGACAAAGTCAGGATTAATAGTGTACTTACAGCTGGCTTATAAGCACTAATTAATATAAATAATTTGCCCACAAAACTGCATGTCGTTCATTCGCTTAAGTTGCGGAGACCTAGAAAAACAGCGCATATACAAAAGAGTGATCAATTCAAAACTCTCTGCAATTTTCTCCAAGTATGTAGGTGCCAAGTAGTTTGTTCTGTAGCGAAATTCTCGCACTTATCACGTTTGCCGTCAACTCCTTCAGTTTTCAGAAAAAGAAACTAGGTTAATACAGTATTTAGATTTTAGAATCTAAGCAATTAAGAGTTTAAGAGACAATTGGCCCGCAAACAAACTCTCTAAAAATAAAATTTTCATTGTTCCAATATTGCTTCCTTTTTTGTCAAGAGCAAAATCTGTTATGAATGTTTACAAAATTAAATATTAAACTTTTTTGTCGAGACTAAAAGGATTTTCTTTGAACTAAAGTAAAACCAGCAAAAGAACAATTAAGTTTAGAAAATTGCACTTCAGTTCAATGGTTACGTGTTAGGGTTATATTATGTTTTAATGCTGCAGTTGAGAATGCTAGTTGAAAGTTTGTTAATTTTACCGATGCGACATGGCCTGTTATGTTACCTAACGGTAGAAAGTTTTCTTATATATATATATAGCTTCCAGTGTATATAGGCAGTGGCTATTTTTCCTCTAGAAGCAAAATAGCCCCTTGTTATTTTGCCATTTGGAGGCGAAATAGTCCTAGACGCTATTTTGCCTCAAGTGCCAAAATAGCCCCAACCCAAACCCTAACCTTAACCCTAATTCTTACCCTAGCCCTAATCCTAACCCTAACCCAAACAGAGGAAAATACTACTTTGCCTCTAGAGGCAAAATAGCTACTTCCTACTACAGTATACTTATAGTTTTTCTAAATTTGTAGCTAAAACGGAATTAAAGAGGAGTATTGGACAGTAAATATTGCGTTTGTAGTTGCAGCTGTGGAGGTGCACTGTCGTATAGTTAGCTACTGGATAAAAAATAAGATACAGCGTGAAACAGCAGCCAGCTGCTTCTAAAGATAACTTGAAGAGTCGAGCGGTAACACGCTCGTCTCTGGAGCGGGAGGTCTGAAGTTCAAATCTCGGGCCAGTCAAAATGGACACAGTGCTGCCAACAGCTCGCCACCGCTGCGACATTTCTTCAAAAGACGCTGTGTTGGTGTGTTGCCCGAACGTAATGACGCCGAGATGGAACCCGCCAACTCGTTACACGCTTCGGCGTAAAAAAGCGATTATAATGAAAGATTTAATTTGATGAATACTAAATACAATGTTAAATGACCCTTCATGAATTTTGATTTGGCAATAAATCCCTTCCATAAATGAATTTTAGTTCAAACTAACTTGATATTGAGTCATATTTCATTACAAATACCCCTTGAAAAATTCAGCAAGTTGCGAAAGTTAAGGAAAGTTTCATAATTTTTGAGGTTGGCTAAAATCAATTTTAAAATAGCTTTTAATAGCGTCGGAGCTATATTATTTTCACTCTTTGAGAAATGGGTTGCCTTGAAAAAGGCAGTTTATTTGGATTCAACGTTTTTGTCGTAGATTATGAAGAGATCTGGACAAAAATATTCAATCAAAACCACCTTTTTCAAGGCTGCCCATTTTTCATCGAGTGGAAGAAATAGCTCCGACTCTATTAAAACTGTTTTGAAATTCTGTACCACAAAGCTTTTTAAAATCAATTTCCGAAATCCGCATATTTTCGCCCATATAACGTCATGAGACGTTTTTGTGCTATAATCATTTCAACTTGGACGTTTTATGATTCAGAAAAAAAAACTATGTAAAAATTTGAACCGTTTATGACACATTGAAAAAATGACGTCAACTTAAAGTAAGGCTTTGATGTCACTATGATGACGTCAGCAGATCAAAACTAGTTTTTATAAAAAACTTGGTGAGCACCAACCTGCATGCCGAGTTTGTGTTTTCATGATTTTTGGTTTAGGAATTAATACGGGGGCATATTTGCCCTTCCTCCAGTGTAAAATACGTTAGTCAAATAGACTGTGTGAAACACAGTTAATGTAAACAAGATTGGTCTTCGTGTTAAGATAACACAGTATATTTTACTAAACTTCAATTTCGATGTGAATGTGATTTCGATCTGAATTTCGATGCGAAACTTCAAATTCGATGGGAAAAGAAGAAAAAAAAAAAGTAAGAAAAAAGATGAAAAAGCAGAAAAATAGTATTCATATAGTTTGGGGTAAGCGAACATATAACGAAAAGAAAGGCGATTGATAGTGTGCTCAAAAATCCCAAATCATTTTCCATCAACATCGGTATTTACCGAGGGATCCTGCACAAAATCCCGAATTGGACGAAATCCCGAATGAACAAAATCCTGAATTGGACAAAATCCAGAATTGAACCAACTTCAACAATAGAGAAAATCAGGATTAATGCTGTATTCACTGCTGCCTTATAAGCACTAACAAATACAAACAATTATTTGCCGACAAAACTGCATGTTTTTCACTCGCTTTAGTTCTGGCGACCTGGAACAACAGCGCATATGCTAAACTAGAGCGATCAAGTCAAAAAACTTTGCAGTTCTGTCGAGTTAATTAGGTGCCAAGCAGTTTGTCCTGCAGCGAAAGCCTCCCGCTCCAGAAGCGAACGCGTTACCGCTCGACCAACGCATTCGTCTCTGAAGCGGGAGGTTTGAAGTTCAAATCTCGGGCAGGTCAATTGGACACAGTATTGCCAACGGCTCTCCGCCGCTGCGACATTCTTCGAAAGGAGCTGTGTTGCCCAGGTGCAATGACGCGGATATGAGGACCCGCCAACTCGTTTCACGCTTCGACGTATTACAGCGAGTATCTTAACAAGTACATTTTTGATTCTCCAGATTTATTGATATAAGTATTTTATTGTCTTATTGTTTGATCAATGCGAGAAAACGCTCACCTAACAAGCTCCATAAAAGTAAAACTGTAGGCCATATGCGAGGGTAAGAGTCGTGAAATTTAATTTTCATCTTTTCGTACGTGCAGCAGACGCGTAGCCAGAAATCTGCAATGGGGGGGAGTTGTTTTGGGGGTCTGATCGCGGAGCCCCCAGCCGCCGGAAGCCATTGCGAGTCAAGAGGCAGAGACCCAGCGGCTGGAAAATTGTGTATTTTTTACAAAAAATAATTTTTATTTTGGAAGTATTTTGATATTTTAGTAGTATTTAGATAAAAATCAATGCTTTTAAAACGTGGCATAGAAATTATCAGTGCAAAAGCTTGATTATACTGGTTGCAAAAATGGTCTGTGTGGGAGGTGGCTATAAACAATAAAATTTTAGTTTCTTCATTTTTTGTTACAAGCTGGTATAAATCATAAAATCTTATAGTTCACAAGGAGTAATCTATTTCGTTTATATTTTATAGAAAAAAATAATTGAATTTTAATTCTCTTACTGAAGATAATATTTGACTTAAAACTAAAATTTCATTTATCTTATTTCCAAGCTGGTAAGCTTGTTTACACGTAACTTGAAAAAATGCAGTTCTGTTACTTACAAGCTAGTAAACCGTAAAATCCTAGTTCAATAAAACTTATAAGGAGGAATCTATTTCGTTTATGTTTGATAAAGAAAAATAATAGGAGGGGAGAGCGGGCTAATGGAATGAAATTTGAAAGAAGTAATATTGACAAAATTTGAGAGAAGTGATTGATAATTATTAACTACTGTTGAATGGCCTCCTGCCTATTCCAGAGCTTAAATATTTCTTTTTATGAATTCCTGATTCTGCATTTTTCAACAAACGATTCAACTTGATTGCTTTACTTTTGGACATTTTTCAGAGTTTTTATTGATTGTTGTATTTTACTTTCGTCAAATCAGCCCCCCTCTAAAGGAATGTTTCAAAAGATGCTTTAAATCATTTTTGAGTCCATTCCAGTGCAAAAGACTGTCTCAGAGATCTTTACACCCCCCGCCTACGCTACTGATCTTAGTGCAGACTTACACCAAGATGCTTCAAAAATACACAACACTTGAGTTGCTGATATTTTCGTGAATTTCAGACACTACCGAAATACCGTGATATTACCAATAATCTGATATCATCACAAACTTTTAAAAGAATAGCTCTGAAAATGGCACTTAATTATGTCAAAAACCAAAAACATTTAAAACCTAACGTTGTTTGTCAAAACTAGTTCCAAGACATGAGAGAATGCCCTTTTTTATTCTACGCGTTAACAATGAATTTTGACAATGAACAAGCTCGTTAATGTAAATTCTTTCAATGTTGAAGTTTCGGGCTAATGTGTGAAATTTCTAGAAATTAAGTTTTCGGGGAATGTAATTTCGGCCAAATGTAGATTCTGGCTAGTGTAAGTTCTGGAAAATAAGTTTTCGGGGAAATGTAATTTCGGCCAAATGTAGATTCTGGCAAATGTAAATTCTGGAAAATAAGTTTTCGGGGAAATGTAAATTCTGGCAAATATAGATTCTTGCAAGTGCAGGGAAATGTAATTTCTGGCAAGTGCATGTTCAGGGAAATGTAATTTCTGGCAAGTGCACGTTCAGGGAAATGTAATTTCTGGCAAGTGCACGTTCAGGGAAATGTACATTCGGGTTAATATAGTTTCGGCCAAGTGTTTTTCGGGGAAATGTAATTTCTGGAAGATGTTTTTCGGGAAGGTGTATAGGATCCCAAAGGAAGTTCTTTTAGCAATGGCAAAAAACATTTATTATTTGACTTTGTAAATCTTTGTACCAGATTTAAATCGTTTTTGACAAAAAAAAGAAAACAATCTTGAAAACAGAAAAAAACTTATTTTCAGAGAGTTTGTTTGTGGGCCGATTTCCTCTCCACCTCTTAGTTGCTTACTTTTTCGTCAAGACCAAAACTCGCTAATTTATTTTAAATATTGTATTAACCTAGTTTTCTTTTCCTGCAAACTCAAGGAGTTGATGGCAAACGTGATAAGTGCGAGGCTTTCGCTGCAGGACAAACTGCTTGGCACCTAATTAACTCGACAGAACTGCAAAGTTTTTTGACTTGATCGCTCTAGTTTAGTATATGCGCTGTTTTTCCAGGTCGCCAGGACAAAAGCGAATAAAAAACATGCAGTTTTGTCGGCAAATAATTGTTTGTATTTGTTAGTGCTTATAAGGCAGCAGTGAGTACACTATTAATCCTGATTTTCTCTATTGTTGAAGTTGGTTCAATTCTGGACTTTGTTCATCTGGGATTTCGTCCATTCAGGATTTCGTCCAATTCGGAATTTTGTCCATTCGGGATTTTGTCCATTAGGGATTTTGTCCAATTCGGGATTTTGTTTTTCGTGATTTTGTTTGTAAACGTTTACCGAGACATATCGTTTCAAACTTGTCCACTTTCTGCCCATTTCCGGCCTGTAAAATCTTGGTCGCGTGACCGCACGCCCCCAAACTTGGTGTATATAAACCACTTATAAGCAAGCACATTGTGTACAAATTTCAGCTTTGCACGCCAAGTGGTTTTCGAATTATAGGCGAATTAATAAAATTTCAAGCCAAAAATAGCCGTTTTTTTACGCTTTTTTTGTCTCAATTCACGATCACGTGACCTAGCCTCCCTAAAATTGGTGCACATGACGCTTTCATTATTGTAATTGTAATTACATTTTATTCACCAAGATGCCTTGGCCAGGAGACAGCGAAGGGACCTTTCGGTCTTCGAGTCAAGCTGCCACCCGCCCACCTGTCTACCACACACGGCGGAGGCTTCACACTGTCCCTTTAATTGCTGAACGTCAAGTAGGAAAGCTTTGAATACCAATTTTTATAGTCTTTGGTTTGACCCAACCGGGAATCGAACCTGAGTCTACCGCTTCAGTAGCAGACGGTCTATCTACTCGACCACCGGTTGAGTCCAAATTTCAGCTTGCTAAGTTTTACTGATTGCTAGTTATGAGGCATGAGTTCGTTCGTTCGTTCAATCCTCATCTGACGAAAATTGCAAACAAAAACCAAAAGTACTACGCGCTCACACGAAGTCCCAATTATTCTTACTGACATTTAAACAGTACTCATGCTTTTAAACAATCCGTTTGTCTTGTCAATTAATTAACCAAACACATCAACCTTATTCAATTTTAAGATTTGAACATAGTTCCATAAAACCTGCAATTTTTTTAAAGGCGGTAAGAATATTGCTATTTTCGCTCAAAAACCCTTCATCGACTGGGGGCTTAACCTCCCATGACCTCCGTTGTAGTCCCCTTTTGATGAAAGATTTTCGGCCAAAAATAGCAATTCTCATCGCTATATACCGTACACAAAGTACGGTACATGATTAACATAAGCACAGTACGTGAAAAGCCAAATCTCTCAATGCTTACTATGATGCTTATTCACACTGGTCGTATACCGGTACGTAAAATTCAGAAGTTACATAGCAGATTTGAAACGTAAAATTTTTTCACAACTGTGAGGTAGCACTTCTGGTGACCTTGTCAGATTTAGATCAGAGTAATCTGAGAAGAGGGTACGATGGCAAGTGCAAAAATTGCTTTCTTGTGTGGGTTGAAGGTTCGGGTGGGCTGCCAGAATAGGCTATGTATATGTGTGAATTCAGATGCTGAAGAAACACTAGCCTAATCTGGGAAAGCAGTTATGTGAGGTAAGTGCTACCACACAGTTGCGAAAAAAATGGTAGGCCTATGTAAAAATTTTGGGTAATTACCGAGATTAATATTTCTTGCCTTGTAAACCAACGTCACCATTTTGGTATAATTCCAAGTCTGAAGCAGAGCGTATGTATTCAATGTTTACTTTGATGTCTTGATAGTTTTTATAGGCGTTAAAATTTTTTTGATATTACTGTAGTTGACTGGCCTGATGTCACTGCTTACCAAAGAACATGGCAGGATATACCTGACTGGCCTGGTGTCACGGCATACTAAAGAATATGGCAGGATATCTCACATTCAATGTACCGCTGCAAACAGGCCACTTCTTTCCTGTTGATGAACAAGTGAAACAATGCCCTGTAGGTACTGCGCAGCTTTTGAATTGAAAAGCTTACACTAGACAACGTGGAGGTCAGTATTGCAAGGTACTGAATAACCCAAAAACCGAAGAAAAATGAAATCAAATTTATTTTTAAAGCCTAGTAAATCCTACCATAGTCACTAAATATGACATCCTACCTAATGTTATCGTAAGGTAGTAAGTTCTTCAAATTGCAGTATGATTTTTGCTCAGAGCAGTTTTAGAAAGTAAGAAACCAAGATTTTTAGAAAGTAAAGAAACCAGAACGTTTAACAAAACCATTTCGGTTTTCAAAAGCATTACTACAGTTTTGGTAAAAGAGTGAAAACATGAACTGCATTATTGAGTTTAGACTATGGTTTAGAAAGCAGTTTCTTAAAAGCATGATTAAGGCTGTAGTAATAAAAACAAAGAACAACATGACCTACGGCATGATATCGCAGATTTAATGTACCGCTGCTAACTGGCCACTTTTTTCGATGTTTATGAACAACTCACACACTGTATTTACCAGCCGCAACCGCTTCAGTCTGAGATGAAGCGATTATTGAAGCGAGACAAACAATGCGCGCGCTATTGAAGCGAGACAAGCATGCACCGAATGCGCTCTAGGTTACTGCGCAGCTTTTTATTTGAATAGCTTGCAATGGACAGCGTGGAACTGTTGCGAGTCAGCATTGCAAGGTACGGTAAGTACGTACTGTAGCCTACTGGGTAACTGAAAAACCGTAGAAAAATGAAATTCTGTGTTAAGTACGCGTCTATGTGTAGTGTTGTCATGAGGTAGTACTTCAGGCTGCAGTATGATTTTTGTTCAGAGCAGTTTTAGAAAGTAAAGAAACCAGAAAGTTTTACAAAACAATATCGGTTTTCAAAAACATTCTTTATTGGTAAAGAGAAACCAGAAAGTTTTACAAAACAATTTCGGTTTTCAAAAACATTCTTTTTGGTAAAAGAGTGAAAACATGAACTGTATTCTTAAAAGGAAGTGGCCATTTTGCCTCTGGATGCAAGATAGTATTTTCCCTCTGTAGGTTAGGGTTTGGATTAAGGTTGGGGATTGGACTTAGGATTAGGGCTAGGGTACATGGTACGAATTAGGGTTGGGTGTTGTTAAGTATAAGCCGTCAGCTTTTTTTCGGAAGCTCTGCGACCTGTGTATGAGCGTGCATGCACTCTCTCCTTCTTTTGATCAAAGCAATTTCCAAATCTAATCCTAATGAGCGCACACATGAGAGGAGCAAGAGCGTGCGTGAGCTCATAGATTAAGGATAAGGGTTGCAGAGGTTCCGAAAAAAAGCAGACAGTTTATACTTAACAACATCCGTAGGGTTTGGGTTAGGGCTATTTTGGCACTTAAGGCAAAATAGCGTTTAGGACTATTTTGCTTCCAAATGCCTCTTAGAGGCAAAATAGCCGCTGTCTTCTTAAAATAGCATTCAGGTCGAAAATTTTTTGTTCTCAAAAAATTTGGACTGATCTGAAGACCAACTTGACCAAATTTCAGTGTACTATGACCTTTCGTTCCTGAGATATAACAGATTAGATTTCCCTTAGAAATGCTTTTTCCCCTTAAAAATTTTGCCAGAGTTGCCAATTAGAAACAAAATTTACAAAAATTGACTGCATATTTGTGATTCTCCATAAATATTTTGTGGTAAAATTGTAAACCAAAGCAGGCCTACAGGTTTAAAACTAAGATTAGCTGCTTTTCAATAAGGTAGTGTCTAGAGCAGAGAGCAACAGTTCAGTTTCCAATATCTAAAAGCTGTTGCACCGATCATTATCGTATGATATATTGCTTTTTTTTCATTAATTCGATTCAAATACCGGTGCAGCATTTCATTTACTACTTTCAAATTATCGCCCTATGTCATTCACATGTGTCACTTATAGAATACTTGGACGTCGTTAATTATAAGTGTCGGCTTTTTTTCAGAAGCTCTGCGACTTGTGTATGAGCGCGAGTGCACACGTGCTTTCTCATGCGTGCTCGCGTTAGGGTTAGGGTACGATCTTGGGGAATAGCTTAAATCGGAGCAAGAAAAGTGCACTCTCGCTCATACACTGGTTGCAGAGCTTCCGAAAACAAGCTGACGGCTTATACTTGGCGACACTCGAATACTTGTAAGTGTTATTGTCAAAAATTGCTACATTATTTTGCTTCTAGTCAATATGGTTTTATTTTACGTAGATCTACTTCCACTCAATTGATGTCAATTTTTAAAAAATGGCATAATTTTTTATGACAGTCTGCAGTAACTTTGATTTTGATGTTATATACATTAATTTTGCTAAAGCCTTTAATACTCTACTGTTTCTCATTCTAAATTACTTGCAGTTTTATAGGCTATTCTTATGGTGTTAGTGATCACTTAATATCCTGGATCAAAGAACTTTTGTTTAACTGGTCTGAGGTTTCAAAGTGTATGTATGAACAAGGTGCAATCTGCTTTTCTAAGTGTTACTAGTCAGTAGTGGCGTGTCGCAGCAGAGTGTTTTAGGACCTCTTTTATTCAATATTTACATCAATGACTCACCCAAGTGTTGTAATATTTTTAATTTCTCAAGTGACATTTACCTATATGCTGATGATGTTAAACTGTTTGGAATTAGTGATAACTGTGTTGAATTGCATAAAAATCTTATTTCAGTTCAGAGTTGAGTCTTTTTCCAGTAGCTCTTAATTATCTCTTGCCCCAACTAAATGCCAACACTTAACCATTAAACGTAAAGATAGTCTTAGCAATAAATATTTCATTGGAGATAATCAAATTTTGTGTTCTGCTACTGTGAAAGATTTGGGTGTAATGATATCTAGTAATTTAAAGTGGTCTTGTCATATTTCGCAAATTGTATCTTTTGCGTTAACTTGTTCTTATCGTATTTTAAAGTCTATCTCTGGTAGTAACATTTGGACTTTGCTGACAGCTTATACAGCTGACAGTATGACGTATGCTCGTTCTAAGTTATAGTATGGTATAATAATAATACCTTGGTACGGTCTCTTCATCTTAAGAGATACCATCAACCAGGGTGACTTTAACCCTATACACTAAAATAAACTTGATTGTTATTCAAATACTTTTAAAGACCAAAAGCGGTCTCTTACTAGGTCAGTGTACTTACTTACTAGGTACGTACTTACTAGGTACTTTAATCAACTTTTTTTTGTTTTGCTTGACTAGCGCAAGGTCACGTCTAGGTTTTTTTTTTCAAAATCTGGTTTCGGTCATTTGACTTATTTTTCGGTCATTTTCTTATCAAAGTAAAATGCACAATATTTCGATTTATTGAGTTTTTATTAGCAGAATATGAACATGAAGCAAAATTTGCAAAACAAGACCATAGAAACAAAGCATTTTAGGTCAAATTACTTCAAGCATTCTCAACTAAATTGATGCTACGCTCTGCAGTGTGTATGATATGAACAAACATTGCAGTGATGCAAAAAGGCTTCAAAAAAAAAAAATGCGTTAGATAGCATAATCAAGTTACAAAAATCACTAAGTAATTCCTGAGTTATTGTGATCTAACAATCACAGAATGATTCATCTTGAACCAAAACTAACCTATAAAAAGACGTAGGATGAACGACGCAAGGTCGTAGTTGTGATCTTTCACAATGTGAGAACAACTAATAAACATTACCTGCAGTCTAATTTTTTTTAATTATCAGAACAAACTAAAACGTATAAGCGGTTAAAAATTTGCACAACAAAATCATGACTTTAAAAAAATCTTAGACTTAAACAAACCGCGAAAAAACAACCCTACACAAAATATGTCTCTCAAAATTCAGCCATCAATATTTCTTCAGCCGTTGGCATGTTGGACTGTAAAGAAAAGGCACTAGAACCCCTGCTCTTTGCATTGTACCTGGACCGCTTTGTAGATTGTAACCAATGGCTGTATGCCAAACTGTGATTGTAAGTTTTGTACGATTCTGTGTTCAAGCGTAGTCACATCAATTTGTCACAAATGACTGGTAGTAGACGATTTCTTGTAGGCGTTTTCAGTCTAGTCAAAAGACTTAAACCTTGTTCTTTAGTTGCTTTTTCAGCTTTAAAACTTAAGTATTGCTCTGGCGATCATGGAGAAAGTGGACCAATCCAATTCCTGCTTTGCAGCGATTGTCAAAACCAGTTGACAGTTGTCATCAGCATGACTACGATTCTGTAAAACTTCAAACTTAAAATTGCGCTTTTTGTCTTCTAGCGCTTCGGTTTCAATTGGGTCAGGGTTAATTTTGTAAAACTTAGGTAGGGCAATGACTTCCTTTGTTTCATAATTAATCATTATAGCCAGTAGTACTGGATCTGAAGGAAGATTTTCCAGCATAAAAATTTTTGCTACCTCAAATATCAAATTTCGTCTTGAGTTGTCTAATTGTTCAACATTTGCAATTACCATCTTGATGAACGCTGCCAAGGAAGTTTTGATGGGTGGTGGGTCGTATTGCTCATGTGTACGGCAAGTTTGCTACTCAATTGTTTTGTGAAAATCGTATGTTTTTTTCTGCTCTTTCAACACATAGGCCTTCCACATCAATTACGACATTCACGGCTTGTGCAGATAAGAAAAGTTCTTTCAAGCAATACTTGTTAAGTGTTCCCACTCAGCACTAAGCCAATTTTTTTCAGCCAATCAGCCATTTGTTGGAACAAGTAGTGATGGGGACTTCAGAATAGTTGATTATTCTAGAATTATTCCGAATAGTTGAAACCGAATCCAGAATATCGAATCCTATTCTGGTTTCAAATAAGCTAGTTAAATTGAATAAACAGATTTTACATTTTTGGATAGCTAATTAAGAATTCGGCCAGCTTTTGCTTTTTGTTTTATTATATCATTTCAGATTTACCTAGCAGGGCCAGCACGCAAAGAAGTATTTGCGTGGATTCCGTGGAACTTAAAAAAATTTCGGTATAGGCTATTCTTATTATGCAGTTCCTGGATTGGTCAATTATCATCACTGCTCAGCGCTAACATTGGCAAGTGCCATGCTATGGTATTGGATTGACAATGATTTCCAAACAAACTGTGTTTGC
Source organism: Trididemnum nubilum (assembly GCA_963965965.1). Classification (NCBI taxonomy): domain Eukaryota; kingdom Metazoa; phylum Chordata; class Ascidiacea; order Aplousobranchia; family Didemnidae; genus Trididemnum; species Trididemnum nubilum. Next base: position 19,266,951 of record OZ014487.1, read on the forward strand.
TCTACTCTTGTGCCATTTCCACTTACTCGTGCACAATTAGACCTAGAGCAGCAGTTCTCAAACTTTTTTTAAAAAAATTATTGTTTGCAACGGTCCCCTAGCAATTTTTTTAATGGCTCACGGTCTCCTTAAAAAATTAACATAAAAAACGCAAAACAACTTTTGTAACGTCTGTAAACGCTTGCGTAAAAAGAAAAATGTTTCTGTCTGGTAAAAAATACAATTGTAAAACGATCTGATAGGAAAAAATTAGCCATGTTTTTATGTTCAAAGTATCGGCCATATTTTACCGATGCCGATACCGATTTCCAAAAAAATTGCGGATGCCGACACATCCCTACTTTTAAACTATCTGCAAAACAAACAATCCTTTTGGCTCTTAAACATTCTTCTTCACTTGCACTAAAAGACTTCGCACTAAAAGAGCTTTTGCTTGAATGACATCGTAGATCTTATTGTGTTATCATAGATGTGTATGTAGCCTGTAAGGTTTCATCGCAAATTGTGTTTGCTAAGTTTGGTTTGGAAAGATAAGCTGCCTTAAAATCTTATTTTATACACATTTTTTTTTCCGAGGCATCATTTTGATTTTTTTAAAATGTGCTTTGCGGTCCCAGAAAATTGTTTTGCGGATTCCACTTTGAGAACTACTGACCTAGAGTATTATCCGTGCATGTGATAGTGAATGAGCTTGTGCAATAGCACGTGATTAGTTCATGCAAAACAACTCCCGGTTACCGTTAGTAGCATTGTTGCAATATAGAAAACTTTGTTACGCAAATAAAAGTGTTATGCAATCGCTTTAAGTCGCAAAACAAATCTTGATCTAGTAAGTTGATACCACAAAATTGAAACCAATTCTTTTTAACTATTCCGGATAATTTAAGATTCGAATCTTAAAGATTGGGTATTCTATATTGCCCATCACTAGGAACAAGTACAAATCATTTTGGCAAAATGATAAACATAGCATTAGAAAATTCGACAAATTTGTTGAAATATGGCATTTGGTATACTTTAATACTAAATTGGTACAAAATTTACGGCTCATAAATGTGTTTTAAGAGCTTTGGGCACATTTGTTTCAAGAAATTTTGGCACTGGTTGATTAGCCAAAAAGATAGAGAGAACACTGCTTATTATTTGTTTAGAGAAAACATCTCACAACAGCTAGTTTTATTTTTCGACATTCGCTTACGCTACAAACCTGCGATTACTGTGTTGGCTGTCGTGAAAAAGTTTCCAGTCATTATGATCGAACAGACCAAAAATGTTTCGGACATGGCACAAACAAATCGATCAATGACCAACAAATGACCGAAAAAAGAACGTAGGGTCACGTGACAATGACGTCATCATTTAAACAAATGATTTATGAAAAGATTGAATTTGTTTTGGCTGTAGCAGTTGACCAGGAGTCACTGAAAAAAGCCAATCTATGACTATCTCGACATCCTTGTGTCTCATCAGGCGAATGTAGGCTCAAATCTATGACTTAGTATATGATGATGTCTTTTTTTTTTGATTGAACGGTTTCCATGTTATGCGATGGTTTCCGACCCCCACTTTTAAAAAAAATTGAGTTTTTGACACTTAAAGGCGCTGCTTTTGAAATATACCTAAAGCAGTAATTTGACTAAATGCCCCTCTGCATTTTACATCTTAAAAAAAAAAAAACTAAGCGAATTGGACTTCTGGTTCAGTAGTTATGGCCATTTTAGTGGTATTATTTGCAAAACTCCGTCTAGTGGCCAAAATGTAAGTTTAATTTTTCATGAAATTTTTTGAAAATTTGTGTTTATTTCACCATTTTGAGTGAAACAGACTTCGATTTTAAAGTTGAGATTTTGCTGCAGTGCCACTAGAGGGAGATAATTTGCACTTATTGATTACTGTGATATACGCTTGAGTTAACGCCACTGCAAACGTTTGAATAAATTGTGATACTGCGCGATTTTTTATAGTTTTTTTTTTCAAATATTTACGTAGATCATGTGAAAAGGCAGGCATTTAATGCAAAAAAGCGGCAACAACACTCGTCGTTTGCAGCATAAATATAATTAGAGTTACTCGACAGTACTGTAATATTTTGACTTAAATTTACAATTACCACTCCAGTAATTTCAAAAGTCAAAAAGCTCCTTTGATTTACACAGAAATGCAATTCAAACCAGTATTTACAGATTATCATATTAAAACAAAACTCGGTTACCACACTTCAGCAAATTTCAAAAGTTTCTATTAAAAGCGAAAAACAAAACTCAGATATTTTTTTGAAAAGGTTTGCTTTGATGTGTTAGCAACAGTTCTGCATGTCTGCATGCTTTGATGTGTTAGCAATAGTTCTGCATGTTTGTTCTACTACCTAAATGAAGTTTGCTTTGTTGTTGTTACTCACTTGTTAAAATTTTGTTGTAGTCACTTCCAAATTTAACTGAACGCTCAGCTGCATCATTGATAACTTCCAATCCTGAAACAATCTATTTGATTTGTTGAAAAGAAGAATTTTCTTTCCAGCATACTAGATACTACTGAATTCATTTTAAAAAATGTAAATTCAATTCCAATTACTGGTAGATCACAAAATAGCCACAATTCGTTATTGATGAATCCTTGCAGAGTGCTGTCTTCATATACTTTTGGTAGTTCTGGCTTACCTATTTCGAAATCTGTTTTCGGATATTTCAGCAAGGCAGTAGCGATAGCATTCTTGGTTTCATCACCAACTAAATTTGAAATTAGTGCCAAGTGGTATGTGCTTGGTTGCAGATGCCAAGTATGCAAGTCGACTTTGAGCTTGCAAACTGAACATAGAGCTTTATCTCACACCGACCACTCATTTACAACTTTCCAAAACATTAGTGTTAAACTAGATGGGAGCTTACTAGAAGCAAGCCCATTGAACGACCGACGCAAATTAAATATTAAATTTTGGGGGGTCCCTGGAGGGGGAGGGGGGTTGGTACTCCCAAACTATGTCAAAATATTTTTCTGTTAAATATCTATTGATATCAAAAAAAACTGGCACCCTAGTTCAAACCGTTCAAAAAATTCATTTTTGGGGGGTCTATTTGGGTGTTCCCTGGGGGGGAGGGGGGGTGTACCTCCTAATCATGTCAAAATATTTGTCTCTCAAATATCTATTGATATCCAAAAAAAACTGGCACCCTAGATTAACCCGTTCAAAAAATTCATTTTTGGGGGGTCCCCGGGGGGGGGGGGGTTCCCCCAAACCATGTCAAAATATTTCTCTTTTAAATATCTATTGATATCAAATAAAACTGGCACCCAATGTTAAACCAATAAAAAAATTGATTTTGGGGTCCATTTGGGGGGTCCTCGAGGGGGTGTTACCCCCAAACCATGTCAAAATATTTTTCTCTTAATTATCTACTGATATAGAAAAAACTGGCACCCTAGGTTAAACCGTTAAAAAATTCATTTTTGGGGGATCCATTTGGGGAGGTCCCCAAGGGGGTGGTACCCCCAAACCATGTCAAAATATTTGTTTCTTAAGTATCTACTGATATCAAAAAAAACTGGCACCATATGTTGAATCATTAAAAAAATTGATTTTTGGGGGTTCCATTTGGGGGGGTCCTTGAGGGGGGTGGTACTCCCAAACTATGTCAAAATATTTGTCTCTTAAGTGTCTACTGATATTGAAAAAAACTGGCACCCTACGTTGAATCGTTAAAAAAATTGATTTTTGGGGGGGTTCCCCGGGGGGGGGGGGGGGGTGGCAAAAGCATGTCAAAATATTTGTCTCTCAAACATCTACTGATATCCAAAAAACTGGCACCCTAGCTTGAGCCGTTCAAAAGTTTGAGTTTTTGGCGCATCATTTTGGGGGGGTCCCCAGGAGAGTTGCCCCAAAAAAGTTTCTGGAGACACAATTGCAAATGTACCTCAACAACTTCACACAAAAATTAGATTTCTATGTTTTGTGGTTTAGGAGAACTTGAGCGTACAAGATTTGGGAAGAAAAAAAGGAAAAAATAAGAAAAAAACCTAATCGCAGCCGAAAGTGGGTTGGTAGGGATGAAAGGATATCTTAAGGCATATAACCATGAGAAATATTTTTTGCCGTACTGAAGCTGTTTTTGATTTGGACCGCTTTTTATGCAAAACTTTTGTGGCGGTTTTCAGGTCATAAAACCGAAGTCATGTGACCGATTGCCTCGAAAGTTGGTACAAACATAAAACTCATTAATCTCAAACTGCTGTCAAAATTTCATGTAGTTAGACCAAACGGTTCTCGAGTTATAAGCGAAAGTTTGAAATCTCGCACTCATTAGTTTAAAAATGGCCGAGTAAAAACAAAGAAACACGCGACGCGAGCATCGGTTGTTCCAGTAAGGAGCATCTGCAGGAACCCGGTGAGACAAACCAATATCATGCATTTATTACCAAGGCACTTAACACCTGCAGTTCTGCACTATCTTTAAATTTAGAGATGAAATCAAGAAAGCCATCACTACCAACTTGTTGAAATATCCCAAAACAGATTTTCAAATAGGTAAGCCAGAACTACCAAAATATATGAAGACAGCACTTTGCAAGGATTCATTTAAATGGCTATTTTATTTTTTGGTGTAATTGGAATTGAATCTGCATTTTTAAAGACATACTGCGGGAAATCAGTTTTATTGAAGAAGAGAACTTCTGGAGGTGATGAAGAGGTGCACCAAACCTTTTCCCACAATGTATCCTTTATTCATGAAAATGCAATTTAATCTGTTTGACTATGTAGTATGCACCATTGGTTATCCTGCATTTTGCAGTATTGTGATATCACAAGAGGCATAATTTTGCAAAAATTGTCTAAAGTTAAGAAACACGGAACTTGCCAGCTGGTAGCAGTGAGTAGCCTAAAAACTTGGCTACTGCTCCTGGAACTAGTAGATGTACGCTACCACTACTGATTTATAATAGCCTTTTTCTAATGTCACAAAATTGCAAAATGCGAGTTTGCCAATGGTACAGAGTCAAACAGATTGAAACATATTTTTGCAAATAAGGGGAATTGTGGAAAAGGTTTGGATAACATCTTTATTGCCTCAAGTAGTACTCAATTCTTCAATAAAGCGGATATAGAGCAATATCTCTCTACGAATGGATTCAGTAGTAAGCTGGAAAGAAGATTCTTTTTTTCAACAACTCAAACAGCTTGTTTCAGGATTGGAAGTTATCAATGATGCAGCTGAGCGTTCAGTTAAATTTGGAAGTGACTATAACAAAATTTTAACAACAAACAAATAACAACGACAAAGCATACTTCAGGTTGTAGAGCAAACATGCAGGACTGTTGCTGGAGCATTTTCACCACAAAGCAGTCATATTTTTGCAATTTCGACATCAAAAATGAATTCCTTGCCCAGAAACCCCCCATGTAGCAATTTTCAGGCATCAGATTGCCCTAGAAATGGAATTACAACACTCTTTTCAAAACTTTGGAGCAAAATCTCCATCTAGTGGCTGAAAATTCAAACTGCGATAACTTGAAGTCCACTTAAGATATTCAAAAAAACAAGTTTTTATTTTTCATTCTGTGTGATACTCTTTTAAGTGTAAGAACAAATATCCATGTTTGGTTACATGTAGTGACAAGCCATTTTGAATTAAGCATGGAATGACCCGCGTCTGAAATTGTGGAGATGTGTTACTAGTTAATATTTCGCTTTGGTTTGTCATCGAGCACCCCAATGCAGGCATTGTAATCTTACATTATGTTGCTTTTCTAATGATTTGCTTGTTGCCTTTTAGGTCTACTACTGCAAGAAATAGAATTTGCTGTACATTACTAAAAATAATTACAAGTTAGTGAAAATGGCAGAAAATGATGCAAGTATTGAGAAAATATATAGTGTGGTCGAATTCCTTCGCGAAAACAGCAGCATGTTTGTGGTACCAAAAACATGGATTCATGGGCAGTATTGTTTATGGCCACCTTGTAATAATTTACCGAATATAGAACTTATGGTAGAGAAATATGTTCAATCGGAATCCAGCTGGAAGAAACTTAAAGTCAAAGTATGGCTACCTTCAGGTAAGGATTTTGCTTTTAACTATTTTTGCTGAGTAAGACTTACTGCAGGGGTGTCTGAGTCTTTTCGGTCACTGGCCAGATTTGCTGTTCCAAAATTTTCACTGGCCAAAGTTTAGTTTGTGGTATTGTTTGGAAAAGGTCCTCTGATAGATTTTGTTATATTCTCCCCCCCAAAAAAGATCTTCAGTGGTGTTCTCCAAAAATAAAGTCTTCAGCTCACCAATGCCGATAGATTTTGTGGTGTTCTCCAAAAAAAAAAAAGTTGAGGACTCAGATCTGTAACTCACAATATCGTGTTAGCGCATATGGATCAATTAATGAGTAGTTATCTCAAAAGATCGCGTTAATTAAAAGGTGTATATAAAACTGCGATAGTCTACCAAGTTATTCTCATGGACCTGTGACAACTTGTAAGTGATGCATTAACTAAGAAAAATAAGTTTTGATTAATTAAACCACTCGAAAATGACGGCTATGTGGTAAAAGCACGAACGATTTAGTAAAAAAAGCTTAAATAAATGCCGGTTGTAAATTTGCATAATTTTAGCCCTTTTCAAATTTTTTCAAAGCAATCAGATCAGGATTGTAAAGCTTAATGAAGTTAGTAGAAGTCGGATGATGCCCTGAAGTCTCCAGATATTGCTTGCGATATCACGTTCTAGTTTCTATGCCACGTTTCTAAGCATTGAATTTTATCAAAATATGCTTTAAATTCAAAAAATACAGACTTTTCGGCTGCTGGGGGCTCCGCTGCGCTATCAGTCCCCTAAAACAGCTTTCTATTGCAGATTTTTGGCTACGCGCATGACTAAGATACTTTAAATATATAACCTTTGTGTGCTGATATTTTTGTTAGTTTTTGATACCATGGAATTACTGCAATATTATCAATAATAATCCGAAAACACATCAAAATACATTTAAGTTTGAAATAGTTCTGAAGAAGGCACTTAATTTTGTCAAAAACCAAAATTATTTTAAACCTGATCTTTCCCAAAATTAATTACAAAATATGAGAGACTGCTTTTTTTTGCCTCATCTATTCTACGCGTAACTTAATAATATTATTTTTGAAAATAAACGAGCATAATTATGTATTTTCGTAATGTAAGTTCTATCAATAACGAAATTTCGGGCTAGAGTGCATAATTTCTGGAAAAAAAGTTTTTGGGAAAATGTAATTTTGGTCAAATGTAAATTCTGGCATGTGTAAATGCTGAAAAATAAGTTTTTGCGGAAATGTAATTTCGGCCAAATGCAAATTGTGGCAAGTGTAATTCTGGAAAATAAGTTTGCAGAAAAATTAGTTTTTGCAAGTGCACGTTTAGAGAAATGTACATTCGGGTTAATTTAGTTTCGGCTAAGCGTTTTTCGGGGAAATGTAACTGGGACTTCGCACGAGCGCGTAGTACGATTGGTTTTGTTCGCGAATTTTGGCAGATGAGGATTGATTTGATTATAACTAGCAAACGGTAAAACCTAGAAAGTTGTGATTTGGACGCAACATAACAATTAATGAAAGCGTCTTGTGTGCCAATTTTGGGGATCCTAGGTCATGTAATCGTGAATTGAGACACAAAAAAAAACATAAAAAACTGCGATTTTAGGCTTGAAAATTTATCAATTCTCCTATAACTGAAAAAACTACTTGACGTGCAAAGCTGAAATTTGGACACAATGTGGGTGCTTATGAATGGTATATGCAAACCAAGTTTGGGGGCGCCGGGTCACGTTACCACAATTTTACAGGTCAAAAGTGGACGATTTTTGACCGATATATCTTGGTAATTGGCGATATTGATGAAAATTTTTTTTTGGATTGTTATTTTTAAGCACACTATCAACTTTTCTTTTGATTATGTTCATTTACCCCAACTTTAATACTGTTTTTCTTTTTTATTTTTCTCCGGCTATCTAGTTTTTAACCGCTAAACGCACTGTATTCAAAGTTTAAGCGATTGAAGATATGAGGGAGGACTAGAGCTCGACTGAAATTGGGGTTGCCAGGTTGGGCGAATCCCCCTTAAATGGGTCCTCCAAAATTTTGAATTTTAAACTGTTGGAGCTAGATGAATCAAATTTTCGGAATGGGTAGATAATCAAAATAAACTAAACCCAACAAAAATTGGGGAAGCCACAATGAGGGATTTCTCCCCAAACGGACCCACCAAAATTCAAACTTTTTTTAAGCTAGATACATGAAATTTTTGGGGTAAGTAATTATAAAGGAAAGATAAAATTTGACAAAGTTGGGGGTACCAAAATGGGGGGCCCTCTCAAACGGGACCGAAAAAATTCAAACTTTTTGACCACTTATGCCAGACAAATGAAATTTTCAGTATAGGCAAATATTACAAAAAAATCAAATTTGACAAAATTTGGGGTTATCAAAATGGGGGGTTCCCCTTAAACAGGGCCGCCAAAGTTTTGAACCTTTAAGCCATTGAAGCTAGATAAATCAAATTTTTGGAGTGGGTAGATATCAAAAACAAACTAAACCAAACAAAAATTATGGGTTCCAAAATTGGGGGTTACCCCCAAATGGAGACCTCCAAAATTCAAACTTTTTAACCTTTAAAGCTGGACACACAAAGTTTTTAAGGTAAATAAATTTAAAAGAAAAATAAAATTTAAAACAATTTGGAGTACCAAAGTGGGGGTCCTCTTAAATGGGGCCGCCAAAAATCAAACTTTCTAAGCACTCATGCTAGACGCATAATATTTTTAAGGTTGGCAAATATGAAGAAAAGATAAAATTTGACAAAATTTGGGCATATCAAAATGAGGGGTACCCCTCAAAAGGGGGGCCAAAATTTCAACTCGTTAACCACTCATGCTATATACATGAAATTTTCAGAATATGCAGATATCAAGAAAAGATAAAATTTGACAAAATTTGGGATACCAAAATGATGGAGTCCTCTTCAAACAAGGATGCCAAAACTCAAAATTTAACCACTTACGCTGGACTGATGAAATTTTCAGAATAGACAAAATGAAGGGATCCTACTCAAACAAAGACGCTAAAATTCAAAACTGAACCACTCACCCTGGACTGATAAAATTTTTTAGAATAGGCAAATATGAAAAGATAAAATTTGGGAGTACAACAGTGGGGGTCCCCTCAAATGATAATGCCAAAATTCACACCTTTTACTTTTGTAAGCTAGACACATCACAATTTCAGGATACACAAGCAAATATGAAAGAAAGATAAATTCGACAAAAAGTTTGTGGCACCAAAATGGAGGTCCTTCAGAATTCAAACTGTTCAACCATTTAAGCTAGACATATAAAACTTTCAGAATAGGCAAAAATAAAGATAAAATCACAATAGACAAATAAAATATCACTAATTTTAAATGCCACAATTAGAGAGTCGTCCTCCAGCAAGTCCTTCACATGTTTTAACCACTAAAGCTAAACAAAAAAATGAGGATCTCATGCTATAGGGGTGCTCCAATTGTGTTGGCACCTCCCCCCATTAACCACAAAAGCTAAACAAACTAAATCTATTGGATAAGTTAATATGAATCAAAGATTAAAGATAAATTTAATTGGTTCCTTAAAATTTCAAAATTTTTGTTCCTTAAAATTTCAATCTTAAAATTTCACATGGGCTCCTTAAAATTTCAAAATTTTTGTTTCGAAGTACTCCAAGTAGACATAATCAAAGAGTACTGATAGGCTAATATAAGAAAATGACCAAACATGCCAAACTTGGCAATACCATGTTGGACAGTTAGCCCCTATATGGACCTTCAAACTGTACGTTGAATTCTCACAATGAATTGGTATCACAGAAAAGTAGAAAAGTAAAACCTATGGGATTATACTGCAACATTTAACACGTTGAAGTACTTGAGCTTAATGGCTTTGTTAGATTTAAGCTGTATGGCCGAGTATTTTTACTAAACTGTCGCTGATGACGTTAAAAAAAATTCTTGCTCTTCAAAGTTTTTTAACAATTTTGTTAAGAAAGCTTTTGTACTGAATAATAGATGTAATACAATATTCTGTACTATATGTAATATGTTGGCCGTTGGGTCGCTCTGCTAAATAGCGTTCTCAGAATAAAAATAGTTGTAAAATGCGTGCTTGTTTTTGGCCGTGATAGTGTTGTTTGGCTGATGTTATAAAGTTGCTGGAATTTTAAAGATCGCTTTATGTTATTTCATAATAAAGAACTGTTTGAACTTCTTATAGCTTTTTGATTGACGTTACTTGATTATTTTGATAACTTTTTGAGACCGTTAAACATTAAGAGCGAATGACCTCCAAGCTGTTAAAATGAACTAAAAAGAGCGCAATGAGCGAAAGAAGTAGAAGATGATTTTTGGTAAATAGTTGTTTGACTTTAAACATTGCCCATAGTGTTTTGGAAAGCATAGAGATGGGTAAATTATTGTACGTTTTCAATGTGAAGTCATTGTAAAGTTAGAATCTGTAATAACACTTATAAATTTAAAAGAATTTGATTTTTTGTTTCTAAATTTTGTTTGTGTACGTATCTCTTTCCATGCTAATTGCCACACGGCAGGCATTGTTTGATTTAGTTCGTAGATTTTTGAAAAATTTGTCGAACTGTTCATGCATGTGCTGGTCTAAAATTTGTCTAAAAAAATATTGCAGTGAGCTAGATGGGGTGTAGATTTGATATTTCGGATAGTGTGGCAAATTTGATAATGTAAGTTGCAAAATCCAAAACTCCGATTGGCATTGTCGGATCAAAAGTTTTTATTTCTGTGTGTCAATCGTAGCAAAAGGTTATTGTCGAAATATTTGTTTTAACGAGGGTTTTATTTGTAACCGCAATTTTAACAATTGCGCTGCTAAGCGAAAATTTGTAAGTTGCAAAATCCAAAACTCCAATTGGCATTGTCGGATCAAAAGTTTTTATTTCTGTGTGTCAATCGTAGCAAAAGGTTATTGTCGAAATATTTGTTTTAACGAGGGTTTTATTTGTAACCGCAATTTTAACAATTGCGCTGCTAAGCGAAAATTTAACTAACTCCTTAAAATTTGAAACGAGATCTGATAGATATTTATAGATGCCTTTTCTAGACATTTAAAATTTGGAAGCCGTTAAACACAAACTTGACTAAGTTAATGGAACATAATAAAATTCGAAAGCGATGTATTTCAGATGTGATTATCAACAACTATAAACACACTTAACGCAATTGTGAAGTTCTTTAGTTCAGTAAGTTGAATACTTTCGCGAAGTCCCCGGATATTGCTTGCGATGTCATACTCTAGTTTGTGGAAGACTGCACCAACATCCTGCCACCTCAACGTGGTGGTGCAGTCCCCTCCCCAATGGGGATGGGTCGAAATGGCAGGACAGATATCCCGAGGGGCTCGACCGAAAGATCACCCCCATTGTCTCGTTTTCGCTGGGCCGCCCGTTGACCGGTCACAACTGGGCGGCTCCTCTACTTCTTATTGACCGGACCCCCTTTCGGCGTCTCCTTATCCTGGCATTGCTCCTTATTAGTGGCAATGTCCACCCTAACCCAGGCCCCATCAGCAACCATCCTCACCCCAGGTACCCCTGCTCCATCTGTCATCTAGATGTGGGCAGAGATTCTCTTCAATGCTCTGCTTGCCTTAAGTGGGTGCATTTTCTTTGCTCCTCCCTCACCCGTGCTGACTTTCGCACAATCTGTGCAACTGGCACTGCAGTCGACTGGCGATGCCCAGCGTGCCATCCTCAAAATACAACTGATTCCCCCACTCAAACCAGTCTCCTTGTTACGCCGCCTGCGTCCCCTCCACCCCCTCCCCCAGGGTTCCCCACACTACCACCTGGTTTTTACCAATCACGTCCACCTCGGGGCCCCCCACGTTACCCTTGCTCCATTTGCTTTCTCGAGGTTGGTAAGGATTCTTTAAAGTGCTCCACCTGCTCCAAGTGGGTGCACTTCTCCTGCTTCTCTCTGACCCGGGCTGACTTTCGCAAAATCTGCGCAGTTGGCTCCCCCATGGGTTGGAATTGCCCTGCTTGTCTTAATGGGGACTTTGCCTCTCCCACCCTCCGTCTAGCGTCCCCCCTCCCCTTCTCTCCAGCTCCGCCCCCACCCACACCCCCTCCACTTGCTTGCTCAGATCTCAGGGATTCATCTCTGCCTCTCCCCTCACATCCTCCCCTCCTTAACACCTACCCTCCTTCCGCCTTCACCCTTCCTGCCTCATCACCACCGCCCACAGGTTCACAGTCGGTCCATATCTTGCCACCCCACACTCAAGGAAATCCATGCCCCTCACAAATCTTCGTATTCTTCAATGGAATGCCGGCGGTCTTCCTTCCTCCCGCCGTGCCGAACTGATCGCTTTCTCTCTGGCAACCACTATGACCTCATTTTCCTCCAGGAAACTCATCTTTCCTCAACCAAAAAGTTCCAAATCCCTGGTTATTATACCCTCCGCACGGACCGGACATTTGGTAGACAAGGCCCTGTTTCCTCCGCTACTCATAACACTGGTGGTGGTGTCCTCACTCTCATCCACTCTGACCTGGCTTTCTCTCCTGTTTCTGTCTCCTCTCTGTCTTCCCAGGACCCCTACTCAGACTACACCTGTGTTAAAGTCCTTCTCTCCAACCACTCTCCTCTTCAATTTCTAAACCTCTACTCCCCTCCCATCAGAAACACTCCTTCTGACTACCGCACCAGGACCTTCTATCCTGACATCCTTCCTAACTCCCCTGACACTTTTATTCTCGGAGACTTCAATGCTCACCACCCAACATGGGACAGACTCATTCCTCCTAACCCGCTCGGAAATGACCTGTTTCGCTGGATCACTTCCTCCGGTCTGGAAATTCTGAACGACCCCGCCTCTCCCACGCTCCTTCACCATTCCACTGGGAGCCGTTCTTCCCCTGATATCTCGTTAGCTCCTGCGTCTCTCGCTCCCCACTGTGAATGGCGCACTCTCCCTGGCCTTGGCTCGGACCATCTCCCCATTGAAATTGTCCTCCCCCTCTCTCCAGTTCGTCTCCCAAACACTCGTCCTCCCAAATTCAACTACAAAAAGGCCAGTTGGGATATTTACCAATCTTATATTGCTGAGCACCTTCCCTCTCTTGATTTCGATGCACTCAACATCCACCAGGCTGCCCACTCCTTTTCCCTCTTCTTAGTCGAAGCTGCCAAGGCCTCTATCCCCTTTGGCCACCTTGGTCGTTCCCCCAAAGCCTGGTGGTCCCAGGAAGCGGAATCTGCAGTGCGGGAACGACGGAGGGCCCGCTCCGTAGCACACCGATCTGAGTCGCACCGACTCAGATACATAGACGCTTCTCGTAGGGCGTCCTCAGTCATTTCTAGAGCCAAATCTGCAACCTGGCAAGCCACCTGTTCTAACCTGTCTCCCCGTTCTGATCCTCGTGCTGTCATCAGGCTTCTCAATGCCATCTCTGGCAAAAAGAACACCTCCCATGACCCTTCTTTTCCTGATTGCACTTCCCCTCTTGATACTGCCAACCACTACGCCTCTTATCTTCGCTCACATCTATCTCAAGTGACACCCCGTTCCTCGCGCAGAGCTGAAAGACAGTTCATGAATGAACTCCGGAAAGCTAGCTGTGAGGATGCTTCTTCCCTCCACAATTCTTTCTGCTCCCCCTTCTCCTTGAATGAACTCTCCACTGCCATCAGTAATCTCTCCGCTTCCACTGCGTCTGGCCCTGACCAGATTGCCTACCCTTTACTAAAGCTCCTGCCCGAACCTGCACAGCTCCTCCTTCTTTTTCTTTTTAACAGGTCCTGGCACTCTCACACCTTCCCCTCTTGTTGGAAACCTTCCACTATCATTCCCATTCACAAACCTGGAAAACCCACTTTCTCTCCGTCCTCTTTCCGCCCAATTTCCCTCACCTCCTGCATCTCCAAGCTTTTTGAGCGCTTGATTCTTTCTCGCCTAACTTTTCACCTTGAATCTAATCATCTCCTCTGCACTTGCCAGGCCGGCTTTCGTCCTGGTAGGTCATCCCTTGACCAAATTCTAACTCTGTCTCAATCAATCTGGGATGGCTTCCAAAAGAAAAAACCTCCAGACCGAACCATTTTGGCTTCTGTTGACTTCTCCAAGGCTTTCGACTCGGTCTGGCACTCTGCTCTTTTTCACAAACTCCTCTCGCTCAAACTCCCCCCTTGCTTCGTTCTCTGGGTGCGCTCCTTCCTTTCTGATCGTAGAGCTAAAGTCCAGGTTGGTGGTTCCCACAGCCGCTCCTTCCGCATCAGACGTGGGGTCCCACAGGGCTCGGTTCTTGGTCCAGTCCTTTTCATTCTGTTTGTTGATGACATCACTAAGGATTTACCTCGGGATGCCCATGCCTCCCTGTATGCTGACGATCTGGTCCTGTTCCCCAGACCCGCTCAAAGCCTTCTTTGTTGTCCAATCCTCCCTCGCCATCCTTGAAACATGGTCCAACTTATGGAGACTTCCACTCAATCCAAAGAAGTGTGAGTCCTCCTTTTTCTCTACACTTCCACTCAATCCAAAGAAGTGTGAGTCCTCCTTTTTCTCTACAGATTCCCATCAAGCCACTTTCCAACCCCGACTGAACCTCTTGGGCTTCCCTCTTTTGTTCAATCCCACCCCTAAATTCCTTGGAGTAACCTTTGATCGGACTCTATCCTTTGGGGCCCATGTCCAATCCCTGTGTTCCAAATTCTACCCACGCCACTAAGCCCTTCGCTCAATTGCCACTGCCTTTTTGGGTCCCACAAAAGAATCTCTCTCCCTACTCTACAAAGCTTTTGTCCGTCCGGTGCTCACATATGCCTCTCCTGGATGGTTCCCGTTCCTCTGCAACACTGCAACCAATCATCTGGAAGTTCTACACAGCTGCATGCAGGGTCATTACTGGTTACCTCTCTTCCACCCCCTCCTCACTACTCCTTCTCGAGGCCCAACTCCCTCCTCTAAAGCTGACTCTAGAGCATCAGACCCTATACTCCTTTGAACGTGCTCTGCGCCTTCCCCCCAACTTCTCCAGCCTTTATGCCTTGGCAATTAAAAACGTTCCCTGTCGACTAAAGAAGAAACCCTCCTGGAGATCATCCTGTTCTTCAGCCACACTACCACTCCCATCCCCACGCGAGTCTCTGATCACTTGCCCCCCTTTTCCACCATGGTCCACAACCCACTTCACTGTTTCCCCCTTCATTCCCGACTGCACAGGCAGCAGTACAGCCCGACTCCAAATTGCTTCAAGCAGACTATCCTCCCTCCCCCCTCTGATATCCAAGTATGGACTGACGGTTCTGTCCCCTCCCTTTTCGGTCCTGGTGGCGCTGGAGTCTATGCTACATGCTCCAAATGCAACACATCCCATTCCCTATCCTTTTCCTCTGGTCCAATTGCCTCCAGCTTCACAGCCGAAACCTTTGCCCTCAAGCAAGGTCTTGCTTGGTGTACTAGCCATTTGATGACCTGCAAATTCCAGTCAGTTCTTTTCCTAACCGACTCTCAATCAGCCCTCTCTATCCTTTTTTCAGCCCCCTCTTATCTCCTGCCTGAGTCCCTATGTAATGTTTGGTCCCTTGCCTCCTCCCTCTCCAACAATACCACTTTGAGCTTCCAATGGGTCCCCGGACACGCAGGTCTCCCCGGAAATGAAAAAGCTGATTTACTTGCCAAAACTGGTGCCTCTCTGCCCACTGATGCGATCCCATGCCCTCTCCTCCCAGTTATTGCCAAAGTCCGTTATTCCCAATACCGCAATTGGAGACGTCACATCTCTCACTCCCACCTGAACTTCCAAGTCCCCGAAGTCTTTTCGGAGGAACTTCTTCTTTTTCGCTCCATACGCAGTGAGCTCTCTCGTCTTCGCTGCCATGGTCTCAGTCTTCTTTTATCTTCTTATCTTCACAGGATCAGTCGGAAGGAGAATTCTGATTGTAGTGCCTGTGGACACCCTCTACAGGACCTCAATCATCTCCTCCTCGATTGTCCTGCTTCTGAACCCCTTCGCAAATCTATCTTTGGCTCCTCTCTTTCTATTCTCGATCTATGGTCCAGACCTTGGGGTGTGGCCCGACTGTTGGGTCTCCGCGGAGTTCCTCCGCGCCCCCATCCCTCGGAAGGGGTCGGGTAGTACCACCACCACCTCCACCACCAGTTTTTGGAAGATGTTTTTCGGGTAGGTGTATAGGATCCTCACTGCAGATTACACAAAATTTTGGCGGGGAGCAACACACCACCTTTCGAAGAAATGTTGCTGCGGTGGCGATTTATGGGCAAAACTATCTGTTTCGACTGGCCCGAAATTTTATCCTCAGACCTTCCGCTCCAGAGACGGACGCGTTACCGCTTGATGTTCGACGAATTGTTTTTGAGAGGATGCAAAAACGAACTTCAACATTTTATTTGTTTTGAGTTATCGCTAAAGGGAGGTTTGCAGGACGAGTGCATCAAGCATCAGGTTTTTTTTTTTTCGATTTAAAACTTATTTGCGGGCCTGCCTCAACGATAATTTGATCAACAAATGTGACGTTCGATTGTACTTGTGTTCTCTGACTTTGGATAGTTCGGTTAAATTATATATCTACATATTTTTTAGAAGTTCAAACGCCAAACAATGAATGCGCTGACAGTTGTAGTGATGAATCTATACAAGGTTCATCTCTGATGCCAATCTTAGGTAAGCGAGTGTTTTTGTCAATCTATCAAACAAAGCACACCGTACAGTTTTGCAATACGCTTTTCAGTCTGCATTTTAAATTAGATACTTGCGTACCCGAGTGTAACACAATTGGTACCATGCCATCTTTTTTTACGCTCAGTGTCGCTACAAACCGAAAAAAGCGCAATTGCAAAGATACGAAGTAGACTACGGTAATAATTTTGCTTCCGATTGAAATGCTGCTGCTGCTGCTGTAAAGAAGTCCAGATTCAAAATATACATATAACCCCATGTTTTACATGGTATTATTACCATGAAAAGGACTAAAACACACTAGGAAAAGTTTAGTACCGGTGTGCATCAACTACAACACGGTTTAGTGATTGCACACTTTTAACAAATTGTTCTAATTTGACTGGTTAAAAGAGATTGTGACTACTGCTGATGCACCTGATTTGCCATTTGGCTTTTTTTAATCGTGGCAACCAAAATTTTTCTCGATGGCTAAAGTCTCGTCTTACTTAACCTTTCGACGACGAGTAATTCAAATTTTATGTACGATCAAACAAGAATTCTAATGAGCAATAACAGTATAGCAATGCTGATACCAAAAGTTTTTTCACCATGATCTCGAACCAACAAGATAAGACTTTGACCAAACGCACTTATTGCGAATTTTCAATTTAGGCCAGTGCGACTTCTAGGCTTTTATTATGCTAATCAAGATTTAGAGTATATACGGTAGCTATTCCTACCCAAACTTTTTAAGTCCATTCTATTTTCAAGTTTTTGGTGTACCATTTTTAATGCTTGTCTTAAAATTTTTATGTTTACTCGGATTTGTTATTTTACTTAAAAAAGATTTTCCATTCCCTGGAATATATCAAGCAAGACCAAAAATCTCTGCGGAAGGCGGTTGATGAAATGAAAAGATTTCAACAACAACCTCCTTGCGAAGCTTCTGTTACGATCGATTTTTTTCCTCTGAAAACTCAAGAGGAACTAAACAATTTTGAAAGGAAAGCTCTAGAACAGACCTTGAGAGAAAGCATTGTAAGTAGATTACATTTTGTACAAACTAATTTATTCATTTATGGGTATGAATAAAGCTCAGTCTTTGTCTGTATAGCTGCACTAAGTTAGAGAACTCTTTTTTTGTTTGCTTGAAAGTCGCATTTCAAACTGTGGTGCTGCAGCGGGTGAATGAAGTCTTCAATGGGATATAAGCATTAAGTATCTTTCTCAAGATTGAACACTGCGACGCATGCCAGTTCGGAAATCAAACGGGAAGCTAGCAACCTTTTAATTAGCCAACCGATTCTCCACCAATGGAGCTATCGCCATTTGCAAATCAATTGTATTTAGTTTACTTTATAGAAAACTGTCATCAACGGATAAAGACAACCAAAAAGATTATTAGTAAGGCAGAGGATGCTGTTACGTTACGTAAAAAAAAAAAAAATATTAACTTACCTATAACCCAAACTCGAATCGTAAATCCTAATTCGAGCATTAATCGGTTATACTGCTTAAAATTTAAACCTTCACTCGATTTTTATTGCTATTATTCATAAAATACTATAAAAGAAAGAAATAAGCGCCCAAACTTTGCTCGCTTTTGTTTATTGCCAATACGTACATACGTCCATTCATCTAGTTTGCTAATTTTTTTGATGATTAAAACGAATTGATCTGTGAAGTGTTTGAGAATGGTGGATAAGCTCATTCTCACGTCGCTACTCTTTACTGCCATCTATGTGATAGGACATTCAATTAGCAACTCCAGTATTGAGATAGAAATGTTATTATCGACATGTGACGAAGCAAAAGAGAGACTAAATATCGTTTTGCAATTAATATTGAGAATTTATTTCATAATATTGATACCGCTACCTAAGACAAAAAATTGGTGCGTTTCAATCTTTTCTGTTATACGTTTGTTTCAGATTCAACACCTCCTGGCTTTCAACGGAAAGACTCCTTTTGAAGCATGCAGAGTCATGCTGGAAGAAACTTTTGGCCACGATATGGCTTTAAAATTTAATCTAAGCGGAAAGGGAAAATCTGGGAAAAAAGTTTCCAGAAGTTAAGATTATTTTCCCTAATTTTTAGTAAGTCAAATTTATTAATCAATGTTTATATTATGCAAAGTTTCGGTCGAGCTGTAACATCGAAAGCACTTATTCAATTGTTTTATTTAATTAGAAGTTTGCACGTACTTAGGAGTTTTTGCCATTCATGTTTTGCAGTGTTTTACTCAAACAATCCCGTGATCAAAATCAGTTGCTGATTTATTTTTCTTTAATAAAAAAAAAAGGACTATCATTATCCAATCCATACCCTAAAAACAACTGTAAAAGTAATTTAACTTTGAAACGATATGACTCGAATAATGGCACTAGTAAATCGGTTTATATTGGAGTGGCTGGCCGAACCAGAATCGTGTTGTAGGGTTAAGTGTTGCATAACGATAATCTTGTTCATTATTCTGCTAGAAGTTTTGCAAACATATTTTCTGATGTCAGGAAGTTTCGATACGCAGGGTTGCGAATGATAAAGAGTTAAACGGATTAAATTTATTTTTATGAATACAAGAAATTATAGCAGAAGGTGAACCTCTTTTTTACCCCAAGTAGTTCTCAGTTGTTTAATTTGGGCATTCTCGAACAAGTATCTCTTTAAAGGCATATAAAACACGGCGTAGCCTTGTACTTGAGTACGAGTTCCACTAATAAATTCATTGTTTTTGACGAAATGGTATATGTAATTGTTGATTGGAAAACTATTCTAGATAATGATCTACAGTATAGTGCAACTTTTTTTTGTTGCGAAATGTACCCCCTATGTTTTCTTGCCGAAAACTTACATTTAGTTCGGTACAAACTTAAGAAGAATCGCTAATACAAAACAACTTTGCTGTAAGTGAAACATTTAAGTGCTCACTCTACATGCTCTTTTGTGATTGAACTTTTGACCGTGTGAGTTAAGAGTACAACCTAATAATTAGTGTATCGCCAACCACAAATGCAAGCCAGCAGCATTTTGTTCTCAATAATGTTACCCTTTAGCGCCCTCTAAAGAGTTAAAATTAGTGTATTGCCAGCCATAAGTGCAAGCCAGCAGCATTTTGTCCTCAGTAATGTTACTCTTTAGCGCCCTCTAATAGTTAATATTGTAAGAGAGTTTTTACTGAATTTAATTTTGAATGTCTTTGTTCAATATTATGGTCATTAAAAGAGGCGCAAGAAACTGTTTAAAAGAAAATTATTTTTCATGTTTTGTAACTAACCTTTTGCACAAATTTTAACCGATCGTCTTCGTGCAAAATTGTTTTAGTATTGTCTATACTACTGTACTTTATCCATTCTTTTGGCTTGATTTTTTATTTTATCTAGTGTTGGGCAAGTTAAAGAATTTTTAGTAGTAGTTAACTGAAAAACAAAAGTAACGCAAGTTAAAGTTAAAAGTTAATTTGTTAATTTCGTGCAGTTGATGCCCAAATAAAATGATTTCATTTCCATACGAGATAAAAATTACTCACTTTGATATCTGTTATTATGGTATTTAGCAGAGGTGGAGTCCTCGAGGCCACATTTTAAAGTTCTTGGCTTCCAAGGCTCAAGTCCTCGAAAATTGCCCTGTTCTCGGCTCGAGAACATCACTATTTTTTAAACAGTTGAAACTTCGTTGGAAAACCGCCAGATACCTCGCGGAAATTTTGCGAAGACTTTTTTGTTTTCCTCACTTGGAGCATAGGCGTTGCCAAGGGGGGGAAGGAACCCGGACTTTTTTTGGTCGTGGTCTTCATCTATTTTTATCAATGACTTTTTTGGTCTTCACCTATATTTGACAGAAAGATGTTGGCAGAATCTAACAATTCAGTAATTCACCTCCAGCCTTGCCGGTTTTTACGCACAAAATACTTAAAAACAAAATTAGCCATGGAAAATGCTCTGATTGAACAAATCATTGAACTTCAATTGAGGGGGCCTGGACCCCCTGGCCGAACATGTACTCCCATAATTGAATATTTTCATGACAAAACAAAAATCTCGTAGGAAAATCTTCGGGTAGATTATTATTTACTTCTAAAATGTTGCAAGAGACAATGCACCTTACTTCCTTCCCCTTATCTGAACCAAATCACTCACAATTGAAATATAACTCCAAAATGCAAGATGTTAAACGTGTTTTGGACTTAAATTGCAAGTAAAAGGAGGATTAAACAATTTGATTTTTTCAATCGGCTTTGAAATGTCAAAAATGTAGTGCTTTCAAATGATTCTAAACACTTGCGAAATGTGGCAGTAAAATAGCTTTTTTTTTCCAAAAAATTACAAAAGATCGCTCAGCGGCTGGGGGCCCCGCCCCCACACCCCACCTGTGATATCTTTTGAGTTACACTAGCTTTCTCAACACGTTTCCAAAGTTGGATATTTGCGTTTTTCAACTATAAGTTTAAGCCCTCTCCCGATGCAAAATCCTGGTTACGTGCCAACAAGCAACGATTTCAGATCTTCCATTCAACGATATCAATGTCCCACAAAAACTTTCTCTTTGGAAGAATTTTGATGATGTCATTTCATGTGATTATTGGTTTAGGCCTCCCCCAATTAAAAATTTTGGATACGCCTATGAATTGGAGATCGCCTGAAAAAAAATTTTTGAAGACCTTTTTTTTGGAGAACATGTGCGGATGTGTCCTTGGTCCTTGGCCTTGGCCTCGAGCATTTCTGTCCTTGGCCTCGAGAGGGTCTGTCCTCGGAAAAGCTGTCCTTGCCCTTGGCCTCGGATTTTTTTGTTTTTGGCCTCGAGCCTTGTGTCCTCGACTCCTCCTTTGGTATTTAGTGAATCAGTTTACATAGTAAGATGATTATGGCATTATTGTGGTGCATGATGTTGCCTAGAAATTTAACGGATTTACGTAAACTTTAAAAGTACAGCTTGAACTTTGAACCAGTTATTGAGCACTTTCTGGAACAGGCTGGCGAAACCTAGCACTACTTTTAAACATTGAAGTAGTTAAACGAAAGTTATATAGTTAATAAGTTTAAGTCGTTAATTAAAAAACTTGACTTCGTTATTAACTAGTTAATTCCCAACATTTTATCATACTGTAATTATATCCACTTGAAGAGCCGTTATTTGTCAAAACGGATGCAGTTTAATTACTGCGTAATATCCCTTTTCCACTATAGTTTTTTACTTAACCAACCGATCAATGATTGAATGAATAAAGCGTCTGCTATTGCAACGCTAGACTTTGGTCGATTTCCGGTCAGGTTGCTATCTCCTGGTCAAGGCAACTTGGTGAATGAAATAAAAATATAATGACAATTACACAATATGCTTATTATTGCCAAAAACCTTTTCCGTACGTAGAAACGAAGCAAAACCTAGCAAACTTTTATATTTTCTAAATTTTGTTTTGCAGATGCTCTGCGAAAATTGCACGCAGATATCACGATAAAAGATTACAACATTACAGTCGTAAACTGGCTTGACGGCGCAAAAGATCGTAAAGGAGGCCGCTTGCAGCGGAAGCAAGTTGAGCCCGCTGCCGATTCGGGAGATACGGCATCGAGTGTTTAATTCTGTGCCTTAATTTGATGTGCAATAAATTGCCTTACCTTGCTGAATATAATTTTTGTGTCATTTTTAAAAACTTGAAATAACAGCACAAGGGTTTTTAATGTCCCATTTAGGTCGCATTTACATGATGAGTACATCGCTGGTTTTCAATGTGCAAAAGCTTAATCGTTCTGCCAGATCTTGATTGTCGAAAAGCAGTGTGACTAAGCCCACAATGGTAAATCTAAAACTGAAAATAGATCAAGATACCATATGTTGTTAAAGGCGGTGAATCATCCCGCCAATTCCGTATGGTTTACAGTATCTAACATTGTAATAAAATTTTTGATATTTATTGTTTTAATTTTGTGGTTGTTTTTGCAAAAATATTCGACAAATACAAAAAGATATCCCCCGAAAAAAGTTTTTGACCGTGGTTTGGCGGGAAGAACAAAACTCAAGAGTTCCACGGGGCATATCTTTTTGTATTTGTTGAATATCTTTGCAACAGCCGCCCCAAGATATAAACAAAAAAATATCAAAATTTTATATCAATTTTAGCTACCGGGGTATTGTAATCACCGGAATTGACTGGATGATTTACCGCCTTTAAGAATCACGACACTAGATCTGAAAACAATGAATATGCCACATTTAAAACGGATCAAGATACCAGATCTAAAACGGATAGCGAAGCCACATCTGGTCAAGATTGAGATTCCAGATCTAAAACAGATCAAGATACCAGACCTGAAACAGATAGCGATGCCACATCTGGTTAACATGAAAATGCCAGATCTGAAAGCGATGGCAATGCCACATCTGATAAAGATCGAAATGCCAGATCCGAAACAGATCACGATGCCAGATCTTAAAAAGACCTGGTTTTTACATCTGGCAGAGATACAAATTTCCGAAACAGATCAAGATTGCCAGATCTAATAATGATCAGATAGCCAGATATGAAACAGATAAGATTTCCACATCTGGTTCTGGTCTTATAACCAGATCTGAATCTGATCCTCATGCCCGATCGGGTCGACTTTGCATGCTACCTCTGGCTCTGATCGGGTTAACACCTGGTTAAACTTTTACCAATTCTAAACCCGATCTGAACCTGATCATTTTGCCCTACCTGGTTTTGGTCTAATAACCAGATCTGAATCTGATCTGCATGCCCGATCGGGTCGACTTTGCATGCTACCTCTGGCTTTGATAGGGTTAAGATCTGGTTAAACTTACCAGTTCTAAACCCGATCTGACCCTGATCATTTTGCCCGACCTGGTTTTGGTCTAATAACCAGATCTGAATCTGATCTGCATGCCCGATCGGGTCAACTTTGCATGCTACCTCTGGCTTTGATCGGGTTAGGATCTGGTTAAATTATTACCAGTTCTAAACCCGATCTGAACCTGATCATTTTGCCCGACCTGGTTTTGGTCTAATAACCAGATCTGAATCTGATCTGCATGCCCGATCGGGTCGACTTTGCATGCTACCTCTGGCTTTGATCAGGTTAAGATCTGGTTAAACTATTACCAGTTCTAAACCCGATCTGAACCTGATCATTTTGCCCGATCTTGCCCGACCTGTTTCTGATGTGAGCCAGATAAAATGGCTATCTGGGAAGTAACTACATTTAAACCCACAAAATCAAAAAAAGGAAGGCAGTATATTATACAGCCACAAAGTTACTATACATGGTGGGCGAAAAGTAGGTATACGGCGATCACAATCAATTCTTTAAATTTCTTTTTACGTTCTAAGCAGTACATTCCAAAGCACTTCACTGTACATGCTAAGTACTAAGAACTGGAACGACTTGAAATGAAGTATATACCACGAACAAAAAACACAGATACCTATTTATGGCCCATCCTGTATATTAAATACCGAAACGAGACTAAAAACTTGAATACTAGCTGATGTAATTTGCCTCTGAAAATTTAATTGCAACGGATTTTGTAATATCGTCAGGCTTGTAACAACGTCTAGTAACAACACCATCTAAATCAAATCAAATCTAATCTTTCATTATGCTCCCTGGATTACGCCGAAGTGTGTAACGAGTTGGCGGGGCCCATCTCCTCGTCATTGCGCCCGGGCAACACAGCTCCTTTCGAAGAAATGTCGCAGCGGTGGCGAGCCGTTGGCAACACTGTGTCCGATTTGACCGGCTCGATATTTGAACCTCAGACCTCCCGCTCCAGAGACGAACGCGTTACCGCTCTACCAACTGGCTGGTATCGTGTAAACTCACGTAGTAAATTGAGTCTTCACTACGACAATACTTTTGATGAGGTGATTGTTAAGCTAAGGTTAAACTTTTAAATGATCACACAGTAGTAAAAGTAGGATAGTAATGAAAGACACTGCGAACATATGAGTATCGGCTGACAAGCAAGGTGCCTGCTGTTCAAATGGAATCTCACTTCTACGTACTTACACATTGAGTTGAAGCAGAGGTAATATGCCAATACCAGTGTGACAATTTTTGCTTTGCGTATTATAATTTGAACATAGACTCTTTATTAGTAGACTGGAATCTGATTTTTGCCTTTTTTTTGTTCACGGTTTATTTGTTCTTAAATAAGCCGATTCGCCCAGTCAGCGCGATTTTTGTTTATACGGTTCACTTGTTCTACGAATATGTTCAGTCCAATCAGTCGTATACGCGTGACCGCAAAGGAACTTCGCAAGAAAAGCAAACTTTTATTCTACAATGCTCCTCTCTTTTTCTCCGCGCTTTTGTTTCTATAGTCTACTAAATAAAGAGTCTACGTTTGAAGAATGAGTATAACCACGCAAACGCAGAACAATGATATCTGAAAAGGTACATCTTACATAAATACAAGCCGTTTATTTCCGCGTGTATTAATAGTAAGGAGTGGGTGTTGCTAAGCTTGCTTCTTGTGCAATGTACATTAAGCAATTGAGCTATGCAAGCGTGGGGTAGTAAAAGTTTTTTCAATAACATGCTTTCTAGCAGCTATAGGACTACATTTCCAAAATGAAAAAGTAGCGAATTAGTTTTTAAAGTTGTTTAGATTTAGGTTCTTAAAATCGTTCAATCAGATGGAGTGAGATATAAAAAGAAATAAATAGTAAGTTTGAACCTGCATCGAAATTATTTCTCTCTCCAGCAATCACTGTAAAATCAATTTGTAATAATTATTTGTTCAAGCCAGCTGAAACACCCTTCTTGACATGGAAAAAATGACTTTCAAAATTTAGGCATAAAGTTGATGATAGTCATTAGTTAGTTAATTATTTTGAATCTCATTCGTAATTACTGCAAAAAAAAAAAATGTGAAACATATATGTCAAAACGGTTTCTCAGATGTGATTGCTTTTTACTTTGATCAAGTTTTTAGTAGCATTATGTCATCTTGCACGTTGGACTCAGAGTGTGAATTTTTTGATGACTGTTGCTCTGGAACATGCACAGACAGCTGCTTCAACAGGTATAATAGAATGTCTTTAATTCTAGTTGTTTTGGGGGCAAAAAATGATCGGAAGAAGTGAGTTTTTTTACGTTTTTTCTTGACTAAACCCTGAATATTGTCCTTCTCTACCTCCATCCAAGATTAAAAATAACTTTTAATACAATGCATTTTACATGATTTCTGTGATGATTTTATCCATAGAATACATTTGTAATGCAGTAACTACCGGTACCGTTGAGCAAAACTTTGTAGAAATTGAAGTTACTGATGCAGCGTAACTAAACCAAAAAGCTTTGTTTTCAGATCTGCTTTAGCGAATTTAAATGTTGGATTACCAGCCACCTTTGTTGCGCTTGGACTGATATTAATTGCAATTTGTCTTTGCGTGCGTTTCCTACGAACATCCGCAGGTAATTCAGTAGTTTCTTTTGGGCAGAAAGCGTACCGAGGGAATTCTATTTCTATACGTAACTGCAATATACTGTGATGATTTTTATTTAAAGGAGCGAAACTTATCAATTTAATTGTTTTAATTTACTTATGAAAGGTTGACGTAAATATCAAAAGCGTGCTCAATGGAAAGTCCTGAGCAGAATAATATAAATTGCAACAATCTATGAGATACGACAGCTCTAAAGCCTGTTTCATCTTCACGTACACCCTAGGGGTTGTTTTTTATTATTGAATTCTTGAATTTCTATGGAATAGAATTTCTATTTGAGTAAGATTATACTTCCAGAGAATCCCGTAAGGTGAAACAGGCTGTAGAGATTTCTTAACTCATGAGTTTCTTATCTCATAAATCTCACACTATACTCATAAATTTGTATTATTGTTTTAATATAAAAAGTTTGTTTGGTGAAATCTAATCGTCTAATTTCAGGTAATCATCGATCTTTGTCAAATATGGAAAGGCTCCCTGCTAGTAATCGTGTGCTCAGAACTCATTCTACAAATGCTGAAAATACAGAAAACAGTTCGTTACCACCAAGTTATTTTTCTGTCATTACAGGCCGCCATAAAAGTAACACCGCCTCATACTTTCCTAATGAGACCTCACCGATGCTTGATCCTCGTGGCTCAACATATCGGACTTTGAGCGCTTTTTCGGTTACTCCAACTAATGAAAATAGTTCGTTTCCTCCAAGTTATTCTAGTGCCACTAACAACACCGAAGCATATACAACGGTTGAGTTGCCCCTCAGTCCCAATGAATCTTCATCGCAAATTTCTGCGGAATCTACGCTTCCGGCAGCAGATCCAATCGACCAAAGGCTTCCAAGTTATTCTTCTGTCACAATCGATCAAGAAATAAGAACACAAATTGCTGTTGTAACCACTGGCGACAACGCATCTTCGTCACAAATAAACCCCAGTGATCCTCACTCCAGTGCTTCCTTCCCAAAAAATTAAGCGTCTAGACTCTATCCAGGAAGTATTCTCAATTGCTGCTTTAATTGCAGAGGTAAAGAACATAAAAAAAAGCCTTCACCAAACACTAGTACATTTTTTCGTTAAATTTATCAAGACAGAAAAGCTACGAGTCCATCCGAGCCTACCCAATCCATAAAATATAGGCATAGATTGATCTTACCGAGCCTATATCCTTGACGGCAGCATTGTCTCAGCCGCAAGTTCCAACAAGCTCCATGGACAAAAGTGTCCAGATGCCTTCCAGTTTTTTTGTCACAATGAATCAGAAAATTCATGCAAGGAGATATTTTCAAACCAAATAAAAGCTATTACTACATTTCTATTTAGTTCTTAATTTCTATAATCATTTATCTGAAATGCAAACAAATGAAGTATTTGATGAAAATAACCAACTGCAGACAATGAAGCAGCTGCTGACCGTTCGTTTTTAGCAGAACTTATTGATAATCCCCCAAATATATGATGAAACAATAATATGCGATGTCGATGATGAGGACGTCACTCTGAGCGGTGAAGATCAGGAGGATGGTGAATGGTGAAACACTTCCTTATGAAGAAGACGTTTCATTAGCTAAGAAGCTTCATCAGTTAATAACTATAGGTGTTTATTAGTAGATTGCTAGCTAACCAATTTCTTGGTATAAACAACCTGTTCTGGAACGGAATTGATTAGGAAAGGCGAAACTGAGATTAGCTCTATTTTCACCAGAGATTTTTATCGACTTTTTTCAATAAATCTGACTCAAACCCAACTCCAACTCAAACACTTACGCTAAAACCAAACCCAAATCAAACCCTAACTTAACTCTTATCTCAAATTTTGTCAAATCTCAAATATCAAACCCTAACCTAACTCTTATCTCAAAAACCTGATATTTTTGACTCTTACAGTACAAAAGCAAACAAAAAGTGCGTGGATGATAGTTTTTATTTTGGTTTTACTCTTTTTCAAAGTTTAACAGTGAAAAAGACCTTTTATTTAATTACTGCTTATCAGTTTTAAACATCATTAAAAAAAATCAGTCCATATTAGCAGTTAAAAAAATCAAAAATTAAAACGAATCTTTGTTTTATTTTCGATTTTGCACCAAAGCGTGTAACAATTTGGCGCCCCCATCTATCTGCGCTCCATGGACCCCGCTGATGGCAAACAAGCGTTACGATAAAAACATTGCAATAGTATTGACTTGTTGACACCTCTGAATCCGATAAGATGGGGCTGGAAATAAAGCCCCAATCTCCCTTTTAAGACACAAGCGCACCAACTACTTGGCAAACAGATCAACAGTTAATTATCTGCTTCAAATATTTGTGAACTAATAAGTAGTCAACAGATTGCAGTGTATTTTGACTGAGTATTCTTCTTTTGGCAACAATAACAAAGATTCGCTAACTTTTTATGTATTTTGATGATATATTATTCATTTATGCGGATTTTGCAAACAAACCAAGTATTTTTTGTCTGTCACACCACATCAAACTGCAGTACAGCATCTTTTTTTAGATGCTGTTTGCTGGCCTATCACAATATTGATATTGTTGAGCTTAGTCTTGATGTGCAATATTATAGCAGTACTTTGATTAGTTAGTTTTATATTGTGAAAGAGTATTTCAATTGATTGCTGTAAACTGTGAATCTGAATCATTCAAGCTTAATTTGCACATTGTTACTGTGAATTCATAGACAGATAGCTTGACTTAAAAATAATAATAATTGATTTCACTAAGAATAAAAACGCGCAGTGCTGGGCACCGCAAGTTTTTTTTTAAGTCCGCAATCCGCAAATCCGCAACCGAATTTCAATTTTCTTAATCCGCAACCGCAAGTCCGCAAATGGACGTTTAAAAGCTTAGTCCGCAACCGCAAGTCCGCAACGACTTTTCAGGATTCTTGAATCCGCAACCGCAAGTCCGCAACTTCCTAATTCTTGAAGTCCGCAACCGCAAGTCCGCAACTTTGTAATTCTTGATGTCCGCAACCGCAAGTCCGCAACTTCGTAATATTTGAAGTCCGCACCGCAAGTCCGCAACTTTTTATGAACCGAGTGAAAGAGTTCTGCAATTAACCACGTCCCGAAGTGAACTGCTCAGAGTTGATTAGCAAAAATAAGTCAAAAGTTGTTGACATGTGGGAAGTATAGAAAACGTATGGTGAATACATTCCACGCAATAAAAGAAATTACTCACAATCGTTGATTG
This sequence comes from Trididemnum nubilum, assembly GCA_963965965.1. NCBI lineage: Eukaryota > Metazoa > Chordata > Ascidiacea > Aplousobranchia > Didemnidae > Trididemnum > Trididemnum nubilum. The sequence continues at coordinate 19,296,281 of OZ014487.1, forward strand.
TAGTAAATGTACCACAGCATGACTTGTTATTGAGCTGCTTTTTCGGATGGCAAACTTAAGAATAGCCCTGCCCCTCTTACTTTCAGGTCCAACTCAAAACAGATTCAAACGCTTGTAATTTTGGGTTAAAGTTTTTAAGTGACTTGGCTAAGGGTTTTTAGCCCCCAGCCCTCCTGGTTGCGCTTCTGCTTATACAGTAGGAGCCTAAACTGCGTGGAAGCATAATGCACAACCCACCGACGAACCCTTAAAAATGTGGCAATGAAGCTAGGGTTTTGGAGATTAAAAGCCATTGGATTACAGTGAGAAGCCATCAAATAGCAAAGCACGATCCGCATTTCCACTTGCAACAATATATTCTAAGAAAACAATTTTTTTCGAGGCAGGAAAAGGCAAAGGCAGTAGAAGGCAAAAAAGCATTCATATCACTAATCGTATTACTAAATTTTTAGTCCCTAGTTTCAATAAATACTCTAGGAATGAGATAAATAAGCACACGCTACAAGCAGTGCCGTCGCCAGACCACACGAAGTGAGAGGGCTCTAGCCGAAAATTCGGGGGGCACTATAAAATGGACTGAACTTTTGCACATAAAAACTGCTATTTTAAAGCTACAATTTTGTATTCTTTTTTGGAAAAAGATACAAAGCCCGGCAGCGTTTATTAGCTCGTTTCGCATGCGGCCAGTATAATCGCTTGAAAATTATGTCTACAGGAGTGAATGCGACCAGAAGCGCAACCAGGGTTTTGTAAGAGAGAGGAGGCTTAAACCAAAAGTAAATGTTTTTTGCACAAAAATTGTTTAATTTAGATCCCGTGCTGAACAAACCGTTGCTACTCAAGCATGTTACAGAGGGGGCTCAGCTGCTGGGTGATTTTTGCGATTTTGCTGCAAAAATAGCGATTTTAACGCCATTTTAATCACAATTCGCTCGTTTTAAAACCATTTCAATAATCATAGGAAATTGCTAAAATTCAGAAGTCATTGAACGATTTAAATTGTCAAGCCTCTTGAGCCCCCATACACATTAGGTCAAGTCCAAAACATGTTTAAACGCTTATTCTTTTTTTTGGTTATATTTTCTAAATGACTTGGTTAAAGGGCATGATGACCCCTTAGCCCCTCCCCCCTAATTGTGCCACTGACTGCGAACTAAAATAAATCTTGAGTGTGCTCTAAAAACAAACAGCTGTTCTTTTAAAAAAATGTTTTCACGTATTGTTTCAGGTCATAATCACTAACGAAATACCGGTAACGCTTCTGTAAGCATACATCCCTATTCCGCGACACATCCGTCAGGCGTGTTAATGAGACGGATTATTGGGTCACATTTATGTAAAGCAGTTGGTGGCCAGCAATTTTGCAAACAATCAAGAAAACTTCAAACGAAAATCATGTTTGAAAATTATTATTCCTTTTTCCATTATTGCCTGTTGTCTTGTCGTTACGCGATGCTCCAAAAAAGCATTCTGAATGAACCAAAATGGGGGGGCACAAGCAGTCGTTAGGGGGGGACGGCGCCCCTGGCCCCACAGTAGCGACGGCACTGGCTACCAGTACAAAAAAATGATACCCCAGTGGCTAATTTTGGGAACTCACGGTAAAAAACAACAAAGCCATACTTTGAAACAGGGCTGCAAATTCGAACTTAAACCCAAAAAAAGTCGGTTGTTTTGCCGAACTCGAGAAAACAGTGTTGACTCCAATTTGAATCAGATTAGAACCTTTTGTAATAACCTGTCTCGCCGAGCGCCGTATCCTTCATATTTCTGCAGTCATACCACACTTTGGATATAAATATAACAATGCTATTCCTCACAGAACACCAAAAATTTGATTCATCCAAAGGAGCACGGCAAAACAAGAAGTCAATTATCAGCTAGCCAAATCAATATCAATTAACTAAGATTTACTGGACCAAAATTTACGCTATTGATTATACTAACACTACGCTAGACTTGACTAGACTATGCTATTAAAAAACTGCTTTGAGGTCTCACTATAGAAATAGAACCATCAGCAACCAACTTACTACACAGCTAACTTACGAAAATTTGAAACACCATATCACTCGTAATGTCGAAGACTATCTAATTTGAGTACTAATTGCAGACTTAAAGATTATGAGATTAAAGGTCTAAAGACAATACAGTTAAAATTACCACAATGACAGTTCTAGAAGATTCTTAAAACAAGCACAAAAGGGGCTTCTAAAATGTTCTAAAAAATCAACCAACTATTTGCATAAAAGATGAAAACGCGGCATGTATTCGTTTCTCACGTTACCAAACAGCATGCCAACAAAAAGAAATTAGCGATTAAGTCGAAAAGCAGACTTAGTATTTATGTCAGCCTGAACTCGAAAAACTTGATATTTTTGCCGAACTTGAACCTGAAAAAATTAAATTGATTTCTCATGTTTGACTGGGTAAAACATGAATATTTTACGAAAACAGCAAGAAATTTCAATATTTGTATAAAACTTGCGGAATTGCGGACTAAAATTAAAAATAGTCCGCAACCGCAAGTCCGCAATTTAAACTGCCAAAGTCCGCAAGTCCGCATGTCCGCAAGTTTTTTTGTTAGTCCGCAATTGCGGATTTGCGGACTTGCGGACTAACTTGCGGACTTGCCCAGCTCTGAAAACGCGAAAGCTGTCGTAAACATTATATTTAAAAAGAAACGTTTCGACTAATTACTGAAGTCATTGTCAATTTTATTCAAATAGAATTTATCCAAAGATGTCAAATATATTCAAAAATATTATTTAAATGTATCATCAAAATACAAATCTTATTTAAATATATCACCAACATACATGAAAAGTTGAAAACTTAGCGAATCTTTGTTACTATTGCTGGAAGAAGAATCCTCAGTCAAAATACTCAGTCAAAACACTCAGTCAAAATTTATTTAAGCATTCTATTTGAACAAGATTGACAATGACTTAAATAATTATTCGAAATGTCTTTTTTAAATAAAATGTTGGATCTTGTATTCTTGATGAAACTGTTTCTCAAGACCAATTTTTATGCTCCAAAGATAAGAAATGGCCTTGCAATACATTTTTGATTATTTTTATCGATGATATTCTATGTCACATTGGGACAAACTTCTAATAAGTTAATAAATATATGGTTTTTAAAATAACTAATCTTTGCAAATATTGGTTGAACAAAATGTATGAGCTCTTGTGCAATTTAAGAAAGACTGTGTTTCAGCATTTTGTTTCAATTGATGATTATTATTTTTTTTTTTGTTTATTACGTTTTTCTTACACATTATTTTATGCAAAGGTGCTTGCTTTACATATTATCTTGTTATATTTTATGAAAGATACTGCACAAAAGCACAATATTATCTTTAAACTGACGTAACCTATTAACCCGTAAAATTGGTACAATATATCTGAATAAATAAATGTCACAGTAATCAAGTACAAACATTGTGCAATTGTTCATTGTTGACGTAATCAAATCATTAAAATGCACCAATACAAAATAACCAAAAGAACAAAATTTGAATGCACAAAAACAATTAAAAAGATCGAAGCCACAAAACTTGATTAAACAGCATGGTTTTTTTACAAACTTTACAGCACAAGACCAAAATTTTGATTTTGTCGTGCTTTTTTTTTTCCATTTACTTTAGAGCTTGGGTTCTGATTGAAGAGAGCAGCACCTACAGCGCTATAGGTGCTTTTTAAAAAAAATACATTCGTATTGTTAGTCCTCCGACAATTAAACTTTTGAAAAATAAGATGCACTTGTAGTGGTTTTTCAAACTATGTACCAAACAAGCATTTTAAAAAAGCCACATGCAACTTCCTTATTTAAAGTGATGCTTAGCAGACTTGAAACATCTTGTAGAGGGTATCTGCCATATTTCCCACCGTAATACACCATTGATACATTATAGTAGATATGAAATTATATTGATTATTAAGCTTGGTTTTCTTTGTTCAAAAAAACTTAACTTAAAGCCAATTTACACGTTTCGTGAAAATTTGTAGTTTTAGATGTGTGACGAAGGAAATGATTATTCAGTTTAGTGACATCATCTTTGTTGCTAAGACTAAGCCACCTTAGATAGAGAACTGATGAAAGTAAGCCTACTGATTCATCATAACAAAAACTGAAGAGGTGTATCTTTTTATCATCAATTTATTTCCGCATGTATTAGTATTGTGGTAGTGGAGTTGCTATGCTTTTCTTGTAGAGCGATGCGCAGATGAGGTATATGAGTTGGTGAAAGTTATACTGACATAATTATTGAAAATAGTAAGAAATTGATTTAACTGAAACAGCAGTGATAAGTTAGCTTCAAAAATTCATTGTATTTTGATCCTTTTCAAAAATCAATTAATTTGTTAAATCTGGCCAATTGGTCGATCGGTAACGCGTTCTTCGCTGGAGCGGGAGGTCTGAAGTCCAAATCTCGGCCCGGCCAAATCGGACATAGTGTTGCCAACGGTTTGCCACCGCTGCGACATTTTTTCAAAAGAAGCTGTGTTGCCAACGGTTTGCCACCGCTGAGACATTTCTTCAAAAAAAGCTGCGTTGCCCGGAGGCAATGACGCGAAGATGGGCCCTGCGTACTCATTACACGCTTTGGCGTATTACAGCGAGTATAATGAACGATTCAATTTGATTTGATAGCTTGAGATATAAAAAGAGAGTGAAAAGATATAAGCAATGTCAAAGTATCAAATAAAGTAGTTGCAATAAAAAACATGACAACCGTTGAGTAAATAACACCAACTAACAGAATAATCTCGGGGCATCATCAAAACAACACTAAATTTTAAAAAGTCACCACAAAATTATATTAATGCTAAACCAAGAGACTTTTCAAAATTTGTTGTTGTAATGCATGGTTCACAAAAAATACAGTAAATTAAAAAAACAAATCCTTCCTCCTTGCGATTATACTGTAAAATCATTTCAAAAAATGATCACGTTTATTAAAGCCATGCAGCGATAAAACTAGGACAAACAGTCACTCTAGTCATTCCTGCCTAAGAAATAATTTCCAAAATTTGAGCTTTTTAAGTGAATGTATGTATTGTGACAATCAGCTGTCTTCAATTTCACGATGAAGTATGAAGCATATCATATAAAAAAATTATATTAGTCAAAACTGCTTTTCAGAGCGAGAAAATCTGTTTTAATTTCATTTGAAAACTTTTTCGAGTACCAAGTAGGACAATGTCGTCGTCAAGATGCTTTACTGATTCAGATTGTGATTTTTTCGATGACTGTTGCTCCGGAACTTGCAAGGGTAGTTGCTTCAACAGGTAAGTAACATCATCCCTTTTAACCTGGGTGCTGTTAGGATAAAAGATGGTAGATGCTGAGGTACAAGACGAGGCCTATTCGCGACCAGAAGCTAGTTTTGTACTCTATTTTTGGTGAAACGCTAAAGAGATAGTTTTGTTCTAATAACCGCTTTTAAAAACAAAAAGTCAAAAATATATTTCAAGATGTTTTGTAATGATATTATTCTCCACAAGTTATGCTATATAGCGATTCCACATAACTTGAATTATAGAGATCAGAAAATATTGGTGTTGATGTAACATAAATAGAAACACAAAATCTACCGAAAAACTTTTTCAAAAGGTTTTGTTTTTAGTGTTGGATTGTTTATTGGATTACCGATTGCCTTTTTTGTTTTTTCAATAATATTGAGCATTGTCTGCGTTTGCATTCGCTCACGTTATGCATCTGCTGGTGGTACTTGGGGTGTTCAACAACAAAGAACGTTTGGAGTGTTCGCAGCCAGGCCAGCAACAACTCCAGTTGCTACCAGAGCAGGTGCGTTCTCTAAAGTGAAAAAATACAGAACAAGCTACAGGCTTACTGCCAGGAGCGAGTCCCGAGTTAATTGCGCGGCGCCCTGGCTCTTTTGACTCTGGAAAGAAGAAACCGGTTTTCGCCAGATTTTCTCTCTATTTTTCTACCAAATAGAGGTTAAGACAAAAAAAAAGTCTTTGCATAGCTTCATTTGCAATTGCCATTTAAACACGAGGCCCTAGAGCGCAGGGCCCCTGGCACTGTGCCGTTGTACCATGTGATAAATCCGCCCCTGACTATGACTGTAAAAGCACTTGTGTTTAACGACGGTATAAGTAAGTTCTTTTTATTGTAGTTGAGCATGTAGCAAAGTTTCTCTTGATGTCCCTCTCAATCTTTGCATTTCTTCGTAGATCAATATTGCTACACCAGCTTTAAAAGCCCTTAAACTTAAATCTGCAAGAACTCGACAAGACATGATGATCATGATGACTATTACAGATTTTGTTTTTCTGTTTAATCTTAAAAAATGAAGCAACGTGCAGGCTCAAACAAAATTTACTTCACGGAATCAGTTTTGTTCAAAGACTATAAAGCACTATCAGAGCAAATACATTCAGCTAAAGTTTGACCTGATGGAAAATTTAATGGGAAGAAACCATTTCACGGGGAGTTTTTACCTGCGTTTTCATTAATTATGACTCAAATCTAACCCAAACTCAAATCCTTATTTTAAAACTAAGCCCAAATCTAACCCTAACCCTATCTCAAGCCATTATCTCAACCCTTAAAATGTACATAAAAAAATGCGCGGATGAACATTTCTAGTTTTCGTTTCATTCTCTTTAAATGGTAAAATAGTCGCTTTCGGCGAGAATTCGTAAACCCACTGCTATTCTTGGACACCCGAGTACTTATATGTCTCGAGTCTCGCAGACTTTTAATTGGGCTCTGGGCATTAGGCTGCTCTGACTTTACACTGCACAGTGATGACAAGACTCGATTATTTGATGATTGATTGTCGATTGAGTACGGTAATTTGACATTTTAAAAATTATAAAATGGCCACAATGGTCGAGCATTTAGATGCTTGAAACAGCAGCTTTTCGGATAAGTTGTGGCAGTGGACCAGCAAAGTGTCATGTCGTGATCCAGCAAAATTTCGTTTTTGGCTTCATTTTTACGTTAAAGCAAAATGATAAAGCAGCTTAGTAGTAACTAAATGGCTAAAAACCTTTACACAATGTTTTATTTTTTAATTCGTCAGAAGCATATCACATTAATGGAAAGCTTTTTATTGAAAATCAGCCAGTTGATGAAGCGGTAACGCATTCGTCTCTGAAGCGGAAGATTTGAGCTTCAAATCTCGGGCCGGTTAAATTGGGCACAGTGTTGCCTCATCTCGCCACCGCTGCGACATATCTTCAAAAGGAGCTGCGTTGCCCACAGGTGTAATGACGCGGAGATGGGTACGCTAACTCGAAACAGTACATTTCGGCGTAATACAGCGAGTATAATGAAAGATTTGACTTGGAACGCTAACAATAACACGATTGAAATTTTACCATTGTTATGACTTTCAGGAAATTATCCAACTCATGTTCAACAAATTCCTTCTGTAACGCAGACAGTTTTTCCCCAAACAAATATAGGAATTCAATCTTCACCTGCTGCTGGAAGTAATTTCCCATCAGCTTCTCCTAATCACCAAGTTACCAGTGGCTTCCAAAATACTAATTTTGGTTATTGTCCTTCCTCTCCACAAAATGCATTCAGCTCTCCAGCTCCTCCTCCGTCCTATCAAGCTGCCACAAGTGATCCTCATTGCAAAAGTCCATACTAGATTTAGTGACGAAACAGTGATATAATGCACCATACTGTCAATATATAGCAAAAAAGGGAGATCTGATGATGAGACTAGTAGTGTATTGAAACGTCCAATAAAAATATTCGCTCGCACTTTGGATCTTTGCTTAATATTGCTACGAAATGCTCTGTAATAATGCAAAAACTTTATTGGTTTGAAAAATAGACAAAAGCACACAATTTGATTTAACGTCAATTTATTTCCTAATTAAAATGGGATGAATCGCATATTTACGTTATAATATAACGCTTGAGAACATAAAACATAAATATTACATTAACTTAAATTTAAACCTAATCAGCCAATACTTAAGTTGATTGAAAATAGTTTAGCAAAACGTTTAAGAAAAAATAGTAATTTTGACCGATTTTTGACGATTATTGTTTCATTGACTGATTTGATACCGCCAACTCATCACGTTGCGTATGACGCTTTGTGTATTGTTTGAAGTTTCATTTTTGTGTTAAATAAAAGTGTTTGAGACATCTCGTTTTCGATTTTGGTAACCGGTGTCGGTACATCAAACCAAAAAGCAAATACTTTTACAGTGATACTCTATCAACAAAACATAATGTAAAACAATCTTGAAAAAAAAATCATCTAGTAAAAATCAAACACTGCTGAATCTAAACTGCAATCGAATTTCAACCAATTTGCTTTGAAGTTTAAGGATAAATTCAGTCTTTTTATTTGCTTAGGTTAAAACACGTCAAAACTAAAGAAACATAGATCTATAGGAATTTGTACCAAAGCTTTTATGTTTAGAAGATTAAGTAAATATTGGACTTCAAATTTTAGTTGAAATCTCGCCCGAAAGCATAATGGTTGACTAGAGCAGCACCAAAGTGGTTTTGATGATATAACAGAGTACTGTGTAATGTAATTATAACAATAAATCACAAAAACATCTTGTAAGTAGGGCCTGCGAGAGGGGGGTTCAGGGGGTACATCGTACCTGGGCCCGGGCCTAGAAGGCCCGCCCAGAAGAGTTTAGGTTTCCGCGTTAAGTTTTGGTATCGCACCATAACACTGTAATCAAATTTGTCTACAGCAAAAATATCAGTTAGCCTATTCAGTACTGGTAACTGGTTGCCGTTTTTGCTACACAGCCCTTAGGGCATCCAATAGTGGCCGATTTGATTTAAAAAAGAGGAAAATGTAACAAAAGCCATACACTTGCACCGAAATTAACGTTTTGTTACATTTCTCTGACTAGAGAGCCCTAATTCTACAGTATAACAAAGTACGAGGGCCCACATTTCCAGAGATCCAAGAGCATTTCAACCTCAGAGAGCGGAGTCAAAGTTGACGTACTATACTACTATCATTAAGTAGGTAACTTACTCTATCTGCATGAGTTTAATAGGTACTTGGGTTTGTGAAGTCTATGATTGCAGATGACGTCTTAAATCTTTTATCAGTAAAATATTTGGATTTGCGATATTAAAGTCATTATATTGCATAATATTGTGCCAATGTCATCATCCTCACTTCACATACTGTCTTTCAAGTATATCACGTTTTCTGCGGGTCAATTTAAACAAGTTTTGTGCTGGGATGTTGATTAAATGCTGTATTTTACCCTCGAGAAACAGAAAAAGTGCTAAAACTTCCGTGGCTCGGTCCCGGACCCGGCTGGGGGAGCTCACAGCGCTCCCCCAAACCCCCTAGCTGGATTTAAACCAATATATGTCAGGTTGTGTTTTTTATAGGTCCGAACTGTATGCGAATATCATTATCCCCTCACTTTTAAATGAAGATCTACACCTATCCGACAAAAAATGATTTAACGGCATGGGCCCCGATGAGGCTTATGGGGCCAAATAAGATTGGGGGCCCGGCATCAACCTTCGTACCCCCTGGAAAAGTTTCTCTCTGAAGCCCTACTTATAAGGTTAGTTTACACTGAACGCGAAGCGAAGGTTGGCAACCTTCGAGAGCGATCGCTTACGTCACTTGATTAAAATAGGCCAACAATTCAAAAGCAGTTTTGTCTAAGTGAAGTAAAGCAACCGCTCGCGAAGTTAGCAACTGGTTGAAACCTTTCGCAAGTTGTCGATGACGTTAAATGTTGTTTGCTTTGAGTTCATCGTAAACACACCTTAAAGAAAGAATTACACTAGCTTGGTTTTATACTTTCTTGTGCAAACTGCAAAAAAAGTGAATGCAAGAAAACGTTTTACGTGTTCCGAAAATCAAAACATGAAGTATTTACGTAATCTCCAAAAAAAATTATATTCAAAAGGTATATACAACGCCATGTACAAAGCCATTTGAAGATTTAGTGCAATTAATCAATTCGGAAGATACACAATTTGAAGCACATTTTGGCAACAGTTGATAAGTGAGATTTTGCAAAAAATGAGTTTTTTGTGTTTTTCAAGTTATTAGCTAAAAATCTTTTCCCTGAGAAAAAAACTTATTTTAGTTTTCAATCATTTTTCGATAATAAGTAGCTTAATATTTTGCACTTAACAACAACGCCGAACGAAAGCGTGTGATTTTAAACGCGGTTTTCCCAAAACGATGAGATGCGACATAAACGTCTGCCAAAACGTGCTTCACTTATTTTTGTCAAAAAAATATTAGAAAAAGTCTAATGTAAAAGTTATCTTTACCAAATTTGAGTTTGTTGCAATTTAGCCATTTGCTGCAAGTAATCATAATTTAAATTTGAAGATTAGTTTCTTGTAAATTTTTGCAGGGTTGTTCAAAGAACAAACGTTCAGAACATTGCTGCACATTTACGAGCTACCAAAAACGTTTTGCAAAAATGCTGTCGCAAATGGAAGGCAAAACTCTCTGTTGTTCTTATAAACTTTCTAAGTAAAATCTTGGATAACCGACTGCAAAGATATCACACAATCACAGCATTGACACAAAGACTACACAAAAGTGAAAAGCAATTTGTTAACTTTAAACAAAGAAGAATAAAATTTTGAAAATGGTATGACAAGTAAAAAAATTCAGTAAAAAGAATTTCGAGAAATGAATTCTTTTTCAAGTTTTTTTTTAGTCAACAAAAAACTGGACTTGATATCCCTTTGGAAAAGGCTATTTCACTAAATATTTTATTTACATTTTTTTTAATCCTGATCCAAATCTAACCCAAGCCCAAATCCTTACTCTAAAACTAACCCCAAACCTAACCATAACCCAAATCTTAACTCAAATCTTTACCTCAACCCTTAAAAAAGTAAATGAAAATACGCGTGGATAAACATTCCTCACTTTTGTTTGATTCTCTTTAGATAAAAATTTTCGGTAAAAAGGTCACTCCCTATTTTATTTAAAATTGCATCAGAGTTTTTGACTGCCATGTTAGAGAAGGAATTGCATCATGTCAGCATAATAGCTGACGTATCTAGTGTCGAAACAGGGAACACAAGACCTTTGTTCTTTTTTGTTCCATTTGAATGAAAATTTTAATCTATGGCAGTAATTAATAACCATAACTTCCAAATCAGTTTCATATTGTGTAATATCCTGGTACAGTCTGACGAACGACTAGCAAAACAAAAAACAAAAAAACAAGCGCACTACGTCAGTGTATGCGACATGCGACAGCGTCGCCAAAATCAAACTTTAGGGTTGTTACAAACAACTTTTTTCGGTACGCGACCGCGATAAATTTTTCTTTAACATAAACTTTTATTTGACAGCAATGTCGCGAGCTCATAAACATACGCAAAGTGCGTTGATTTCATTGCGAATTATTATGAGCTACCTTTTGCTATTGCAATTTCATACACTGTCATTGCATAATTATTAGGGCAAGTTTTTGTTGCACGAAAAAATTTAAAAAATTGCATTTATTTTTAACGAAAGTTGCAAAAAGTTGCATTTATTCGCAAACATTAAAAACGACAGTGATTTACTCAAGCGATTTTCTTACATATACTGTAATGCCAAATATTTGTAAACATTACTTGGGGAGAAATGGCGATCTTTTGCCAGCAGTTTGCGAAGCATGCTTAAACTTCGCTCCACTGTGCACGAAGTTGTAAACCAACTGTTGCGTCATAAATAACCCTGAGACGCAGGTACTCCGTCACATAGCTCTTTGTTATGCAAATCAAAGACAATAAAACTCCACTGAAATAGTTTTACAGCATATTTTTTAAATCATATTTTGCACAATATATTCTTAATGAAAATTTCAGCAAAAAGTTTGCATGTAAAAAAAAAAAAGTTGCAAAAAGTTGCAACATGAAATTCCAGAAACAGATTAGCACATTGCACTACATAAATTCTTAGTATTTAGAAAGCTGTCGGAAGCTGTAAAAAAAAGTTGCAAAAACTTGCCCTAATAATTATGTATTGCAATCGTCATAAACATTCATTGTTTAATTTGGGTTACAAACCCAAAATTTTTTTGTGATTCAGATTCTGCTTATTCTTGTTTGGCGAGATCAAGCCAATATGACTACATGTAAGCAAAAATAAGGTTTAGTATTATTAGCACACAGGCGAGAGCTTGCGATGAGTTCTTAAGTTCAGTCAGATCCTGATAGATCCAGCGCTGTCGTCGAGACTGCGACTTTTCAAATTCCACCGCATTTTCTTCAAGATTTGGAAAGAAATTGGTTTAGTGAAAAACACAATTTTTATTCCGAAGAACCTTTGTAGGTAGAGTCGACCGTTGCATCTTGATAAGATGGGGGCGCCACTGGGGGAGAGCTTGTAGCCTGGTTAGCCGGAAAAGAATGTTGAGCAGGATAAGGAGGAGCAGGTTCAGAAGGGTAACCATTGGAATTTGCTCCAGTTTGATAAGGGTTAAATCCAACTGGCGGCTGAGTTGATACATTTGTCTGAGGATAAACTGTAGCACCTGTTGTCGTGTGAATCTGCTGCATGGGATAAGCTTGGACGTGTGGTGGATAGCTTCCTGAAAAAAGCAACAATAAAATGCCACAACGCAGACCTATATTATATCAACCTTAGAAATATCGTTATTAATTCAGTTTTGACATAAATATCAAAGTTATAATTGTTTACTTCTATTTTTTACGTGAAAGAAGCAAAAGTACTATATCTCTCTTTTTTTGCAATAGCACTAAAAACCAAAAAGGGTATTTTAGCGCTAGCGCAATGCTGGTGTCAGAGGAAGTGCCTCAACTTTGAGGTTGGTCGAAACCATTTCACCAAAAGTTAAGTATATGTTTGCAAAATGTTTAGAAAGGCAAATAAATCAAATCTTTGATTAAACTTGCTGTACAACGCCAAAGAGTGTAACGAGTTCGCGGGGCTCATCTCCACATTGATGCGCCTTCAAGCAACAAAGCTTCAGTCGAAGTAATATCGCAGCGGTGGCGAGCCGCTGGCAACACTGTGTCCGATTTCACCGACATTATAGGTTTAAACCTCAGACCTATAAATTTCCAGAGATGAACGAGTTACCGTTCGGCTTTCTGATCGGCTTGTTTATAAAATGTATGAGACCCAATGCAAGACAATACTAACCAGAGATGGAGTCGAGAACACAACGTTCGATGCCAAGGAATCAAAAAAAATCTGATGCCAAAGCCAAGGACCGACTTTTCGAGGACAGATCCTCTTGAATCCAAGGACAGGAATGGTCAAGACCATGGATCAAAGACACAATTTTTCTAAATTATGGTCCACAAATTTCCCATAATTTTTAATCGCAAAAGCGTTTAAGGTATTATCTTCCGTTAAGTTTTTGATAATTTGAAAATAGAAAAGATTTTTGAAAGTAATTTAATGAATATCATTTTGAAGTTTTAGGCGTTAGCAGCTGATGTTGATTACGTACATACCATAGCGTTATCGCGATTATGAAACAAAGCCATAGCCCGTGAATGGGAATATAGCTAAATTATAAACGTAAAAATAGTCAATTTTAATGCCTCAATTTTGTCAGTTAGGGCCCCAGTGAAAACGTCCATTGATTATCGATCCAACTTTTTAGGAGTTTTCTAAACGCAAACCATATTGCTTGGTTAAACAATTTTTTTTCGCGGAATTTTTTAAATATTATTATCTAAAAGTCAAAAAGTATTGCAAAATACTGTAAATTTATGCATTTAAAATGAATTGGGGTACCGTGCAGGGTATATTTGTAAGCTCAAGTTATTGGCATCAAAAGAACGGGGTTCTGGGGTGAGAGCAAAGTCCCACTGCCCAATGTCATATAAGTTTAGTGATTTTTTTTCAGAAAAAATAGCAATTTTTGAGACTTTGAAGAAGACTACACATTTAGACTTTCAAAGCAATTTGAAAAGAAAACACCGTAAAGGCTAAGTTGGAAAAAGTTTAATTTTTTCATAACTTTCCAACTCTAATTTTAAGCCAATCTATTCTTTACATTTCATTGTAGGTGATGTCTTTCTCACATCTAATGCCTATCAATGAATGATCGCAAACGTTTCCGCCGCCAAAAGACAATTTGTTAAATTTAACATAAAGTATTTTAATCACAAAAAATGACCTGAGGATTCCAGCAGATTCATATAAAGAAGGAAGGCATTAGAAACATTTGTCCGGCCCCCCTTTGAAAGGGCATTCAAATTAAGTTTTTCCCTCTTAACCAAAATGTTGGGAAAAGTCTAAAACGCATTTTCACCAAATTTGAACTTTCTATGCCTTCCCGTTTTCAAGATATTGCGTTTCAAAATTAGCCGTTTTCTACTTACTTCCTTGTTGCCATTTGTCAGTATTGTGACAGAAGATTAATTTTTGGAAAGCTGATTACACTTACAGAAAAGCAGCTAATTATACAGTTTTAAACTGTCACTTTGCTATATATAACTCTGCCTCAAAACATTTATTGAGAATTAGTAACATGCAGTAACTTTTTAAAATTTAGTTCCTAACTGGCAACCCTAGGAAAATTTCTGAGGGGAAATCTAATCTCTTATGTCTCGAGAACGAAAAGTCGCAGAAAGCTCAAATTTGGTGAAGTTAGTCTTCAGATCTGTCAAATTTTTTGAGAAACAACCGACCAAAAATTTTTCGACCTGAATGCCCGTTGAGAGGGTCCACAACTCCACAATCGCAGAAACGAAAAAATAATAATCCATTAATTTTTTCTAAAAATGCCGAATTTTTCAGCAGGAGCTTCGCCTCTTTATCTTCGTGATGTAAAAATTGCTTAAGTCCCTCCAGGCATTTTGAAAAATTATTATACAGTGGTTATCAGAGGTGGAGTCCTCGAGGACGTTGTTTGTCTCGAGGACGTCCTCGAAGACACATTTTGAAGTCATTGGCCTCGAAGCTCAAGTCCTTGGCCTCGAAGCTCAAGTCCTTGGCCCCGAAGCTCAAGTCCTTGGCCTCAAATCCTACAAGTCCTCAAAAATGCCCTGTCCTCGGCTCGAGGACAGCATTATTTTTTGATTGGTTGAAAGGAAAATAACCAAGCGTAAATTTTTTTTGAATTGTGGCATAGGCGTAGCCAGGACTTTTGATTGTGGGGCCTCAATTCGCAAATCACATGCAATATGACGTCCTCAAAAATTTTCAAAAGGAGAGATTTTTCATGGGATAAAATACCTTAGAATGGAAGATCAGAAGCTTGGGCTTGGGTTGGTGCGTAAACAGGATGTTGCTAAAGGGGGAGAACTAGAACCAAAAGTTAACGTTTTGAAAATATGTCTTAAATTGTGGAGGCGCGGTGAAGAAACTAATGTAACTAAATGTATTACGGACTAAACGTATCACAGAGAGGGTCTGAAGGCGGGCCCCCTGACGCCGGAGACTATGGGCGATTTTTGAAAATTTTTGCACTTTTTTTGAAAAAAGAATAGCTATTTTAGTGCCTTTTACGCTAGATCACATTTTGCAAGTTTTTAAAGCCATTTGAAAAAACTAAATTTTAAGATTTGAAACTCAACCGAAAAAATTAGGTAGTTTAGTCCTCTCTTTGCTTGCAATCCACGGATGAAGCGTACTATTTTTTGGATAAATTTTGTAATTGACTTGGTCCAGGTGAAGGAAAGCAGGTACATTGCCTTCTGAAATATATTTAACAGCAAGATTCTCCCAAAGATTTTCCTTGCTGATCTTTGTTTTGTCATAAAAAAAACAATTTTACGTTACATGTACAACTGGCAGGCCCGGGGCCCCTCGATTCAAATTCAAAAATTTGTTCAATAAGCATTTCCTCTAGCTTTTTTTTAAATATTTTGCTTCGTAAAAACTGGCGAAGTGGAGGTGGATTGTTATTTGAAGTTGGTATAATAGATGGTTCCTAATCATGTTACTGCATTAAGTTTATAAAAAAGTTAGTTGAAGGTCAGAGATTGCAAGCTTTAGGACAAAAACCTTGAGTTTATCTCGGATTATGTATTTAAATTGATTTACAAAATTTAAATTGAGGGCGACTGAGCCCCTTAGTCATCTACATTGATACTATTGTTAATTACAGTAATTGTACGGAAAAATGCTAAAAGAAACTAAAATTAAATAAACAATAGGCTTTGTTGTCATCCTTTTGATCATTGGCGGCATTTCAAGAGGGGTGTCCCCTGTTACCCCCCTTGGCTACGCTTATAACTTCTGGCCTGTCAATTCGTTTCCTTTCACTATTTGAAAATAATATAATGTGGTAGCCAAGTCATAGCAAACCTTATTTTCAATGGCATTATGTGAAAGCTCTAATCAGAGAATGAGGGAACAAAACGCAGTATAGTTAGTTCTTTTTATTTCTGCTAATACTTCCGGTGCGGGAAGTACAAAGTACAAACAGCAAAACACTAAAGCCATTCAGGACCAAACCAATTAATCCGAGGTTCTGGACGCAAACATTTTTGAGTTGCTAATTCTGAAACATGACCGTGCCTACGTGAATGCGGATTCAGAAAAAAGTATGTGCGTGATAATGAAATGAAATGCATTAGCAGGATGGCCTATGATATACCAAGATAATGTTACATGTAGTATATCCCTGATACAACAAACAAAACAAAGAACAGCTCTAATTTTTAAGTCTCTACAATTTGTGGGACTTTTAAAGGTGGGTCCCGGGGCAAAAGTCTACAATGTTTTCCTCCTTAATACTGTCCTGCTGGGATTTTCAAGTTACTTTTTGCAATTAAATAACTTATGTTGAATTTTACAAAGTATCTTTTGGAGGCCGAAACATTTGCGCTCATTCATTGATAGCTTTCAGAGTGACTACGGAGAAACATCACATGCGCTGAAACGTAGAGAAAAGATTGGTTTAAAATTAGAATTGAGAAAATGTGGGTAAACTAAATTTTTTCCAAGTTAACTTTTACGGTATATATTTTCTTTTTTCAGATTGCTTTGAAAATTTAATTGAGTAATTTTCTTTAAAAGCCCAAAAATTGATATTTTTCTGAAAAAAGATTACTTAACATTGTTCAACGGAAGTATTAGGACCAGTTGCGTAGCCAGTGGGGACTCTAGCCTCCTCCCCTCATTGGCCTGCAGAGTATGCAAAATAGCACGTTTTTAGCACTTTTGAGACCGATTTTTCTAGTAAAAGCGAAAACACCCCGCCCCTCCCCCCAACTAAAATTGGCATGCAGAAAATGTCTATTTGAAATTGGACTGAAAGTGAGTTTGGACATAAACAGCGGAAGACCTTTTTTTTTTGTTCTTCACCTCCAAAACAGCCCCCCTCAATTACAAATTCCTGGCGAAGCGACTGATTGGGACTTTGCCCTCGTCCCCAAAACCCAGTTTTTTGTAAAGACTTGAGCTTGCAAGCACGGTACCTCATTTCATTTCAAAAATATCATTTTCCATTCCCAATCACACTTACGACCTTAATTGTTTTACTACCACGATATTGCTACGGAACGTAATTAACATTGTTGCTAACGTGTAAAACTTCAAAATGACATTCATTAATTTTAGAATGTACTGTTTTCAAATTATCATCAAAAACCTAACCAAATGCAATATTTTAAAGACTTTTGCGCTTAAAAATAATAAAAACTTTGCAAAACATAATTAAGAAAAATTGTGTCCTCGGTCCTTGGCCTTGGTCTCGACCATTCCTGTTTTTGGCCTCGAGAGGGTCTGTCCTGGAAGATTGCGTCCTGGACTCCACCTCTGGTAGTTATATTAACTTCACAATTAATTTCTTAATAATTCTTCATACAGCGCATTTTGTGATCCAATAGTTTGTTGTTTGGGATTCCTAGCGGCAATTTCCAAGTACAACACACAAATTGTTCAGTAGATGTGATTTTGCTATCCCTCCCCCGAGACCGTTTGCCAGTGATTTGTGTTGTTCTGTCTTTTCTCATACCAAATTCTTCGCGCTCGCGTATTTATAGAACAAGTTGGCTTTCTCAAGATACGTTTTGATACTTATATCAAGATATACTAACATATTTACTGCAGTGTAATATCAACATGTTATCCCTGGTAATACTGTGTTAGAAGTATTACATTTCATTATCACACACACAACAATTTTCTACAATACTTTTTGCTCTCACATTCTCCAAATTAGAACTTTTACGCAATGCTATTTAAAATAAGTTTCATTATAACTTGGCTTAGTCGGCTTTTACATTGTATTATTTTTCAAATATAAAAAGAAAGCGAATTGACAGAATGGAAGTTTATGCTGTCTTTGTTTGGTTATTTTTCTTTTCGACCAATCAAGAAATAATGCTGTCTGTCTTCGAGCCGAGGTCAGGACATTTTCGAGGACTTGTAGGCTTCCAGGCCAAGGCCAAGGACTTGAGCTTCCAAACCAAGGACTTTAAAATAAGTCCTCGATGACTCTACCTTTGATACTAACCTGGTGGCACAGCCTGACCGACTGTGACTGTAGTTCCTTGCTGGGTGACGTAAGCAGTTCTAGGGGCAACTATGACCCGGTTAGAAGCTGCAAGTCGTTGTTGTCGGCACATGCAAACGATAACGATTACAAAGAAGAATACAAACATAGAAACTCCAATGCCAACAAACGGTTCAAAGCTAAAAAAATGCAATATTAGTTTAACAAACAGACAAAAGACAAACTGACAGATAGACAGACAGACTGCATTTGTTTATTTGTCGAGCTGCAGAAAACCAAGTAGCCTATATACGAGTAATTTAAACGAAACAACAAAGACAACAAGATGTCTTAAATAAAAAAAATTACAACAAATTACAGTCAGTGGTTGATAATTGTAGTTGTAACAACATTTTATTCACCAAGATGGCTTGGCAAGGAGACAGCGCAGAGACCTTTCGGTCTTCGAGTCAAGCTGCCATCTGCCCACCTGTCTACCACACACGGTGGAGGCTTCACACTGTCCTTTTTAATGCTGAACGTCAAGCAAGCAACCTGTAAATACCAATTTTAATAGTCTTTGGTTCAACCCGACTGGGAGTCAAATCCAGGTCTACATTTTCAGTAGCGGACGCCCTTTACTAGATTACTGATCGGTTGATGCTGTATCTGTGGGTGATATCTACCCCTGGTGATCCTGTTTATGGGTGAAACAGACTGATGAGTTTTTAGATTTTAGTTTTTAATGTTTTAGAAATGTGATAACCTACTGTGATTACTTACACTAAGTTGATACACTGTATTTTTTTCTCTGTTAGAATAAGGGAGTACCGAAGAACACAGTAAAAGCGTTACGATAAATCATCAAATTAATCAAATCTTTTATTACAGCTGTATTACGCTGAAACGAGTTACGAGTTTGCAGGGCCCATCTTCGCGTCATTGCGCCCGGGCAACACAGCTTCTTTCGAAGAAATATTGCAGCTGGGGCGAACCGTTGAAAATATTTTGTTCAATTTGACTGGCCCGAGATTTGAATCTTAGACCTCCCGCTCCAGAGACGAACGCGTTACCGCTCGACCAACAGGCCGGTTACAGTAAATCGTGTGTTTGAATATCTACTTAATAATTTAAAGCACATTTATCAAAATATCAGGGGTCGCAAACTGCATTGTGTACTTAATGGTTTTGTATGACAAGACGAACAATAAAATTTTTACTGTATGTAATTGATTCCGCCGAAGCGTGAGACAAATTAGTTGGACCACTCTTTCCGTCATTGCACTTGTTGTAGGCTCGCAACTATAAGCCAATTTCAGGCCTTTTCCCCAATTTTTGGGCGTGGTTTTCAGAACAATATTTTGGACACCACCCGCAAAGACTTTTTTGATCTTCTCTTGAAATTGGATAAAAAAATGGTATTGAGATGGCGAAAACCTTTTTGCTCGTTATTTTTCGCATCAATATCGCCTCCGTTTACGCGAATTCTTTGCAACAACCTAGTTTCTGTTTTAGCCCTATTTACATAGGCTATTTGGTCAACACACTTTTCAAGCGGAGGGGGACAAAAATACTCCGCAATTTAACTCCTAAACCAAACGTTATGAGAACACCAAATTTGGCATGCGGTTGGGGTTCACTAAATTTAAAAAGATTGGTTTTGAGTTGATGACGTCATCATATGTGCGACGTCAGAGAGGTATTTTCAAAAAATGACTTCATTTTGTCAGTAACGTTATAGGCGGTTGAAATACTGTACACAGCTTTGTTTTTTGATACTGAATGCCAAAACCCAAATTTTAAGCCGCAAAAACGTCTTACGACGTCTTGTGAAGTTATATAGTAAATAAAAAATGTTCAGATTTTAGAAAGTGACTTCTGGAAACCTCCAAACTGGAAAATTACCTTAAAAACATCAAATTTTTAGGAGTTATTTGCAACAAATTTAACTCAAAATCAAGTTGGTTTGAAAAACAAAAAAAAAGTTTTTCTGAAGAGATTTATCACGAAAAAACCGATACGCATCCCCCGTTTACCGTGTAGAATAGGATTAAACACGTCGGAGTTAATTTAACTCAGGGCTGTATCTAAACGGGTTGCGGACTCACCAAAAGTGAGATGGTGCTCAACAGTCAACATATTCACATTCCACAATCGCTATTTGAATGAAGTTGTATAAACTTTACAACTGATATAGTGATCAATAAGTGGATAGAGCGTCTGCTACAGAAACGGTAGACTCGGGTTCGATTCCCCGTACGGTCAAACCAAAGACTATAAAAAAGTAGTATTTACAGCCTCCCTTCTCGGCGTTCAGCAATTAAAGGGAAGTGTGAAGTCTCCACCATGTGTGGTAGACAGTTGGCAGCTTGACTAGAATACAGAAAAAAGTGCCTAAGTACCTTCGCCTAAGTACCTAAGTACCTAAAAAGTACCTAAGTACCTAAGAAAAAAAGTACCTTCGCTCTCTCTTTGCCAAGGCAACTTGATGAACAAAATGTAATTACAACTAGAACGTGACATCGCAAGCAATTTCTGGGACTTCGCGGCATTATCCAACTTTTACTGAACTTTATTAAGCTTTAAAATAGTGATCCGATTGCTTTCTATGAATTTGTAAAAAATGGAGTCGTTGATAGTTCGATCAATAATTTAAATGAGCCCCTTTCAAATTTTGTTTCGCTAACTTAAATCGCTTTGTGGTTATTCGAGTTCAAAATTTAAATCTCTCAAAGTTATCAAAAATAATCGAGTAACGTCAATCAAAAAGCTTGCATAACAGTTTACAATACAACGTCAAATCTCAGCACATTTTAGAGTTCTTAAACAGTTTTTCACTACTTTTGAAATAACATAAAGCGATCTTTAAAATTCCAGTGACTCACTAACAGACATGGCTCGATCTTGATCTTCAAAATCAGATCGTGATCCTGAAGATCAAGATCGTGATCTGATCTTGATCTTCAAGATCACATTTTTTGGATGATCTGATTTTGATCTTCAAGACCACCAAAAGGTGGTGACCTTGTCCATTTCTGCTCACAAGCAAATTTCGTTACATCAACCAAACTTACAGCTATGTATGATTCTAAAAACGCTCTTTTGCATCGCAATTCAATATATCGTATGAGTATACTGGTTGTTTCAAAATTAAAGCCCCCCTTCTCAACAGCATAAACTAAAATAAAAAGTGCTAAAATTATGAAAATTTAAAACTGCGATTTATTTAAGTTTTTTACTAAATCTTTTATACTTTTGCTACATAGCTCTTATTCTCAAGTGGTATAATTTGACAAATTGCAAAAAAAAGAGGAGAATCAAATTTTATTTTCCCCAGTTAATGCTTTACTCACAAGTTGTCACAGGTCGATGAGAATACCCTGGTGAACCATTGCAGTTTTCTATACGCCTTTTAATTAACGTGATCTTTCGAGATGACTACCCAGCATACTTTTGTGAAGATTTAGCTTAGAAGGTAAGAGGTGCTGAGAATACACCTGTATTTCAGGCTTTTATTGTTTATCAATCCATCTAATTTTCTCTGAATCATTAGCTATGTGGATTTTTCTGACTCAGTTACTCGACATGAAAATGTAAGAAATTCGAAATCAAAAATAGCGTAGTAAAAACTTACGTTAAAGAACTTAAAACTAGTCTAATGAAGAAAACTTTATAAATTTTTATGTAAGCGGTAGAGGGAGAGCTGTAATTTTGAAACACGCAGTATAATTATAAAATCCATTATTTAGCACTAAAACTTCCTTACTTAAATTCTTCAAAAACCTTAAACCATAAGAAAAAGAACGCTTTCTCAACGTCACAGGTGACAGTTTCGTGAAAAAAACTAAACCATGCAGCCCAAAGTTAACATTAACAAAACCAATAAGCTCAACTAGAGCATGACATCGCAAGCAATATCTAAGGACCTCCAATTTGCATATTTTTATGCTACATTGTGTTTGAAAATTTTTTTTCCTGTCTTCGATTACAAAGTTTTTGCTTATGATTATGTTTTTGATGCTGTTTTGTGTATTTGCTTTATGATTCTGTTTAGTTGTTATGTTTTCTTTACTTTTTAATAGCAACCCATTCCGAAAATTCGATCTATCTAAGTCTAACGGTTCAAAAATTTTGTGGCCCTGTGTGAAAGGGGCCCCATTTCGGTACCCCCAAATTTTGTCAAACTTTATCTCTTCTTTGTATTGACCTACCTTGAAAATTTCATATGTTCAGCATCTGTGGTTAAAAACTTTTAATTTTGGCCGCCCCGTTTTGGGGAAAACCCCCCCATTTTGGTATCCCCAATCTTTAGTCAAATTATATCTTTCTTTTATATTTCCTTACCGATAACATTTCATGTGTCCAGCTTAAAATGTTAAAAACTTTGAAACTTGGAGGGCCACGTTTGGTGGTACTCTCCATTTTTAAACTCCCATTTTTTGTTAGGTTTAGCTTATTTTTAATATCTATTCCCAGCCCAAAAGTCTGATAAAGCTACCTTTAACTGTTTAAAAGTTCAAAAATTTGGCGATTCCGTTTCAGAGAAACCGCCTATTTTGGTATACCTTAATTTGTTTAAATTTTATCTTTTCTTTAAATTTACTACACTGAAAATTTCATGTATCTATCATGATTCGCTAAAAAGTTATAATTTTGACAGCACCGTTTGAGGGAAAAAATCCAATTTGGGACCTTAAATTTTTTTTAAATTTTATCTTTTCCTTATATTTACTTTACTTCAACATTTCATGTGCAAAGCTTTGAAGGTTAAAAAGTTTGAATTTTGGAAAGCCCGTTTAGGAAAACCTCCCATAGTGGAACCCCCAAATTTGTTTGGTTTAGTTTATTTTTAATATCCACTCATTTCGAAAATTTGATCCATCTAATTGTAGAGGTTTAAAAGTCTAAAGTTTAGGAGGACCCGATTGAGGGGGATCCCCCAACCTGGCACCCCCGATTTCAGTCCCACACTAATTCTCTCTGATATCTTCAATCGCTCAAACCTTCAGTACAGTGCGTATAGCAGTTTAAAAGTAGATAGCTGGAGATGAAACAAAAAAGAGAAATCGTATTTAAGTTGGGGTAAACAAACATAGTAAAAAAAAGGCGGTTTATAGCGTGTTCAAAAATCACAAATCATTTTTCATCAATATCGGTTCAAAATCGTCAACTTTCTGCCCATTTTTGGCCTGTAAAATCTTGGTTACGCAACCGATCGTTTCCATACTCGGTGTGCATACGCTATCTATAAGCACCTTCGCTGTGTACAAACTTCACCTTTGCACGCCAAAACAGTGGTTTTTGGCTCATAGGCGAATTAATAAATTTTCAAGCCAAAAATCGCCGTTTATTTATGTTTATTTGTGTGTCAATTCACGATCACGTGACCTACGATCTCCAAAATTGATACACATGACACTTTTATTAATTCTTATGTTGCGTTCAAATTTCAACTTTCTAAGTTTAACTGTTTGTTAGTTATGAGCAAATCAATCCTCATCTGCCAAAATTTGCGAACAAAAACAAAGGTACTACGCAGTGGCGGCTCGTGACCATTTTGAAAGGGAAAGCTGCAAATTGTATAAAAACATTCGGGCTCTAAAAAGCCAACTTCGTAGGCAAATTCAACTACGATAAAAAAGTGCAACTATACGTATTACCAAAATCAGCTTTTTAGGTCAACAGCAGGGAGTCTACTTTGCAGTCATCTTTATAATTATTCAAAATTTATGCCTCATCTATTGTAATGTCTCAAATGCAAAAGCGGCACGCCGAGGCACGGGAACGGACAAGAAAAACTGGTTTAGATTGGTATCACTGACGTCGAAAGTTCGATTCAAGATTTGGCCGCCGTTACCGGCGCGCAACCGAAGACACATGTTTCAACACCTTATGGACAGACATTATTTCCCCTCAAACATTAATTCTTTATTTAAATATGCGTTTAACATAACATCGCTTGTAACAGCCTGGCAAGTGGTAGATTTAGTCCATAATTTGATAATGGAATTTTTTGAAAAACCAAAAATGCTGATGTAAAAACTTTGATCTGATCTAATTAAACAAAAATTGCCGAAACATAATAACTACACTTTTGTAGTCCAATCTTTTACGATAAGTATTTTCACCACGAAGAATTACTGATCTGCAGTATTAACTAGACCAAGGATGGTGTAAATGGCTTTGGCTGTACAATTATTTAATTGACGTTACTTTATTATTATTTTCAACTTTTCGAGACATTTAAATATTGAAAGCATATAATCAGAAGCTATAAAAAGTTAGTGAAAAAAATTTGAAAGAGGAGCATTTAAATTATTCATCTGACTATTAACGACCACATATTTACAAAAACCGGCCAGCTGATCGAGCGGTTACGCGCTCTGCCTCTGGAGCGGGAGGTCAGACATTCAAATCTCGGACCGGTGAAATTGGATGCAGTGTCGCCAACGGCTGTGAACAATGAAAGAAGCTGTGTTGCCCAGGGGCAATGACGTGAAGATGGGCCCCGTCAACTCATGACACGCCTCAGCGCAATACAGCGAGTACAACGAAAGATTTGATTTGATATTTACAAATTCATTTAACGCAATTTGGTCACTATTTAAAAGCGCAATAAAGTTCAGTCAAATTTAAATATTGCCCCAAAGTCCCCGGATATCACTTGCGATGTTACGTTCTAGTTTACCATATATCCTTTCACGACTCTACAGTCTACACTAACCGCAGTATCCTACAACAGAATAGGATGTGATATGTTCAATAATTCAATACTTGCTATCCAGTAACCACAATTTTACATTTCTCAACAAGCCAAAAAAGCTGCGCGAGCCGCAGCATATTTTTGTCCGTTTATCACAACAGTGAGTGAAGAAAGACTAGCTGTGACGTCACCGCGTACAATTTCAATGCGTTATAAAAGCTGCAAAGTGAACAGCTTTTCTCAAGAGTTTCCAATTTCTTTGTTTATTAAACTAGTTATAAAAATGCAATAATTTTTTAATTTTTGCGGTCAAAGTGGGGGAGGGGGGGTAAAGGTGATTAATTAATTACTAGTCACCACAGCAATTCTAAAACTATCCAAAATAAAAATATTAATAATAAAAAGCTAGTGACTATTTCACCGAAAATTTTCAACTTAGAGAGAATAAAACGAGAATGAGAAATATTCATCCGCGCTTTTTTCATTTGCTTTTTTAGGGCTTAAGATTTGGGTTTAGGTTAGGGTTTGGGTTAGGGTTCGATTTGGGAATAGTTTTAGACTAAGCATTTGAGTTTATGTCATATTTGAGTCAGAATTAATAAAAAACTAGATAAAAATTTCCGGTGAAATAAAGCCTTCCTAATAAAAATAATAAAAGCAAACAGATGATGCAGGGTATGCTGCAGCTTTTTTAGCTTTCATTACCAGCCGCCCCTGGTACTACGCGCTCACACGAAGTCCCAATTACATTGCAAGTGGTTTGAAGCATTTCTCCTCTGGTTAGAGCCCTGCTCGATCGACAATGACAATAACTTACCTCATTATTGTAAACCTTTTTATTCGACTTTCAACTCAAAAAAACAAATTATTTACTCTATATCTTTAAGCTTACTGATGATAACAAACTCACGATTATTACCGTAGTTATTTTCCTACAGTAATACATAGATGGTTAAATAGCTCAGTAAAATACTGGAGTCATCGCGTTTTTTTCTTAACAACGCGCTCTAGGAGTCTATCGCAGTGGTCAGAAATCACCTGTCCGCGGACCGGTGCTGGTCCGTCGAGAGTTCGTTACCGGGCCGTATACTTTTCCCGGTAAAATACTTTAAAATATATTTGTAACATCTTGTGATGAAATAATTCCTGTTTACGGGAAGTATTCCAATAATTCAGCATTGTAACAGTAAATATATCATCAAGCTATTATCAAATGTATCATCAAGCAAATATATCATCAAGTTACAGGAAACATTTGAATTTGCAGTCGTTCCCCAACGCAGCAGGCTTTAACTTTCATTGCTAAACATTTTGTTTTTGAAAGCTGGTTCGCGAAAAATTTTCCGTTTTTTAACCGATCCGCACCATAAAAAAGTTTGCAGACGCCTGCTCTATTGGAAGCAGTGTTCCAATCAGTTAAACTGTAAGCTATTGTTGAATTTCTTTTTACTGCCAGCTGGTGACTATTTGCTGTATACGCTTTATAATACAATTCAATTTTATAGCTTTTTTGTCTCTGTGGTAACTAACTAAATACTTGATGTATATACCAGCGTTTCTCTTTTTACTAAACTTTGTGTAAATTTTATGTAGGCTTTATAGCTTTTGAACAACTTGAAATATATTTTATAGCTCTAAAGCTTGCAAGCTAGCTGCTGTCTAACAGTAGCTATGAGTATTGGTTTTACACTTTAACTTCTTCAAACACGCAAGGAGCCGCAGACAACGCCGTGACAATGAATAATATTATACACACAAAAGTGACGCACTCGATCAATGACGTCACACGCTTGACTGATTAGAGGACAAAAAAATTACAGGAATTTTACAATATGAACGCGTGAAGTTCCATACATTGCAAATAATTACTGTAATATCCGCCAAATCTTTTGAAAATACTGTATGAGAAATAATAATCAAGGCCCAAACGTTGGGTTTGGAGAGATAGTACAATATTGCCAAAATAGAAACAATAGTTTTTACATTCACCAGCACAATCTTGACGCCATAGATCAACCTCTAGTTAATTTGGGTTAGTGGTGTAATGCGATGTAAATCGCCCTCATCTTAAAACTGGATCTAATCAGGCGGGGCCTAACTCTAACTTGAGCTAAAGTTTGAGATGTCTGGAGAATTATTACGCAACACATCGCAAGGATTACGACGTCGTAAGCTTTTTAAACTAAACAAAACTTACGCTATCGTAACTCTTACGAAACACTGCATAATGCCGCCCCAGATATGTCTGTAAAAGGGAAAAAATAATATGCATTCCATTATCTTACATACACTAACCTGAAGAAAATATTTGACTTACAGTATAAAACCGTAACTACTACTATATTTGCTTTTGATCAATGATCTATGTTCTTGAACAGCAGAGGGACAAGTTTCCACAACAATTTTAAAATTTTGGGGAAGGCAACTGCCCCCCCCCCAAAATTTTACTTTGCCCCCCAAATAATTTCAGTTAAACGTCATTTTTAACAAATTTCATTCATTTTGTGCGTAAATCCGTTACTTTCCCCCCCCAAAAGAAATATTTTTGCCCCACCCCCAAATAACAGGGAAGAAAATGTCGTATGCCAGCCAATTGCGAGTTGAAGCAAGATTACCCTCCTCTAAAACAGTCTGCAGGTCATCCAGACTTTATTTTTTCTGTTTTTTTTTTTTTTTGGTTGGTCTACACCAAAATTTTGGAAAAGATACAACTTTTCAGAATATGAAGATCTTTTTTTTATTTTATTTTGTTTGGTCTTCACCTGAATTTGGTGGCAAAAACAGCTTGAAATCATTTGGGAAGTCATTGCCTCCCAAAATTTCGGTTGCCTTTCCAAAAATTTCGTTCTGACAACGTGCCTGCTTCAACCCAGCTCAAACCCAAACCAAACCCGAGCTCAAACCCTATAATCTTAACTACTGAAAAAGTAAATGAAAATCCACCAATGAATATTCTTGATTGTTGTTTTATTCTCTTAAACTTCAAAATTTTTCGTGAAATAGTTACTACATCTTTGTTAAAATTCGTTGGCTCAACAGCATGGTGAAAAAGTCACTTTAAAATTTTAATAAAAGCTTCTATGCAACGCTTAGCTTATTATTATTCATACATGTCACAAGACAAAAGTGCTTTGGAATTTTTCTCTGACGAAATTAAATTCTAGCTTGAGGTACTAAACTATTTTGACTGCCAAATTTTGTCAAAATTGCCAAACGATCGATCAGCAAGCTCAGTATTCGAAACGACAAAAATATATTCTGCTCTCAACTTCCTGCCTACAGGACAAGCATGATATGACTGAGGGAGCGCGTCATCGCTAGTTGCAAAAATAAGTGACGTCGAAAGCAAATGCATCACGTGAACTACGACGCACAGTCGCATACGTGATCTAAAAGCTGCTGGTTAGTTAATTGAAATAAACTACGCGTACGCTACTACGTACTGTATCAAAGTTAAAATGTAAGTTAAAATAGATGAAACCAAAGTTGTAGTTCGGGCCTGGCTTTTCGGGCCGGGATTAAGTTGATAAAAATGTCGCTTAACCCTACGAGTTATCTACAGGGCCATTTTCACACGCTATTTGTACCCCTATCTAAAAACTGTTTGGTAAGTGACAGAAGTAAGATTTTTTGCTTGTTAAAGCTATTTTTTGTTAAATTTTTAAAAATAAATATTTTGAGGCTGTGACGTCACGAAAAGAACGATTATGTCATCAAAACCAGTAAATCCTTATAACAGCATGCAAATTTTTCTAAATGTTGCTAAATAGTGTTTTCAGTTTGGACTTTTGTTATTTTAAAGACATCTTTAATAAAGTCATCGTAGATGATTACGTCACATGCATAATGACGTCACGTGCACGATGACGTCATTTTCAGTATAATGCGTTGATTATTATTTGTAATTTTATGTGACTGAGATATAGTATAATTCACAAAATTTTAGATTACTACAGTACAGTGCCGTCGCTACGGGGGGGCCAGGGAGGCCGTGCCCCCCCTAACGACTGCTTGTGCCCCCTCATTTAGGCTTACTCAAAATACTTTTTTGAAGCATCACGTAACGACAAGACAACAGGCAATAATGTAAAAAGAACTAATAAAGCTCAAAGATAATTCTCGTTCGAAGTTTTCTTGATTCGTTGTAAGATTGCTGGTCACCAACTGCTGTAAATAAATGGGACGCAATAATCCGTCTTATTAACGCGCCTTTACGGATGTGTCGCGGAATAGGGATGTAAGTCTATACAATCGTTATCGGTACTTGGTTAGTGATTATAATCTGAAACAATACGTGAAAACAGTTTTGTAAAAGACCAGCTGTTTTTATTTTTTTAGAGCACACTCAAGATTTTCTTTAGGTCGCAGTCAGTCGCTCAACCAGGAGGAAGGGGCTAAGGGGGCATCGGCTCTCTTTAGTCAAGTCATTTAGACAATACAACCCCAAAATACAAGCGTTTAAACGTGTTTTGGACTTGACCTTAAGTATAAGAGTGGCTGAGGGGGCTAGGCAATTTAATTCTTTCAATGACTTCTGAATTTTAGCAATTTATCGCAATTATTCATATGGCTTAAAAACGTGCAAAACGTAATTGAATTGGGGTTGAAATTGCTATTTTTTGCCGCAAAAGCACAAAAATCATCCAGCGGTTGGGGGCTCTGTGCCCAGGCCGCATCTATCAATCTTTTTACATGAGGCTTTGCAATGGTGTTGATGAAAATTTTCAACACCATTTGGTCATAAATAATGGTTATTGCATCACAGAAGCTTGTATCACGAAAACTATTACCTTTTAAAAGTATTCATAACAACCGTGATACTTTTATGACGAATTGGTGCTGATTTTTTTCATGAACACCATTGCAAAGCCTCATCTAAAAAAGTTGTGTGATACGTTTGAGTTGCATCAGTTTATTCAGCAAGGGGCCTATAATGGACAGTTTTTGTACAAAAAAAAATTATTTTTGGTTCAAGCCCCCTCTCTTTCAGCAAAATTCTGGTTTCGCTTCTGGTCGCATTCACTCGAGCAGACAGATTTTTCAAGCGATTATATGGGCCCCATACAAAACGAACCAAAATACGCTGCCGAGCTTAAACGTCTCTTTTTTCAAACTACAATACCAAATTTTCAAAACAGCGCATAATTTGTAGCCGTAAGATATCAGTTTTTATGTGCAAAAATTCGGTCTATTTTAATGGCCCCCTAGTTTCGGCTAGTGCCCCCTCACTTCATTTGCTCTGGCGACGGCACTGCTACAGTATTATTTTAATTATATCATTCAACAGCTGATAACAATGAATCTTTTTTTATGCAAACGCAGTTTATTTCGAGAAACAGCAGAAAAAACAATAGTTTTAAATTATGACTTCATCAATGACGTCATGATGGTGCAATGCATTTATCAGTAAATAAAATATTTTATTCCAGCTAAAGAATAGCATCGATAATGAATACGCAGTACAATGAGTAAAATAAGCGCATTGATAAGCATGCATTGTGCTCAAAACTGTATGAAACTCGTGAAGAAGAAGAAAACAATGTCGATCAACAAGCATGTCGATCACAATACCATACGAATTCACAGGTGAGCATCCGCGACCGGTTTCGTCCTTGCTCAAGGGACTCATCAGGCGGAAGAACAACGAGAAAACCAAATTAAGCAATGCAGCGATGGAGAACAGAACTGCAAACCGACATCACGCATAGGCATCACGCCAAGCGAGGTCCGGAGGTGCGATATCTCTGGTACCCTTGTGGTTCCCTTGGTGGTTTTTGTAGTGTATGAAACTCCTTAGGTGCCTCTTACAAAGGCAAAAATGACGTCACTTCCAGTTTTCCGGCTGACCAAAAAGTTTCTAAAAATGTGTGTTATTAAATTTGATTCAAAGTCAGGGTGCATCAAAGGAAACTTTGTTTTAGTTTAGAAGCTATATTAAAATAACTAAGAGGGGGCAAACTTGCCCTCCCCCCCCTTGGTACAAATAGGGTTAATTCAGGCCTGATACGTGTCTTGCGTTTTAGGTGGCTTTAACGACTCAATTAAAATAAATTGGCAACACTCACGGAAGACTTCATGAGACATTCGGGGCTTGGTTTTGGCTTCACTTCATATCATTTTTCAGATTCGGGTGCTAAGGCTCTGATCTGAACTTATCGGAGCCCGTACACAATTATGGTTCTGTAATTTTGCATGCATTATAGTGTAACGATGAAAAGATGCATTGGGAGTCGCGAACTCGTCACACACTTCAGCATAACACGCCGTAATTGTAATAAACTTTTGAAACCTCAGCGTGGTCAAACCAAAACAAATTAGCAATATTCTGCGGAAAAGAAACAAAAAATGTTACTATATAAAGGCAATCGATAGGTATTCAAACAGCTGCTGTGACCGCTTGATTAAAAATTAAAAGAATTAAAAAAAAACTTAAAAAAAAACAACCACTAATTTTCGAAGTGTGGTATTCTACTGGACCAGGTGCTCATCCATAAGACAGAGCTTCTATTTTCTAATAACCATTCAGCATCACCATTAATCAACATGCTACGGTACGTGAAGTTTTCGTTGAATTACACAAGAACTTGAATGAAAAATGGTGCGTTTACACTGGACGCAACGTGACGCGAAGAAACCAAAAGTTTACATCATCAACAACTTGAGAAAGGTCGCAAACTTCGCTAGCTGTTGCTTAATTTCACTTAGACAAACTGTTTAGAAATGGTTGGCCCATTTTGAGCAAATGACGTATGCGACTACTTGCAAAGGTTGTCAATCTTTGCCTCGTGTTGCTTCGTGTCTAGCGTAAACGCGCGTCAAAGCCTATTGTTGACTAAGGGTTACAGAGCACCTTTCAGTCTTCGATTCAAGCAGGTTATTTTGAGTTGGTTAGGTATAGCATGGTGAAATCTGAACTGCCGACAATTTTTGATTTTGGTTTCACCGAAGTGATCGTATTCAAGAATCGGAACGTGAACTACGATATTTTTTGGCCGCGTTTTATATTATTATCTCACGTCTGCTTGTGCTTTTGAGGTAGCAAAAGATACTACTGCGTATTACAAAATAACTCTTTAGCGACTACTAGCGGTAATCAAACTAATTTCAAGTATGTTAACCAACTCGATCAATTCTGCTGCCTAAACTGTTAATTACATAAAAGCCGACCAGTTGGTCAAGTGGTAACGCGTTTGTCTCTGGAACAGGAGGTTAGAGGTTTAAATCTCGGGCCGGTCAAATTGGATACACTGTTGCCAACGACTCGCCACCGCTGCGACATTTCTTCGAAAGGAACTCTGTTGCCTGCAGGCTTAATGACGCGGAAAGCGGCCCCGCAAACCATTTACACGCTTCGTTGAAGTACAGCAAGTAAAATGAAAGATTTGATTTGAAAAGTACCACCAAAAATGACAAACAATCTTGCAATGAATGAAATATGAATTTATATACAGTAGAATGAAACGAATTTTTTTCTATTAGTTATATTTGCGTTGTATTTGTATATTTATTTCGTTCGTTTATTCAGCCATTTAAACATTTTTGTGTCAATGACAAAACAAGATGTATAAACCACGAAAAGCAAAAAAATATTTACAGCAAAACTAAAACAAAACAACAACTCGCAATATCCTACTATTTTATCGTTTTTACTTTCCACATGCCAATCAATCACACGTAGTTACGAAAGTTCATCTAATCCTCTACAGAAAAAAGAAAATGGTTAATTTTTGGTACAATAAAATTTGAAACGAGCAGTGTTGTCCTGAGTATGTAAAACAGGGTTTGAAATAAACGCCTGCCTGCTTGCCCGAGGCAAGCAGAAATCGCCTCTGGCAAGTTATTTTTCAGCTTTACTTTCCTGACGAGCAAGTTAGCAAAATACAGCGTCTTGACCAAATCCACCAAGATTATTTTAAGACTTAAAATGCGTCCGCTTTTGTTGTAATTAAATAAACCCGAGTAAAGAAAGCTTTTGCTTTATTTTAGCTCTTGGTAGTCATCACAATTAACACTTTGTTTAATCGTACGCACAGCATTCCACTGCAGTTAACACTGCTTAATCGCACGCAGATTTGCTCGGTACTCGGACGTTCTTTGCAACTTTTGGCATAAAATACAGCGTTTTATTTTCTGAGAAATATTTTTCCACACTTGCCGCGTTAACCACTCTTTCAGACATTATAAGTACTACCCTGTGCTGCATACAAACGACATCATGAATTTAACATTTTTTATTGTGAATATTTTACGATCGCTTAGATCCTCTAACTTTTGCAAAAAAATTCTCGCTTTCTAGCTGATGTAGCTTTCAAGATATTTGCGATGAAAATGCGCTTGAGACAAAAGGGCAAGGTCAATAAACATTATTGCAATGTAACAATTGAAATAAATACAATTAAAAGCTTAATTTTTGCGTAAACCATGATTGAAAAAATTACTTATTACGTCACATTTACTTTCCAATCACGCACAAAAACTTCATTCTCGAAGATAAGCGTACTATGCAAATTCAGTATTTTTTGCCCAAAACAGGTACATTTTATGAATGTTTTCCAAGTGAAGCAACCTCAAAACTAATTGTGTCTTTGCTTGGGGCAAGTGGGAATTTCCTCGGGCAAGTAAACATTTGATATCACTTGCCCGACGGGCAAGTTGATAAAAAAGTTAATTTCCACTTCTGGTAGAATGTATTTCTGTTTCATCTTTATGTTATTTTTTGGTTCAGCACTTAATAATTCAGTGTTGCTTACTTTGCGCTGTTTGATTGCCAGCAAGGCCGCACCTATTGCCAGTATTGAGCCTCGAATGGAAAAGAGATATGAAACAATCATAGTACTGCAAAACGTCACTACAATTGTAGTAGGAGCAGAAGAAGAGAAATTTCAATTCCTCAAAATCAAGACCGGTGCAAAGTTTACCACAAGGTACCATAGATAGAGTTACCATTTCGTGCTTATTTCTAAGATTTGTGCATATCTCAAGAGCAATGTCTTACGAAATGAACGTAATTACTGTGCTTAATATGCTACAAAATTGTTTTTCATAAATTTTGCTTCTTTGACGGTGGAGTAAAAAACTGCCTTGAAATACAATACGTACATTAGCCGATTTCAATGAGTCCTCTGTAGCAAATTGTTGCGGTGGTGAAAAATATTTCTGATTTGGCTGAACTCAATCAATAAATCTTGGGTGGATGAAAAACCTTAATTTTTTGTTTTTGACTTTTGAATTTTTAAAAAATTTGTTCATTGCTAGGAAAACGTGCAAGCGGTACCAATCTCCAATATGATTTTTGCAATATAGTTTTTTAAGGATTGGTAACGTATATTACGTCATCGTACAGGAGCATGTTATTTGGTATAGGCAAATGGTAATCCAGACTGAGTATAAGTATAATGAATGGATAGTTCGTACAAATGTGCTTTCTTCAGTTGTTTTCTAACAATGCTTCTGTAACATCAAAAAAGCAGTTCACAATATATTGCTCACTACGCACAAGAGCGTTTTTAAAACAACAGTTTGATTAGTGACGACCAATGCCATATCTCCTGTATATAATTGTACAAAAACTGCGAAGACAATCCGGTACAACATTGTTACTCATGCAACTTGAAAGTAATTACTGAGTGTTATACATTTTACACTTGCACAAATCTATACATTATACAGTTACTATTAGTAGCTTTTGGCGAATTTTTTTTTTGTTTGGGGAGGGCGAATTTTCGCCGATTTTTTGTTCTTCAGCTCCACTGAAGATAAGAGCTTCTGTTTGGTTTTCACCTCAAATCTGGTAAACCAATTGCGGTTTCTTTCGGTTGAAGACCTTGGTTTTGATTTTCACTTTAATTTGGTTAAGCCTCCCCTCCTTTAACACAAAATCCTGCCTTGGCCAAAGAAAAGCGTTTTAAAACACGCTTTGAAAAAGTCACAATAGTTTTTGCTTCGTGGTATCTTTGATGTACAAGTACAGATACAGTAATTATAGCTTGTGCTCATTAACAATATAGAATATTGTAAAAAAATCACTCAATAGGCCTTTGCAGCAGAATGTGATCGCAGAGGTGCTGATGTGGTAGCATCAGAACTTGAAGCAGCAACACCTGTGGCTGGATAAGATTTTGGTGAACCTAAAGGATACGAGCTGGGACCAATATTAGGATCTAAGCTGGAGACTTTTGCAGGATAAGAACTAAAAGGAGCTGGTTCCTTCCGAAACGGAGCAGTAAATGGCTGAGCCCCGAAATTTGTCTGTGAATGTTGAGTAGCTGTTGCAGGATAGCGCTGTTGGATTGAAGGAACTCCTACAAATATATTCACGTAAGTGACTATTTCAGCAATAAATTTTGAAAAGAATAAAACGAAAATGAGGAAAGTTTATCCGCACTTTTTTCATTAACTTTTATTTAAGGTCTAAGATTAGAGTTTGGGTTAGGGTTAGGTTTGGGGTTAGTTTCAGAGTAAGGATTTGAATTTGGGCTAGAGTTGGGTCAGAATTGATAAAACAAGCAGCTAGAAATTTTCGGTGATTATTCTTTTCTAATTTAATGACCCGACCAAAATGTAGAAAGTGCTAGCTAATAGAGCGCAGAGGTGGCTTTTGCATCATATCTTACCGAAAATCGTGTAAAATTAGTTTTCACCATTTTCCTGTTTGACGTTTGGCAAAAAAGAATGGTACGAATTAGGGCCGTATTAAGGAATGAAAGAGGCCTGGGCACAAACACAAATTTATTTAGATGGCCTCTAAAACAATTTTGCTAAATGCAGAAACACGTTTTGGCCTACTTCAGTGTGAACTGTGGATTTTGGAAGAAAATGTGTTTTTTTCTGATAAATGCTTACGGTACGTGTGACGATTCTAAAACTAATCCAAACGTATCTACATCACCTTCATCGGGCCATATAAGGGGGAGCCCTCGGAGCCCATGAAAACGAGTTCGTAGGTGATATTAGTAATTTTACTGTAAATTACAAATTTTGCTATAAAAACATGACGAAAGGATGCTTAGGTAGACTCCTTTGCGGAGGCCTAGAGAAAAGTAACGCTTCCCTTGAAACAGCCTTAATGTTAGCCTGATTGCTAGTAGTGGTAGTTTTACTAAACGATTTGCTGTTTTTTGGGAAGCAGAGAGCAAACTTATTGTAATTTCAAAATTCTGAAGGAAAGATTTAAAGGAATAGGGTATCAGTTGTATAAGATAAATCTAAAATAGCTGCAACTATTAAAATCACAATAAAAAGCTACAGAGGTGGAGTCCTCGAGAACGTCCTTGGCCTCGAGGACGTCCTCGAGGACACATTTTCAAGTCCTTGGCCTTGGCCTTTGCCTCAAAGCCTCAAGACCTAGAAAACTGCCCTGTCTTCGGCTCGAGGACAGCACTATTTTTGAATGGTGAAAATTTTGTAGATCGGCTAAAAAATGTTTTTCTAGATCGTATTTCTTTTGGAGATTGACCGAAAAAAAATTTTAAGACCTTTTTTCTTAGGAAAACACTCACATTTGTGTCCATGGTCTTGGCCTTGGCCTCGAGCATTGCTGTCCTTGGCCTTGGATTTTTTTTGTGTCCTTGGCCTCGAGCCTTGTGTCCTCGACTCCACCTTGGAAAGGCTAAAAGCACAACAGTCTGTTTCATCCTAAGGACTCACCAGGTGCAACTGCAATCTTTTGAATAAGGTTAATAACAGACAACTGCACTTTTAACCTTTTACTGTGATTTTTGTAGTTGTACTTTGCTCTGACTTAACTTCTGTCTATCATCAAAAACTGTTTCAGAAGATTGATTATATCAACAATTAAAAAAAGCTGCTTAAGATTACTAATTAGGAGGTATCAACAAGCTTTGCAACTTTGCTCCTAATATTAGAAAAGCCTTTGTTATGCAATAAAGAAGTGAATTCTTGCGTTTTTTTGGCAGAAAAATTGGAGTTAAATAAAAATATAGTTACAATATTAAACTCGTAAACAAAAAATGCATGGATGAATATTTCACTAATTGTCCCTCTACTGTACACAAAAAATTGGTTGCAAAATAAATGTCATCCACCCAGGGGCGTGTTTAGGGGGGAGGGCATTGTGTCATATCCTCTCCCCACTTGGGTTGCCAGTATTGTATGAATACCTCAGAATAGTACGTAAAATTGAGCCATGGCCCCCCTTTGGAACTTGGGCAGAAAATCTGCGGCAGAAAAACGGACTGAATCTGAGTGAAAACCTTTTTTTGGTTGTCACCTAAATTTGGGCAGAAAAACGGACTGAATCTGAGTGAAGACCTTTTTTTTTTTTTTTTTTGGTCTTCATCTTTCTCATTTGGTTTTTATCTCCCTTTCCAAATTCCTGGCTACGCGCCTGACCCCCCCCCCCCCTGTAAAAAATCCTGCGTACGCTACTGCATCCGTCCACGTGCCTGCTGAGTAGTATATCACTTGAGTATTCGCTTGCTGATACTGTTGCTTTGATCTTGAACACCAAGTAAGATATCGTATACAAAGGTGTATCAAAGCCATAACGATAACGACAGTGGCTACGAAGACTCCAAGAAGTGATAGTTTTAACCTAAATAAAATCGTTAATAATAAGAATTGTCTGTTTCCAGGGTTTGTGCTGAGGCTTCCTAGTCGACTGCATTCCCCTGAAAGTAAAGTGGCTGTATGTACAGGGACTTTAATCGCTTGATCTGGATTCAACTCACAATCTGGTTACTTCGTTGCGACTTTGGATAAGACGCTTCACCAGCGGCGTATTTAGGGAGCATTGTGCCATGCCCCCCTTTGGGGTGCCAGTAATGCATAAATACCTAACAATAGCGCGCAAAATTGAGTCATGCCCCCCCCCTCTTTGAAATTTGGGCAGAGAATCTGGACAGAAAAACGGGCTGAATCTGGATGAAGACCTTTTTTTTTTGGTTTTCATCTAAATCTGGGCAGAAAAACGGGCTGAGTATGAGTGAAGACCTTTTTTTTTTGGTTTTTAGCATTCTCAAATTTTTTGCCCCTCCTCCCCCCCTTTCGAAAATCCTGGGTACGCCACTGCGCTTCACCATGATTATCTCTTACCACTTGGTGGCTTCAAACAAGCTGCAAAGTCAAAGAACATTGGACA
This sequence comes from Trididemnum nubilum, assembly GCA_963965965.1. Classification (NCBI taxonomy): domain Eukaryota; kingdom Metazoa; phylum Chordata; class Ascidiacea; order Aplousobranchia; family Didemnidae; genus Trididemnum; species Trididemnum nubilum. The sequence continues at coordinate 19,334,466 of OZ014487.1, forward strand.
ACCAAAAACTTCTGAGCAGATGTGGATTAGTCCAAGCACTTGGTTTTTATCGTAATCAAAAGTATGCTAATCAGCAATAGCTAGCGTCTGACGCTGTCCTGTGATATCATGACAAATATGCAACTTCATAATAACTACAAGAATTTCGTAGATCTAATACGCTCAAAAATAATTCCAAAAATTCAAATCAAGAAGTTTTGCTGTTGATTGTAATTTGTTGAAAGCTTGGTGTGAGAGGTTTTGTTTTGCTGGAAGGAGTTTAGTCGTGGCAGTTTTGTCGCAATTAACCATAATTACCATCAGGGGCGCCGAGAGCCGAACGTGGGCCCGGGGCCATTGTGGACGGAATTGTGATTTTGTAAAGTCCAAAATCGACGGAGAAAATACTGTTGATTGGTCCGAAAAATGATGTTATCTCCAAAAAAACAAAAAAAGGTCTTCTCCGAAACATCAACAGTTTTTCCGGCCAAAATCAAGTGATCTCCAAAGAAAAAAAAGGTATTCTCCGAAATATCAACGGTTTTTCCGGCCAAAATCAAGTGATCTCAAAAAAAAAAGTTCATCGCTTTATCCGGACGAAATCCAACTGTTCGATGGGCCTTTCACTTCTCCATGTCATTTGGATGGGCCCCCTCTCGAGTTCATGGGCCCCGGGGTCATTGTCCCCTCCTACCCCCTCTCGGAGGCCCTGATTACCATCGTAGGACTATTAGAAAAGCTGGCCAGAGTGTATATAGCCTTGGTATCCATGATCATAAAGCTGATTGAGCCTCTGCAGGACATTGTTGGATCTTGGGCAGGGCCTCAGAGAGAAAATTTTTCAGGGGGTACGAAGGTCGATACCGGGCCCCCAAATCTTATTGGGCCCCCCGAGCCTTATCGGGGCCCATGCCGTTAAATCATTTATTGGATGCCCTAAAAGCCGTGTAGCAAAAACAGCGACCAATTACCAGTACTTAATAGGCTGACTGATATTTTTGCTGTAGGCAAGTTTGATTATGGTGTTATGGTGCGATACCAAAACTTAACGCGGAAACCTAAATTCTTTCAGGCCCCTTGAGCCCGGACCCCCGTAGGCCCGGGCCCGGGTACGATGTACCCCCTGAAACCCCTCTAGCAGGCCCTGATCTTGGGCATGACTACAGAGTTGTAAGTTGGACAGGGCTTAAAAGTTTGTCGACTCTAAGACTGAAAAGTCCCTTCCAGTTTCCCTAAAATTGCGGCGTTTTTTTTCCCAAATTCAGGTGAAGACCAAAAAAAAGGCCCTCACTAAAAAACTGGGGCGTTTTTTCTGCCCAAATTCAGTTGAATACCAAAAAGTAAAAAAAGGTCTTCGCTGAAAATAGGGGCGTTTTTTTCTGACAAATTCAGGTAAAGACCAAAAAAAAGTCTTAACTAAAAATTGGGGCATTTTCTCTGCCCAAATTCAGGTGGAGACCAGAAGAAAAAAGGTCTTTGCAGAATGTAGTGGTGATTTTGTCCCCAAATTATTTGGGGGGGCAAAGCCAAATTCAGATCCGGATCCGCATCTTCTAATGAAAATGGATGCGGATCCGATCCGGATCGGCCAAAAAAGCAGTAAGACCCGGGTCCGATTCGGATCCGTTGCCAGCTCTGCAATAGATCTAACAGATAATTTAATCAATTGTGAACAATAAACCTGACAAATGACACAACTGTGCACGATAGCAATTAACACAGTAGAAAGTTAGTAGCAACTTGCAGTAGGCTATACTAAACTGTACGTTTTTTAGCTAGCTCATGAAAGCTGGTCAATTAGATGAAACCTAACTCATATCCTCCTAGCGTCAGGTTAAACTGATGGCACGCAAAAGCGTACTGGAGCTACAAGAAGCATTTGAGGGATTAAAGTTTAGTGGTTTGTCAACCAACAGAGCCCTTTCTAAAAATAAAACGTAAAAAAAATTTTGTCAATACAAAACACATTACAATTTTTATCTTCTGAAAAAAATATCTTTTATTATAAACAAAATTACTCTCCATTAATTGGCGCTAAAAAGTTCATTGAAATCAATAATAACAAATTGCGTGTGTTAAATGATTTCCAAATAACGTACCGGTAAAATAAGTGAGCAATTTTGTGGAATGCATTTGGTTAGCCAGCGAGCTGTGACACCCGATTTAGTTCCATTAGTATTAGTTTAAACTGATGCTACGAAGATATAGGGTGAGCTACAAAATTTCAAATTAAGAACTCAAGGATCCTACGTCTGTAGGCCTCAGCATTACTCTGTTGCAAGACATTTAAGTTTCTAACTATATTTGTAGTCAGTAGAGATGGGGATGCTGGTATTTTATCAATTTTTTTCTGATTCCCTAAATCAAAACCAAACTTTCCTTTCGGTGTCGAAATCCTACAGCCGAATTTTGTACTACTTCTAAGAGGAGGAGCAGACTCGGCGACCGTGTCGCTTGATTAAACGACGTTCTTATTTTGGTCTTTTGCTTCTCTTCGTCGTGCTAAATCATGTCTTTAAATCTTTACTGAATTAGCAATTTGTGTATTTATTTTTGCTCGACAATAAAAGAATACTACTACTACTACTACTGGGATGTGGTGGGAATAAACATCTTCTACAAAATTATCTTGTTTTGTAAATGCGCACGAATTAGTTACAATTTGTAATTTTTTTTGTTTTTAGGTTTACCAGCTTGTCATAAAAAGGCTTAAAATTTTACCATTAGCCACCGCCCTCATAGCCAGTCTGCTCATTTACGCAGCCAGTTTAGTCATGTTTTTGCACTGCTAATTTCTATGCCATAATTCAAAAGCATTAATTTATGCTAAAATAGGCCTAAGATTAAATAATTTTTGCACAAAAATTGCAAAAGCTTCGCTCCCAGACCCCCTTGCCTCGGGATGTTGCGGGCGCTGCCCCCATACCCCCAATAGCATCCTGTGGCTAAATCTGCCCTTATTTAATTGATAATTTGTTTGTTGTTAGTTTTTAGTGTTTATACGATGCACTTAGTAATATACTCTGGCTTTGATGAAGTGTTTGTTTGACCGTATGTCTACAGTGTTGGGAGTAATGACTGTACGTACAGTATTGAAAGTGCCCTTTAAAAAAGCTGCCCCCCTTTGCCCTTCTGACGTTCCGGCACCCCTGACGATAGGTGAAATCCGCGAAGTAGTCAGCTTTATTTTTTACTGTTATTTTACAATGCAATACTGTACTGCAGAATGAAACAAAAAATAAAACCTCTTTTCAGGCTCAAAATGTGTTTAAGAAAAAGAAATATTAACGTTTTCTTGCAAATAACTATAATAGTTTAAAGAACGGTGTTGTAAAACGATATTTTTTTATTGTAATGAACTTCTAGAAAACAGTAATGCCCCTAAGCCATTTAGAATTCACTACAAAAAAGCACTGTAAAAAATTTCGCAAAAACAGCGAAGCCGCGATGATAGATGAAGCGCAATGTAGCGAGGGATCACTGTAGTATCTCAGAGACTCAGAGCAGTTGATATGCTGTAGGTAGGGTACCGGCTGGGGCGCAACCACGAATTTGCTATAACAGGTCTTGAGTCTCAAACTAAATTTTATCTGAGTTGAAAAATTTATCCAGCTTGCGGCGTGTTGAGCATTCTGATGCATCTCAAACCAGGCGCGCAACCAGAATTTTGCTAAGGGGGTCTTGAACCAAATGTTAAAATTTTCTGTTCAAAGAATGTCAATTATTGAGCGGCGCGTTAAACAAACTGGTGCTACTGAATCGTAAGATATTCGGGGTTCTGAGGGCTAAACCCTTTTTGGTGAGTTTTCGGGAAAAAATGGCCATTTTAATGCCATTCAGATCACATTTTGTACAGCCAATTAAAAGAAATAAGATAAGATTCAGAAGCAAGTTGACGATTTAAATGGCCCACCCCCTTCAGCCCCTCCTTAGTTAAAGGTCAGGTCCAAAACACGCTTCAACGCTTGTACAGTATTTTTGCGTTACATTTACCAAGTGACTTGGCTAAGAGGGTGGGTTGATGAAGCCCCTTTACCACCCCTGGTCGCGCCACTCTCTCAAACATATCACAAACGGTGCTCTGGGAGAGGAGCTACCATTCGCCGGAGACGAAAGAGGTTCAATTTAAACATCATTTGGATAACATTTAGCACGTTTTTGGAGCCATTTGAAGTAACTAGATCCCTACAATTTGGAAGCCAGTGGAAAAATGAAATTAATCACCCCTTCAACCCCCCTTGACGTATTGGTCATTAGGTCAAGTCCAAAACACGTTTAAGCGCTTTTTTGAATTAAAATTTTTAAGTGACTTGACTAAGGCCAAAGGGGGATAAAACCAATTTAATGCCCCTACAGTAATTACGCTACTGTTCAAAAATAATGCGGATAGAATCAATGCAGCCTTCTGTACGAAAACCCTAGCGAAAATCTGACTATAGTACAAAAATAAATACAGTATTTGGGAACTGGATCTTCTCCCTTTGCCCATTAGGTTGCCCCTACAAATTCCGTGGACTAAAGCCAATTACTTCAAGTAAAAACAGAACTGATCAAAATTAAACTATGGAATTCTCTTTTTGGAGAAACTTTTGACTCGGCAAAGTTGGGTGGACAAAAGCAATTGGCGCCACCCCTTCCCTAAAATTTTTGGCGCGTCCCCCTGTCTCCCCCCTTTCCGGGGCTTTGTGCCCCTAGTTACAGAAACACGGTTATGCCACAAAATATACTAAATTACTTACCTAGCCATAACTTTCTACGGTATTTTTGCGTAGATGTTTTGATTCGGTACTTGCATTCGTCTACGTTTAGATTAATCAGCCTGGATTGATTATACGTCACGTATTCATAAAAATACAAAAACAGCATTAAAAAATAGGCAACGTATTACAGGTCTAATCGTTGCATGTTTAACGAGGATTATAACTTTCATTTCAGAATTAACAAAAATTTAAGAAAAAATTCAGACAAATGGCCTGGCAAATTGCCATGGTTTTAAAGTAATTCCAAAATAGGGTTTCTAAACTTGAAAATTTAGTTTACTTTTAATCTATTAAGTTCAACGCGGTGTAAAATAAAGAAATTGACCATACTAGAATCAAAGTTTATTCACGTTGTAGCAAACAACACGTAAATTGTAATTGTAATTGTAATTACATTTTTTTCACCAAGCTGCCTTGGCCAGGAGATAGCGATGGGACCTTTCGGTCTTTGAATCAAACTGCCACCTGCCCACTTGTCTACCTCACACGTCGGAGGCTCCACACTGTACCCTTTAGTTGCTGAACGTCAAGCAGGGAAGCTGTAAATATCAATTTTTATAGTCTTTGGTTTGACGCGACTGGGAATCGAACCCAAGTCTACCATTTTAGTAGCAGACGCTCTATCCACTCGACCACTGATCGGTTTACCAACACAGCGGCTACCTGCAACAGGTTGTTCTCATGCGCGAGCACTATCCTAAATGTTACCAGCGCGGAAGCCTAAGGAGGAGCCACCAGAACGGTGACTACTTAAAACAAAGCCTTCGGATTACCGGTCCACTGCTCTACCACTTGAGCTAGAGAAAACGTTTTCCTCGCATGCTGGATTTTGGCTATCCAAACCCAGCAACTTGCTTGTTCTATGACGTTAATAATAATTTAATTTATTGCGATGTTTTCACATTAGCACGCTAGAAATGCTTGACATTACAGATGCTTCCGCACTGGAAGCCTTTAGGCCAGATAGCACGAAAACGACTAAACATTAAACCTCTGGCTCCGCAAACGTTAAAACATCACAATTAAATTATCATTAGCGAGCACTATATTGCCTCGAACTCGCTTTCATGTGTTATTGATTAAAACCTAAAATTTACTGCCTTTGGTTTCGACAACAAACATTAGAATTTGGTTAGGGCTCGGATTAGAGCTTAAGCCAAGTTTATTTTATTCTTGGGTTACATAACATAACGTACGCTAGCTAGTTTTTTCTCAAAATCACCAAATTTGTTCTCGAACTAGCTGGATCCGAATTCTGAAGGGAGTCACGATTTCAACGATAATTTTTTACGCAAAAGGAAATGAAACGAATATTTATCCCAAAGTTGTAAACGTGCAGACTGTTCAGGCCCGAACCCGAAAATTTAAGCCCGAATCCGAAAACTAATTTGAAGTCCTAATCATGCCCGAAAAAAGAAAATGAAAGTTAAGTTAGGTCCGAAAAATTTAGCAATGTTTTTAAGTTATTTTGATTACATTTTTGTGCACCTAAAACAAAAAGCACGTCTCAGGCCCGAAATAAGCCAAAAATTTTTGCTAACTTTAGGATCGAACCCGGCCCGAGCCCAAACCCGACCCGAAAAGCTCGGCCCGAATTACAACTCGGATTCATTCCCAAATTTTTCGATTATATTTTTTAAGAGTTTAGATTAGAGTTTGGGTTAGGGTTAGGTTTGGTGTTACATTTTTAAAGTAAAAATATGAGTTTGAATTTGATTTGGGTCAGAATTAACATCAAAAGCAGACAAATACTTTACGATGAAATATTTTTTTCCATTCTAAAAACCACTGTACTGAGCTGAAGCTAACACTAAACCTAATTCATTTGCATGAGCATATATTATAGTTTTTTCTTGCAATATTTTGTCTGGCATTTGTACAGTTGCTGCTGTGAATGAGCTCCCTGATAAGATCTTCAACGATATTGGCTCAGGCAAAAGAGCTTACGGCTATATTGGACACGCAACAATAATTTGCTTTTTAATATTTTGCTATTGGTTTCTTTTCAGTAGTATGATAGTGATGACGTCATTATCAAAAAAAATTGTAGAACTTATGTTGACTCCAACCCATGTGACCTTAACGTTACCTTACAGAATTCAAGTTTTACCACAATCTTTTATTTCCACGTTTTAACTGCTATATTGCGTTTGATTACTTATCCAAAGCAAATGGTGATCATTTTATTTTACAACACTGCACAATATACATAAAATAAAAACTTATCTGGCAACCCTACTTGCCCCAAATGTGGGTTCTCGTTTGTGGTGCAACTTCAGCCACAATTTGCATGCTAAAAAACATTTTAGGTAAATGTGCCTCATGACTGCACACTGTTTGAAAAAACTTGAACGAAATCTACCAAAGGGATCAAACGGTGTGAGTAACAAAGTACTAAACTTGTAAAATGCTGCCTCTAGCGGCCGAAATGCAAAAAGTAGTGTGATTGGCTTATTAGGTACCATAGTGTGAAATTGAAGTCAAATTCCATTTTACGGTTAGGATTTGTTTATAGCAAGTATTTCATAAAACTTTGTCATTGTAGGGCAAAACATTGCTGTTCTAAATATTACTTTATAGTAAGGATTTGTTTATAGCAAGTATTTCATAAAACTTTGTCACTATATGCCAAAACATTACTGCTCTATCTAAGCAAAACTTTACTGTAAAATGAGGTTTTGAAAAATAAACTCAAGATTTTTTCAAATTTAAGTTAGACGTAGGCATACATGCTAAACAGTAGCAATTAGTGTTGATGGTAAACTTGATGAATGCTTTCAAATTGCCTTGCAAGAAAGCAAGTTTAACAACTTCTTTAAAAAGACGACGTTTGGTTTGAGACACGTTATAAACTTTAGGGTATATTTTAAAGGGGGGTGCAACTTATAACATAAAGTCGTAGCTCATTTTTTTTTTCGGAGATATTGAAAAACCTTTTTTTGAGTTTGGTTTAAAAAAAAATGTGACAAAGTTATGATGAAGCTTCCTCTCTTTGGCTTAAACCACTAGTTGCGCCATTGCAAAGACGGCTAAAGCATTTTCAGGAAAGTGATGGGCCCAACCAGTCACCTTTGGCTACAGCCTTGCGTAGACTATATTTGAGAGTGATTCTTCAGTCACCAGAAGATAAAAAAGTTATCATGATTACGTTTTTGGTATGTCATTTTTAACATCATTCAAAGAAATACTCATCGATCAACTCAATTTACTCAAAGAGTTGAAGTTGTGGTTCTATTCAAGGAATTTTTGTAACAAATCTCTCTAAGTTGCTGAGCGGTGGTTTGAAACTTTATGGCAACAATTATTACTTTTAAACGCTTTTTGAGCTAAAATTTAACTTTGCAGCATGGCCAGCAGCATTGCCGAACGGAACTGAGCGCTGATTATTGCGTAAGCAATACTGCGACCCGAGTTCGATTACGGCTGCTTCGACACATACGCGGGTGGCTGGAAACTTGAAGAGCGCGAGCTCACTTCGCATTCACCCTCATCTCTCCGTTCTTATTAAGATCGTTGAGTTGCAAATCCTCAATTGATTTGATTTGCTGTATGCCACTATAAATACTAAAGCTCGTGTTTTTAAGTCCTGCTTTTGTCGAAGTTTAACCTTCTCTTTTTTTGCTCTTGGTTGCGCGCTACAGGTATATTTTGACTGAATTTTCAAGGAAAACGAGAGAGGCACAACCGCAAGTTTAGAGGGAAGTTGCTCGACCTCCCTTGATATGAATCTACTTCTAATCTGCGTACTTTAAATTTTACAAATCGTAGCGCCAAGAAAGAAAAGTTTAGGCTTTTGATTGGATTACCAATCATGATAGTGTTATTGCGAGGAAGAAAAACAATGTACGTTAAATGTATCTGAAGCACCTTTTTATACAAATTTGAAAAATGACGGTTTTACTTTTACAGCAAATTTTTGTGAAAACGATTGCAATAAAATAATCAAAAATACTTCAACATTAAGAAGTTTACTACTAAAAATTGGAATTTGAGACTGATCTAGACCTATGCAAGTTAAAAGCAGGCCAATGTCAATCCAAACACAAAAAATCATGGATAGGGCTTTTAAATGACAAAATTTTACTGAACTGCTTGCTTTAATTGTTTCCTCACCAATGAAAATTTAAGAATTGACATCAATTTTACAGCAATAAGCTGACAATAGGACTTTTTTCATTTCTGACGCTAGAGGCAGCATTTCACAAGTTGAGCACTTTATTGCTCATACCTTTTGATCATATTGCTCGATTCCGTTTAAAATTTTTTGCAAACAGTGTGTAATCATAAGACTCATCTACCTGAAATGTTTTAAGCAGGCAAATTGTCGCTGTCGTGTACCACAAACAAGAAAATTCAAATTTGGGGCAAGTGTGGATAGAAAAATGGGTTGGCGAAGACCATTTTTAAAAATTTTTCCAAAAATTGCTTTAAAATCTTTCATACATTACAAAAAACTCATCCAATGCCATAGCAGACAATTTAAATTTAAAAAAAAAACGAAAAACTTTAGTGATTGCCCTACTGTATAGTACAAAATAGCCCTCTGGCATTTGTTAGCGGTAATCTAACTAATTTTAAACATGTTAACCAACACATGAATTTTGCTGTCGGAACTGGTAAGTACACGAAAACCAGCAAGTTGGTTGAGCGGTAACGCAGTCGTTTCTGGAGCAGGTGGTCTGAGGTTCAAATCTCTGGCTGGTCAAATCAGACCCGGTGTTGCTAACGGCTCGCCACCGCAGCGATATTTCTTCAAAAGGAAATGTGTTATTCGCAGGCTCAACGACGCGGAAATGGGCCCCGCTAATCAATTCCACGCTTCGGCGTAATACAGCGAGTATAATGAAAGATTTGATTTGAAAAGTACCAATAGCAACTACAAAGGTCCTTGAAATGAATGAAATATGTATTCACCGAAATGAAATTTTATTTTCTGTCAGTTATATTTGCGTTGTATTAGTTTATTTAGTTCAACTATTTATTTATTCAGCTATTTCAACATTTTATGTCATTGGCAAAACAAAGCGCAAACACCATGAAAAGCAAAAAAATATTTATAGCAAAGACAAAACAACAACACGCAATATCCTACAATTTTGCCGTTTCTACTTTCCACATGCTAGTAGATTACACGTTGTTACGGAAGATCATCTCATCTTCTATAGAGAAGCAAAAATGATTAATTTGCGGAACTGTAGAATTCGAAACGAGCAGTGTGATATTGGGTATGTAGAATGTCTATCTGTTTAATCATTATGTTATTTGTTGATTCAGCGCTCAATGCAGTGTTGCTTAATTTGCGCGGTTCGAATGCGAGCAACGCCGCACACATTGCCAACCTTGAACCTCGAATAGGATGGGACATATAAAACAATAAAGTACTGCAAAATGTAACAATCGTAGTAGGAGCAGCGGAAGAGAAATTTCAATTTGTCAAAATCAGGACTGGTGCAAAGTTTACCACAAGGCGCATTAGACAGAGCTACCATTTCGTGCTTATTTCTAAGATTTGTGCTTATCTGAAGAGCAATGTCTTACGATGTACTTACCTCTAAAAAACGCGATTATTGCGCTTAATGTGCTACAAAATTGTTTTTCATAAGTTTTGTCACTTTTACTGTGGAGTAGAGATCTGTTTTCAAATATTGTACGTATACATTATCCTAGTTCAGTGAGTCCGCTGAAGCAAAATGTTAGTGGTGAAAAATATTTGTGATTTGGTTAAACTCAATAAATAAATCTTGGTTGGATGCAAAATCTTTATTTTTTGTTTATCAGAATTTTGAATTTTTAAAAAATTTCTTAATCGCTCGGAATAGGTGCAAGCGATACCAATCTCCAGTTTGATTTTTGCAATAGAGCTTTTTAAGAAATGGTAACGTATACTGCGTCATCGTACAGCAGCGTGCTTGTTTTTTGGTCAGATTCGGCGTCACGAGGGGCATAGCGGGGCCGTGCCCCCCCTAATGACTTCTTGTGCCCCCCCAAACAAAAATTGTGCCCCCCCAAGAGAGGACAGTGCCCCGAAGAAATTAACAGGTTTGGGGCTACTGGGGTGCAAATCGAGGCCGAAATTTTCGTATTTTCGTAATTTACATGACATTGTTGGGATGAAGACCATTTTTTTTTTGAAGATCACCTGATTTGGGCCGGAAAAAGCGTTTGAAATTCTGATTTCGGCCGGAAAATCACTTAGAATTTCAGTGAAGACCTTTTTTTTTTGTTTTCGTTTTTGGAGATCACTTGTTTTGATCCAGAAAAAGCGTTTGAACTTCTGATTTCGGCCGCAAAATTATTAAGAATTTCAGTGAAGACCTTTTTTTTCTTTTTTATTTGTTTTTAGGAGATCACCTGTTTTGGGCCGGAAAAACAGTTTGAATTTCTGATTTCGGCCGGATCTTTTCTTCACCTTGTTCCATTGATCCAGACTGGGATAAATTTCTCGTGCCCCCGTGCCCCTCTCGAATTCACATAAATAAACTTCTCGTGCCCCCCCATAATTTATTTCTGCCCCCCCAGTCACGCTATCCTGGCGCCGGGCCTGTTTTTGGTGTAGGCCAGGAATTCCCAAACTAGGGTATATGTACCCTTAGTAATACATTTTGACTTTTTAAGGAGTTCATTAGAACTACTGCAGGTCAGAAGCACAACGAAGTGTGAAACCGTCAAATGCAAGACAAAAGGTTTTGCTTGTTAAGCGAGTTTTGGGTTTGTAGAACTTTTTTTTTGTTACAGGAATAGATCTAGCGATTCTGAACCGGACAGCATTTTCATTTTAAACTAACTAAATAAATCAATTGCAAAGATTCAGCAAATTTAAAGGGAATCTAATGTGTTGCCTATAAGCTATAGAAAATATGTTGTGAGTTAGAGCAAGTTGAGCTTTGTAGCTAAAAATATGAGAAAACTTTGGGGGTACACGAGCGAATATATAAATTGGCCAAAGGGTGCCCATGAACAGAAAGCTCGAGAAAACCTGGTGTAGACAAATGGTAATCCAGAGTATAAAGAGCATAAGTATAATATGCATGAATAGTACATACAAAGGTGCTTTCTTTTGAATAAGTTTCTACTTCGCATCACGGACCCATTAGGGAGAAACAGACTGCAGTGGGTTTTTTTAATTTTTAATTATTTTAATTTTTAAATGAACTTCCTGCATCGTAAAAGTGCTATCTTTAGTTGTTTTTTCTGACAAAGTTGCTTTAAAATCAAAAAGGCAATTTACAATATTGCTCACTAAGTACAAGAGTGTTTTCAAAACAACAGTTTGACTAGTGACACTAGTGTCACAACCGCTGACTGTACATGTACAAAAATCGTAAAGACAATTCGATGCAACAATGTTGCTAAGGCGACTTGAGAGTAATTATTGATTGTTGTGCATTTTACTCTTGCACAAATATACAGTTACTATTAGTAGAACTTATAATAAATGATTGCAAATAAATGCAAAACATTGAAAAATTCCAAAACGAAAAGCATCGCATGATACTCTCGTCTGTCTGGGAAAAGCATACTACCAAAACTAATATTACAGTTGCAGTTTAAGGTTTTAACAACAAAATATGAATGCAATGTTGCAACCATACTAAGTTTGTAATCTGCTGTCTTGCGATTTTTTCAAATCGGTAATTAGTGTAAAAATTTGATAGTGAGTGCTTTTGTCGCATTTTTAACGTTAGTGGGTTTATTGTAAGTTCAGCAAACTTTTTCAAGGGCATCGAAACAAAAAAGTTTGCGTAGTTACCACAAGTGTATAACTTATGTGGACAGTGTTTTTGATTGCTATTAGCTTTGTTAGCGCCAGGAGCGTAAACTGGGGGGGGTGCCATGGTCCCTCTTTGATATCCAAAAACACAGTGCTGCCGTCGAGGGTAGGCTCGGCCTACCCACTAATTTTGACCGGTTAAGCCTTCGGTTCTTAATCACGCGATTTTAGCCATTTCTCATGGAGTTGCCTGGTTCCGAACCAAAAATTTGCCGAAAGCTGCACCAACTCCCAGAGAAGACTTTTGTTTTTGGTCTTTACGTAATTAAACCAGTTCAAATTCCGTTGAAAACCTTTTTTTTCTAGCTACCCACCTCTTTGCTTAGGTTGGAAACAGTGCGAAATCCATATTTATTTTTTGCATCTCACCAGAAAAAAAATCTGCTATGCACCATTGCACCCCCCTTCTTTAGGAAGCAGACCGGCAAACAACGCCTGCAGCGCTGAAGACTTAAGCTTCTACTTGGTTTTCACTTCGAATCCGGTAAAAAATGCGGTTTCTTTGAAATGAAAACCTTGTGTTGGGTCTTCACATCAATTTAGGAAAGCCGCCCCCTTCAGCACAATATCCAAAGGTTAGCGCATTAAAAACTGTTCCGAAAAAGTCACAATAGTTTTTGCATTCTAATACTTTTGAAGTTTAAGTATACAAATGCAGTAATTACAGCTTGTACCCACCAATAATATACAATATTCTAAAAAAATCCCTTAATAGGCTTTTGCAGCGGAATATGATGGCGGAGGTGCTAAAGTGGTAGCACCAGAACTTGAAGTAGCAACATCTGGGGCTGGATAAGATTTCAGTGGATCTGAAGGATACGAGCTGGGACCAGTATTGGGATATAAGCTAGAACCTTCTGCAGGATAAGAAGTAAAAGGAGCTGGTTCCTGCGGAAATGCAGCAGTAAATGGCTGAGCCCCGAAATTTGTTTGAGAATATTGCGTAGGTGCTGTTGCAGGATAGGGTTGTTGGATTGAAGGAACTCCTACAAATATTTTAATTAATTGACTACTTCACCGATAAGTTAAAGCGAATAAAACTAATATGAGGAATATTTATCCGTTTTTTCATTTACCTTTCGAAGAGTTAAGATTAGGATTTGAGTTAGGGTTTTCGGTTAGAATTAGGTTTGGGGTTAGTTTTAGAGTAAGGATTTTAGTTCGGAAAAGAACAACTGAATCAGAATTGATACAAAAGTAAGTAGAAATTTCCGGTGGAATAGTCTCTTCCTATATTTAATTACCAGACCAAGTTGCTAATAAGCGCAATGAGGGCTTTGATTTTGAATCATTTCATTGATACCGAAGATCAGATGAAATTAACTTTCTTCGTTTTCCGATTTTTAAACAAGGAAATATCGTACGAAGCAGGACCGTTCTAGATGTGGGAGAAAACTCAGCACCCGCCAGTTGGTCGAGCGGTAACGCGTTCGTCGCTGGAGCGGGAGGTCTGAGGTTCAAATCTCGGGACGGTCAAATCGGACACTGAGTTGCCAACGGCTCGCCATCGCTGCGACATTTCTTCGAAAGGAGCTGCGTCGCCCGCAGGCGCAATGACGCGGAGATGGGCCCTGTAACCTCGTTACACGCTTCAGCGTAATACTGCGATTATAGTAAAAAATTTTATTTGATTTGGAGAGAACTGGTCACAAATACAAATTTATTTGGAGGGCCTTCAAAACGATGTTGGTAAATGCAGAAACACGTTTTAGCCTATTTCAGTGTGAACTGTGAATTTTTCCAGAAAAAGTGGTTTTCTGATAAATGCGCACGATATGTGTGATCATTCTAAAACTAACCAACCGAGACGTATCTATATCAGCTCCACCGGGCCATATAAGGGGAAAGTCTTCGGTTCCCGAGAAAAGGACCTTGTTGTGATTTTTGTAATTTTGCTGTTTACGTGATGAAACGACGCTTTGGGGTACTCCTTTGCAGAGGCCTAGAGCAAAGTAATGCTCTTCTTAAAACGGCCTTAATGTAAGACTGATTGTTAGTAGTGGTCAGTAGCGTAGCCAGGGAGCGGGGGGGATCGAGCCCTCCTCCATTGGCCTAAAAAGTATGCAAAATCGCACTTTGTAGTGCTTTTCAGGCCGATTTTTACTCAAAAAATGAAAACAGCCACCCCAAAGAGATTTGGGAGCCGAAGTTGTCAAGGAGTTGCCGCGATTCGGCCGGAAGAACCATTTGAATTTGTGATTTCGGCCAAAAAATCCGTTTCAATTTCGGTGAAGACCTTCTTTTTTTTGAGATCACCTGTTTTTGGGCGGAAAAACCGCCTCAATCTGATTCAAGAGAAATGAAAATTTGGGTCAAGGTCGCTTACAGTTGTCTCAACCTTCTAAAAAAGCCCCCCTCTTAATGAAATCCTGGCTACGCGCCTGGTAGTGGTAGTTTTACTAAATGATTCGCTGTTTTTTGGGAAGCAGCGAGCAAAAGCATTGTGATTTCAAATTCTAAAGGGAAGAGTCAAAAGTTACAGGGTTTCAGTGGTATTTGTAATTCGTATTTGTAATTTGTATTTGTAATTCGAAGGTATTTGTAATTGTATTTGTAATTCGAAGGTATCGACAAGTCTTTGCAAACTCTTAATATTAGAAAAGCCTTTGTTATGCTCTAAATAGTAAAATTCATGCGTTTTCTTGAAAGAAAACATGGAGGTAAATAAAAATATAGTTGCAATTCTACTAGTAAACAAAAAATGTATGGATGAATATTTCAATGCTGGCCTCTACTGCTCACAAAAATTGTTTGTAAAATAAATGTCATCCACCCACATACCTGCTGAATAGTCTACCACTTGAGTAGTCGCTTGCTGATGATGTTGCTTTGATCTTGTACCACAAAAAAGGTATCTTACACAAAGATATATCAATGCGACAACAACAAAGACACCGAATACAGCGAGTCCAAGAAGTGATATTCTTATCCTAAATAAAATCTCCAACTATGAGAATTGCTCGTTTCCAGGGTTTGCGCAAAGGCTTCCAAGTCGACTGCGTGCCCCAGAAGTAAAGTGGTTATTTGTACGACGACTCTGATCCCATGATCTGGATTCAACTCACAATCTGGTCACTTCGTTGCGTCTTTGGATAAGACACTTGACGATAATTATCTCTTACTACTCAAGCTGCAAATTCAAAGAAAATTGGATCACCAAAAACTTTTAAGCAGATGAGGATTAGTCCAAGCACTTGGTTTTTATCGTGATGAAAAGTATGCGGATCATCAACAGCTATAGTGTCTGACGCTGTTCTGTGACATGATGATGAATACACAACTTCATAACAACAACGACTTCGCAGATCTAATACACTTTAAAATAATTCCAAAAATTCAAATCAAAAGGTTTTGCAGTTGAGTATAATTTGTTGAAAGCTTTTTGTGAGAGGTTTTGTTTTGCTGGGAGGGTCGAGTGGATAGAGCGTCTGCTACTGAAACGGTAGACTCGGGTTCGATTCCCGGTCGAGTCAAACTAAAAACTATAAAAATTGGTATTCACAGCTTCCTGCTTGACGTTCACCAAGTACAAAAGGGACAGTGTAAAGTCTCTGCCGTGTGTGAGGTAGAGAGGCGGCAGCTTGACTCGAAGACCGAAAGGTCCCCTCGCTGTCTTCTGGCCAAAGCAAATTGGTGAACAAAATGTTATCAAAATTGCAATTTAGCCGAGGCAGTTTTTTTGCAAGTAATCATTATTACCGTCGTGGGGCTATTATAAAAGCTGGTTAGATTCGACATAGCCTTGGGTACCCATGATCATAAAACTGATTGAGCGTCTATAGGACATTGCTGGATCCTGGGCATGGCTACAGAGTTGTAAGTCGTACCGAGTTAAGGAGTTTGTTGACCCGAAGACTGAAAAGTCCTTTCTTGAATCCTAATTGCAAAGTGTGTATATTTTATCACCTGTGCATAAACTTCTGTAATTGTCGAAGTTGCGCACTTTCGTGGCAAAATAAAACGTATGTATTTATTTTTCGGATCGGTTTCAGGCCTAGTTTGGGTTTAAGACTTAATTTTGGGCTTGATACTTGCCTTATGATTCAGTAGCTGTAAAAAACGTAATCAAAATAACTTTGCAGCACTGACTGATTTCTTCACTTAAGTAAATAGGTATCTATACGATTATTAAGTAGCCTACGAAGTATTTCATTTGGCAGCACAATTAATCAATAAATAGTTTTATCTAATCATAGCAGACTACGGTAGTTTGTATTTAAGGAAAGAAGCAATATCGAAAACTTTTTTACTTCTATTAGACCTCTAACTTAACCCTATTTTACACGAAGGGCAAACATGCTTTATTTCTCGTTTTTTCGTAATAAATTTCTTCAAAATTAAGCTTTCTACTTTGAATCAACTTGACTTTGAGTCAAATTCATTCACAATTAACCCCTGAAAATGTTGAAGTTGCTAAGGCAAGGGAAAGTTTTCCACTTTTGAGGTTTGTTAAAACCACTTTTCGCTATCTGATCATTTTTGACCCGTATTTAATTTAAATGACGTCACAAGCCGTTTTTGTGACGTAACCACTTTGACTTAGACATTTTGTGATTCACTATAAAGAAACCTATGGGCAAAATTTGAACCACCGATGACGTAATTCAAAAACTGGCGTCATTTTTTCGAAAATACGACTTTGACATCACTCTGATAACGTGATTAACTTAAGTCCAATTTTTCTGAAAGTTTTAGTGTACACCAATCGGCATGCCAAATTTGCTGTTCCCATGACTTTTGGTTTGCAAGTTAGATTGGAGGGGCATTTTTGTCCCCCTCCCAGTGTTAAATGCGTTGCTCAAATACCCCGAGTAAAATAAGGTTAACTTTTGGGCCAGGACTTGGTTTCATATCTTGTTTCGGTTCGGGCTTGAACTAGTCGGCCCGTTTACAACTCGGTATGGCTAGGTTGGACCCAATTAGTTTCTCCACTTTAATTTGAAATATTTTGTATTTGCATGTTTGTTCACCAAGTTACTTTGACCAAGAGACAGTGAAAGGATACCAGCATAGGTGGGCACAAATTCGTTAATCTGTTAGTAACGAAGCTTACTTTTTCATTAACTCGTTAATTTCTTAAAAAGTTTTTCTATGTTAACGGACTAAATTAACTTCCGTTAAGTTTCCTTAACTTCCGTTAAGGTTATCATCGTTAATTTCTTGCACCATTCATTCATCATACCGGTACAAACCAGTTTGCACTGGTAACACTTGTTGCGTATATTAGCAAGAGTTTTATAGAAGAAACAGCGGAGAAAGAAGCTCTTTTTGGAAGCAAATAATAAGCTGCAAACTCATAGGTGAATGAAGGAATAAAAAATGAATGAATGAATGAGGTCTATTAATTGTCGCTGTTCGCAATTTCCAAAGATTTACCGATCGCAGCTTCGTTAGAGCATTTGAACGTATTTTTATCTTGAAATTCCATTAGACGTAAAATGTAACTTCCAAAACAAAGACAAAAAAACTAGCAATAAATTTTTCCTTGCAATCAGCTCAAAAGTGTCATTATGTGTTTTAGAAGTGAGTGAATAAAAAGAAATACAGTACATTTTGAGCGTAATTTATACTGTATTTTATAGTGTATAATTATTGGACTTTATTAACTTCCGTTAATTAAAGCTGATAATAACGAATTAACTTTAACGAAAATATGAAGTTTCGTAACAGACCCTTGGTTGGCGGAAGCTAACTTTTTGCATTAGCTTGCCTACCTGTGGATACCTGTAATACCACAAAATGTAGTTAATTACTTACCTAGCCATAACTGTTTATGGTATTTTTGCTTAAATATTTTGATTCGGCACTTGCAGTCGTCGGCGCTTAAATTAATGAGCCTGGATCGATATAAATCATGTAAACATAGAAATACAAAAATATACTTGAGAAATACGTAAAATAGGCCTTATGGTTTTATGCACCAACCAGGATTATAACTTTCCTTCGAGAAATAACAAACCTTTAAGCAAAAATTTAGACAAATGGCCAGGCAAATTGCTACCATCCTAAAGTAATTCAAAATGGCGTTTCTGAACATGCAAATTTGGTTCAATTTTAATCTATTGAGTTTAACGTGGTGTAAAATAAATTGGTCAACCTAGGATCAAAGTTAAGCCACGTTGGTGCATACAACCAGGATCTCTTGGAGCATACCGAGCGGGGGCGCAGGGGGGACAATGACCCAGGGGCCCATGGGCTTGAAGGGGCCCATGAGAGGGCCCATCGAACTGACACTGCCAAATCAGTTTGTGAAACATCGAAGACCTTTTTTTTTGAGATCACATGAAAATCCGGAGAAAATTGTGCCATTTTCCACGGCTGTTTTGGACTGCACAAAACCAGAGATGCGTAATTTTTTAGCTGACCCCGGGCCCATCTCTGGCTCTCGACGCCCCTGCAAACAACTCCTACTTTACCAACACAGTGGCTACCTGCTACAAGTATTCTCATAAGCGAGCACTATATTGCCTCTTACTTGCTTTCATATTTTACTGATTGAAATCTAAAATTTATTGCCTTTGGGTTCCAGAACAAAAATCAAAATCTGATTAGGGTTCGGATTAGAACAAGGCCAAGTTTATTTTATTCTTGTATAACGTAACACAACGTACTTGAGCTTTTTTCTCAGCATCTCACTATTACTACAGACGCCCTGTCAGCACTGATCAATCAATCAAAGAGCGGAAAACCTTATTAAAGAGCATGCTCATGCTCAACAACAACTTTGATCTCGAACTAGCTGAGTCCAAATTCGGAAAGGGAGTGATTATTTCAACGATAATTGTTAAGTCAAAAGAAATGAAACGACCATTTATCCTTCATTTTTTATCTACCTTTTAGATTAGAGTTTGGGTTAGGGTTAGGTTTGGTGTTGTTAGGTATAAAGCAAGGGTATGAGTTTGAATTTGGTTTGGGTCAGAATTAATACAAAAGTAGACGAAACCTTTCCGTTGAAATAGTCTTTTTTTCTGTTCTAAAAACAACTACGCTGTGTTGGAGCTAACACTAAGCCTATTTCATTTGCCTGAGAACATACTGAAGTTTTTTTACTTGCAATATTTTTTATGGTATTTTTACGGTTGCTGCTGTGAATGAACTACCTGATAAGCCTTGCGAAGCTATTCGCTCAGACAAAAAAGCTCACGGCTTTTCTCGGACACGCAACAGTGATTTGCTTTTTAATGTTTTCGTTTTCGTTCCTTTTCGGTAATAAGATAGCGATGACGTCATTATCAATGAAAAGAATGCAGAACGTATTTTGACCCTAACCCACGTTACCATTACGTAACCTTGCAGAATTCAAATTTCACCACAATCTTTTCTTTCCACGTTACTACTGCCATAATTGCATTTGGTTACTAATCCTATGCAAATGTTATTCAGTTTAACTTATACTGATGTACAACAGTGGCGTCGTTAGGGGGTGGGGGGGGACGGCCGTCCCGGGTGTCACCATTTTGGGTGACACCATTTGGTTACTTTATTTGGCCCATATCATTTATTTGGACCAAAAACGCTCTTACTTTCCGGCGAAGACCTTTTTTTTGGTCTTCACTTTTGGTCCGAAAACCCATTTAATTTTCGGCGAAGACCTTTTTTCTTTTTTTGGTCTTCACCTACTTTTAGTCATAATATTTATTAAGGGTGTCACATCATAATGAGTGATACCACGAAATCTCACCCCGGGTGCCACCATCCCTAGCAATGCCTCTGCTGTACAATATACATGAAATAAATACTGATCTGGCGTTAAGCTCTGTAATTTGGCGAAAAAAGGCTTCCTAATTATCCAGGTATTGCTTTTCCAGCTGTATAGGGATCAAATATATCATAATGATTGTTTTTATTGTTTTTCTATCTGCTCTTCGTGTAGCCCGAAACGCTGTACTTCAACACTTGCAGCAATTTTATTATTTAAATTGTATGAAGCTAACTTGGAAAATGTAAAACGAAGTTCTGGCCAAGCAACTTGGTGGACAAGAAGATGTAACTACTGCACAAATCGTTAATATTGAGCAATAAAAAATTTGACAAATAACACCGGTGGACATTTTTTAAAAACTTTCTGTTGTTTTTCGAAAAGTAATTGTGTTTGGATAATTCGCTCCTGCTGATTCCAAATCTGCGCTCGAAATTGCTCCATCACGTCAGAGTTTTTTTGCTATTACAGTAGGCGCCGCTTGATATGGCCACCTTGGGACCAAACCATTTTGGTCACAATATCCGAATAGTCATAAAAACCGAAGTCGCCATAACCGCGCCTGAATCGACGCCGTAATCCCCGAGAAGTCCACATACCGTCAAATTCATCGTTTAACAGAAGTAACGGAGTGACATTGGCAGTAAAACAAAGTACAGTACTATAGCTGTACAAGTGACGGTGAAACAAAGTACAGTATGTAACAAAATGTACAAGCGGTGGTACAGCATAACAAAGTAAATATCAGTTCAAGTAACGTATCAAAGTAAAATATCGGTACAGAGCATAGCGCACTCGTGGCACGCATGCGTGCAGAAACACGCATGTTGAAAAGGCGAAGTTTTAAGTGTGTGGCGGGAAAAAATACGGTACTGTAATAAGAAAGATGGAGAAAATTTTGGTCATATTAAACGGAGAATTTAAATGGATAAATTCCGAACGTTTCAAATTTGTCATAATAAGCGGCTGGTCATATTATCCGTGGTCATAATAAGCGGCGCCTACTGTATAAAATCTTGCTACCAATACATATGGGTTACATGTAAATATTGAACATCACTTAACCTTTATTGACACAAAATTACGATCAAGCAGATAGTTTCGCTTTTTTTGGCAGGTATAGCATGAATTGCCTTTTTCTCGTTTTTCTTCCTCGTTTGTCACGTTGAAGGCAATCACGTTTCAATGACCACCAATAGTCTGCCAGCATTCAAGAGTCCCATCGTCCCTGGTACCTTCTTTCCATTGCTTTCGTATCTTGGTGAAATCTTTCACCTTGTTCTTCACTCATAGCACCCAATTTGAGGGGAAAAAATCAAAGTAGAATTCAAAAAATGTACTTTTATACTCATTCGGCACCGAAGTTTTTGAAAATTGTTTAACATGTTTCCAATAATGCTTCTGTAGTTAGGATCTTTTTCGTTACCAAGAAATTCACATACCTTTTTCTCTGAAGGACAGTCGTGCACTTTTGTCTACATGTGTCATCGTTGACTGAACCTTTCATCAATTATGAAATGCCTAATTTGTGAACTAACAAAAATGCTCTCTTTAACTTTTTCACTGCTTAGTTTTGGAAATTTGTTGGCAGCAGGAGCGTAGCCAGAAATTCGCAATGGGGGGCTGTTTTGAGGGAACCCCCAGTTCCGGAGGCCAATGGGGGTCTGGGGGCGAAGCCGCCGGAGGGTGCTGAATTTTGCATTTTTTGTATGAAAAAAATTTTGCATTTTTTTTACAAAAATCTTAATTTTAGAGCTATTTTGATAAAAAAAAATAATGCTTTTAAACGTGGCATAGAAATTGGCAGTGCAAACATGGTTTAAGTGGTTGCGTAAATAGGCTATTTGGGAGGTGGCTAACGGTAAAATTTTAGTTCTCTTGTTTAGATGCTGGTAAATTATAAAATCGTATAGTTCAAAAAACTGTCACGGAGAAATGTATTTCGTCTACAGTTTATAGAGAAAAATAACTGGGGGCGGGGGAGGGGGCGAATGAAACGAGATTTGAAAGGCATGATTGGTAATTCACTAATACTGAATAGCACCCCCTCTCCCTATTCCTAAGCTTATTGTATATTCGTTGATGACACCTATGTTTGGCATTTTTACACTAGCGATCAAATTTGATTGCTTATTTTTGGCCATTTTTTTTAAGTTTTCATTTATTCGTGAGTTTTATTTTTGAAAAATTATCCCCCGTGAATAAATGTTTAAAAAGGTGTTTCAAATCACTATTTAGTCCACTCCAGTGCATAAAACAGTCTCAAAAGTGCCAAAAACGTGATATTTTTCTTATTCTGCATTATGGTTGACATGCCAATGATGGGCTATAGCCCCCCTAGCTATACGCTACTGGTTGGCAATATTGGCAATCTATATGAAGCAGGCACCTTGTTTATCTAAAGCTTTAACGTACTGTTTCATGAGATCTAGTTAAATATGGAGAGGTGGAAGTATTGCCTTAGAGCAGTGGTTCTCAAACTTTTTTATGTTGTGGCACACTAAAAACCTTTGACAAAAATCGCGGCACACTAACTGAAAAAAAAATAGTTTAAAAACTTTAGTCTGCTAACTTTAATGTCAAACAAACTCGCATTTCATCGTAAATTCCAAAAAGGCTTTCTTGTTTTTTGCTTCTGATTTCTATCACAGCAGAAAATCCATATTCGCAAAGCCATAAAGATGCCAATGGCAGTATTATTTTTGGTGACTTTGACACCGTTCGTAAGATAAGATTTGTAAACAGACAGCCAAAACTCATCCAATTAAGCTTTTTTGGGTAAACAATGCTTGAAAAAATAGGTCATTTTGTAACTATATGAGCTGCTCGTATTCTTCGGTAGAAAGTCAACATTATCAGAAATCTCGAAGACCTGCTAGCTAGCCTACCAATAACAACACTGCAATCTTACCATAAAATTTTTGAAACGAAATGAAAAATCTTACCTATCAGTAGCGCAGCCAGGGAGGGACTATAGCCCCCCCTTCCATTGGCTTGCCGACCAAAATGCAGAATAAGGAAATTATCACGTTTTTAGCACTTCTGAGACTGTCTTTTGCACTGTAATAGACTCGAAAATGTTTTAAAGCATATTTTGAAACGTTTATTTAGGGGGGGGGGGAGTAATTTGTTAAAAATAAGACTTAGTATTCAGAAAAAACTTTGAAAAACAGCTAAAACTTAGTAATAAATTTTGATCGCTCATTGAAAAATGCTTAACATAAAGTTTTATTAAAAATATATATATGCTCAGAAATAGGTGAGGGGGGAGGGGGACTATACAGTTTTAGCTAATTACCAATCACTTCTCTCCAGCTTCCTTCCATTAGCTCCCCTAATTATATCTTTCTCTAAAATATATACGAAATGGATTACTTCTTAAGAGTTTTGCTGAACTACAGGTACAGGATTTTGTGATTTACCAGCTTGTAAACAAGAGAATTGAAATTTTAGCAATAGCTACCTCCCACACACCACATTTATGCAACTAGTATAATCATGTGTTTGCACTTCTAATTTCTATGCCACGTTTTAATAGCATTAATTCTTATCAAAATAGGCTTAAAATTAATCTATTTTTGCCAAAAAAATATAAAACCTTCGAGCGCGGGGGGTCCGCTCCCAGCCCCCCGAAACAGCCCCTCCATTGCAGATTTTTGGCTACGCGCTTGCTAACTGTTGCATTACAACGCTTAAACGTGTAATAGTTAAGGGTAATAATGATGTTGTCTTGAAACTACAAACTGAGCTACCAGTGTAGCTGTAGTGTGATTTTAACAAGAATTTTGAATCATGATGAAAAGTAATAATTATAGACTACGTACAACGTTTACACAGACAATAATAAAGAGTAAGAACATCATTAGTCTATCACATGGTGTTGAGTCTAATTAAAATTCTAGCATATTTACCAAAAACTGCAAAAAGCTACGCGCCACACCTGGAAATGTCTCGCGACACACTAGGGTGCCGCGGTACACAGTTTGAGAACCACTGCCTTAGAGGGATCTAAAGTCCTAAAACACGTTAGGAAATTTTTTTTTTACCCAGATGTTCGCGATATTCTCACAGGACAGTCACGTTTTATCCAATAATTAACTTTGTCTCTGCTATTACATATTACATAAAAAACAGGAAAACTTGGTTATTCAGACTGTTGGCCTTGAAGTATATTAAGAACCTCAATGTCAACACAAACTTTCCATCCATGCTCATCATATTTTAGCATGCTCAACATAACTTCAATATTTTCATAACTTTCCTTCATTCGGGTTAGTGTAAGGCCCTTTACTCTTCTTGTTATAAGTCAGCGATCTGCCAAAAAACATCAACATTAGCACGAAATTGTTTGCTGATGACACTGTGATATATACAGGAGATAAATGTATGATTAAACTCGAAACAGCCATCAACAGAGAGTTAAATTGCTAAAATAGTTTATAGCAAACAAGTTGTACCTAAATATAGTAAAAACTTTATTTATGGTAGTTTCTTAAACAGCAAAATTCAGATTTTAATAGACTTTATCTGGACAATGAGGAGCTAAAAAAGACCACGATATACAAGTACTTAGGAGTGCGGATAGATGAAGGCTTAAATTGAAAAGCTCAAATAGGCAAATTAAGCTCGACTTTATCAAAAACACTTGGTGTGCTATTTAGAATCAGAAATTATGTAAGTATGCATTGTTTGAAAATCTTGTATTATACAGTAGCTTAATACAATCCACACTTACCTATGGTATATAAACATGGGGAGAACCTCAGTCAATTACCCACAATACAAAACAAAATTTTTGCGATTATTATTTTTAGCAAACTTAACCAAGCTTTACAAAAAGTGCAGATATTACATCTAGATAAACTTTATAAGCTTGAAGTGGCTAAATTATTGTTTCGCTTTCCCAATAATGCTCTGCCGAGTCAATTTGCCTCTTTGTATGATAATGTCAACAAAATTCATTCTTATAACGCTACGTCATCAAAAGACCAAAAGTTGTTCCTACCAAGAAGGGAATCATCCTTAGCATTAACCAGAGGTGGAGTCGAGGACACAACATTCGAGGCCAAGACCAACGACTCAAAAAACTCCGAGGCCAAGGACCGACTTTTCGAGGGCAGACCCTTTCGAGGCCAAGGACAGGAATGGTCAAGGCCAAGGATCGAGGACACAATTTTTTTAAATTATGGTAGGCAAATTTCCGAAATTTTTTCACGCGAAAGTGCCTAAGATATTGCATTTCGTTAAGTTTTTGATGATAATTTGAAAACAGTAGTTTTCAAAATAAGAACAAATGCCATTTTGGAATTTTACACGTTAGCAGCTTATGTTAATTACGTACGTAGCGGTATTGTGGTAATACAGTAATAATAATAATAAAATATAATAATAAAAAATAATAATGAAACAGGACCATAATCCGATTCCGAGAATGGGTATACAGCTCAGCTTTAAACGTATATGTGGTCAATTTTAATGCCTTAATTTCAACAATTAGGGCCCCGGTGCAGACATGCACTAATATTTGATCCCCACTTTTTCAGTATATAGTTAATAATAGCAAATCATATTGCTTGGTTTAAATTTCTTTCCGCAAGATTTTTTGAAAATCATTGTCTAAAAATATTGCAAAATACTGTGAATTCAAGTTTTAAAAATCAATTAAGGTACTGCACCAAGTATACAGCGGTGGATTTAGGGGGGGGGGGGATGGGGGGGATGCATCCCCCACCAGCCTAAACATAACGTGCATATGAATAATACTTAACTTATTTTAAAAAAGCAATTAGTGAATAGTCGTTAGCCCGTGTGGCTGTGATATAATTTCAAAAGCCAAGGGGAGGGGGAAGGTTGCAAGAAAATAGTATTTGTGCAGCGAAGTTTTTACAAAACAGAAATTAGTCTTTTGCTGGTCCGATTGACTTGAAGACGCCAAATCAGCAAAACTCACAACTTGCACTTTTCAGCGATAAAGGCATTGAAGCACAACCCGAAGCGGAATTATGGGGGTGGATTGGGGGATACATCCCCCACCAGTGTAAACATAACGTGCATATGAATATTAAACTTATTTGAAAAAAGCAATCAGTGAATTTTCGATAGACCGTGTGACTTTGATATAATTTCTAAAGCCCTGTGAGAAGAGGGACAGAAAAATGTAATTTTTACAGAGAAGTTTTTACAAAACAGAAATTAGTCTTTTACGGGTCCGATTGATTTGAAAGCGCCGAATTAGCAAAATTTACAACTTGCACTTTTCAGCGATAAAGCCTACACAATGCAAATCATTTCTTGTGACATATTAAGCTTATAAAAAGTGAGCATTAAGCGAGGTCAAGAACATTAATCCTAAGCAGCAATGTAGCCCAAGGGGCGGGGGGGGGGGGCTATAGCCCCTCCATTGGCCTGACAACCAAAATGCAAAATAAAAAACATCACGTTTTTAGCACTTCTGAGACTGTTTTTTGCACTGAAATAGACCAAAAAGTGATTTAAAGAATTTTTTGAAACTTATGCTTAAGGAGCTAGAGTTAATTTGTCAAAAATAAAACTCACAAATCAAAAAAAAAGCTTTCAAAAATGACCAAAAAAAAGTAATGAAATTTGATCGCTAATAAAATTTGATAGCGTAAAAAACTTGAACACGGGTCTTATCAACAAATATATAGGCCTAAACTCAGAAATAGGGTGGAGAGGCTATTCAGTATTGGTTAATTACCAATCACTTGTCTCAATTCTCTTTCCATTAGCCCCTCTCCAATTATTTTTCTCTATAAAATATAGTTGAAACAAATTACTCCGTGTGAGTTTTATTAAACTAAAAGATTTTATGCTTGTGATTTACCAGCATCCAAATAAGAGAACTAAAATTTTACCATTAACCACCTCCCACACAGGCCATTTATGCAACCAGTTGAATCATGTTTGCACTGCCAATTTCTATGCCGCATTTTAAAATCATTATTTTATCAAACTAGCTCTAAAATTAAATTATTTTTGCAAAAAAATGCAAAATTTTTGAGGGCTGGGGGCTCAGCCCCCAGACCCCTAAAACAGCCGCTCCATTGCGAATTTCTGGCTACGCGCCTAGTTACAACGCATCCGAATTTTTGAGGTTTTGTGCTTAAAATTTTTTTCATCCCCACTCCACCAAAATTTTCTGGATCCAGCACTGCAAGTACATTTGTTAACTCATAAGTTTTTGGCATTAAAAAATACGGAGTAATGGGGCAAGTGCAAAGGCTCCATGCCGCCGTCAAATAATTTCAGTGATTTTTTTTTGAAAAAATAGCAATTTTTGTGACTTTAAAGAGGACTACATTTAGACTTTAAAAGCAATTTGAAAAGAAAATATCGTAAAAGCTAACTTAGAAAAATCTTAGTTTTCCTCGCAATTTCTCAACTCTAATTTTAAGCCAATCTTTTCTTTACATAACAGTGTATGCAGGTGCGTATCCTGAAATCTGCAGCGTGAGGGGGCTGTTACGGGGATCTGGGGGAGGGGGGAGTCCCCAGCCACCGGGAGCCATTGCGGGTTTGAGGATGGGGCTCTACCGCTCGAAAATTTTGTATTTTTTTTTGGCAAAAACAACTTAATTTTAGGTCTATTTTGATCAGGGATGATTTTGATATACATTAATGCTATTATAAAACGCGGCATAGAAATTAGCAGTGCAAGCACATGATTATACTAATTTCATAATTGGGCTATGTGGGAGGTAACTATTGCTAAAATTTTTGTTCTCTTGTTTACAAGCTGGTAAATCTTAAAATCCTAAACCGGCAGTTCAATAAAACTTTCATGGAGTAATGTACTTCGTCTATATATTCTAGAGAAAGATATAATTAGGGCGGCTAACGGAAGGAAGTTTGAGAGAAGTGATTAATGATTACCTAATACTAAATAGCCCCCCCCCCCCTTATTTCTAAGCTTAGAAATATTATTTTTGATGAAACGTATGTTAAGCATTTTTCAATGAGCGATCAAATATGATTACCAATTTTTGGCCATTTTTTAAAGTTATTTTTCTGATGTATGAGTTTCATTTTTGACAAATTAGCTCCCCCAAATAAACGTTTCAAAATATGCTTTAAATCATTTTTTGAGTCTATTCCAGAGCAAAAGACAGTTTCAGAAGTGCTAAAAACGTGGTATTATTCTTATTCTGCGTGTTGGTCTGCAGTTCAACCTGGGGGGGGGGGGGGGGATTATAGCCTTCTGCCCCCCTGGCTACGCTGTTTAATGTAGCCTATGTGATGTTTTTCACACATGAGGGCGAAAGTTTCGGCCGCCAAAAGACACATTGTTAAAGTTAACCTGAGGTATTTAAATACGAAAAAAAACTAATGATACCGGCAAGGTCGTATGAAAAAGGAAGACATTAGAGACATTTGCCCCGGGCCCTCCTTCAAACGGTCCACAATTGTAGAAACGAAAAAATAATAAACCATAAGTTTTGCTTTAAAATGCCCAAATTTTTTTGCGGAAGCTTCGCTTCTTTATCTTAATGACTTGGTGAAAAAAATTTATTGAGTATTCCAAACATACGAACAAACTTCACACATAATTTCTTAATGATTTTTCATTCACTTTTTTGTGATCCAATAGTTTGTTATTTGGGATTCTTAGCGGCGATTTCCAACACAGAAATTCTTCAATGTATGTGGTTTTTCCCCTTAGACCGCTTGCCGGTGATTAGAGTGTTTCATGCTTATCTCAAAACAAATTCTTCGCGCTAGCGTATCTTCAGAAGAAGTCGTTGTTCTTAAAATACGGTAGTGTGCAGTATAATATCAATATGCTTTTCCTGGTAATACTGTATTACTTTACATTATTACACACATACTTTCTTCTTAATTCACATGTAGAATAGACTCGGCCATGTTTATACATTAGCAGCTCAAAACTGTTTGTGTTTGGACCCCCAGATTTGTTGTTATGTTTCTGGACGGTTTAGTGCTTTACAGCTTTGCAGTACTTTCGTCCGCACCGAAATTATGAGCAGAAACAAGAACAAAAATTTTCTACGGTGCTTTTTGCCCCCTCATTCTTCGATTAGAGCTTTCACACAATGCCATTTAAAATAAGTTTAGTATGATGTGGCTTAGTTGGTTGTCATATTGTATTATCTTTCAAATAAAGAAAGGAAACAAGAAATTGACAGACATGCAGTTATGTTGTCTTTTGTTCGGTTATTTTCCTTTTTAACCAATCAAAAAATAATATTGTCCTCAAGTCGAGGACAGGACGTTTTCGAGGACGTGTAGGCTTCGAGGACAAGGACTTCGAAATGTGTCTTTGAGGATGTCCTCGAGGGCTCCACTTCCGCCACTAAGCGTATAGCATTAAATTTGTTGGAGTTAACTTTGGAATGAAAATTCTTCGAAAATATCAAATTTAAAAACTATCAAAGCTTTTACAAAAAAAATAACAAACTACTTTTCTGCTGCAAAGGATAGTTAAGTGGAGAACTGTAGTCTTCCTTATTATTTTGCATTTGATTCGGATATTACTCTTACAGGTAAACTCGTTGTTTTATGTGCATCACTATAATTTTTTGCAACCCAAGCAGTTCTAAACTAAAAATCAATGTTATCTCGAGCCACGTACACTACTGATGATGAAATTTGATGTAGAGAGTGCAAATCTAATGATCTGTGTTGGAATTGGGATAAAGAACGAGCAATAATTGCCTATAATTTAGGCTGCTATTTACTTGCTTTAATACTTCTGAAGCTGATGTATATAGATGTGTCCAACCTTCTTGATATTATTTGCGTGTGTGTGAGTGTTTTTTTCCTCGTGTGCTGTATGTTGGGAGCTGTGAACTAAACGACCGACATGGTTTTTAGCGTGCTTCCAACTGCGCAACTGGCGTTTGAGAATAAATTGGCGTTAAATTATATTATGTGCTAGAAGTATGGAAGCAAACAAGTTTCCATTATGCAACAAAACTGCTTTCAAACTAGCTTTTGATAAGTCAATAAATAGTCGCCAATCCAGAGGATTATATGACGAGTAGGGTATTACTTAAAAAAAAAAATTAAAAGCAAAAGTGCCAGTGGATGAACTGTTTATTATATAGCAAGAATGCAACAATGATTTTTTTTTAATTTGAAAAAGGTTTCCCCACAAACGTGATTTTCGGCCCCCACCTACCCCCACTTTTGTGCTTTTTTGTTTGCAGTGCTTTACTGGCTCAAACAACATGCTTAATACCCTTTTTGAAGGATGACCCTTACTCTTACACAGACTTAAAAAAAATTTTGGTCGAAATCGACCAATGGGGTCAAGAGATATAAGCAATTAATTACTCTAGTTGCACAATATTCCCTCTAGTGGCAGAAATTCAAAATGCTCTATTGTTGGTTGATTTGTGTGAAATTAGTGTCTAATCCTACATTTTCGGTAACGACGAATTGAATGCAATGGTTAGTTTTACAGAATTTTGCCACTAGGGGGCAGCAAACATGATTTGATTGACATTGGTGATTACCAGAGGTGGAGTCCTCGAGGACGTCCTTGGCCTCGAGGCCTCAAGTCCTCGAAAATTAGCCTGTCCTTGGCTCAAAGACAGCACTATTTTTTGAATTGTTAAAATTATAAGGAGCGTCTGAAAAATTTTTTGGAAAACGTTTTTTTGTGGAGGTCACCTGAAAAATTTTTGTGAAGACCTTTTTTTTGAGATCGCCTGAAAAATTTTTGTCTTTTTTTTGGAGATCGCCTGAAAGATTTTTGTGATGTTTTTTTTGGAGAGCACTTGCGCTTGTGTCCTTGGTCATCGGCCTCGAGCATTCCTGTCCTTGGCGTCGAGAGTGTCTGTCCTCGGAGAGGCTCTCCTTGGCCTCGGATTTTTTTTGTGTGCTTGGCCTTGGCCTCGATCCTTGTGTCCAGGGTGTCGAACCGAACCTGAACCCGAACCGTAAACCCGAATGAACCGTTTCATTTTGGTGAACCCGAACCGAACCTGAACCAGCAAAATTTTGCTTTAGTGAATCTGAACCAACCTGAACCCTCAAAATTGTGCTCAAGTGAACCCAAACCGAACCTGAACCCCTAACAAAAGTAAGAATATATTTTTCCATATCCGGATGCCGCTGGCGCTGATACACGCACAATAAGAGCAGTGGTGATCATCAACAGAATCAGCAATTTCTCCTTTTTTTTTTCTGGACGAAACGAGTTATAACGACAGCTAAATTTTAAGTCAATGAACCCGAACCGAACCTGCCCAGTAATATTTTACTTGAGTGAACCTGAACCAAACCTGAACCTCAAAAATGGTGCTCAAGTGAACCCGAACCAAACCTGAACCGCTAAAATATTTTGAACAGGAGCTAAACCTGAACCCGAACCGTTATTTGAAACGGTTTGACACCTTGCTTGTGTCCTCGACTCTACTTCTGGTGATTACAGTATATACTATAAAGATGTCAAAATTTTTTGGTATTGAAACTAAACATTTTAGTAGTTTCATAACAACTTAGAGTGCTTCTTGCTTAAAAATTTAATGTAATAATCTTTTTTTATCAATCTTCAGGTTGCAAATTTGCCGAAGAATAACATAAGATTGGCACAGAGCTGGACAGCGCTGTTTCGAGCTTTTAGCTCTCATCGTGGTCAACTCCCCTGGAGTCGACCACAAGGGACGTCAAACTTGTCGGTTATGATTTCCGTGGTCACACATGGGGAACCCTTGTAGTAGGGATAGCCTATGGCTATCCTTACTGCAAGGGTTCAGCGATTTTTTCACTTGTTTATTATAAGTACCACAAGTGAAAAATCGTTTATTCCCTAGAAACCCTCTGCCGCTGTGCAAGCCCTTAAGGTTTGTCCAGTTCGGCCTAGAGTCTTGTCCAGCTGGGGAATAACTTGGTTAGAGAAGCTGAGGGCTGCCGATGAGAGCTAAAAGCTCGAAACAGTGCTGTCCAGCTCTGTGCATCTTATGACTCGAGCTGCTTTGTAGCTGCAGGGTTGGTGGTTGATCTGGCCACCTAACTGCCAATGGAAGTCGTTATGATTTCCCAAGAGTCGAAGGACGTCAAACTTGTTGATAAGATTGGCAGTTGAATTACTGTTAGCTTTATGTCAAGTTATGCCTAACAGGGCATTTTGTTGTAAGTTTTAAAGATCCCTCTTGCTCCATACCCTTTCTGATGACTCCTTTCCATATTGCAGACTGTGTGGGAGGCTGCTACTCCATCACTGATTTCTGAGAGAATGCTGGATGCTTTTTTTTGCAAGAAACCCCTAGGATGGGTTATTAACTCGACTGCTTTTTTAGTCATTTTTCTTCTATATCTATTAGGTGGCTCGTTTTCTATGTTTGTTATATTTACAGAACTTGACCAATCACTGCTGTCATATTCGGGAGCTTTCACTATCATTGTTGTTGAAGGTTCACAGCTTTCATTAAAAGATTTCTTCACTAGTTTTCTTTTTGAAGGGTGAATGGTAATCAAGGGAGACTTTTTATCTGTGATATATCCAATACTACCATCACATTTAACTTGGTTTTGATATAGCTTCTTGTCCTTCTCGCACTGCCACTCTCCATCTGATTTGTAATATCAAATATCTTAGACATCTCTGCTTCAAATTTGCTGGTAGGTCTGTGCTGATATTTCTCATATTGCTTGAGTAGACAAGTTAAACGATACTCATTCCACCTTTTTCTGTTAAGAGGTAAAAGTTCAGTTTTGCCCAAAGACCAGTACGCTCTTTGCATACAATGGGAAGTCTATCTTTCTTTGACTTGGTGCTCTCCAGCAAAAAGTAGTAACGGGCGAGTATATGTATTTTTGAGGGCATACGCACAAAATTAGTTAAGCAGTCAACTATTGGCAGATGTCTCCTAGTGGGTTCTTGCAAGGAGAAACTTTTGGCAGGTAGATTATCAGTCTATGCATAAACACTTTTTTGAACAATTCTAGCTGATTTATGATACGCCATAACTCTACACAAATAAGAAAATTATTTGAACATATAAAGGTGACTCAACAATCTGGTGAGATAAAGAAAAAAATCAGTTTATAGTTGTTAAATATAGCAATTATTCTTCTAAATTTTTCTGTGATTGAAGGCTAAATCTGCAGTACACAGTAAGATATATCAGGTCAAGCCATTAATAGCTGATCTGGGATCGCAGGTATGTGATTAAATGGTTAACAAGTATAACGTGTTGCATAGGAAGCACTGATCTGAATTTTTTTTCACAAAATAACAATCAAAACTCACCCACTATGTGCCTGTGAACTAGGCAGGGCTCAGTGTTTGCTGGTCAGCAATCTAACCAAAACTTCACAACTAGGAAACAGCTTACCTAAGAGCGATTACGAAAGCAAAGGCAAAAGGTTTTTTTCTAGACTTGCGCTGAAATGCACAGCTAGATATAATAACGACCCAGAACCAGCAATCCTTTGACTGCCAACCGTATGCTATTACTTGCATGAAACAGAAACCTGAAGACTGAGCTAAAAAGATTAATACATTTTAGTTTTAAGTTGTCATAAAACTACTAAAACGTTAATTTGCAAAAAACTTATGCACCTTTAAAGCATAAAATCACTAATATTGATGAAATCATGTTTGCTGCCCCCTAGTGGCAAAATTCTGTAAAACTAACCATTGCATTCAATTCGTCGTTACCGAAAATGTAGGATTAGACACTAATTTCACACAAATCAACCAACAATAGAGCATTTTGAATTTCTGCCACTAGAGGGAATATTGTGCAACTAGAGTAATTAATTGCTTATATCTCTTGACCCCATTGGTCGATTTCGACCAAAATTTTTTTTAAGTCTGTGTAAGAGTAAGGGTCATCCTTCAAAAAGGGTATTAAGCATGTTGTTTGAGCCAGTAAAGCACTGCAAACAAAAAAGCACAAAAGTGGGGGTAGGTGGGGGCCGAAAATCACGTTTGTGGGGAAACCTTTTTCAAATTAAAAAAAAATCATTGTTGCATTCTTGCTATATAATAAACAGTTCATCCACTGGCACTTTTGCTTTTTCTAAATTAAAAAAAAAAATTTTAAGGAATACCCTTAATGACGAGCCTAGTTTTTCAATCAGCCCTTTGACATCGGCACAATTAAACCAATGAACTTTCATTGATAAAAAATGGTAGATGCGCTTCTTCACGATGCTTGTACCAAGAAAATGTGACACCATCATGAAACAAGTTTTTCTTACTTTAATCTAGAACGTAGAAGAAGAGCAGAACGTTTGGGCAAATCCAGGTCTCGCACTATAGGTCATTTAATGTTTCTTGCTCAAAACAGCGTTGGCCTTTTAGTCTCCACTGCATTTGTACTCTGAATCATCTGCTGATTGGCAGTCAGAAGATATTTTGCCACTTGACTCCTCAAGGTTTTTTGTAACCGCAGAAAGTGGTGGTACACAGGGACATCTGGGCCATAGGGGACAGGTCGAATCGCAGACGGCAGATCAGGGCAGTGGATATAATGTTTATTTTTGGCACTAAATCCAGACACATTGCAACTGCAGAAGTAGCATTCACTTCTATGTGCCTTTGGTTCTCTCCACACCATCGGGATGCCAAATGCCCAACTTTTTTGGTTTCCAGTGCTCCATCGACGCAAAGATTCAACACATTAACTACGACAGACTTTGTGTGGAACCCATGGTTTGTCCTGGTTACCCAGTTTTATTCCGATGTATGCTTAGTATAAGTTCTAAACAAGTTTTGTCACATTTTGATGCTGAGATTTTGCAACAAAACTACCACATATATAACAGAAGTGGTTAGGATCATTTGCACAGCCTTTTGTTCCTAATGCCATTAGCCTATGGCATAAACCGTCACTTAGCAATACTGTTTTAAAGAGAAAAGTAGGTTTTAAATGCACAACTAGTCTTATAGTTTGCCAAGTCACGTTTTGCTTAAACTCAACAAGCAACTTCTCATCAACATATAAAAGAATTTTATCACCGAAATGTTGTCAATATATGGTCTCCTATCAAGATCTGAACACAGAAGAGTTTTGATTAGTGTACTGGGAGCTGACAGTGTTTTGTCTTTTTTTTTTCTTCTTTAAAGTTCATTTTCAGAGGTGGAGTCCTCGAGGACGTCCTTGGCCTCGAGGACGTCCTTGGCCTCGAGGACGTCCTTGAAGGCGCATTTTGAAGTCTTTGGCCTCGAAGCCTCAAGTCCTCAAAAATTGCAATGTCCTCGGCTCGAGGACAACACTTTTTTCGAATTGTAGAAATTTTGTCGATCGCCTGAAAAAAATTTTTGGAGGAGGTTTTTTGCTAGAACGCCTGAAAAAAATTTTTGAAGACGTTTTTTTTTTTGGAGAACACTTGCGCTTGTGTAGTTGGCCTCGAGCATTCCTGTCCTTGGCCTCGAGAGGGTCTGTCCTCGGAAGGGCTGTCCTTGGCCTCGGATTTTTTTTGTGTCCTTGGCCTTGGCCTCGAGCCTTGTGTCCTTGACTCCACCTCTGTTCATTTTTCTAATATATGCCGATACGTTCAATCAACGTGACTTTCGGAGTGACTTTTTTCTATTCGGTTCAGTCGCGCTAACAATACGTCCAATCAAGTCAGTCGAATACGCGTGACTGCAAAAAATCTTTGCAACAAGAGCAAACTTTTTTTCGTCAATGCTCTTCTCTTTTTCTCCGCGCGTCCGTTTCTATAGTACTAAATAAAAAGTCTTGCTCTGAAGTTTATTTTTCTACCATTCCTCCTTTCTACATTAGGTAGGCTATAATCACTGTGCTTACACTCATGCAGTTACTAGCCTGACAAAAAAACAGAAGTGGAGTTGAGGACCCAACGTTCGAGGCCAAAACCAAGGACTCATAAAAAAATTCTAGGCCAAGAACCAACTTTTCGAGGACAGAGCCTCACGAAGCCAAGAACAGGATTGTTCGAGGCCAATAACCAAGGGCACAACTTTGCAAGTGGTCTCCAAAGAAATTAAAACGATCACTAAAAAAAAAAGGCATTGAGCTAAAACCGAATTTAAGGTTAAGTTTTGTTCGGTCATTTTCTTTTTTAATCAATCAAAAAATAATGCTGTTCTCGAGTCAAGGACGGGGCATTTTCGAGGGCTTGTAGGCTTCAAAACCAAGGAATTGAGCTTTGAGGCCAAGGATTTCAAAATATGTCCTCGAGGCCACGGACGTCCTCGAGGACTCCATCTCTGAACATAAACACTTTATTTGTTTAAAAGCTTTAGCGTAAAAACGCACTAAGCTGCTCTAACGGTACTTGCAATAAATAGCTTGATAACTACGTCATATAGGATAACAAGCACTAAACGATGTGTAGTAGTGCTATAGCAATCAACTACTTAACAAAATATTTACTTCTGAAATTGCGCAAAATCCCGATGTAATGGAAAAAAATCGTTTGCGGATTTGAAATCAACGACCTTAAATTATACGAAAGAAACAAAAACAAACTATGTTTTGGCTAAACAATACATTTGATGTCCACTGGTGTAATTGGCGATAGGTGTGGCTGCTTGATTCCAAAGTCTAATTCGCAACTGAATTTTTCTGATAGGCTACTAATTTTCTATTATCATAGTGATGTAATTTGTGCAGTAAATTTCGTGATCAACTGCATCAAAAACTTTTTTCAAGTTGAGCAGCCCCTATTTAGTCAACTGGTTTTTAACTATTGTCATTGTTACGGTTGTAATAATACGTGACATTGCGCGAAACTGTAAAATGATTAGATGGAAGCCCTTATAGTGTTGGAATGAAATACGGTAAGAATTGATAAATACTCAGGGAGCTGGCTCCTTATAAATACTAAAGGTATCTCAAATGTGCGTTCTCATTATTGCAGATATTGTTATTTTTGCACCACACCTACAGTAAGCTGTTAATGCAGCCAGATTTATTAATGCATAAACGGTAAAAATTTGCATTACAATCTAAACAAGGTAGCTTTACAACAATTAACTTTGCACGATCTACTTTTAAACGAAATTATATTTTCTGATAAAAATCTAATGTTTTTCATTTTATGCCAAATATAGCTGCGACCTCTCCCAATCCCTGTTTTTAATCGACCCCTAGAACTCTAAAACCCTTCGGGGGGTCGGATCGGCCACGTCAAGAAAATCAAAAGACCGTATCACAAAAGAAACTTGTCAAACTTAAACTCAGGTCGAAGTATGAAGTTTCAAACAATTTAAAAGGTAAATCAGCTTTTAAAATTACAGCCAAGTAAAATCTTAATTGAATTAAGCCGCATAGAATAAATCTTTTTGAACCCATCCCCTATTATGTTGATTACCTATAGTTCTACGCTTTCTTGATATGGCCATACTGGTTTTTCGTGTCCTAGCATATACAGTTATGGATAAAGCTTGTTAAGGATGTTGCTGTTTTATTGTAAAACTTGTATTCTGTATTGCTGACGTCTCAGAGCTGAGCTTTAATTGGGGTGTAAAATAACGATAAACAAGGCATTTGAAAAAAAGAACATACCAAAGCAGTAAAAACATAATTTTGTCAATGGTGCATCATATGTACCGTAATGAATCGCACCAAAAATTATCTCTGCTGGCAAGGGTGCCGAAACCCGGGCGGGATATATCCTCCCAATAATTTGACTGTGTCCCCCCCCCAATAATTTGGGTATCGTCTACATCTGCACTCCCCCAATAATTTGACTCTTATGGAAAAGGAGAAAAGAATGTCGATGAGCAAGCATGTCGATGATCACAACACCACAGGAATTACACGGTGAGCATCCGCGACCGGTTTTGTCCTTGCTTAAGGGACTCATCAGGCGGAAGAACAACGAGAAAATCAAGTTAAGCAATGCAGCGACGGAGAACAGAACTTGCAAACCGACATTGTGCACAGGCATCACGCCAAGCGAGTGTTCCTTGTCAAAAGAACAAAGCCATAGGGACCCCAAGTAGACCGTCAAGAACTACATAAAACCACCAAGGGAACCACAAGAGTACCAAAGATATCGCAACTCCGGGCGGGGAACTATAGCGATTCAAATGGAAAAGGAGAAAACAGACAATTTGACTCTTGGAGAAAATTTGAAATTTGACTCTTGTGGAGAAAATTTGGAGAAAGAGAAAATTTGACCCTTGTGTGCCAATCAGCGCAGGTCTCCCCTTGAATTCCAGGAAAAAAAGTCTTCCATTTTTGGTGAAGACCTTTTTTTTTTTGGTCTTCCCTTAATTTGCTCACCTGGAAAAAATCGTGGTCGAGATTCATTCTCCCCTATGTTGAAAATAGTGCAAAATTGGAGTAAAATTGCAAATTATCCCTCCCTCAATGCTTAACAAAGATCGGCACCCCTGTCTGCTGGCTAAATATTACTCACGCAATGTGCATTAGGGATTTTACTTAATTTCATAATACTGAGCGATGTATATTTTACACTTGCACATGTGTACATTGCAAAGTTACTATTAGTAGACCTAACAGTAAGTACTTGCAAATAACATCGAAAAATTCCGAAACGAAAAGCATTAAATGGTACTCTTGTTTGGGAAAAGCATAGTAATACTGTCTAAACTAAAATTACAGTTACAGTTTAGGGTTATAGCAACAAAATATGAACGCAATGTTGATACTATATTAAGTTTGCAATCTGCTGTTTTTCGATTTTTCAAATCAAAAATTAGTGTACAAAATTGATAATGAGTGCTTTTGTTGCATTTTTAGCATCAGAGAGCATCAAAACAAAAAAGTTTGTGTAGGTACGTAAACCATTACAGTCCATTTGTGTATGTGGACAGCACTTTTGATTACTGCTAGCTTTGTTAGCGCCAGGAGCGTAAACTGGGGGTGCCATGGTCCCCTCTTTGATATCCATAAACATAGTCCTGCCGTTGAGAGTAGGCTTGGTCTACTCACTAATTTTTACACGTTAGGCCCTCGGCTCTTAAACTCGCAATTTCCGTCATTTCTCATAGAGTTGCAATGGGTTCAAATCAAAATTTGGCGAAAGAATGCACTGACTCCCAGAGAAGACTTTTTTCGTTTTCGGTCTTCACGCAATTCAACTGGTTAAAACTCCGTTCAAGACCTTTTTTATTTTTATTTTTTGGTCTTCACCTAATTTCTGGACAAAAACTAGTTCAAATGCCGGTGAAGACTTTTAATTTTTTTTCTTTGATCTTCACCTATTTTTTGCAGCTAGTGTACGTACTACACTGTCCAATTTTTTGCCCCAACTAAAACTTTTCCTTACAAATTTCACCTATTTTTTGGCCGGAATTTGACCCCAAGATATCTATCTCTTTGTTTAGGACGAAAGCATTGTTAAAACCTAATAGGCTATTTTCTGTATTTCACCAGAAAAAATCTGAGATTCCCCACCTTCTTTCGGAGGCAGACCGTCAAACAACGCCTGCAGAGCTGAAGACTTAAACGAGGACTAAAGACAAAATCAATGGCGGTTTCTAAAGTTAAGCCAATCGCATAAGACTAGATTGACGTGGACTCCACCCTTATTGACCCAGCCTTTCGAGAGATATTCTACTTCAAACACGACGTCGGTGCCTCTAATGTTATAAATTTAGTAATTTTTATTTGCAACGCTGACGTTTATAAGCATTAGCGTCTTAGCGACGCCTTTGTATTTCTAACCGAAAGCAAGGATTAGGCTACTGCACTGGGTCGTTTCGCTGCGCACAATCAGTTTGATCTTGTCGGCAGACTAGTTACGAGCTGGAAAAAAGAGTAGACTGTGCGATAGCCTAGGTAACAAACGTTTAACAACCAGCGAAAGTAAGGCTAGTAGATTCATTAGAGTGGACCATTGTTTTCAATTGAGATTAAAAAGTTTATTCCAGGGTCACAAAATACTGTAAGCAAATGCCAATTGAAGTACTGGTAGTTTTGTCATTAGGTATGAGTTTGTGCTGTGTAACCTAGGAACAAAAATCTTATTAACCTTATTGCTAGACTAGGCTCTGATTTAGACTGAAGTATATCTGCCAGCCTGATTTTTATTGAAATCGCTAGGCTAACAAACAGAGTACTCTTTTTACCGGCTTCATCTATTGCGCTGATAAGATCAAACTGATTAGTGCATAGCGAAACAACTCTATGAAGTAAGGTAATCGTTGTTTTTGGTTAGAACTGGAAAGGCGTCGCTAAGATGCTAACGCTTATCAACGTCAGGGTTGTCAATAAAGATTACTAAATTTATAACGTTTGAGGCACCAACGCCGTGTTTGAACTAGAACATCTCTAGAACGGATGAGTCAAAAAGGATGGAGTCAACGCCAATCTAGTCTGATTCGATTAGCCTAACTTTAAATACCCCCATTGAATTTTGTCTTTAGTCCTCGTTTAACCTTCTGTTTGGTTTCCACTTCAAATCCGGTGATAAATTGCAGTTTCTTTGAAATGAAAACTTTGTGTTTGGTCTTCAAGTTAATTTGGGAAAAAACTGTCCTCTTTAACACAAAATTCTGCCTAGGTCAAAGGTTTGCGTATAAAAACGCTTTGAAGAAGTCACAATAGTTTTTGCATCTGAGTACCTTTGATCGTCTTTGCTTTAATAAATAAGTACAGGTACAGAAATAAAACTACAGCTTGTGCCTTCTAACAATACGCAGTATTCTTCAAAAATCCCTCAATAGGCTTTTGCAGCGGAATATGATGGCGGGGGTGCTGAAGTGGTAGCATCAGAATTTGAAGTAGTAAAACCTGTGACTGGATGAGATTTTGGTGCACTTGAAGGATTCAAACTCGGACCAGTATTAGGATATAAGCTGGAACCTTCCGCAGGATAAGAACTAAAAGGAGCTGGTTCCTGCGGAAATGGAGCAGTAAATGGCTGAGGCCCAAAATTTGTCTGTGAATATTGAGTAGGTGCTGTTGCAGGATAGCGTTGTTGGATTGAAGGAACTCCTACAAATATTATTTAAGAAAGTGACTATTTCAACTACAAGTTTTAAATTAAACAGAATTAAACGAAAATGCGGAATAATGATCTGTACTTTTTTCATTCGCTTTTTAGGTTAAAGATTAGGGTTTGGGTTAGGGATAAGTTTGCAGTTAGTTTTAGAGTAAGGATTTGAGTTTGTGTTAGAGTTGGGTCAGAACTAGCCTAATAAAAAAGCAGAAAGAAATTTCCGGCGATTAGTCTCTTCCTATTTAATTACTCGACCAAAATGCAGAAAGTGCAGGCTAATATAGCACAGATGTGACTGTTGCATCAGATCATATCGAAAATCAGGTGAAATTAGTTTTCGCCATTTTCCTGTTTGACGTTTGGCAAAGAAGAATTGTAGCCTACGAATTAGATCCGTACTAAGATATGGGAGAGGCCTGGGCACAAATACAAATTTATTTGGAGAGCCTCGAAAACAATGTTGCTAAATGCAGAAACACGTTTTGGCCTATTTCAGTATGAACAGCGAATTTTAGCAGAAAATGTGGTTTTCTGATTAATGAGTACGGTATGTGTGATGATTCTAAAAAACCAACCAGACATATTGTATCTACATTAATCCGTAGAACCATATAAAGGAGAGTCCTCGGATCCCATGAAAAGAATCTTGTAGGTGATATTTTTAATTTTACTGTTTACATGATGAAAGGATGCTTTGGGGGGCTTCTTTTGCGAAAACTTAGAGCAAAGTAACGCTACCCTTAAAACGGCCCTTTAGGGGTAGTTTAACTAAAAGATTTGCTTTTTTTGGAAAAGCAACGAGCAAAAGGATTGTGATTTCAAAATTTTGAAGGGAAAAGTCAAAGGTTAGGGTTTCAGTTCGTTAAGATAAACTTTAAAAAAGTTGCAACTATTAAAATCACACTAAAATGCTAAAAGCACAACAGTCTGTTTCGTCTTATGGACTTATCAGGTTTTTACGGTAACCTTATTCAAATAGATCCTTGTTCAAATAGATCCTTATTCAAATAGATCCTTATTCAAATAGGTCCTTATTCAAATAGATCCTTCTTCAAATAGAAATTGAATAAGATTACCGATCAGCAGCTGATGAGTCCTTACGGCAAAACAGACTGTTGTGGTTTTAAATTTTCGCTGTAATTCTTATTGTTGTATTTTGTTCTAATTTTACTTCTGCCTATCATCAAGCACTGTTTCAGAAGATTGACTGTCAATAGTTTCCCAAAAAAAGCTGCTTTAAATCACCAATTTGGAGGTATCGACAAGTCTTTGGAAATTTTGCTTTTGATATTGGAAAAACCTTTGTTGTGCATTAAATAATAAACTTCTTGCGTTTTCCTGGCAGAAAAATGGAGTGAAATAAAAATGTAGTAACAATTTTACTCGTAAACAAAAAATGCATGGATGAATATTTTACTATTGTTCTTCTACTGCTCACAAAAATTGTTTACAAAATAGATATCATCCGCCCACATACCTGCTGAATAGTCTATCACTTGAGTAGTCGCTTGCTGATGCTGTTGCTTCGATCTTGAACCAACCACAATATACCGTACACAAAGATATATCGATATCACTAGGAAAACGACACTGCCTACAACGAGTCCAACAAATGGCAATCTTATCCTAAA
The DNA here is from genome assembly GCA_963965965.1 of Trididemnum nubilum. Lineage (NCBI taxonomy): Eukaryota > Metazoa > Chordata > Ascidiacea > Aplousobranchia > Didemnidae > Trididemnum > Trididemnum nubilum. Next base: position 19,377,180 of record OZ014487.1, read on the forward strand.
TAAAACCACCAATAAAAGAATTGCTTGTTTCTAAGGTTTATGCAAAAGGCTTCCAAGTTGGCTGCGTGCCCGAGAGAGTAAAGGCGTCGTTTCTACTAAGAGTCTCATAGCATGATCTGGATTCAACTCGCAATCTGGTTACTTAAAGTAGTTAAAGTATTCTGTCAATTCCGGTAGTTTGCAATATAAAATCGAAATGCAATTTTTGAAATGTTTTCATCTTATTTCGAAGCTGCGGTTGCACAGTTATTCAACAAATAGAAAAAAATATCTGCCTAAAAACTTTTTTTGGAAACCTTGAGTTTGCTCTCCCAGTCTGAATTTCTAGGAAGAAGGAGATTTTTTGCCAGAATCGAATAGGTCATGTGATGTTACTGAAGGTTAATATTGTTTGGTCTCTCTTTTTCCCTGAAAATTCAGGTTGAGTAAACAGATTCAAGGTTTCCAAAAACTTTTTCGGGTTATATCCAGTGGTGGAGCCCTCGAGGACGCCCTTGGCCTCGAGGACACATTTTAAAGTCCTTGGTCCAGGCCTCGAAGCCTCAAGTCCTCGAAAATTGCCCTGTCCTCGGCTCGAGGACAGCATTATTTTTCGAAGTGTTGAAATTTTGTTGGAAAGCGCCAGAAACCTCGCAGAAAATTTGCGAAGACCTTTTTTGTTTTCTTCAAGTGGAAATCGCCTGAAAAAAAAATTTTTGAAGACCTTTTTCGCCTGAAAAAAATTTTTGAAGACCTTTTTTTTGAGATTGCTGGAAAAAGATTTTTGAAAACCTTTTTTTTTGGAGAACACTTGCGCCTGTGTCCTTGGTCCTTAACCTTGGCCTGAGAGGGTCTGTCCTTGGCCTCGAAATTTTTTTGTGTCCTTGGCCTTGGCCTCGAGCCTTGTGTCCTCGACTTCACCTCTGGTTATATCTTTGAAAATTTTCTTGAATATCTTTGCAACCGCAACCCATAAATGAGAACAAAACATTTCAAAAGTTATATTTCGATTTTAGCTATTGTCAATTACCGGAATTGGGAGGATGCTTCACCTCCTTTAATTCGTTTCGTCTAAGCAGCAAAGTGAAGGAACATTGGGCCACTGGAAATTTCTTAACAGTTGCGGATTCGTCAAAGCACTTAGTTTTTATTGTAATAAAGAGTATGCGAATCAGGGTTTGAAGCTGTGCTGCGACAGAAAAATAAATAATGCAACTATAACTGTGTAATCACTTAACACCAATTTTGTACACCAAATACGCTTAATAATTCAATTCGGAATTGTAGGTGATTGTGGTTTTGCTGAAAGCTTGGCGTGAGAGGTTTTGTTTTGTTGGGAGGAATTTAGTTGCGGCAGTTTTATTGCAATTAATCATAATAGCCATCGTAGTGCTATTGTAGAAGCTGGTCAGATTCTATGTAGCTTTTTGTACCCATGATCATAAAACTGATCGATAGTCTGCAGGGCATTGTGAGATGTTTGACATGGCTACAGATTTGTAAGTCGGTCTGAACTTTTTGGATCGGGCTCGGGACTAAGGCTGACAAAATGTCGGGCTTTATTTGGGTCTGATACTTGCTTTATGCTTTAGATAGCAATAAAAACTTAATCAAGATAACTTTGGAACATTGAATGAACTCTTCACATTAGCATTAATTCGATTATTAAAACACAATTGTACCGGCCAGTTAGTCGAGCGGTATATCGCGTTTGTCTCTGAAGCGAGAGGTCTGAGGTTCAAACTTCAGGCCGGTCAAATCGGACAAAGTGTTGTCAACGGCTCGTCACCGATGCGACATTTCTCCGAAAGGAGCTGTGTTGCCCACACGGCAATGGCTTGGAGATGGGCCCCGTAAACTCGGTACACGCTTCGGCGTAATACAGAGAGTATAATAAAAGATTTGATTTAGAACACAATTGTTTTTATGGCAACGCAATTTATTATAATAAATACTTTTGTTTCGTAGACTGCAGTAGTTATTTGAAAAAGAAGCAATCAATTGTCTAAGTTCTTTAAATCGGGTTTATACAAATTCATTTTTTGACCGCTTTTGTATTTTTTTACGTTTTTGCTTCTCCATGAAAGAAGTACCAATGTTTTACCTATGATATGTTTTTTGTCCGCATTTTCGTAAGTCCAAATCCAAAGTAAACTGTTATATATTAATAAACATTTTGCTCAAAAGTTTCGTGTATAAACGACGAGAGCGATATTTTGAAATAGAGCTTTACCGCTTGACAAAATAATTTTACGAAACATTTTAGTCCAGTATGTGACAGTCTGATTAGTGCAGACAGGGGTGCAAATCTTTGTTGAGCATTGAGGGAGATAATTTGCAATTTTACCCCAATTTTGCCCTAGTTTCAACATTGGGGGGGATGAACCTCGACCATGATTTTTTTCAGGTGAGCAAATCAAGTGAAGGCCAAAAAAAGGTCTCACCAAAAAGGGAACACTTTTTTTCCCCGATATCAGGTGATGACCAAAAAAAAAAGGTCTTTACCAAAAAAGGATCACTTTTTTCCCCGAATTCAAGTGGAGACCTGGGTTCAAATGCACACCGGAGTCAAATTTTTGGAGGGGATGCAGATGAAGACCATACTCAATTTATTGGAGGGGGGGGTACAGTCAAAATATTGGGTGGATATATCCCACATCTCCCCAGGGTTTCGGCACCCCTGAGTGCAGATACTAACTTTGGAAAATGCGGACAAAAAAGAACATATTTTGTCATGGAGAAGGAAAATGTATACCCGCTGACGAAAAGCGGTTACTGTGTAAATCCACTTTTAGACCTCACCTAACTTTCGGGCTTTTAGGACCTGAATTGGGCTTCATATCTCATGTAGGCTTGAACAAGTCAGCCCGTTTACAACTTTGCATGGCTAGGTTGGACCCAGTTGGTCTCTTGTCTTGGCCAGAAGAGACTTTTTGGCCGGCGAATCAAGCTGCTCTACTTGCCCATGAAACACGTTTGAGGCTTCACACTGTCCTTTTTAATGCTGAACGTCAAGCAGAAAAGCTGTGAATGCCAAATTTTTTAGGTTTTGGTTTGACCCGACCGAGAATTCAATCTAAACCTACCGTTTCAGTAGCAGACGCTTTATCCACTTGACCTGACCGGTTACAACACAGCACGGTAATACCACAAATATGAATAATTACTTACCTTGTCATTACTACCTGTGGTAGTTGTTCTTTTAAATATTTTGATCCGGCACTTGTAGTCGTTTTCGTTTTATATTAATGAGCCTGAATTGATTACACGTCTTATAAGTATTAAAATACAAAACATTTTCAAAAAATATAATAAGCCTTATGGAATAAACAAGCACCAACGTGGATTACCTTTGAAGCGAGGATTAACAAAACTTTGGTGGAAAAGTTTAGGCAAATGCCCGGGCAAATTGCTAGAGTTTTTAACCGTATTTGTACCTGGGAGGGGGCAAATTTGCCCCCCCTCTTAGTTATTTTATTATAGCTCCTAAACTAAAAAAAAGTTTTGCTTTGATGCACCCTGACCTTGAATCAAGTTTAACAACACACATTTTCAGGAAGTTTGGGGTCAGCCGGTAAACCGGAAGTGACGTCATTTTTGCCTTTGCCAAAGGCACCTAAGGAGTTTCATACCGTTTTGAGCATAATGCATGCTTATCTGCGCTCTTATTCTATTTGTTCTACTGCGTATTCATTATCGATGCTTATCTTTAGCTGGAATAAAATATTTTATTTACTGACAAATGTATTGCATTATCATTGCGTCATTGATGACGTCATAATTCAAAACTATTGCTTTTTCTACTGTTTCTCGAAATAAATTGCGTCTGCAGAAAAAAAATTCATTGTCACCAGTTGTTGAATGATATGATGAAAATAATACTGCAGTATTCTACAATTTTATGAATGATAATACTACACCTCAATCACAAAAAATCACAAATAATAATCAACCCAATATATTAAGGATGAGGTCATCGAGCAAGTGACGTCATCATCTGCGGTGACTTTATCAGTGATGTCTTGGAAATAATAAAAGTCCAAACTGAAATGATACCTAGCAACATATTTAGAAAATTTTGCATGCTGTTATAAGTAATTACTGGTTTTGATGACATCATCACTTCAACAAGCAAAAAATCTTACTTTTATCACTAACCAAATTGTTTTTAGATAGGAAACAAATTTGCCCCCCCTCCGATACAAACAAGGTGTGAAAATAGCCCGATTCAAAAATAGCGTCTCTGAACTTGACAAATTTAGTTTATTGTAATCTACTAAGTTCAACCAGATGTAAAATAAAGAAATTGATTATTCTAGGATCAAAGTTAATCCATGTTGGTGCATACGACTCATAGTTTACAAGTACAGTGGCTACGTGCAACAGGTTGTTGTCATAAGCGAGCAATATATGGCCTCTAACGTGCTTTCAAATTTTATTGATTAAAACTTTAAATTTATTGCCTATGGGTTTGAAAATAAGAATTTGATTAGGGTTGGATTAGAGCAGTACTTAACTTGTAAAATTTTGCATGGGGGGACGTTTTTGCAGCCCTGACCAAACGCATTTGGCATGCGAAAGTACTTTATTGAAGATTACGTGATTCCGTCGCCAAAATTGAATGAACACCAAGAAAAAAAGGTCTTCTCCAAAAATTGAAGTGTTTTTTCGCCAAAATTAGATGAAGACCCCCCCCAAAATAAAAAAAAGGTCTTCGCCGAAAATTTAAGTGGTTTTTCGCGAAAATTAAGTGAAGAATAAGGTCTTCTTTGTCTGATCGATTAGGGGACACCTAAATCTCGATGGGGGGACGCTAACTCTCGATGGGGGGACACGTCCCCCCTACAATTTAAGTACTGGATTAGAGCTACAGTAGATCAAGTTTATTTTGTCTTTGGGTAACGTAAAACAACGCACGCTAGCTTCAGCGACGGCTCGTGTCTATTTGAAACAGCAGAGCTGCAAATGTTTTTGTTTTGCAATATTGTACAGAGAATGTCTTTCGTACGAATCTACGAAATTAAGCTACTTTCAGCAGGCCTACGCCCACCTACAAAATTTTCGCTTTATATTAACTTATTTTTACGTTTGTTACGGAGCTTCGTTACGGTAACATAACTACAGGGCCTTCTTCAATAAGTCTGAAATCATGATTCTTCTTGGCTAAACTTGGCAAACACAAGCAAAAAAAAAAACGCAGTAAGGCATTGTAATGATTCTTGAAAATAAAAAAATCAAAACAGCATCTACACTAACAAAAAATAAAAATCAAAACATCTTGGTAACCGCAATGAAGTTATTTCAATTAGAATGCAAATCACATAAATTTCTTTAAAAGGATTTTAGTTACGTCGTGTAGTCAGTCATTCAAAACATTACTTGAAAATAAAGTCCATTCGACGCTTTTTTTTTTTGTCGAAAAATGGTCGGATGAGACCTTTTCGTTGAAGCCATCAATAATGCTTTTGATCACTTTTTTTCAATGGAAAGCCTTGGCAACTCTTAATGCTGCACTACAATTTGAACTGCTGCTACCGTTGATGTAAATACTGCTATATACCCGATTTCGCTCGATGAAAAAAAGAGGTCTTTCAACTACGCGGCTGCAGCCCAGGCGCTTGAATAGCTATGTATCCAAAAATAAAAAAAGTCTCGCTTTGTTGAAATCGCGAAGATATACCTACGTTGAACAAGCTGGTTAGTCGGACTGCAACTTTGCAGACTCGTGTCGGCAGAAATCGGTTTATTTACCACGTGACACAAAAATTGTTTCTTTGACATTACGAAACCAAAACGTTTTCAAGAGGCTCATCAAATGACAAAATTGCGTAAACTTTTCAATAACAGTTAATGTAAAAATAAATTTCTTTGCAAATTTTTGTTGGAATTCCAATGACAGAAAACACACAATTATTTGAGGGAAGGGGCAGCAGTCTCGCAGTCTCCTTAGACGAACAGCCCCGGAGGAGCTTTTTTCTCAGCATCTTACAATTAGTGCAAACGCCCTATTAGCTCTGATCAGTCAAAGAGCAATCTGATCAACATGCTCATCATTAAATCTGTTGCTGAGCTAGAGCAGGCTCGTTGCCAGAAATCTGCAATGATAGGGGGCTGTTTCGGGAGTCAGGGGGCAGATCCCCCGAGCGCTAGAAAATTTTGTATTTTTTGAAAAATAACCTAATTTTAGGGCTGTTTTTATAAAAAAAAAATGGGCTATGTGGAAGGTGGCAATGATAAAATTGCATAAACTGGTTGCATAAATGGGCTATATAAAAGGTGCCTAATGATGAAATGTCAGTTTTTTAATTTACAAGCTGGTAAATCATAAATTCCTATAGTTCAACAAAACTCACAAGGGTAATCTATTTCGTCTTTATTTTATAAAGATAATTGGGGGGGGCTAATAAAAAGATATTTGAGAGAAGTGACTGGTAATTAACTACTACTGAAAAGTGAATAGCTCCCTAAATTTTTTGATGAAACCGATATTCAGTATATTTTTAAGCAAGCGATCAAGTTCGATTACCTATTTTTGGCCATTTTTCAAAGTATTCACTGATTTATGAGTTTTATTTTTGACAAATCACCCCCCTCTCCACCCACCCAAGAGACTCGTTAAATCATTTTTTAGCCCTTTCCACTTCAAAAAATAATCTCTGAACTAAAGTTCTGAAAACGTGGCATTTTTCTTATTCTGAATTTAGTTGACAGCTCCCCCACCCACCATTGGCCCGCCTGGCTACGCCAGAGTTGTAAATCGGGCCGGGCTTTTCGGTTCGGGTTCGGGCCTAAAGTTGACAAAAATTTCGGGCTTAATTTGGGCATGAGACGTGCTTTTTGTTTTAGGTGCACTAAAATTTAATCACAATAACTTGGCAAAATTGCTAAATTTTTCAGACCTAACTTAACTTTCGGATTTTTTCGGGCACGATTTGGGCTTCAAATTAATTTTCGGGTTCGGGCCGGGTTCGGGCGTGAACTACTCAGCCAGTTTACAACTCTGGGCTAGGCTACTGAGCTAACTAAACTACGCTACTCCACCCCGGGCCTTGCTACGCTACAGAACTTCGAGAATTAAGATTGGAGTTTGGGTTAGGGTTAGGTTGGATGTTAGTTTTAGAGTAAAAATTTGAGTTTGGATTTGATTTGGGTCAGAATTAATAAAAAAAATTTGTAAAAACTCCGATAAAGTAGTTTCTTTTTTTTTTCAATTCTAGAAACCACTATGCTGTGCTGCAGCTAACACTAGTCAGTTTAATTTTCATGAGTATTATGCTATACTTTAATACTTTCAATATGTTACCTGACCTTGGTTGGCTACAATTTGCTGCTGTGAATGAGCTATTGATAAGATTTCTGCGCTAATAGCGCAGGCAAAAAAGCTCACAGCTATGCTTGGACACGCAACAGTAATTTGCTTTTTATATTTTGTTTTTGGTGTCTTTTCGGTAATATGATAGCAATTATCACTAAAAAGAATGCGGAAAGCATTTTAACCCCAACAACACATGTGACCATATTTAAATTTAACCACAATCTTTTCTCTATTCATTTCATCATCCTTTGTATTTACCACCTCATCCTATGCCATTATGATGCTCCGTTTAGCAGGTCCATAATGTATAATTACAACTTATTGTAATTGTAATTACATTTTATTTACCAAGTTGCCTAGGCCTGGAGACAATGAAGGGACATTTCGATCTTCAAGTCAAACTTCTACCTGCCTACCTTCTACTACAAACGGTGGACGCTTTAAACTGTACCTTTTATTGCTGAACGTCAAGCAGGGTAGCTAAGAATACCACTTTTATAGCCTTTGGTTTGACCAGACCGGGAATTGAATGCAAGTCTACCATTTGAGTAGCAGACGCTCTATCCTCTCGACCACTGATCGGTTATTACAATATAGTTAATTCCAATAATTGTTAATAGTATGAAGTACAAACTAATTTGATGTTAAATCAAAATTTGAAAAAGCGGCTAAAAAGAGGTTCCAAGTCATCTATTCAATTTCAGTTTATTTTTGCCATGTCTGGCATGGAAGCAGCGAAAATAACCATACGGTCTTCAAAGTTCAATGCTACCGTAAAAAACAGCAAAAGAAAAAGCAATATAACATCAGCCCTTAGATATTTACAACACTTTAATCAACTTGGTGCGTAACATTTTACATTTCTTGGCACAGAAAAGCAGCAAAATGAGTAGTTGGCATTTTCAATAAACACTACTGAGACCCCAAAAATATTAATAATAGCATATAAATGAAATAAAACGTTCGGGTGGATTTTTGTCTTGCCTGGCACCAAATTTTTAACTTAAAACCTGTTTTAGTTGTATGAAGTGAAATTGAAAAGCACCAACAAAATTTAAATGAAGCAGATAAAGATTTTAATTTTTAACAGCAAATCAAATTTTTAGTTGAGCAATAATATTGAACGGTTGCAAGATATCTTCCTGCCTTCGATTCAAGCAGCTTAACTTTGAATCGGTAAGATATAGCATAAGCAATGGTCGTGGAGAACTCGAAACAACAAGCTGACTATTTTTGATTTTGGTCTTAATGAAATGATCATATTTAGGAATCGGAAACCGAATGTACAGTCAGGGGTGCAAATCTTTGTTGAGTATTGGGGGAATAATTTCAATTTTAGCCCAATTTTGCCCCATTTTCAACATTGGGAGGGATGAACCTTGACCACGATCTTTTTCAGGTGAGCAAATTAAGTGAAAACCAAAAAAAGGTCTTTACCAAAATTGGTACGGTACACTTTTTTCCCCGAATTCAGGTGAAGACCAAAAAAAAGGTCTCCACCAAAAATGGAACACTTTTTTACCTCAAATTCGATGAAGACCAAAAAAAAGGGTCTTCAACAAAAATTTCCCCGATTTGAAGTGGAGACCTGCGCTCACCTGCACACCAGAGTCAAATTATTGGAGGGGATGCAGATGAAGACCATAATCAAATTATTGGGGGAATATATCATCCCATCCCATCAGGGTTTCGGCACCCTGTCTACAGGGTCTTTTGGCCTGAGCAGGTTGTTTCAAAAAAACATCGTAGAGCGCAAGCGCAAATTCTGCAACTGATTTTTTTTTAGTTTAAATTTTAAAGCGCAAGCACAAATTTCTCAACTAAAATCTCTAAAGCTTAAAAGCGCAAACACAATTTCCGCAAAAATTAAAACTAGTAGAGCTCAACTGCAAATTGATTGCTTGAGGAGCGCAAACAAATTTCGCTACTAAAAAAGTTTTAGAGTCGTTGAAACAAAGCGCTGCAGACGATGGTGCAAGTACAGAAATTGCAAACTACAAACATAGAACCATCTTCTGTTAAACTGCACTGGAATTATTCAACTGCAATGCGTTTCGCTTTCATAAATAAAAGCACAAATTTTTGAGCTAAGAAAGAATTATTTTTTTGTTGTCAAAAAACCAATAAAAGATCAAAGCAAAAAAATAAATAGATAAACAGCAATAAAACATCCAAGGAAAAAAAGCACCACTCACATTCATTCAAAAGCAAAATTACTTGGCGTTTGCGCATCTCGATAAAAAAATTCGCAATAAAAGAAAGCGCAACAAATTTCAAATTACCGTTTTGCAAACGCAAATTGCGCTAAGGCAAAAATAAGGCGTAGATCGCAACGCGAATTGCACAAGAACTGGAAAAAAGGCATAGTGCCCAACTCAAATTGCGCAACTAGCAAAGTATTTTGCAAAGCGCCCGCTTCCGCTTTTGGCCACATTTTATACTCATTTCATTGCTTTTATTTCTGTTGGTGATTTTTTTAGTAGCGAAAAAATTGTATTAAAAATAGCTCATTAGGGTTATTGGTGGTAATCTAACTTGTAACATTAAATGAACTGCTAACGAGTTACACCAAATGTTCTGTAATGATAGCCTACCCAGGAACAACAAAATATAGCTGCCTAGAAACTAGATTTTGTTTTTGATTGGTAGCTTTGTTAGAGGAGGGAGCGTAAAGAAGAGGTGCCATGGTCCCCTTATTGATATCCAAAAACCTTAAATTGTACGTATTTCACCAGAAAAATGTCGCAATGCCCTCCTATTTTTTCGAAAGTAGACCGGCAAACAACGCCTACAGCGCTGAAGACTGAAGCCAATGTTTGGTTTCACTTAAAATTAGATAAAAAATGCTGGTTTTTTTCAGACGAAGACCTTGTTTTTGATCTTCGCACAAATTTGAAAAAGTATCCTACCCTACCAACACAAAAGTCTGCCAACACCAAACGAAAATCAGCGTGTTAAAAAACGTTTCGAAAAAGCCACATTAGTTTTCGCATCCTGGTACCTTTGATGCATTAGGCTATAGTCGGTGGCGGGTAAAGGGGTTTCGGCCTTCTTCCCTATAGCAAAGTCACTTGGAAAATTTAATCTAAAATACAAGCGTTTAAACGTGTTTTGGACTTCGTCTGTAGATAAGGGCAGGGCCTCAGAGTGAAATTTTTCCAGGGAGTACGAAGGTCGATACCGGGCCCCCAAAATCCCCAACCAAACTTGCGCAAGATTTTTTTCTGTTTTTTTGCCCAAAACTAGGTGAAGAGCAAAAAAAAAAGATCTTCACTCAAATTTAGTCCGATTTTTTGCCCAAAATTAGGTGAAGAGCAAAAAAAAAAGGTCTTCACTCAAATTTAGTCCCATAAATACGTCAAATTTAGTCCCATAAATCCCATAAATTTACTCAAATTTAGTCCCATAAATACGACACCAAATCTTAACGCGGAAACCTGAACTCTTCCGGGCCCAAGTACGATGTACCCCCTGAACCCCTTCTCGTAGGCCCTGGGTAAGGGAGAGATCTGAAGAGACTAGGTTATTTGTTTACTTCAAATCACTTTCGATTTTAGCAATTTAGTGCTTTCCAATGGCCATTAAAACGTGGAAAATTTGATCAAAGGACGTTAAAATGACCATTTTTTTTCGGAAAATTACAAAATTTGCCCAGCGGCTAGGGTCTTCTCACCCTGACTTACGTCTGTGATATGCTAAGTTGCACCAGTTTGCTGAGATCATCATTTAAAACAAGACGTTTTTTGGACAAAAAAAATTCAACTTTCAGTTCAAGCCGCTTTCACCTTTAGTAAAATCCTGGTTGCACACATGAGTTTAGTAATTACAACTTGTGCCCATTAACAACACAGTGATACACAGTACCTACGCAGGATTTTCGAAAGGTGGGTGGGGGCAGGAATTTGAGAATTATAAAGACCAAAATGAAAATGTTCCAACCCAAAACCAAGTCCGTTTTCATGCCCAAAATTAGGTGAAGACCTAAAAAAAAATGGTTTTTACTCAAATTTAGCCCGGTTTTTGGCCCAAAATTAGGTGCAGGCCAAAAAAAGGGTCTTCGCCTACCGCTTCTGTGCTCAAACCCTCTGCCCAAGTTACAAAGTGGGGGGCCATGCGCAAGTTTGCATACTATTCTATACTAATTATACTATCCTGGAGACTCACCCCCCCCCCTAAATGCGCCCCTGGTAATACACTATTCAAAAAACATTACTCAATAGAATTTTGCAGCGGAATATGATGGCGGAGGTGCTGAAGTGGTAGCACCACGACTTGAAGAAGCAACATCTGAGGCTGGATAAGATTTTGGTGCTCCTGAAAAATACGAGCTGGGACCAGTATTAGGATATAAGATGGAACCTTCAGTAGGATAAGAACTGAAAGAAGCTGCTGGTTCATGCTGATACGGAACAATAACTGGCTGAGGCCCAAAACTTGTCTGTGAATATTGAACAAGTACTGTTGCAGGATAGTGTTGTTGGATTGAAGGTACTCCTGCAAATATATTCATGTAAGTGACTACTTCACCAATAATTTTTAAGTTAAAAAGAATAAAACGGAAATGAAAGTTAATTCGCACATTTTTCATTTACTTTTTTTAAGGTATAAGATTTGGTTTGGGTTAGGGTTAGGTTTGGGTTTAGTTTTAGTGTAAGGATTCGAGTTTTTGTTAGAGTTGGGTTAAGACTTAATAAAAAAGTTGGTAGAAATTTCCGGTAATTAGTATCTTCCCATATTTAATTACCCGACCGAATGCAGAAAGTGCTAGCTTATATAGTAGGAGGCGGCTTTTACATTAAATCATACAAAAAATCGTGTGAAATTAGTTTTCATCGTTTTTTTTTTTGTTTGATCTTTGGCAAAAAAGAATCGTACGAAGTACAGTATTAAGATATGGGAGAGGCCTGGGCACAAATACAAATTTTTTTAGAGGTCTTCCAAAACAATGTTGCTAAATCAGCAACAAGTTTTGGTTAATTTCAAAGTAAACTAGGGATTTTTATCAGAAAATGTGTTTTTCTGATAAATGCGTACGGGGTATGTGTATGAATCTAACTACCAACCGAACATAAACATCACCTCCATCGGGCCATATAAGGAGTCTTCGGAGCCCATAAAAAGAATCTTGAAGGTGAAATTTGTAATTTTGCTGTTTGCATAATGAAACGATACTTGGGGGATTCCTTTGCGAAGGCCCAGACTAAAGTAACGCTCCCTTGAAGCGGCACTAATGCAAGATTAATTGGTAGTAGTGGTAGCGTTACCAAAAGATTCGCTGTTTTTTGGGAAGTAGCGAGCAAAAGTATCGTGATTTCAAGTTTCTAATAGGAAGAGTCAAAGGTTAGGTTTCAGTTGCATAAGATAACGTTAAAAAAAACTGCACAAAATTACTAATTTGAAGGTATCGACAAGTCTTTTTTGTACAGTACTTCCTCGATTATCCGTACCTCGTTTATCCGGCATTCGATTATCCGTCCATTGGGTCAGATAATAATGTATGATATAACAATGAAGTGTTATTTTCATACAATTTTGCTCAAGACTTGTTAATTGTCATTGTAACCTCACAAAGCTCTTATGTACCAAGACAGATTCAGAACTATTTCAATGAGAGAGGTGGAATAACTTTTTGCAAGTTATTAGTGTACAGTGTCTGTAGTCAAAAAAAATTTAATCCTAGATTTTGAGATGGCTAAACGCAAAAGAATTGTTTTGTCGATTGAAGAAAAACTGAAGGTATGTGAGATGTTTCGAAACAAAATCCCCAAAACTGACATCATGCTAAAGTACAGTTGAACCTCGTTTAAGTTTTGGTGCATTCGAATCTGCTTCTTGCTGCGTTGTTTTGGTTTAAATAAAGAAATTCAATTATGCGGTTTTTTTACTTATCCGTTCAGGTTTTGAAGAAATGCTGTCCCGACTAGACCGGATAATCGAGGAAGTACTGTACTTAAATTCTTGCGTTTTCTTGGAAGAAAAAAGGGAGTGGAATAAAATTATAGTTACACACGATTAAACTCGTAAACAAAAAATGCATGGATAAATATTTCCTTGTAAAATGCCCCTCTAATGACCGCAAAAATTGTTTGTAAAATAGATATTATCCACCCACATACCTTCTGAATAGTCTATCACTTCAGTAGTCGCTTGTGCATATAGCTTTGACATTGACTCACAAATAAGGTATCGTAGGCATGTGTATATCAATGTGACAACCACAAAGCCAGCGAGTCCAATGTATGATGATAAACTCCTAAAAAAAACACCAATAATAAGAATTGCCTGTTTCCAGGTTTGTGTATAGGCTTCCAAGTCGATTGCGTGCCCCACAAAGTAAAGTGGTTGTTTGTACGACGACTCTGATCGCACGATCTGGGTTCAACTCACAAACTAGACTATGCCTTCGGATTAGACGCTGTATACGATGATTATCTTTTCTTGGTGGTTTCGAGCAAGCAGCAAAATCAAGGGAAATTGGACCAACTAAAACTTCTCAGCAGTTGGGGATTAATTCAAGCTCTTAGTTTTTATCGTAATGAAGAGTCTGTGGATCATCAATAGCTACCGTCTGACGCTGTTCTGTGACATGATTATAAACAGTAACTCTATAATAAAAACTACAACTTTGCAGACCAAATAGAATCAAAATATTTCCAAATAATTCCAAAAATTCAATTCCAAAGTTTTGTTGTTGATTGAAACTTTGTTGAAAGCTTTGTGTGAGAGGTTTTATTTTGCTGGGATGAGTTTAGTCGTGGTAGTTTTGTTGCAATTAATCATCATTGCCATCGTAGGGTTTTTATTAAAGCTGGTTAGATTCTATTTATATCGACTTGGGTACCCATATCATAAAACTGAATGATTGTTCATAGAACATTTGTTGGATGTTGGGCATGGCTACAGCGTTGTAACTCGGGCTGACTTTTTGGATCGGGTTCAGAGCTCGGGTCTGGTTCGGGATTAACATTGACAAAATTTTGGGCTAAAATTCGGAACTTGTACTTGCCTTAAGTTTAAGGTAGCGACAAAAACATAATGAAAATAACTTTGCAACACTAAATTAATTCTTGACGTAGACATCGATACGGTTTCAATTGTTTTTATGGCATCACAATGAAGTGATGTAGTTTTATTTAATCATAGCAAACTATACGAAAGGAGCAATTAATCTTATACGTTTTTTAAAACGTATATCTTAACTTTCTGGCCTGGATGGGGCTTCATATTTTGGGGTTCGACTTCGAGCATGAACTAGTAGTCCCGTTTGCTACACTCTGTATGGCTACATCGGACACAGTTTTGTCTCTTAAAGGGGGTGAAGCATCCAGCCAATTCCGATAGTTTACAATTGCTACTGTAAAATCGATGCAAAATTTTTGAATTTTTTTTCTCGTTTTGAGGCTGCGGTTGCTAAGGTATTCAACAAATACAAAGAGATATCTCTCTAAAACTTTTTTGAAAACCCTGAATTTGTTCTTTCCAGAGTATCTTTGGTTTTCCGAATATCCGTGGTTCTCCCAAGCTAAAATGTCCAAAAAAGGGGCAGGTTTACCAAAGTTGGATAAGTCATTGATGATACTGGAAGGATAAAGATTATTCCGTCTCTCTTTTTTTCTGGAAATTCAGGCTAAGAGAAACAGACTCGGGGTTTCCAAAACTTTTTAGGGGGTGTATCTTTTTGTATTTCTTTTCTTTCTGCAACCGCAACCCTAAAAAGAACACAATAATTTATAAAAATATATTTCAATCCTAGTTGTTGTAAACTACCGGAATTGGTTGGATGTGGGATGTAACTCCCCTCCCCCCTAAATTCAATTTTTGGTTGTACTGTAGTAGCATCTTTATTCTCTACGTTGTCTTGGCCAAGAGACAGCAAAGAGACTTTTCGGTCTTCGAGTCATACTTCCACCTGTCCACCACACGCATTGGAGACTTCAAACTGTCCCTTTTCATGATGAACATCAAGCTGTGAATAACAATTTTTCTGCTTTGCTTTGACCCGACGGGAAAAAAGTTTCCGTTTCAGTAGCAGACGCTCTATGTAACACTCATACACTGCTTGCTTACAACAACACAAAATTAGATTAGCGATACTTCTTACCATGCCATAACTGTTGATGTTTTTTTTGCTTAAATATTTTGATTCGGCGCTTGCATTAGTCGACGTCTAAAGTAACGCCCCTGAATTGATTATACGTCATATAAGCATAGAAATAGGAAGACAACATTAAAAAATGTAATAGGTCTTATAGGGTTGTATGTACCAACGTAAATTAACTTTGATTCGAGGAGTGACAAAATTTTGGGAAAAAATTACACAAATGATCGCGCAAATTGCTATGATTATAAAGTAATTCAAGAATAGCTCCTCTGAACTCGCAAATTTAGTTTATTGTAATCTATGAAGCCAATGATGTAGAATAAAGAAAACTGATACTGTAATCTTAGGACCAAAGTTACTCTACGTTAGAGCATACGACCCCTAGCTCAGCATCACAGTGGTTATGTGCAACAGGACGTTGTCATAAGCGAGCATACAGCATATAAGATCTCTTACTTGCTTTCAAATTTTATTGATTAAAATTCAAAATTATTGCCTTTGGGTTCAAGTATAAGAATTAAAATTTAATTCAGGTTCGGATTAGAGCTACAGGCCAAATTAATTTTATTCTGAGGTAAAGTAGCACGAGCTTTTTCAAAGAACTAGACAACGCTGTTTCGAGCTTTTAGCTACCACCATCAACGCTGTCGGCAGCCTGACCGAGAGGATAAGGCGTCATTTTTACAACGACCCTGATCGCATGGTGTCGGTTTAATTTGCACCCTAGTCACGTAATTGTGTTTTTGGATAAGACGCTTTACGAGGTTATCTCTGCTAGGTGGCTTCGAACAAGCAGCAAATTCAATGGACAAGAATTTGACGAAATGTCAGGAACGTTGGATCACTGGAAACTCCTAAGCAGGTGCTGATTCTTCCAACCGCGAAGTAGCCATTGCAGTGAGAAGTGCGTGGATCGACCAATATACAGTATGGTGTATGACGCTGTCCGGTGACAGGAAATAAATATGCGCAACAACAGCAATAACAACTCTCGGCACAGTTAAATCAACCGCATTCCCCGACCAATTCTCGGCCAAACTCCGTATACCCTAAAAGCTTCAACAACGCAAGAAGTTTTACACAGAATAAACTTTACAGGAATAAAATGGACTCTATGACATTTTTTTAGCTTTTTCCTTAGTATTTTACAATTTCCAGAAGTGGGCACGAATAACATTTTTACCAAAAGCGCAACAACTTTTTCAACCACTAAAAGAGCTGCGCAAGATGCTGCGCAATTCAATTCTTTCGTTTTCAGAAGCGCTGTGTAACATCTGCTACGAACTTTTTAATTCAGTTGAAGTGCAATGCAACTTCGCAATAGCGAAACCGGATTTTCGTACCAAGTCAAAGCGCAACTTATCTTCCGCAAGCAAATTCACAAAACACAATGCAAATTCCACATTTTTGCGATTTTATTCGGTAAATGAGCAAGTCATTTGCTGAAGAAAATCAATATTTTACAATGTTACGATTGAAATGAAACGAAATTATTTCAAAGTATAAAATCGCTCTATTAACAGACAAAAATTTTTTTAAATGCCGGCGCAATTAATTCATAACAAATTTTAAAAATATTAGTCCACAACGCAACTTCCGCGAGCTCTCAAAATAAAAAAAATGAAAGCCAAACGCAACTTCCGTTAAGTTGCAGAACTTGCGTTTTGCATGTATAAATTGGACTTCGCCCGTTTCTGGCAATTACTTCAACGCCTGCCACTGTGTCAGTGAGCACTGATCAGTATTCCCGTTATAAAATTTAAATCTGTCCTTAAATTGAGCTATCTGAATCTGAATTCCGGAAAGCACATTGTAGATGCAGCTAACACTAAGACTATTTTCTTTTCATGAGATGAGCGTTGAGCAGTGAAAATATTCCACAGTTTTATACTTGCGGTTTATTATCTGAGATTTGTACGGGTTATTGCTGTGAATGAGCTCTACTGTTATAGCCTCAGGCAGAAAAGCTCACCGCTATAGATGGATACGCAACAAGCAATATGATTTGCTTTTTTATACTCTGTTTTTGGTTCCTTTTTGGTAAAATGAATAGTGATGACGTCATTATTAATGAAAAGAATGCCACAATCTTTTCTCTACACATTTCACTATCCTGTTGCATTTAGCTCCTATGACGCTCCGTTTGGCTGGTTCGTAAGATACAGTAAAAACTACCGTGGCGTTTAGTTAAATTTTGAAAAATTGGCAGAGTATGGGTTACCATTTCCAAGTCATCTATTTATCCTTTCTTCTGCATTAGCAGCATATACATTAAATAAAAAATTCTCGTGAATTTTTGTTTGCCTGGCAACAAATTTATAACTTAAAACTTGTTTTAGTTGTATGAAATGAAGTTGAAGAACACAAACGAAATTTAATAGCAGATAACAATTTTAATTTTTAATAGTAAATTAAATTTTTGTTGAACAATAATACTGCTGATGTAATCGAGTCCAAATTTCACATCAAAATTTGTCGTATTTCTCGTAGTATAATGTAGAAGAAGTCATGATAAAGCAATATCGATGCGAATTAATTTTAATTGTAAAAGTTATTAATTTGGAGCAAGTGGTATGGCGTAAAAAACTTTAGGCTTTGTGAAGATTCGTGGCTAACAAATAAAACTTGTCCATCAGCCTTACCTTAGATAACAAATCTTTCTATTCATTGTTCGTGTCATTTTGCTTAACTTAATTATTGGCGGGCGCAGTTTTGCTGCTTATATGCAGTAAAAATTTTGACATTGCTTAATCCACACTCAAGCCAAATTAGCGTACCTGAACCGTTACCTTTTTTGTATTAGAAATCTATCGCATCACATGAGTCTTCAAACTTTGCTGAGTCGCCAGATGTGGACTTTTTTGTTCTTATTGCCAACTTTTTGGATGCTAAGAAAAAGGCGATCTATACTATCACGGGCTCTGAGTGTCCTCTTTATTAAAGACGTGTCTCTAGCTTTTGAACCAGCAGTAACAATTCATTGACAAGTGTCATCAGTAGGGCAAGTTTTTATTGACCTAAAATTCAAAAAAAATTGACTTTAAAATTCAAAAAAATTGACTTTATTGACTTAACAAACTTTGGACCAAGGAAAAGCTATTTTTTAAAACTTTTTCAAGATTTTATACTAAAATAAACATTTAATCTACGAAAGCACACAAATTCTCAACAAAACTTGTAAAACAAGTCCATCTGTTATTGCGAAATAAGTCTAAGTATTGCGATAAACAGTTACTTGCAAGTTAATCCCCAGGTGGATAAAGTAAAGAGTAAAATCATGATAGTAATGTAGTACTTTGATTTTGAGAAGCTGGCTTGCTAAATCAGGCGTTTGAACTAATTTTTGCTTGAATTATCAAAACACCAGCCCCTTCAAAACGTTTCATAATCGCTTTCACTTCAGGTTAATTCTTTCTTCATATAAAGTAGCATTTAACCAGCTTTCACAATCCCCATCTTGTAAAAACAGCTTTGGAGGGGTAACTTATAGTAGCGAATGTGGCTTTGCTGGAGTGTTTTGATTTTTGCTAATTTGACGTCTGAAAATTAGCTGATTGAGACCTTCGATTTGAGATGTGATTGTCATAGCACAATTGCTCAATATATACAACGCATGTCATTTGAAACAGCTACGATACAGAGATTTCAATATTGCACTTGCATCCAACAAATATTTTGCAGGATTAGACAATAATCGATAGATGTGAGTTTCTACTGGTTTCAAGAGTAGTTCTAGTTTCAATGGCCTGTCGACCAAAATGTGCAATAAGGAAAATACAACGTTTTTCATACTTCTAAAACAGTTTTTTGAAGTGATATGGAATTTAAAGCGGTCTAAAAAAGCCACTTTTAAAAATTTTATTTAGGGGTTAGAGCTAATATTTGTCAAAAATAAAGCTCACAAATCAGTAAAACTTTGAAAATGGCTGAACTTAAGCAATCAGATTTGATCGCTTGATGCAAAATGCTTAACATAGGCTTCATCAAACAAATTGTGGATGGAAAGGGAGTATTCAGTAGTCTATTTAATTTAGTTAATCACTTATCACATCTCTCAAATCTCGTTCCATCAGGCCCTTGCCCCAAATTATCTTTTTTTTATAAAATGCACACGAAGAAGGTTAATGCTAGTGATTTTTTTTCGAATTATAGGATTAAATGATGTTACTCGTTTGTAAAAAAAAGACTGAAGTTTTACAATTAAGTTAGCCCAGACCGCATAGCCTATATTTACGCAGCCAGTTTAATCATGTTTTTTCAGGCAGAGCTAATTTCTATGCCACGTTTTAAAAACATTAATTTCATCAAAATAGGCTTAAAATTAAGTTATTCTTTTAAAATCTCCGAACGCTTAGGGCTCCACCCCCGGACACTCCCAAACATCTCCCAATTGGAGATTTCTGGCTACTCGCGTGATTGTTGCTACTTATGAGTGATGAACTGAAAAATGAGTGATAATAATTACAAAAAATTGACTTTAATGCCGTATAAAACGAACATTAAACTAACGGTAGAACATTGACTTTTTATTCACCAGTTGAATTAAGAGTATGAACCTGACTCTTCTGTTCAGAGTTCTTGCAAAAAATCACATCATTCCAGCTTACTGCTAAAAAATTGATCCTATTGAAAAAACTTGCCTTAGTCATCAGTACAATGTGTTGAAAATTTTAGCACCTGTAACTTGGGTAAATTGCGCTTTTCTATTCCCTTCTTGTTTTTTTCGTTGCTGTTAAACATCTTTTTTCGGAGTTTATTTGTTGACTGTGCCGGAGCTATGTTGTGGGACCCTTCTCTGGATTTATCATTTTTTCATTTATTTGATAAATAAACATGACAAAATACTAGTTTAAGTGGAAATATGCGACCGTGTATCTAGTGCAAACGAAAGGGATTGGGGAATTTGGAATAGCTCCCCAACACGTTGAGCAGAAAGTTTCCAATCTAAGACTCTACGACGCCGTCGTGCGACAAACCAAAATCGGTACAGCTTCGAGTCATGGTAGAACTGTCAACAAATTTGATATTTGCCACAAAACAGTTGTAATTGCAATTTGAAACACCGTAATTCACGGCAATTTACCATTCAAAGACATAAACTCCATTAACGACAAACTATTAACGATAAAGAAATACAGTACCAACTACTGCATAATACTATGTTAATGCAAATAATATAACTAAGCTATGAATCACAACGGCTTTGGAATGAAAAAATTATTTGGGAGCAAATACATTGAAAACACAATTTAAAGCACGGTAATCAATTTATAGCCACAGTCTACAAAATCTTGATATACACCAAATCTATTTGTCTTCTGCAATCTGACTGGTAAAACCTTTCTTCGACCACATTATAATACGGTAATTAAATGACTTATTTTTGACTAGAAAATCGGAATGATGTGCAACGGTTAGATAGTATCTTTGATCAAAACATTCCATAGTTGCTACAGCACTAAATGTCAAGGCAGCAGACAAATATAAAAACAATAGTAATGATATTGTTTACATAAAATTTACGATAAAATTTTGCATCCGTATAGGCTTCGAGAATTGCAATGAGGCTTTTTAAAATTTGGGTAAAATTCTGGATTACTATTGCGGTGGTAAAAATACAAGTCAGGATAAATATTTTTCTATCATGAAATGTACATAATGCGCAAAAAATTTTCAAGATATATTTAATGCAATTAATTTCGCTTCTGAAAAATTAAAATTTTTTGTTTATCATTTCAGTCTTTACAACTTGATTAAAATACAAAGCAAAGGTAATATTACATTAAAATAAATGACAACTGACCGAGATGTTACAGTAAAATAAACTCAAACTAACTTTCAACGAACAAATTTTTAAGGCAATTTTTAAAAAAGAGCAAATTTCTCTCAGTGTATTAATATGAATTCAGTTCTATCACAGATTAACTATCAGGTTTTGGAATAACTTAGTTTGTTAAAAAAAGGTTTCCAACAGATAAAATTTCTCAGTCCTCGATGGCAGTAGCTTCTTCATGCGTTGGCAGCGAAGGAAATGCAATATCAACGCCGAAAATACCACCATGGCGTGTGTCTGAAGGATATGAACGGGAACCATTGCTAGAATAAACTTTGTGGCTACTCCGCGACGTGAGTCAGTTATGTCTCTCGAACTAGAGTTCACATTAGCCGTTTGACAAGATAGAAAATTAGTTTGCGTGTAAATTGTGCCACTTGGACGATATTGTTGAAGTGTAAAGATTGATGGAGTGTGACTTGAAACTGCTTCTAAAATTAATATAAAACAACTCAAAATTATAAAACAAACACACCAAGATTTTCACTGTAGCATGAAACAAATAAATCAAAAAGTCTTGTTTTGAGGTCCTACAAAGTGTTCTTTCATTCAAAGCTCAACAGCCAAGCGATTGCGTAGGACTGACCTTTAGGTCCTTTAATTTACAGCGAAGTGCTTTAGTATTTCATACTATTTTAGCTTGTAGAATAAAGCTGTAGTTGAAACACGAAAACATTTTTGTCCTTAGTGTATATCAGTCAACTTTATTTACCCCTGGGCAGGTTTTTTGAGCAATACAAGCTCAGTATAAAAATTTGAAAAGCTAATAAAAAATAATTTGTACGCACAAAAATTTCTGTTTATAGACTTTGCGGTAAAATATTTTCCTCATTTTATATAAATCAAATCAATATCTTCCGTTATACTTTCATTTTACTCGTTACACGCTTACTCATCTCAATCCCCTGATATTTGTTTTTCCGATGTTGCCTAATCTAAAGTTTTGGGAAAACGATTTGTTATTTTATTTCCATTCTCATAAACCTTTATTTTTGGAAATGATCTTTCAAATCATAATATAGTATTGAATGAGGAGGTTGGACAAGTTGATTATCCCATGAGCCAGGGGTTTTCTAAATGCTTAGGACTCTATCGCCAGATCTCTCTGGGACGATGCAGCATGTCCCTCTTTTTTAAAACTCTTGCAGCAGCGCACCGGAAAATGCAATAAAGAAGAAAGTCGGCGCACCGAGATGAAATCTTAATTTTTTTGGTGTGCAACAAACAAAAAAAGTTTCAAAAACTCTGCCATAAGCTACTAAACATCCAGCCTTTAAAATGTAAGAAGTTCGTCTGATTTTTGTCCGTAATTGCATGTACAGACATTCGTAATAGTCTTAAATTGATCAGCAAAAGCACGATCCGAAATTAATCAAATAATTGTAACAAAAAAGCAAACGTAAACATATACGTACCTCTTGAATTTGCAACTGGAATTGCTTGTGTCCTTGCTACGAAAGTAATTCTTCCGGAAACGGCTGTGAAATTACTTTGTTGATTTGACAGAGTTTTGCACGAACAACACAAAACACTGCAGCAACAACAAAACAATAGCTGCCAAACAGCCGAAGATGATGACAATCAGTTGCGCGCTGCTAAACGCGAAAGAAAGTAATTTAGCAATGACTGCATGGTGAAGTCATTTTCGTCAATTTTGTGCAGGTTTTTGAAATGATTGTAAATTGGTCGATTACAAACCTAAATTGTGGTTGGAGGACATAAATACAATGCTTAAAAAGTGAAACTGTAAAAAGCTAAGAGAAACGTCAGATGCATAATAGACTTGTAAAAATGCTGATGCTCGTAGAAGCAAAGGTGGAGTTCTTTTAAACGTCCTAGGCCAATTTGAACGTCCTAGGACCCAATTTGAAGTTCATGGCTTTGGCCTCGAAGCCTGCGAGTCCTCGAAAATGCCCTGTCCTCCGTTCGACGACAGCACTATTGTTTGATTTGTTAAAAATGGGCCAAGTTCATGAACATGTTTGTTTTTCGTCTTGGAGCACGCCATAGACCTCGTGGAAAGTTTACGAAAAC
The DNA here is from genome assembly GCA_963965965.1 of Trididemnum nubilum. Classification (NCBI taxonomy): domain Eukaryota; kingdom Metazoa; phylum Chordata; class Ascidiacea; order Aplousobranchia; family Didemnidae; genus Trididemnum; species Trididemnum nubilum. The sequence continues at coordinate 19,400,442 of OZ014487.1, forward strand.
CATTTCTTTTTTGTAGGCTATTTTTTTTAAATGACTGAATTTTCGCGAAAATTTACGATGTTTTTGTACGAAGATTTTTTTTTTTTTAAATACTTCCGCGTTGTGTCCTTGGTCCTTGGCCTCGAGCATTCCTGTCCTTGGCCTTGAGAGGGTCTGTTCTCGGAAAGTCGGTCCTTGGCCTTGGCCTCGGATTTTTTTGTGTCCTTGATATGCGCCCCACACCTTGTCCTCGACTCCACCTTTGCGTAGAAGCAGGGGTGCCGAAACCCGGCAAGGATATATCCCCCCCAATAATTTGACTGTATCCCCTCCAATAATTTGAGTATGGTCTACATTTGCATCCCCCCCCAATAATTTGACTTTGGTGTGCATCTTTAACGCAGGTCTCCACTTGAATTCGGGGAAAAAGAGCTCCATTTTTGGTCTTCACTTAAATTGATCACCTGAAAAAAATCGTGGTCGAGGTTCTTCCCCTCCAATGTTGAAAATAGGGCAAAATTGAGGTAAAATTGCAAATTATCCCCCCAATGCTCAAGAAAGATCGGCACCCCTGCGTAGAAGTATATCTTATCTTAGCTCTGCTTTATCACTTACTAATTATGTTAATGCGTTTCTCGGTTTGAAATGATCTATAAACTTTAGAGTTGCATTATTTTTATCACCTTAGACCATAAGTATCCGTAAGTCTTAAAAACAGTAGTCATTACATACAGGGGTGCCGAAACAAGGGGGGATGGGGGGATATATCCCCCCTATAATTTGGCTGTATCCCCCCAATAATTTGAGTGGGTGTGCATTTGAGCGAAAATTGGGGAAAAAAGTGTTCTATTTTTGAAGAAGACCTTTTTTTTTGTCTTCACCTGAATTTGGGGAAACAAGTGTTCCAATTGCATTTTTTTTTTTTTGGTCTTTACCAAATTTCTAAACCTGAACAAAAATCGTGGTCGAGGTTCATTTCCCCCAATGTTGAAAATAGGGCAGAGTTGGGGTAAAATTGCAAATTATCCCCCCCAATGCTCAACAAAGATCGGCACCACTGATTACAACATTTATAATCAAAAAGACAATCTTATTCCTCAGCGCAAGAAGACATTGCAGAAACAAGAGAAGACTTAAAATGCTAAAATTAAAAATAGACCAAAGATTCGACAATTTGATCTCAGCAGTTCTGCACCAGCAAAATCAAAATGAAAATTAAAGCTCCTATATCAGTGTTTCTCAATGATGTTCTTTTGCGACCCAAATTCGTTTAAAAATCCTATCTGCAAGATTAGCTGCGACCAAACTAGATAATTACAAAACCTTGAATATGACTTTGAATAATGTCGATTTCATTTTAGCTTTCGCAATAAGCTTTTTGGATAGAACACTTCAGGTGCGATCTCTGTCTGGTTTGGTATGTGGTGAGCAGGATCTTTTAAAGACCAAATGCACTAAAGAGAAATGCAATCTACAGTAAAGAAAAGTATATTCCAAGGAGATTGCACTATCAATGGTAAAGAGAAATGCAATCTATACAGTGACAGCAGGCTCTGATCTTATCGAAACACTTAAAGGGTAAATACAAACTGCTTTTGCCAGCACAAATCTGCTTTTTCCGTAAAATAAAATCCGCTTTCATCAGGCTCAAGTAAAATTGAGAACGAGCTGTGGTTAGGATTTTAAACCGTGAATCAGAGTAGTTGCGTGCTATGAGGCGCCGTTTGTGTACCCTAATTTGTGCTACGTTTTTTTGCATATTTATTTAAATAGTCATTTTAATTAAATATACAAAAATATATAGTCAAAATCGAAATAAATAGTCAAAAAGATTGAGCGCAAAATAAACCGTTGCAAAAATAAATAGTCAAAAAAACTGCGCACAAAACAAAGCGTTGTAAAAATACGCCGCAGACTTTTTTGTATATTTGTTAGTGGAGCGTGACGAAGCGTTCTTGGCTGCTCTTGGAGCGCATTAAAGAGCAGCCGAGAGCGCATCCAAGAGCAGCTTAGAGTGCTTCGTCACGCTCCACTAACAAATATACAAAAAAGTCTGCGGCGTATTTTTACAACGCTTTGTTTTGTGCGCAGTTTTTTTGACTATTTATTTTTGCAACGGTTTATTTTGCGCTCAATCTTTTTGACTATTTATTTCGATTTTGACTATATATTTTTGTATATTTAATTAAAATGACTATTTAAATAAATATGCAAAAAAACGTAGCACAAATTAGGGTACACAAACGGCGCTCCATAGCGTGCGCGCTGATTGGATTCCAACAAATGTTGGCCAATGGTTGAATCGCTCTCTGGTTCGAATTGAGTCTCACTTTTTGCTATGCATTTTCTATTTAGCAGGGTTCTGGTTGACTGGGAACGGTTTGTATTAAAATCCTGCTCACCACACACCAAACCAGACTGTTTGCGGAAAAATCCCGAATGGACAAAACCCCAAAGTACAAAATTCAAAATTGGACAAAATCCAGAATTGGACAAAATCCCGAATTCGATATAATCCCAAATGGACAAAATCTCGAATTGGACAAAATCCCGAATCGGACAAAATCCAGAATCGAGCAAAATCCAGAATGGATAAAATCCCGAATTGGACAAAATTCCGAATTGGACAAAATCCCGAAGTGGACAAATCCAGAATGGACAAAATTCCGATTAGACAAAATCCACAATTGAACAAAATCCAGAATTGAACCAATTTCAAAAATAGACAAAGTCAAGATTAATAGTGTACTCACTGCTGGCTTATAAGCACTAATAAATATAAATAATTTGCCGCAAAACTGCATGTCGCTAATTTAGTTGTACCGTGGCGACCTAGAAAAACAGTGCACATACAAAAATAAAATGATCAAGTCAAAAAATTTTGCACTTTTGTCGAGTTTAAGTGCCAAGCAGTTTATCCTGTAGCGAAAGCCTCGCACTTATCACATTTGCCGTCAACTCCTTGAGTTTGCAGAAAAAGAAACTAGGTTGATACAGTATTTAAAATAAATCAGCGAGTTTTGTTCTAAACAAAAAAGTAAGCAATTAAAAGGTTGAGATGAAATTGGCCCACGAACAAACTTCCGAAAATAAATTTTCATTGTTTCCAATATTGCTTTCTTTTTTGTCAAGAATAAAATTTGGTATGAATGTTTACAAAATCAAATATTATATATTTTTTGCTGTGACTAAAAGGATTTTCTTTGAATTAAACTAAAACTGGCGAAAGAGCAATAAAGTTTAGAAAATTATACTTCAGTTCAATGATTATGTGGTATGATCATTATATGCTTTTATAATGCTGCAGTTAAGTAAAGTACAGTAGGTTTTTTTTTGTTTCTACAACATAAACAGCTCACGAACGTGAATTCAAGAGGAATGCAGGACAGTTTAATACAAAACTCGCTGATTTATTTTAAATATTGTACTAACCTATAATAGTTTCTTTTTCTGCAAACTCAAGGAGATGACGGCAAACGTGGTAAGTGCGGGGTTTTCGCTATGAGACAAACTGCTTTGCACCTAAATAACTCGATAAAAGTGTAAAGTTTTTTGACTTGATCATTCTATTTTTGTATCTGTGCTATTTTTCTCGGTCGCCACGACACAAGCGAATAAACGACATGCAGTTTTGTTGGTAAATTATTTATATTTACGTATGAGCCTGCAGTGAGTATCTTTTGATCCTGGATTTGTTTGTATTTTCGTTGGTTCAATTCTGGATTTTTTCCATTTGGGATTTTGTCCGATTCGGGATTTTGTCTATTCGGAATTTTGTCCAATTCGGGATTTTGTTCATTCTGGATTTTGTCCAATTTTGGATTTTGTCCATTCGGTATTTTGTCTAATTCGGGATTTTGCTTATCTAGATTTTGTCCATTTCGGGATTTTATCCGTTCTGGATTTTTGTCCAATTCAGGATTTTGTACAGGATCCAAACCAGACAGAGATCGCAACTGAACAATTCTGTCTGAAACGCTTATGGCGAAAGCTAAGATGAAATCGACTTTGTTGGAAGTCATATTCAAATTCTGCACCACCTCAAAATTGTTCAATTACAAAAACAGAACACAAAAAGCAAAACTTTTATTGCACAGCATTCATCGCCATTTCGCTCTCAACAAGGTTTAAAAATCGTAGCTCAAGATCACTCAACACATTGGATGCTCTGCATCCAGACGGTTTATGTATTTGTCTTTTATAAAAGCCAGAGCAGAAAATCCCATCTCACATAAATATGAACTTGGAAAAGGGATTATAATTTTTTATTCCTCTTTATACAATATTGGATATTCGTTTGCCATTTGACTCCAAAACTTGGGTAATGAAAGCTCCGTGCAAACGCTTCTTTCTAAAATCTTAAGTGTAAGCAATTATTAACTCTCGAAAAAAAAGAGAACAAAAAATTAGGAAATCTATGCCTATGAATTAAAGATAACCAAGGTACTTATGGCTCTACTAGTGTCAGCGGCCCATTAATAAAGCCTTGGCGACCCACATTTGGGGCGCGACCCATGGCTTGAGAAACGCTGCGCTAAATACTAAAATGATGTAACAGTACTATAGAATCAACAAAAGCTATCGATAAAATGCAAGCATACAAATAAACCACTACCATTCGGTCTACCCATAGCATACAAGCGTATGCGTGCGAGCGTAACTAATTTTATGCTGATGCAATGCAGGTCTGCCGCACCATGCTTAAAATCGTGAGTGTACAAGCGTGTTTTCGGTTCATTTTGAACAGAAACTCGGTACGCCCAGCGCAATTCCTTACCAGCAACGTACAAGCTGCCAGTTGGTTAAAGTAAACAAGGATGCGCTTGCTCGCTTACGATAATAAGCACAAGTGTAGATCGGAACTTATTCCCTTAGGTTGGCGCGCAACCATGATTCTGTTAAGGGAAGGGGTAAATCCAAAATCTACAACTTCTCGGTCCAGAAATTGTTCTCTGCAGGCTGAACAAACTGATGCATCTTAAGCGTATAACATCAGATATGGAGGCAGAACCTAAGCTGCCGTAGGTCGTACTGGGGTCTGAAGGCAAAACACCAAACAGCTAGGCAAATTTTCTGATTTTTCAAGAAAAAAAAACATTTTAAAACGAGTACTTTTGTGATATTTTGAAAAAAATTTAATGCTTTTTGGTTGACGTTTTGCACGTTTTAGAGTTTTAAAGCCATGTATTTGAGTCTAATTCGGGATTTTGTCCGTTCGGGATTTTGTTCAATTCGGGATGTTGTACTTCTGGATTTTGTCTACTTCGGGATTTTGTTTTTCGGGTTTTTGTCCGTAAACGTATTTGAGAAAAACTAAACTGCTTAGATTCAGAAGCCATTCAAAAAATTTAATTGCACAGTCGCTTCACTTCTTTTTTCTTGCTCTGTTAAATCCATAACTTGCTTTAAAGCTTGCATAATGAGTTTTTCGGGTTAGATTTTGCTCGTGATTTGGCTAAAAGGGTCCCCTAATTGCGTCACTGTTTAACCTAACATTTTGTAATTTCTAAAGTCGTAAGTCAGATTATCCAGGAAAGTCATCAAATTCACGCTGCATAACAATAGAACAGTATTGCGTTAAACATACTTACTACATGAAAGGTAGTATGCTCAAGTTCATATGTATAATATATACTTAAGTTCGCACGGGCGCAAAATAAAGGCTCAGATTTGCCCCGAAATCTGATAGAAGAAACGTAAAATCTACAGTGATTTTAGCTTTAACTTTATTCTATACTTCGACTGACTTTATTGTTGCAAATTGGCAACATCATGGCGGCATATCAACGACATAAAATGCCATCTAGTGGCTTCAAAAGTTGTAAAATATTCTGCCGTGGAGCAAAGTTTTGAGTGAAAAGTATAATTGAACCATTTTTGTTTTTTTTGTAATTTTTTTTTAGACCCTCATCCTCCAAAAGCCATGCACGCTCGGCTTATGATACCAAGGTTTATTGGCAGTCACCTTGTCATGAATAAAAATTCCGTGCATTTAAAAAAATTCCAAAATAATAGGGTCTACTATACTTTAATTGTTCAAGAGCTCTTTCTCTATGCTGGATTCAAATAATACTGCCTGATGATTATGTTTTACTTTTGCTTTCATATTCATTTCTTCTGGAAGCGAAAATTTCCTTGTTCAACCATTTTAAAAGTTTTTTTCCTCTTATCATTTTATTGAAAGTGTTTTCCATAATTACAAGTTTTTCTGTGTTTTTTACGTTTTGTTTCGGTACATTTGCAATACTACAAGTTTGTCATACACTATACTGCAACTGTACTTTGGTACATATATTCATCGTTCAACTTTTTGCTACCTGTTCTTTTCTTTATGAGATAGCTATTAAGTCGTTGAAATAAATGTGTTTTTGAAGCTGTAAACTGCGTCAATGTCAATATTTTGTTTTTGTGAAAAGTGTACTTTTGTTTGCTATAAGCTTTTATAATCTATTTGTTTTGTCATTACTATAGCTGGGGAGTAGATAGGTTTGCTATGTTTAATAAAACTCGCGAACTTAAAGGGGGTGAAGCTTCCAGTAGTTTACAATAGTTAAAATTGAAAAATAATTATTGAATTTTTTTGGTCTCATTTTGGGACTTCAGTTACAAAAAAGTTCCACAAATGCAAAAATACATCCCCCTAAAAGTCGTTTTGGAAACCTTAAGTTTGTTCCCGGGCCTGAATTTTCAGAATAAGGGAGGGTTTTACCAAAATTGGATAGGTCATGAGATGGAAGGTTTTATTTTTATTTAGCCTCTTTTTCCCTCAAAGTTCAGGCTAAGAAAACAGATTCAAGGTTTCATAAACTTTTTACAGGGGATAGTTTTGTATTTGCTAAATATTTTTGCGATCGCCGCCCCAAAATGAGAACAAAACATTTCAAAAATAATATTTCAATTTTAGTTTTTGTAAACTATCTGAATTGGATGGATGCTTCACGCCTTTTAAGGTAATATCCTTGTTGTGGCTCCATTTTGCGTTGTTAATATGGTTGTTCTTACAGTTAGTGCACTGTTTCTTTTGTTGGAACGATTAAAACATACAGTACTCAAAAGAAATTCTAAAAGTTTGTGAAATTCAGAAAATGAATAAAAGTTTCATATTTTTTTGTTTTTTGATCGAAGGAAACAAGCAGAAAAAAAAGACTTCATCATGGTCATCAACAATATAAATAAAATAAAATTGAAAATTTTTTCGGGACAGCAAAGCCAGAAAAGATTATTGAAAATATTATACAGCACAGCGATAACTTTCATTTTGTAACAGCTTTGGGTTTTCAATTCTCGTACGGTTTTGCGGTTCTTCCATATGAATGATCTTGCTTTTCCTGTTGATTTTCTATATTTTTCAATTCTGCTTCCTTTTAATTTTCCGAACTACGCAACACCATACTGTGTAAGCATTAATAGGTTATTCGAAATTTCTTTGAAGGAATAAGCCCAATTGCTTCCTTTCCTCTTAGAACTTTGTTGCATTTTTGTTTAATTTTGAAAAACTGTAATGTTATATTTGAACTTACAGTATCAAGTGCTCTCAAAGTCTGTACTAATATTCGTATAATAACATAGCCTGATTAATCATTTAATACTAACGAATCGAAAATCACACATAACACATATGCTAGTGTCAAAGAAAAACTAAAGACAGCAGTAACAAAATCAGTATTATTTATTACATTATGCTGAAATTGAATAATAATAAGAAATCACTTTGAGCAATGATTCTTTTAAATGGATAGTCTGATGCTTTTACATCTATTATACCGTAACTACTGTTTTATAACAGTAAATAAAGTGCAACTTTCTTGAAAGAAAGATGGTGAAACGAAAAATGTGTGGTATAATACAACGTCCCAACACCCCCTTTTGTATCTTGATTGGCCAGGTTAAAAACAAAAAACAAATTTATTTTCTCATTTTTAAAATTAAAAACATATTACAGATTCAATCAAAACTCAAACTTTGTAAAATAATTGTTACAGCGACATTGTATTATTTTGCACTATTTTAAGATTTACTCTGATACGATTATGGTCATATGTGCAAGCATAGAAGAGTATCTGGTATCTTTAAACAATTTCATACCGGTAATTTTTTATACAATATATTAGGCAATGCCCATTCCTGGTTATTTTGTAGCATCTGTAGTATGATCAGAATTTAAAAATTCGAGCATTTTCTTAATCATTTGTTTTATGCTGGCAATTTGATGAACTCATTTTACACGGAGGGAAAGGAGCAAAAATGCCACCCCTATCTAACTCCTGAACCGAAAGTCATGAGAGCACCAAATTTAGCGTGCAGGTTGGTGTTTACAAAATTTTTCTATAAAATCTGGCTTTGAGTTGATGACGTTATTTTAATTATCTAAACAATTTACTTCAAATTTTCAGGGGTTGTTTGTGAATAAATGTGACTCAAATTCAAGTTGGTTCAAAGTAAAAAAAATTGTTTCTGAAAGGAATTAGTACGAAAAAACGGAAGGGGGGATTTTTTTCCTCCACCATGTAAAATAGGGTTGAATATAATCCAAACAAAACGGATGCAAACAAACAATTTGAATTGAAATTATAGCTTGAATATATATTCAATGAGATGTTGGCGTTGGGATATTAACCTGCTTTGATATTAGGAATGATTTAATCAAGGTTTGTAGGTGGTCTGCCAGTCTTACTCTTGAGCTAAAGTCCCTCCATTGTCCCGGATGGGTATGGTTGCTGCACAGCAAAATCTTGCTCTTGCCCCAAGAATGTTGCAGTTCCTGGATTGTAAAACAAATTTTTAATTATTAAAATAACGAAGCAAATATTTTATAATTAGAAATCATTCAGTAAAAATCTATAAGTTGTTTAACCTGTTTTTGGGATCATTTGGGGTGTTTTATTCAAATATATTTTATTGTGTAAGTAGTCCAATGGGAAAAACTTCCGCAATCTCACGAAATGCAATAAATCCCTAAACAATTCTTGAGCAAATGTTTCATTACAGCGTCTAGACTAAAACAGCAAAGCTATTACAACAAAAAATTGGAGATCATGATCTGCGTTCAATGGTGCAGAATGTAAAACACTTTTTCAATTTTGCGAGATGTAGTAGCTGGTCAGAACCAGAGGTTGAGTCCTCGAGGACATCCTTGGCCTCGAGGACACACATTTTCAAGTCCTTGGCCTCGACGCCTCAAGTCTTCGAAAATTGCCCTGTCCTTGGCTCGAGTACAGCACTATATTTTGAACCGTTGAAATTTCGTTGGAAAACGCCAGAAACCTTGCAGAAAATCCGCAAAGACCTTTTTTTTTTGGTTTCATTAAGCAAAGATCGCCTGAAAAAAATTTTTGAAGACCTTTTTCGCCTGAAAAAAATTTTTGAAAACCTTTTTTTTTTGGAGAACACTTGTTTCTGTGTCCTTGGTCCTTGGCCTCGAACCTTGTGTCCTCGACTCCACCTCTGCAGAACTGACTGCCCGATAGATCATAACGTCACAGTTTTCTTTGGTTATCTATGCACTGCAATGTAAATTTCTAATTGAAATAGTTTTTAAGTTCTAATTTTGAATTTTTGAACAGTGTGCCAGTATTCTAAAACGATTTCAAGGCCTTGGATACTTGATGTTTCTTGGTCCTCACATCTAAGCATTACAAATCGTCGAATGCATTAATGAAAAAAATATAAGCCTCACCTCTAAAAATTGCAACTAAAATGTTTCTTGACTGATTTCGATAGTTTTAGCTTCATTACATAATATACCAAAAGTTCATAAAAATTTAAGCCTGCAAAATGTATTAATTTTGCGATCAAAGTTTGGCTCTGAACAGCAACTTTTCTTCTTTATTTTGATATTTTAGATTACCTTTTTCGTGAGCTGATCAGCAAAACCACAGTTACATAATAGAAACATAATCGTTGTAGAACTGCGATGTAATAATATCTGCAGCAAGGATAATGTTGAGTTAATTGGAGTATTTTTAGATCGACAATTGACTACCAAAAGAAATTTTTCTTTGCATTTTTTAAAATATTTGAATCAAGCACAAAAATTTGATCGTATATGAGGTTAGGTTTTGAAGAATATTATGCATAAAAAGTAACTACAAAATATTTAATTCTTTTAAGTCCTTACAAAATTCTCGCTATAGAAAATTTCTTACTGACTTTTTCATTTGAATAAACCTTGTTTTTCCGTACAGGCTATTTCGAACCATTGAAAGGTATTTTCTCTTACTATATTAATGAATAAATCAAATTAATGAATAAATACATAAAAATAAGAAAGAACGTTAAGCCATATAGCTCTATAATTCAGCTTTTAATTTCATGTTCTGAATATAAGTTCATATATGCGTAGCCAGAGTGGCACCCCCCAAATGAAATGCCACCAATGATATAAATGTTGACAATAAAAGCTTATTGTTTTTTCAGTTTCACTTTCTTTCAGCATTTTTGTGCGCAACAGTACACACGTACAACAGAAATTAACAAAAATATTAATATTGACGACCAGAAGGTCGGGACCCACCAATTCAAATTTTTAACAAGCAATTTAAATGTAGGCCTATAACCCGAGAGAAACTCGGGGCTTTTGACTAAAAAGTTGTTATCTCTGGCCTTCATCCAAACTTTTGTGAACAGCAATAACATGATTAAAAACCATCTACTGTAACAATCAATCTTTTGCACCTTGCCAGTTTTTACGGGACAGAATACGTTTGAAACAAAAAAGGTCGAGAAAATGTCTATTGAACAAACACACTTATATTACGCCTAAGACGATAGTGAATTTGGAGGGGCTTTACACCATGCCATCTTCCTTTTCCGCTGTAGCACAATAATAATGTATAAAAAATAAAACACGCAAAACCTTTAAAATTGATATAATTGGATCAAGTTTTATACTATTTTTAGCCTATAGAAGGACAAAATTTTTACTGCCTTGAAATCGTCCAACTCCAGATCACAAATTTAAAATACCACAGAAAAATTAAGCTAATTATACTCGTATATTTCATATCCAATTACATTTAAGGGAGTGCCATGTCTGTTTTATTTTGTTCATGTCACATACAGTAAAGCTAAAAAATCTGCAACACGCTTTTGAAATACTGTGGCTTTAGCCACACTGCTGTTTTTAGCGTTTTCACCTTTTATTTCTATTTTATTTACGTTGCTAAACAAAACGTCTTTTAAATAAAAATTAATCAGAAATATCGGTAGTTTCAGAATTGGGTTATTTTTGTTGAAATATCTAAAACACTTTGTAGCTCAGGAGACCCAGACTCCCCAAATCCCCTTAAGTGTTTCAGGCGGTTATTTACTCCCCAGTACAGAGATGGAAACCGGTCGGGTCGACCGGCCGGTCGGGTTACCTGTCGGGTCGAGATTCTTCGACCGGCCGGTCAAGCTGGTTTAAACACCAATCAAATTCTCCTTTCCTGCAAGTAAAAGACAGCTAAGCACCAACCGAAATATACATATAATATTTTGTTATAAATATAACCTTTTATAAAAAAAAACAGTATTAACAAACCCAGGCACGTAGCCACGGGGGGGCCTGGGGGGGCAGTTGCCCCCCAAAATTTTATTTTGCCCCCCCAAACGTAATTTCACCTCGTAGTGGGTTTGATATGAATAAAAGTAAAACCAAATTTGCTGGTTGCATATTATTGCGTTTGATTTTCATGTGTAAGTTGATCGGACGCGATATGAGCTTACAAGGATGGTGACATCATAAATAAGCGTTACCTTCACGGATTTCAAGCTCTCAAAGCGTGGCAATCACGCGGCGCCAATATAAGGCAGTTTTGCCAGCTTCGTAGCCTAGTAGTTGTTAGAGCGTTCGCCTTAGAAGCTGGTAGACTAGGTTTAATTCTCAGTCTTTCATACCAAAGACTTCAAAATTGTTATCTGCTGCTGCACTTGCTAAACGCTCGACAATTAAATGTAGCGCGGACTGTGGAGGATGAAATGAACAGTGCTAAAAAATGAGACAGTGATCAAAATTGAACAGTGCTAAAAAATGACGATAGTGATCAAAAACTCAGTCCTGGCGCTATGTAGGAACCATAGTAGTTGGAAAGCGCCATAAAACCACTCAAATTTCATCTCATTTGGATTGACTACAAACAACTGCATGATTAATAGCTTAGAGTAAAGTGCTAATCTGTTGGTCAACTAACTCAAAAGTAATAATAGATAGTACAGATAGTAGTAATGGATAGTAGCCTATGTATTAGTAACAGGTAATAGATAGTATGTACCAAAAGTCTAAAAGTAATAGATAGTATGCACGAAAAGTGATAGATAATATACTAAAAGTGATAGGTAGTAAGTAGGCTATTGGTAGTCTAATGTTCTATAAATTATTTAAGTTTATAATACACATAGGCCTACAGGTATTGCTAACGGGGTTCAAATAAGATTAAATTTTTAGCGAAATTGCAAGTTAGTATTGAATAATTGGATAGTAAGGAGAACTTTTAAGGATATGAGTAAAAGAAAACTAACCCCCAGGTTTCAGAACATAGCAAGTTTCTTTCGCGCCCGACCCCCCAGTGACCGAGATAATGCGGAAGAAAGCATTCAGCTTCAGCAAAATGAGCAGTTGCCAACAGAAACTAATCTTTTCGATGAAGACAAAAGCGAAAGTGAAGAAGTTGAGCAACTCGACTTGTCTACAAAAGATCTACCACCAAAGCAGCCAATCATAGCTTTTCCTTCCACAAACGGTCGCAAATTTTCAGAAAATTGAGAAACTTGAGAAAGGTTTGGGCAATAAGTTATAAAAAAGGCATGAAGTTAGATTAGGCATATCACGTTGAATTTAATACCAATAGTTGACAATTTTTGTCCAGAATATTAGTTTATTGTTTCAAGAATCAGGTTTCCATGCAAAATTATGGTCAAATTTGTCTAAAACTGTAAAATTTTGTTAAAATTTCCATCTGTACAATTTCCCACTGTTCCAATCCAATTTCGATTCCTAGAGGGAACACTGGTAGCTATACCGTATATATTGCTACCAGCTGGTCTATAAGATTGCTAAACTTTAAAAAGGTAATATTCGCTTCTATGTTTTTTAACTTTTGAGCAAAGCTGTGGTTAGATAGACGAAAAAAGTGCAAGTGTGGTATTACAACGTTTATTTCTTGGTGTCACTGTCAGCATTAATGGGGTACTAACAAGAGCAGTAAAATTTGTTTTTTCAAATGCTTCCTGATATACACTCTTTTTTTTTATAAGAACCAGTAAATTTCGGACTGAGGCTGGTTGTTCTTAAGTTTTTGCAGATTTTTAGCCTCAATTGTTCTTAATTTGTTCTTAAATTATGCGAAAATGTAATCATCCGAAGTTGCTAAATTACCGCCGATTGACACTTTTCTCTCATCTATCACAAATAATCAGTTTTGAGCAAACAAGTCATGGCGCTTACCGATTAGCAAGTACAGATGGTCACAAAAGCATGTCACTCGCTGCTTTAGACGAGTGGCAGTTTGAAACATTACATCTATTCAGCTGAGAGTTTTTGTTCAGGAATAATTTCAGCATTTTTGTTCTTAATTTTTTTCCTGATTCTGAGGCTGGCAATAATGTTCTTAATTTGTTCTTAAATTTTGAGCAAAATTGAGCCTCGTGTTCTTATAAAATTGTTCTTACAAAAAAAAAGAGTGTAGTACACTATAAAAATTACCTGATACATAGTAATTGTTATAAACTTATAATTTACCCCAATTGTAGATTTTCAAAGAAACATTCCGGGAAATTTTTGTTGCCAAGTCTGAGAGTTTGGTGGATTTGAAAATGGCTAATCAACAGCAGCTAATTTCTTACTGGCAGATTGTTTTTATCGAATTTAGGCCTGCAGAACAATAATTGGCACTTGCGAGTTATAAGTCGTTCTGGATGGTTAGAATAAACTTTCAGTATCGCCAAAAAAAGTTCACGGAATATTACTTAAAAATTGTTGTTGTTTATCAGCAAACATTTCAAAACCACTTTAGCCACAACTCTTTAGTCCCCCTTCAACATGTTTTATGCAAAGTGCACGTGTGATCTATCATTAAAGGTATTTACTATTCATCCTAACAAACTGCAAGCAGACACAGACATAATAGTCTTGTTTCAGAAGAATAGCAAAGAGCAAAGCACATACATCAGATTACAAACCTCATAATCACATAAGTAAATGAAAAAATATTTGCCCCCCCAAATATTGCTCTTGCCCCCCCAAAAATATCCGGCTGGCTACGTGCCTGAACAAACCACGTGTTTTGAAAGCACTTGTTGAGTGGTTTCTAGCTGTGACTAGCACGATGGGGCCATTAAGACATGTACATCTAGGGGCGTATTTAGGGGGGCTTTGTGCCATGCCCTCCCTTTTGGGCCACGGCACAAAGCAAAAAAGTGCAAAATCTACGTTTTAATCGCGTAATCAGATTATAATAAAGTATGCATGTGCAAGAGGCCTACGCTACCTAGCATTTTAGCATTATTTTAATCAGCTTGAGAGTAGAAGTAGCTCAGACTGGTCAGGTCGAGAAAATCCTGACCGGTTCCACCTCTACCCCAGTATCGGTGGCGACTGGGAGCTCTGCTCCCAGCTTGTGATCCATCTTTACTGCGTGCTCTCCTGTGAAATTCTTGCCAAAGCCATGCCTGTACTCCTAAAACTAGTTATTTTCATTACAAAACAAAATTATCCAAGGCAAATGTTCAATTTTACTATTATTTACTCCTAAAAATATTGCATGAGGCAACGTACTTTGATTATCCCAAAACGGCCAAGTCACTTTCATAATTTAACTCAAAAATGCAATGTTTTAAACGTGTTTTGGACTTGAATTGTAAGTAAAAAGATGTCTGAACGATTTTTTTTCCAATTCGCTTTCAAATCGTAAAAATTTAGTTCTTTCAAATGGCATTAAAATAACTTTTTCCAATAAAATTACAAAAAATTGCAAGCGGCAGGGAGATCCGCCCCTAGCCCCGCGTTTGTGATACGTAGGAGTTACACTAATTTGCTCAAAACGTATCTCAATTTAAACATTTTAAAATAAAAGAAAATTAATTTTTGGTTCAAGTTCTCCCTCTTAGCAAAATCTCGGTTAAGCGTCAACCCAAGGCCCGGCTTCTGATCCCCATTCTACAATATCTTTGACCCAAAAATTCCTTTACGAAAATTTTTTTTGGCGTTATTGCATGTGATTTGCGGTTTGTCCTCTCCCCACCCCCCTACCCCCGTCCCCTAATCAAAAATGTTGGCTCCGACTATGATCAATTTTGTCAAAAATATTGAATTTTGTTGAAATCAAATTTGCTACTAATTCAATATGGATATTTTTAATGGATAATAACTTAACTTTCCTTCACAATATAGTGTAATTGCAAAAAAATCAGTTTAAGTTTTATGAAAGCTCCTTACTTTTACCAAGTTATTTGTGGTCCAACAGGTTTTCCCAGCATCATCAAAATCGATATACAGATATTTTTTTCAAAAAGTCACCAAAATTTTTCATTATCTCGGAGCATCATCTCATCTTCTGCCCAAAAGCTTGTTACACGTATTTGAAAATGCAATTAAAAACATTACTTTAATTTGATAATTTTGTTTTTTACATTATTTTGCATTTTATCGAGCAAAAAAGATCCATTGGTTTAACTAGTTAAAATGTTTTCAATTTTATTGTGTACGGTAATCTAGCAACTTCAGATTAAATGCTATAAAATCAAAGCTTGAATATACTTGTATTTGCAATAAATACAGAAAAACATGCTGTATATATAAATTGAAACTTGACCACCGCGCGAAAGATTTAATTTACTTTTCCGTAAAAATTTTAGATTTCATTCAACTTTGCACATTTTTCAGTCAAATTTAGCGTTTTCAGCTATTAAATGACATCATCAATGACGTCACTGGTCGTAATGTGTATGGAGATTGAGGCATGTTGATATTTAGTGCTAGTACTTACAATATTACGTATGAATAAACATATGGACAAAATAAGCTGAACATTAATATCTTTTTCTTAATTTTGGCCTTTGGGTAAAAATAGAGAAAAATTAGGTGAAACAGGGGCACGTAAGTCAAACGTCCCAAGAATGTCATAGAGACATCAAGCAAAGTATGTTGAAATAAGTTCAGAATTGTCAAAACAGTTTTAGCGTTCGAAAATTTCATCTCATTATTATTTTGCCGAGATCAAAAATAGATTTAGGCCCAATAGGATATACGAGGTATCTAGTAAACAGCTGTGACGTTCTATGCTTCACAAAATTGTTTACAAAGTTCTGCATTTTACCCAAACACATTGTTTTGGTTTGCGAAACTTCTATCAAGTAAATGAAATTGATTTTTTGTTTTAATAAACAGCTAAAATTACAGGTTTAATATCATTGACGTCGCCATTAAATTCTAACGTTACCAGTAACTTAACCCAAAAACAAAAACATACCTTTTGATACTGTATTATACGTTTTTTGAGGTACTAATCTAACCAACTGTTGGAAATGAGGCCATCAAAAAAAAAACATATTTTTGCATAGTCATATTTTTGTAAACTTTTAGTATGTCATTTGGTAACCCTAATACTATTGAAATCCGTTGAAAAACCTTTTGTCACAATTTTTAGGGGTTAAACCATAAATGCACTTGACTAATAAGATAGTTAGCCTTGGAAAACAAATTTTCTATTACACAGCGACTTCAACTGGTAAAACCACAGACACAAATTTTTTTATATATTTTCGTTGATGATGATCTACAATTTCATGGTGTATATACTTTGCTATATATGCCAGATAGTTTGAAAACATCAATGGCAAAAGCGCAAAGGTTACCTTGGCTTGCTGCTGGAACAGCAGTATTGATCGTAACTGGTTGCGGGTTGGACCTCGATGCTCTAATGCACAAAAACACCCCACCTCCAATGCATCCCGCACAGCAAAGTAAAGAGCAAATCACAATAGCCACAATGACCCCAATGCTAAAAAATATACAAGGTGTTTTAAAAGGAATACTGCTTAATGCTGTCCAAGAGACTTAATAAAAAGTCAATACTAACTTTTTCAGTGCCATTCTGTGGAAAGACCGAACTGTTTCCAACTGGGCCATTTCAAAACGGACATAAATGACGGCGTTCAGGGGGCATTCGGCCCCCAAACTCCCCTCCCCCCCAGATATGGACCCTTCTGAGAAATGGGCCCCTCAGTCGCAACTAATTTTTTGGGAAAAGCCTACGACAACAAAAACGGAAAAACTTTTTTATATAAATTTAAAGGAAAGAAGCAGCAATATTTTGGTGAAGACCTTTTTTGGTGGTAATCTAGATTTGACGAAAAAAGCATTGTATTTTTGGTAAAGATTTTTCTATACCCAAAATTGACAGAAAAATGCAACAAATTTCTGATGAAGGTTTCCCCACCTCTGGCTCAAGACTAGACAGAGTTGTTTCATCGCTCAGTAACAGCACGAAGAGGAAATTAATTAGCATTTGTTCAAGAAGGCGACAGGGAAGCAGCGAAAGACCTTACATTCGTCGATTCAAACAACCACCCTCTTGTCAAAGAGACTATTTATATGCCAGTATCATGGTCAAAACTGTAAAAAGGTTGAACCAAAGACTTAATCAGGAATCTTGCCTGCTTTTCTATTCGATAAAAAGTCGAAAAATGAGCGAACCTCAAGAAGTCGAAAAATAAAATAATAAACAAAAACTTAGGTAATTTATCATGACAGACAACCGGGGTAACTCAAAGAGTGATTCGTCATCTCGTTTCTAGAAATTATTTCTTACCAATTGGAAGGATTAAGACCCTGTAAACTTGAAAAAATAATTCCTACCTGGTGTTCATTTAAAAGGTTTCACCGAGGGTGTTAGTCAGGAAGGCTCAGATTGCAGCCTAACTCGAAGAATAAAAGCTTTCTCGCCCAATTTGCTGTCTTCTAGTTCAGAGGCGTCGCTAAGAATGGTGGCACCCGGGGCGGGATTTCGTGGTGGCACCCTTTATCGGCCAAAATATAGGTGAAGACCAAAAAAAAAAAGGTCTTCGCTGCAAAACGAGTTGGTTTTCAGTCCGAAAGTATGTGACGATCAAAAAAAAAAAAAAAAAGGTCTTTGCCTACCAATCAGTGGGTTTTCGGTCTCAAAAAAAAATGGTGTCACCCCAAAATGGTGACACCCGATGCGGGCCGCCCCACTAGCAACACCACTGTTCTAGTTACAGTAAATTACACATGGCACATGAAATTAAATTTGCTACCGATGTTATTATGGTAATAGTGGCAGAATCAATGTAGCTACTTATAGTTTGCTCGCTCGCGCCTTTCCTATAATATATCTTAATCAAGAGAAAATAAAGCAATGAGCTGAACAGCTATAGTGTTATGATCGTGGCGCTAATGGTTCGCCACCGTCGTAATAGTTTATCCAAAAGAGCTGGTTTACCCGCTGGTGCCGATGGCGTGGATATAATTATATGGTCTCTTCTTCACAAGCTCTTAATACAGCGGGCACGACATAAATAGGGTTTTTTAACAGGTAGATACTAATTAGAATAGGCCTTGTCTTTAATGGTAAGAACATGTTAATTTGAATGTAAAACTTTGACAATTCTGCGTTTTCAAGAAAGGCAAGAAATACGTACCCCAATTGGAGGGCTGATGATAACTTTTCAATACACTGTGGCGATCCATTGTCATAGCATATGCCGTCATAATAACAGCATCTATCCAAGTCAATATCAAAAACAATAATTCTATTGCAATCGTCGTCAATTGTACACATTGTGTCAGTAAAATTTATCCCTGGTAAGACAAATTTTTACAATTGAAATCAAAATATGCTTTCCGCTCTAGTTATAGTCAATCTGGAATATAACATCACATGTCTGCTGTGTTTATCCTTTTGTGTTTCAAAGGTGAAAATCATGTTGACGTTGTTATTCTGAAGAACCGCTACGTTAGTGATAAGTAGCAGAGGCTACGTGTTTAACCACCGGCATAACTGACGTGGTGGGGCTTCTGACAGGACCCCCCCATCTGTCTCGAATTTCTGAAAAAAAATAAACATTGCGGGAAAAGTCTTCACCTTACTTTGATGAAAAAAATTAACGCATTTTCTGTGAAAACCTTTTTTTGTATATTTTTGGTCTTCACCAACATTTGACGGAAAATAGCAACGAATTTTCGGTGAAGACTTTTTTTGGTCTTCATCTAAATTTGACGGTAAAATGAAGCAAACTTCTGGTGCAGTGCATTTTTTTTCTTTAGCTTAAACTAACAAAATATTTTTACGAAAAAAAGCATTTTCATCACCTCCTGGTCTAAACATGTAGATACGCTATACCGTGTTTGCCATACCACAAAACTTGTCTAGATTAAACGCGAAAACGAATGAAAGTTAAAAAATGTGGTGTTTTATATTTTCTCTGAATGTCGAAAATTCCCCCAAAAAACATAAAAAAGACTAAAAGTGATTCCTGATTGGTTGATCATCACAATTCATATTTCCGCCACCTGACGACACGTCATTGTAAAATTCGGAGAAAATAAAAAACTCTTTTTTGTTGTTGCTCTGTTGCATATTTGTTCTCCTGTAACCGGACAGCGTCAGACGCTAAATATTGGAAGATCCACTCACTTTTCATTGCAACGACTACTTCATGCTTGGAGGAATCCTTACCCATTTAGGAGTTTCCAATGATCCAATGCTCCTGCAGATTTCTTCGAAATCTTGTCCACTGGATTTGCTGCTTGTTCGAAGCCATCAAGCAGAGATAATCATCAAAAAGCGTCATGTGACTATCCAAGGTCGCAGCAACGTGACCAGGATGAGGGTTAAACCCACATCATGCAATCAGGATCGTTGTAAAAACGACGCCTTAGCTTTTCTGGAGTCATAAAAGTAGTTTCTGTGCTTTGACAAAAATAGCATTCAGCGATGCCAATCAGTAAAATTGAATTCTATAGCAGCAGCTCAGGGCTGTGTAAGCTCTATATGCCTCCTGTTGAGAAAACAATTATTTATACTCGAGTCGTTGTGTTGATTATCCCTTTGCTATTTTGAGATCAAACACTAAAGCAGACATATTTTTTAGTGCTTTCAATTCTTTGCATTCAGCCCCAAAATTTTCAAGGAAAATAAAGCTAATCAAAGGTTGCGTTTTTTTTACGTCAAAAATGAGGGAGAAACAGCTCATTCTTGTAGGCAGAGTGGCCGAGAGGCAAAGGCGTCATTTTTACGACAACCCTGATCGCATATGATCGTGGATTCAACCAGTAGCGTAGCCAGGGGGGGGCGAGGGGGCTCGAGCCCCCCCCCCCCCATTGGCTAGTGAAGTATGCAAAATCGCACGTTTTTGGTGCTTTTGAGGCCGATTTTTTGTCAAACATTGAAAATAGCCCCCCCATAGGAAAACAGCCCCCCCTCAAACGTTTGAAATTTCTATTTCGGCCGAAAAATCAGTCTCAATTTCGGTGAAGACCTTTTTTTTTTTTTTTTTTTGGAGACCACCTGATTTTGGGCGGAAAAAACGTTTGAACTTCCGAGCTTTCCGAGAAATTATTCAAATTCTGGATAAATTTCTGGACAAACCGTGAGAAACTGATTCGAAATCAATGAAAATTCGGGTCAAGGACGTTTGCACTTTTCTCACTCTTTCAAAATAGCCCCCCCTTTTCCAAATCCTGGCTACGCGCCTGGATTCAACCGAACCCTGATTACGTGCTCTTGGATAAAGCGTTTTACGATGATTATTTCTGCTTGGCGGCTTCAAACAAGCAGCACATTTACGTGGGAAGAAGTCAAACGTCAACCGGAAAACTTGGAAAATGGCCAACTCCGAACCGGGTGTAGATTCGTGTGAAGGATAGCGCCACCGTCGTTTTTTGGTGATAGGAGGAAAACAATCCATCAATCAATTAATCAATCTCTACTTACAAAAAATCTTTCTTCACAGCGTCGAAATTAGGGGTTCTAATCCAGAATTTCACTTGCTGTTTGATTTAAATATGACTGCCTTTTGTACTTGGCGTTGATCATTTTTCTCATATATTGACCTCGTTGAATCATGATGATAATATTACACAGTAATATTGGGGGAGAAAGTCGGTTATAATATCAACTTCTATCCCGATTGTTCATATTTCTGCCAGACTCGATGATATTCAGCTATCGCATGCAGAAGTATAAACTTTGGTCAATTTTTGTGATTCTTTAGCTAAAATAATGTTATCGTATCATTGTCATTTTGGTTTTACACAGAATTCTACCATAGAACCCAACCTATTGTACCGTAAATACATTTGTCCCAGAGCCTGCAATGGGTCAATATATTCCCAGAGAATCATTTGGACTATCGAAATGCAAAGCCAACCTAATCAGAATTCTAATACATCCAGCACTGGTAATCTGTTTCAAAAGCAAACTTTAACAAGAACTGGATTCCATTCGCTCTATCTTAAGACGTAATGGCTACTTTGAAGTGATAATTAATTCAACTATTTCCAAGAAAATTTTCCAGTTTTATTAGCCTGCCAAACAGTGTCCGCTAAAATTTTGTGTTTGCCTTACATTAGCTTAGATTGGCAATGTTTCGCTCAAGTTCGAAAAGCAAGTTAGACCTATTGTTCAAAATTATTTTTAGCTTGGTCATCTATACCAGTACGTGTGCCTCAGGTTATTGGTATGTGAGTTGACAAACTTAGGATTGCAGGAAACAATTATTCAATCAATTAATCTGTTTCTAAATCAGCCAAAAAAAAATTTAAGCAAACAAAATTTTGCTCAAACGCAACTGCAAAATCAGGACCACCTTAAATCACCTACAGTAGAATGTCCTTCGGCCATTGAATTACAGTTACTTCAAAATCCTGACTGCGCTGCGCACTACATGATGATCAAAAAATTTTATTTTAGGAAAATCTAAAACCCAATTTCACTTGGCAGCGCTAGAAGCTATTTTTATTAAGACACAGAAACCAGTTCTGTGATGGCAGAAAGAGTTTGTATATTCTCTCCAAACTCTACCGTGATTTGTCGTTAGGTGGAGGACTCAGGAATAACTTATAAGTCTTTTTAGGTAAAACTTAGAATTCTGTCAACATACACTCATTTTCGTGTTGAATCTAGACTTGGGCAAGACGAAAACTGTGAAATTCAATTTTAACTAGCCTTTTTCAAGGCTTCCTTCAAGACCATTATGAATTCGATGCAAGTTAAAGCTTGTATTAAAATTTTATGCAGTAAAATTTCGGTCATTTACATCCAATGATCAGGTAGTATTCTGTAATGTACTTTACAACTTTACTGTAACTGCTATGCTTTTATTCAACACTGCACTAAGCAGCTTTTAAAAGCACTTAGTTTGGGGTGTTTTTTTCCTTCATGTTATAAGTTGTTATTACTTACTTGATTATCTATCTACACACTTGATTGCCTAGACATTCTGTGATTCCATTATTTTTAAAGTTGTGATTTTATGAAAAGGTAATTTTATGATAAAACAGGAATCAAAACTACGAACAAAAATGCTGTGAAATTGTTTTCAGAGCTACCTTATTGTTTTCAGAATTGCTCATATAGGAACTATGATAAGAAAACTCTCAAAACAATCACTCTATATTTCCGCTCCTTTTTGGTTCCTGCAATCGGTTCTTTTTGAGGTCTTTGATGTTGGTGTGCAAGCACTTTCTTCAGCCGGCAGCAAGGCCAAGAGGGCAAAGGCGACGTTTTTACGACGATTCTGACCGCGAGATCTGGTTTAACCGTACCGCTCCCTGATCACGTTGTTGCATCCTTAGATCATCTGCATCTGCTTAGAAGTTTCCAGTGACCCAATATTAATGGGGATTTCTTTAAATTTTTGTCCACTGACTTTGCTGCTTCTCAAAGCCACCAAACAGAGATAATCATCGTAAAACGTGCACGTTTTACGATGATTATCTCTGTTTGGTGGCTTCGAGAAGCAGCAAAGTCAGTGGACAAAAATTTAAAGAACTCCTCATCAATATTGGGTCACTGGGAACTCCTAAGCAGATGCAGATTCCTCCAAGCACGAAGTAGTTATTGCAATGAAAAGTGTCCGAATCGTCTAAAAGTAAGTGTCAGCGCAGTCCGATGACAAGAATATAAATACGCAACACAACAAATATGCACAATTGCACAACCACTTTGAACTCAATTTGAAGCCAGCAATTTTTTTGCTTTTGTCACCCGGTTGAACCGACAAAACAGTAAAAAAAAAAAAAAGTGGAAACTACGCAGTGTGCCTTATGATTTGTCGTCTGGAGGACAAACAGTAAAGAATCGCCTATTCCATAAAAGCATCAACTTCTTTTAAAAATAAGTTGTTGTTTTTTGTGTACCGTAAATCATTAGAGCAAGTTAACCCCTTTGGTTGTATCACCATACAAATATTGATAGCTTCGTAGGGTACATTACAACTTATAGGCGAATGGCGTGGTTGTGTAGCTCTTTCATGATATGTTATCAATTGTTATGATAACGGTAAAGGGAGTTCGCCTAAATCGGTTGCAAGCACCGGTGCGGATCAAATTTTGCAGAAACTGGATCTGTAACCGGTTCTCGAAATTAGAAACCGGTTCGTTCGAGCCAAAAGTGCAAAATATCTACCCAAACAATTTTAACTCCATGTTCTCCAAATTTGGTAAATCGGCTAATTATATACCACCAATTCCATGCGAGAGAAAAAATGCTAAAATATCTTAAAAAATTGATTTGAACGAAGCGGATTCTGGATTTATTAAACTGGTTCTCTTTCTTTTCCCACTTGAGTCCATAAAGAAGCTTTGTGGCAGCAGCAAAACTTAAGCGCGGAGGATCTTTTTGGGGGAGGAGAGAACATGCTAAATTGTCAAGAAAAATTAGGCTCGTCCCGTTTGTGGAACAAACAGAGGGGCTCAAAGGATATCATTTCCCACTTAGCCAATTTACTTAGAAATTTTAACTCAAATTGCAATCGTTTAATTATGTTTTGGGCTTGTCCTGTAGTAAAGGGGGCTTGAAGAGGCTGTGCGATTTAATTATTCGACTAGCTTTCAAGTTTGAGCAATTTATTTCTTTCAAATGGCTCCAACAATGCACAAAGTTCGATACAAGTGGCGCTAAAATGGCTCTTTTTCTGAAAAATAACAAATATCGCCCAGCCGATGGGAGCTTCGCTTTCAGCCCCCCTTGGCCTGTTCGCTCAGCTCGTGAATAACGCCAGTTTGCGAAGCTCGCTGCCCCAATGAGACATTTTTTCAATGCGTTTAAGCCTCCCCCTACTCATTCAACGAAATCCTGGTTGTGCAATGTGCGTCTGCCTCCACTTACGTCAAAGATTTCAAAGTTCAAGTAAAACCAGCCTTATTCGGTTTGAAATACGTTCTGATGCCGCAAAAGAAAACCGGTACAGTTTCCACTAATTTTGAAAAAAAATCGGGGCAAACTAACTCAGAATTAATAGCTCACACTGAGACCAGTACCGTAAGTTGGTAGTTAAGGTGAATTTACACAGTATCCGTTTTTCGTCCGTTTTTGTCCGTTTTTTTATGTTTTTGCTTCTTTTTGAAAAAGTATGCGCTTTTTCATCCACATTTTTATAAGTCCATATCCGCACTAAAAAGACTGTTACATACTGATAAAAATTTTGCTCAAAAATTTCGTTTATGAACGATAAGAGCAAAATTTCAAAATAAGGCCGTACCTCTTTGAAAAAAAATTTTTTTCGGACAACTTTTGTCCAGTATGTGACAGTTTGGTTCGTGGGTATATGGACATATAAAAATGCGGATGAAAAAGGACATACTTGTCCACGGAGAAGCAAAAACGTAAAAAACGGACAAAACGGACGAAAAACGAATACTGTGTAAATTTACCTTTAATCAATACCCAATTAATTACCTTCCATATCGTTTAATACAAGCATGTCCGAAACGAAGCATTGATAAAACTATTTTTAGGCACATATTGCTCACGGCATTTTGAGCAGAGTTGTAAACGGTCCGACAAGTGCGAGCCCGAACCCGAAAAGTGATTTGAAGCCAAATCCTGGCCCGAAAAAGCCCCAAAATTAGGTTATATCTAAAAATGTCTACGGTTATTGCTTCTAAGAAAGTTTTGTCTACTCCTTGCTGATAAACTGTGACGTAAAAAGGATAATTGTGCGATAATCATCACATTTATGCTTAAAAGAAGTCGTCATTCAGTGTTGCTAGGTTATTTGAATTACGCTTTTTTTAGCATCTAAAAGACGAAAAAACAAGTCAAATATTCTAATTTCAAGCTCGAATTAAGCCAATCTTAAGCCCGAACCCGGCCTGAACCCGAACTCGACCAGAAAAACCCTGCCCGACTTACAACTCTGATTCAGAGTATAGCTAATTAGCAAATTATCAAAACCTTTTGGCTTCTCTAAGAAAATTTTGCGCCTTTACGATGCTTCCTGATTAACACAAAATGATTTAAGAAGGATATTTTTGCACTTCAATCTTGTAAAGCTCTTTACTTCAATCTCACTACTCTTGCACTTCAATCTCACTACTCCAGTACGTCGCTCGCAAGACCT
Organism: Trididemnum nubilum; assembly: GCA_963965965.1. Lineage (NCBI taxonomy): Eukaryota > Metazoa > Chordata > Ascidiacea > Aplousobranchia > Didemnidae > Trididemnum > Trididemnum nubilum. Next base: position 19,425,981 of record OZ014487.1, read on the forward strand.
TCACAAAGTTTAGCGATTTGGCAGCTAAGCTTCGACATCTTTCCTGGTTATATTTGAAATATAACAGTAGCTGATTTTTCCAAATTAGATGACAAAAAAATAAGAGAATTGCCATACAGTTAAAATTTATGCAATAAAATATGATAATAAAATATGTGTAAAATAAAACAGTATACTAATACAAAACTACTGCGCTGTTTTGAGTTTTATGAGGACATTAATCTTATGCGTTATGACTTACAACAGGTGTCGGCAACCTTTTAATCTACGCGGGCCACAGCCACTCAGACCCAGCGGACCGTCATAAACTCCGAAGCAAGGTCAACTCCAAATTTGAGGCAATTTTCAGCCGAATTATTGATGATGAAAAAAAAGATCTACATCATATTTTGAGGTAGTTTTAGACCCAGTTTTGGCTACCGGCCGACGATATCCAAAAGTCACGTAAGGGTTATGATAGAAAATGAACGAAGCGGATGTATCTATGAGATCGTGGATAGGATTTAAAGGTCGCGGACCGGATCCGGTCCGCGGGCCAAAGCTTATCGATCCCTGACTTACAGTGTAGCGGTTTTTGCCTTTCAGTCGTATTTCTACAGATGTTGCCATAGGTGGGCAAGTTAACGCAAAACGTTAGCTTCGTTAACCACTGGTCCGTAAATAAACTTCACACCTCCGTTAACGTTAATCCGTTATTTTCAGCTTTAATTAACGGAAGTTAATAAAGTCCGTTAATCTGTTGATATTTTGCGTGTAATTTACATTTCTTTTTATTCTCTCGCTTCTAGAACACGTATTGACGCTGTTGAGCTGATTGTAAGGAAATATTTATTGCTATAGTGGTCTTTTTGTGTTTTGGAAGTTACATTTTGCAGTCTAATCTAATGTCAAGATAAAAATAAGTTCAAATGCACTAACGAAGCCGCGACCAGAAAATGTTTGGAAATTGCAAACAGGCATAATTAATAGATCTATGAGGCTGCAGCTTATTATTTGTCACAAAAAAGCGCTCCTTTCTTCGCTTTCTTCTATAAAACTCGTGCTAATACGCAACAAGTGTTCCCAGTGCAAACTGGTTTGTACCGGTACGATGAATGAATGGTGCAAGATAGTAACAATGAAAACCTTAACGGAAGTTAACAGAACTTAACGGAAGTTAATTTAGTCCGTTAACATGAAAAACCTTTTTGACGGATTAACGAGTTAATGAAAAAGGTAGCTTCGTTATTAACGGATTAACGATTAACGGACTTGTGCCCACCTATGGATATTGCTATTTAAAGTTACGGCATCGTATAGTTGTTTTGACCAGTGTAGAAAAAAATTTTTGGCTTCTACAGCGGCCGAGGAAACTTATGATTATGTTTTTTGAATGCGACTTGATCGGTTTTGTTTAAAATACAACCTTTATTTCAATAATAAAATGAGAATAAAATAAAGTTGAGTATTAAGACTGATTTACTTTCAAGAAAAATTAGCAAGTTCGCCGTTTTTACTGTTGTACCAAAACCCTAAAATATAGGCTACGTAGGACGTTGCTTTGCATTTACCATTTGCTGTAGATTTTATTCTCGTTCAGACCTTTTTAACAAATTGTAATAGATTCATCAGCAAACAATAACATAAAATGAAATTCCAAATGTCTCTAGATCTCGTATCGTTTCATTGGTGAAACGCATTTTAAACTTTGGCCTAATATTTCATGCGCTTCCTGTGACTCTGAGCTTTTTTTTTCACTTAGAAAGATAAAAATTCATTTTTCATTTTTTTTTTTTTTTTGAAGAACTTGTTTTCAAAATTTTGCTTGGCCAACCTATGCCAGTTTTTGGTGTTAAGACAGCCGCTTTTGTTGCCTAGGCAATTCGGTCCTTGATTTTGGCATTGATCTTGGCCTTTTGCCTTGAACGTTGTGTATTGATCTTGATCTTGATCATTGATCTTGTGCCTTTTGCCTTGAACTCCATCTCTAATATTCTCTGAGTGGCTTTTGCTGCATTGCCAACGGCAAAGAGATTCAATACTGAACAGTACCAGTACAGAACTCATAATTTTTTTAATTGGAATTTTGGCTTTTTTTTAGTGGTCTTCTCTAGTGCACTCTTTTTGCAGATCTTCTAGCTTTTCTAGTAGTTTTTTAGTGCACGTCACATATTAAAATTTAAAAATTTTAAACCCGCTCTGGTCAACACAGTAGAGCACTTTTTTTGAATCAGTCGAATTCAAACTCTTCTCATAGTAAAAAATGTTTCTATATAGTATTTATTTTTAATAAAATTAGGCGTAGCTTGACAATCATATCAACGTTAAAAACTAAAATTTGGCAAAAGAATTTCAAAATTTTTGAGATTATTTTGCATGCAAAAACAAAAAAAAAACTTTATTTCTCTCATTTAAACAATTTAAAAATAATTAAAGATTAATAAGACTCACGCTCAGTACTTAATCTGCAAAATTTTGCATGGGGGACACTTCTGCAACCTTGACCACATGCATTCGGAATGCGAATGAAATTTAGTGAAAATCATGATTCAATTTCATCAATCATCCCCAGATTCGATTGAAGACCAAAAAGAAAAAAAAATTTTACCGACAATCGAAGAGTTTTTGTCTTCTAGATCAATCCAAGACCAAAAACAAAACAAAAAGTCTTCACCGCAATTTGGGACCATATTCCACCGAAATTTGGGATTTATTCCTGCAGACAGGTACTTTTTCGTCTGATCGTCCAGCGCAGAAACCTCGATGGGGGGCGTTAAATCTCGATGGGGGGACGCTAACTCTCGGTGGGGGGACGCGTCCCCGTGCGTCCCCACTACAATTTAATTACTGCTGACGCTTATAGATCAGTGGTGGAATGGATAGAGCATCTGCTACTGAAACGGTAGGCTCGGTTTCGATTTCCGGTCGGGTCAAACCAAAGAATTGGTATTCACAGCTTCCGTGCTTGACGTTCAGCAACTGAAGGGGCCAGTGAGGAGCCTCCACAGTGTGTGGTAGACAAGCAGGCAGGTGGCAGTTTGATTCAAAGACCAAAAGGTCCTTTGCTGTCTCCTGGCCCAGGCAATTTGGTGAATAAAATGCAACTACAATTACATACAAATTAGGAGTTGAAAACGCTGTCCAGAGCAAACTCTCAATCCATATTTTTGATCTCACAGTGTCTTCAACTTGCAAAAGCAACTGCAAATACTACAATGCAGGATTGTAATCAGAATCACTGATGACCTCTTGGTAAGGTGGTGGTGGCGCCGATGGAATCGCGCGATTATTTTGTTCAAAACAAGGATTCGAAGCTGATGAGCGACCACTAGCGGAATCCAAAGTCAGAGTGCTCTCACGGTAGCTGGGGTTGGTCGGTGGCTGGGAGTAAGCAGAAAGTTGCTTTCTTCTATTCCTTTGAGGAGCTCCTTCTTTACGGTTAACTCGCTCCATGGGGTACGTTTCACATTGTCTTGAGCAAGAATTTCTTTCTGTAACACAAAGAATACTTTGAGGGTTCAAAAATAATGCAACGGTGTTAAACCTAAGCAGTTTTTGAAATTTTGTAAGTTAAACTGAAGTTATGCTTGATTAAAAATTTACTAATCAAGAATACTTTATCTGTATTGAAATCAACAAGCTTTTTTACTCAACTAAGAATCTAAGATATCTGTTGCATTTTACTAAAAAAGTGCGTTTTTTGATACTTGGCTAAATGACTTGGTATACCCACAAACAACAAGGCTTGCTTTCATTGGTCTGCAACTCTATGATCTAACGTTCACAAAGACGAAGTCTAGATTACGGTTCACCGGAACCTCAAAATCTATGACTTACCGAGCAAGAAAAAGGGGAGGTGGAAAATCGGAATATACAGCGGCCTAATCTTGAGCTGCAGCCTCGCAAAATTACCTTGTGGATTGTTTAAAAGTTTCTTAAGAGCTGCTGTGAGAGCGGTAACGCACACGTTTATGCTTATAGCGGGGGGTCTGAGGTTCCAACCTCAGTCTGGTCAAACCGGACACAGTGCTGCCAACAGCTTGCCACCGCTGCGACATTTCTTTGAAGGAGTTGTGTTTCTGCAGGCTCAATGACGCAGCATTGGGCCTGCAAACTTGTAACACGTTTCGGCGTAAAACAGCGACTACTGTATTATGAGAGATTTGATTGGAACGAAATGAGCGCTTTCATTTTGAGTAAAGTTTTTTCGAAAATTAGTTGTTTTTTGGCTTTGATTTTGTAAATTAGTTTTTAAAGCAAAAAACAAACAAACAACTGGCTATCTACAGTTCATAAACAGCCTTCGACAATTCAATTTAAATTATTTAAACACCACAGTTGTCACATTTTTATTGTGTTTTTAAATTTAGTAAAAAATTTATAACTCTTTTGTCTTTACACCCAACAAAGTTTTACTATTTATCCCACTGACCAAGTTAAGTCTTATGTCATCAATCCGCAAAATACATAGATGGGCAAAGCGCAATTAGAAGAGCAAAGCGCAACTTCCGCAAACTCTGCAATTGCGGAAGTTGCGTTGCGCTTAAATTCTTTATTTTGAAACATTTTGGAAGCTATGTTGCGGACCAAAGTCTCTAAGATTTGTTGCGCTTTAATTGCGCTGCGTTTTCAATTTTTTTTTTTTTTTTCTTTCGATTAATAGCGCAATTCTATACATTGAACTTAATTTTGCTCGATGTCGTCCGTAATATCGATAAAAATTCGGCTTTTTTTAGCGAATTATTTGCTCTTTTTCTGTCTAAAATTTGCAAAAAATGCGGTGTTTGCATTGAGTTGTGAAATTTCAATAGCGGAAGTTAAGTTGCGCTTTGACTTGGTACGAAAATGCCGTTCCGCAATTGCGGAATTGCTTCTCAACTGAATCAAAAAGTTCAATGCGGAAGTCGGGCGGCACTTCATAAACTAAAAAAATTAAATTGCGCGTTTTGCGCTGCGCTTTTGCTGGTTGAAAATATCGTTGCGCTTTGTTGCGCTTTTGATATAATGTTATTTCTGCCCACCGCTGGCAAAATGCTTTTAGTTACCCATTTCTAAAACACTAAATTTTTAGTACCATAGTTACACGGAACAGAAGCATAGTTACTATACAAGAACAATTACAGAGTCTTACCGCGGTTTGTAGTTGAAGTCGCAACAGCGAGCGAAGGTGTTTGTAAATCGAACAAAGGATTTCTGCTAACAACGATAGATCTTTGTGCTCTGCCTCTAATTTTGATGCGCAACATCAAGCAGATCAATAAGAAAATTAATATCATTGCAATCATGATGACATAAACAATGATTTCGTCACTAAAAATCAAACACACGTAAGTGTTACAGCTGCAAAATAAAGAATTTACAAATAGTACTTCCTTTTGGGAGGAGTCAATAGGCACCTTTTGAAATTTCAAACCAATTGCCGCATACCCTTCTGGAATTACTGTTTTGAAACGCAAGTGTATTTTTTGCAATAACTCTTAAATGAGAACATTTAGACCACTAAAATACATTGAAATCAAATAGAATATTCAGCAATTTAGCACCCACGCTTTCCCAGAAAACAGATCTAGCAACCTTGGTAATGAACGCGGAAGCAGAAAATTCTTAGCATTTAAAAATAATCTAGTAAACAAAATTTATTTACTTAGTTTCCAAGCATGCATGGTAACCTATTAGTCACAATTTTGAACGCTGTTTAAATCAAAGGTCAACCTGAAAGCTTGGAATACGTCAACTCCTAAATGGGTGCTGAGGACGATCCGTCCAAATAAAAAGCGTCACCGTGGTTTACTCGTGAGGGGAGGATCAAAGTGGATCCAATCGATCTGGATTCAAACCACTCCACAACGCGCGATTCTTATAATGCTATAAGTTCAAAAAGATATCGTTGATTAGCAGCCTTTCGAAACTGTGTGGCACCCCTTTTAGAATAAAAGAAAAAAAAATCTAGCACATAGTATTCTTTGTAATCTCATTCAGCTGGGTTCGTTTTTTTTTCTTAAGTCCATTTTTTATTGGTCTGTTTAATCTCTTTGTCCAGAGTCCATTCTTTTTTTTAATTGTTGGTTCTTTAATTTGGCAGATTGTTTGGAATTTTGACCATGCTTTACCAGCATTTTGGTTCATGGCAGCGTAACTGAATAGCTTTGGAGTTTAGCAAAACTCGAGCAAAGAGCAGTGCGTTGGAAACAATTACTTCTGTTTCCGTTTTCGGGTTTAAATTTGCCTAGCCCGATAGTCAGTTGGCTGGGGGACCTGCTGGATCTATTGAATTGCTTTTTTGCCATATTTCATTTCTTCGTAAGGTAAGTTTTAGTTCAATTATTTTTTTGTCGCAAACTGAGTATCACGATAGATAGATATAGCTACGTAATTTCAATAAAAATTTCTGATAGGGAACTGTGAAAAGACCCACAAGGAATTTTCAAGTCAATAATAAAAGTATTCGTTTAAGAGCTGGTTGTACTGTATAACAGCCAGAATAAATATGAAAAGGAAGAGTGACACGTTATTAATCGCTGAAAGGCATTTGTTCATACAATGATTTAAACTTACCTAGGATAAGATAGTAGTTTTATGTTTGAGGGCATAGAATTTTAAATTTCAACGACTTTGTAGAGAAAAAGATTTTTGTAATATGGTAGTTTTAAACGAAGTGTTATGCAATTGAGAAGAGCTAACTGTACGAGTTGAGTAAAAGGGTGAGAGATACCTAAATTTTGAAAATATTGTCAAAAGGAGAATGTTATTTTGTGTCAATGAGGTGCATAATTTTTGCAACTTCGAGTTGATATTTTTAGCGAGTTTAAGTATATCTACCTAATTTACTATACAGACGACTTAGCGAATCATTTTAATTAGCTTTAGCAATCGTTTTTACGGCTTTATTTTGGTGAGTAATTAATTTATCGAAATAGGTTTAAAAGGTGAAACCCCATACAGGACTTGCATAAATTAGGTGGCATTCAATTAAAGCATGGTAAAGTTGCATAGCACATCTCGAGGAAAAAATTGCTTTGATCGTGCGAGAATGCCGACTGCGAATAGACCGGCAGCCCAGAAGGTTTATTTACCCCAAAGACGGCGGAAGGTTTGATGGGCCTAAAATACACGTCTTTACTCACCTTTTAAGAAAATGTTTTACTGGCAAGTCAAAAGTTCGGCTAAGACCCCCCAAATCCACAATTTATGGGGGGTCAAAATGGCCTTTATTTACCCCAAAGACGGCATGAATAAAAATTGCTCAAAAACGTCCGTTGGAGTCCACTGAACACAAAAATGACGAAGACAGTAACTTTAGATTCGGCTAACCCCTTGACAGTAACGAATTTATGGGGGAGGCTCGAAAATTGCCTTTATTTACCCCAAAGACGGCATGAATAAAAATTGCTCAAAAACGTCCGTTGGAGTCCACTGAACTCAAAAATGACGAAGACAGTAACTTTAGATTCGGCTAACCCTTTGACAGTAACGAAAATAGGGGGGGGGGGGCACAAAAACTGACCTTTTTACCTGGAAGACGGCAAGGGTAAAAATTGTTAAAAAACATTCTTGCAGTACGCTGAACACATAAATTAAAACAGTTACTGTTGGTTCGGCTATCTCCCTGTCAGTAACTAATTTAGAGGGAAGCTCGAAAAAATTGCTCTTATTTATTTGAAGACGGCAGGGGTAAAAACTGCCCAAAAACGTTTCTCGGGAGTCCACTGAAAACAAAAACACTGCCAATAAGCTTTGGTATCCTCAAACTGATTTTTTATTCTTACTGCAAAAGTCATTGCACCACTAAATACGGCTTTTCAGTATTGTTTTTGGAAAAAATCATTTTAAGTTGATGGCGTCATCAATCATTAAGTAACGTGATGGTCGATTTCGGCAAAAATGACGTCATGTTGCAGTGACGTTGTCTTTACAAGCGATGTAGATTTTGTGTATCAGCTTGTCTTTTTAATGTGAGTCATATGTTAGAAAATTGTTGATAGTCAATCTTCTGAAACTGTGCTCGATGATGTACTAAGTAAAATCAGAGCAAAATACAACTATAAAAATCACAGTAAAAGTTTACTAAAAAAATTACAAACATTTGCTGAATAATTTTCTATATATTACTTTAAATAACGAAGTATATAGGCTTCGCTATTTAAAGTGATAAATAGAAAATTATTCAGTAAATTTTTATGGGCCATATCACACCACTAAAACTGCATTGAATTATAGCACAGACTCAAAACGACCCAGAACATTTCAAAAAAAGTCTAAATTCTTAAAAACTGTGATAAATTAATAAGTCTGCGTATTACCAATATTCAAAATGCTCAATCCGTTATTAAGTCTTTCGTTAAGTGCTCTGAGCCCTACGTTCTCTGAGTCTTTTGCTAAAGCGAATTATGCGACTTTTATCAACTTCTATAATTTTAGAGTTCATCGTAATGAGTGCACCGTTGCAAAAATTTTAATAAGATTTTTTCTGCTTGCAAATAATTTTGGAACAGGTAAACGCATAAAGCTTAGTTGGAATGGAAGCATTATTCCGAAATGTCACATTATAAAACCCATGGCATTTTTAAACAAGGACTAAAGTAAATTCACTGAGGCTAGGTAAACTTAGAGCGAACGTATTTGATTAGATCGGTGTTGACTTTATCCTCCTTCACCCAGCCGTGCCAAAAATATTTTACTTTAAATATGACCTATAATGGCATCTCTGGTCATTATTTTTATTGCAGCCCTAGCTGACGATGATGACATCTGCGACGCCATTTTAGTTCTATCCTAAAGCAACGCCAAAGTTAGACTAAACCACAAAAGCCTTTCAACCTATATAGAGGTTAATATAGGCCTCTATGGGCTAGGCTACTGCATTGAAACGTCAGGGTTACCAATAAAATTTTAATTAGGAACGTTCCTACGTAGGGTTTGAAGTAAAGCATCCCTGAAACGGCTGGCTCAAGAAGGATGAAGTCAATTACGCCAAATCTAATCTAATACGATTACCCTAACTTTAGATACCCCATTGATTTTGCCTTCAGTCCTTCTTCATCATAAAAAGGCGCACGATAGCATCTAAACTGAAGGCAGATGCAGTAACGTAGCTAATGGACAAAATTGACAGGATTTTTGCAATCGCGCACATTAAAAATGTTTTAAAACTTTGAGACCATTATTCAAATGATGTACTGCACAAAAAACTAAGGCTTGTTAAATTCAAGTTGCAGCAAGATCACACTATTCTAGCATTCATAACACGGATTTTGTTTAAAACCACATTCTACACTGGCAATATTTTAAAAATTCTTGATTATTTTTAGTTTGAACTTCTCAATAGACACTATTAGGGATTAATAGCGTTTATTTTGGGTGTCATGAGGACACTAAAGACAATGAAGTGGTCTTCATCAAACAGATCAACGAAATTACCACATTAAGTGATGACGTTAATAACGACTGCAACTTAATTTTCAATATTTGGTAGGCCTCTAAAGAATTAGTCGTTCAATTTAGGCCCATTCCACTACATTAGGCGTAAAATTGTGAGCGTGAGAGTGTGTTTTTAGTTAATTTTAATCGACGGTTGTCTGTATGAAATAAACTAAAATGCGTATATTTGCTCACGATTTTACAGCCAGCGTAGACCGGGACCAACAGTTCATCAGGTTCTTGGAAGCCAATATGAGGCGTTTTTCCATAAGTGCGAATAGGTTTGGAACATACCATAATTATTGACTACTGTATAATCCAATATTAAAAAATAAAGCTTATATTTTTGCATTGACTAATGCTTGATGAAAGGGCATGTAGGACACAGGTCACGTTTGGCTCTTCTGGTATTTTAAGACAAGTATCTTCCAAAAATTGTTTCGGTGCCTTACTCTTCTAACATCTCCGTTTGATTGAGTTTTATTTTTGGACTGATTTGGTATTACTGGTCTGGCTACTGCAACGAAGCCCGTTCTGTTGAACTAAAACAACCTCACTGTTTCTTGCTTTTCTTTTTTTTTGTAAGATAGAGCATTCATTTGGAAATGGTTTGAAATTTTGTTCTCTCCCTTTCCTTACCCACGTTCCATTATTCAATCATTGCTTTTTGGCAACGAATACTACGTCCGGTAGTTTCTTTTTGAAAATTAAGTCTACGAGATTGTCCTTTGCTCATGTTGCCAGTGTCCACAAAACTAGGCCCGTTTGACGACTTTGCCACCTCTGGCTCCAAATTCTGAACTCATTTCTATCTCTATAATGGTTTTGTCACATTTTCAAACACCTCGCATAATCTATTACATAAGCTCGTTCCAACTTACTGTATAACGTTTGTATTGTCTCACACCATAACCCCAATGTGATAGAAATATTTTATAGCAGAGGTCAGTTATCCATTTTGTGCCATGGGCCAGTTTCAAAAAAAAAAAAATTGTGGAGCTATCCTAACAAGATACAATATGGTGCCATTTAGCCAATTCGCAGGAATTTGTAGCTCCATTTAAAGAACAGGTTACAGATATAGTTCCAGCAAAACTTGAGTAGCTCTACTGGATTTACAGAATTACGATCATCCATCTTGACTTGAAAAAGTGAAACAGGATTTTCTCTAAAAAAAGCTTTTTTTTGTGTGTTTGACAACTCACTGTTCGTTTGTATCTTTTAAGCAAAACTTGATCCTTTTTTTTATAACTTTTACATGTTCCAGGTCGCAGATCATTGTAAAATAATACTCAGACTAAAGATTCGCGACCCGGAAGCAAATTCCTCAAGGACATGTTCACTAACAATTGCTAATGTATGAAAAATTTGTCAAATAGATATGCATGATAGTTGCGAGCTGTGATACAGTACTATCTGACACTTTTCCGCCGTTTTATGCCAACCTATCTCTCCTGTTAGTAGGCCTCTGTTTCTGGATTAGAGCTGGGTTCTGTTGCATTAGTAATGTAATCCATTATGTTAATTGATATTTTCAAGAACACGCATGTTGGACTTACGAATTGACTACTCACGCAACCATCCTGCTGTTTGTGCTAATAATGATAATTAAATGTTTTCAAACATCTCTGCTTCTTCCAAAAGAACTGCAAATTTACGATCTTTGAATTTATTTGAGCTGATAAATCTAAGATTTGTCATCATTAAAATTCTCTGCGCTGAGCAATTTCTGCAATGTTTAATCGAAATCGTAAACTAGCCAGCGAGTATTCTGAATGCTGGTAATATGTAAATTTATTGCATGTTTTTGAGATTCAAGATTTTTTGAAATACTATACTCAAATTAGTTGCTTCGAGACTGTGACAGAAATTTAACGCAGTTTTGGTGGTGTGATATAAGACATAGAACACAGTTACGTAACTGTGCGGGACCGGTGCGTCTTGAAATTAATGCAATTGTAATTACATTTTATCCTCCATGTTGCCTTGGCCAGGAGACAGCGAAAGGACCTTTTGGTCTTCCTGCACACCTGTCTACCACACATGATGAAAGCTTCACACTGCCCTTTCAATACTGAAAGCCAAGCAAAGAAGCTATGAGCAACAATTTTCATAGTCTTTGGTTTGACGCGACCGGGAATTGAACCCAAGTTTACCGTTTGAGTAACAGACGCTCTATCCACTCAAACACTGATCGGCTCAATGACGTAATCTATACTGCAAAACTGTTTTGTGAGCAATCTTTGAAGTTGTACGATTTTTGTGTAAACGAGATAACTGCTCACATGTAACGCCATTGAAAACAACGGTATTTTTGCCCAAATCGACCATCACGTTACTTAATGATTGATGACGCCATCAACTTAAAATGATTTTTTCCAAAAACAATACTGAAAAGCGGTATTTAGTTTGAGGATACCAAAGCTTATTGGCAGTGTTTTTGTTTTCAGTGGACTCCCGAGAAACGTTTTTGGGCAGTTTTTACCCCTGCCGTCTTCAAATAAATAAGAGCAATTTTTTCGAGCTTCCCTCTAAATTAGTTACTGACAGGGAGATAGCCGAACCAACAGTAACTGTTTTAATTTATGTGTTCAGCGTACTGCAAGAATGTTTTTTAACAATTTTTACCCTTGCCGTCTTCCAGGTAAAAAGGTCAGTTTTTGTGCCCCCCCCCCCCCTATTTTCGTTACTGTCAAAGGGTTAGCCGAATCTAAAGTTACTGTCTTCGTCATTTTTGAGTTCAGTGGACTCCAACGGACGTTTTTGAGCAATTTTTATTCATGCCGTCTTTGGGGTAAATAAAGGCAATTTTCGAGCCTCCCCCATAAATTCGTTACTGTCAAGGGGTTAGCCGAATCTAAAGTTACTGTCTTCGTCATTTTTGTGTTCAGTGGACTCCAACGGACGTTTTTGAGCAATTTTTATTCATGCCGTCTTTGGGGTAAATAAAGGCCATTTTGACCCCCCATAAATTGTGGATTTGGGGGGTCTTAGCCGAACTTTTGACTTGCCAGTAAAACATTTTCTTAAAAGGTGAGTAAAGACGTGTATTTTAGGCCCATCAAACCTTCCGCCGTCTTTGGGGTAAATAAACCTTCTGGGCTGCCGGTCTAGAAGGGAACTTTTCATTCAACTATTTTTATGTGTTTCTTAAAATTAAGTTTATTGTCAATATTCAGACCGAGATAAGTTGCACTTATAATCAATTTAGAATTACAGTTCTTTGGTTATATTTTACTATTGAAAGCCAGAGGGTGTAATTTATAAATGCAGCATCTTAATGCTCTCACAACACTCACAAAAAATAAAAAGATAGAGAGCACTTCATTCTAAAGAAACTAAACACAAAGGCCTACCTCCCCGATTTGTCGCATTCAGTTGAGTGTGAGTTGTAGCAGGCATTGCCAGAACAACAATCATTATCACCAAAGGTATCGTAATCACTACTGCAGTCATCGTCACTCGTGCAAAATGACATTACATCAGCAAAAGTTATCCAGAAATGCTATATTTTAACAAAATTTAATGATTTTTGTGTAACAATAATCTGAAAAATAACTTAACAGTTGCTGTGGTCATTCAACTGTAACCGCTCCGTTCATGGGCGTATTTAGGGGGGGCAAGGTGCTATGGTCCCCCTTTTGGGTCGCCAGGATAGTATAAATAGCATAGAATAGTATGCAAAATTGCGGCATGGCCCCCCTTTGTAACTTGGGCAGAACGTTTGGGCACACAGAAGAACAGAATCTGGGCAGAGACTCGTTTTTGTTTTTTTTTTTGGTCTTCACCTAATCTTGGGCCAAAAAACGGAGTAATTTTGAGTAAAAACCTTTTTTTTTAGGTCTTCACCTAATTTTGGGCCGAAAACCGGACTAATTTTGATTGAAGACCTTTTTTTTGAGTCTTCACCAAATTTTGGGTAGGAAAACAAAATGATCTAGAGTGGAGAAAGTATTTATTTGTTTTTCATTGTTTTTTAATTTCCTGCCCCCTTCCTTTCGAAAATCCTGCGTATGCTACTGGCTCGGTCATTGACACGTACGTATTCCACAAATGAAGTAATTCAGACCACAGCTACCCTTAGTTGGTTCAATCAAATTTGTCGACCCTCTTGGAACATGTTCAACAAACCCACAAATGCAAAACCATATCAACAATTTAAAAATCGCCCAAACTTCTCCAGCTCACTAGCTGTTCAACCGAGCTGGACAACCGCATGGAGACGCAGACGCGTCCTTTTGGCGCTATAACATGCATGCTAAATAGTAATCTCAGAAAAGGTATTTTTTTCTAGAAAGGAGTTAAACCTACCTTACACGGACTATCAAAACGCATTTTACGTGGGAAGGGGGCCAAAAGCCCCTCTACTTAACTCATAAACTAAAAGTCACTGGAACACCAAATTTGGCATGCGGGTTTGTGTTTACCTAAATTAAACAAAAAAACTGGTTTTTATTTGATGGCATCATCCTAATGACGTCACGGCCATTATCTGAAAAAACGTCATTTTTCAATGATGTCATTGACGAATCAAATTTTGCACATAAATCTATTTTTTGAACCTGAATCATAAAATGCCTAAGCCAAAGTAGTTACGTCGCGATAACATTTTATAACGTCATTTGTTGAATACGGAACAAAAAATGTTCAGATATTGAAAAGTGACTTTGGCAAAATTTTAAACTGGAGAACTTCCCTTTACATTAGCAACTTCAAATTTTCAGGAGTTACTTGTATATAAATTTGGCTTATCTTAGATTGGTGACTTTGAACAAGCAGCAAATTTACGAGGGAAAAAGTCAGTTGTCTTTAGGAAAGCCTGAAATTTGGTCAACTCCTAAGCGGCGCGGATTTGTCCAAAATAGAGCGCCACCGTCGCTTCCTCGTGAGTGGAGGATAAAAATGGTCAATCAAACAAGCAAACAAACTCTAAGTCAAGTTAATTTGAAGCAAAAAGACGTTTTTTATTAAGGGATTTATCACAAAAAAAAACACCAAGAGAAGAGCATTTTTGTCCACCTTCTTATAAAATAGAGCAGATCTAAAAACGTTGTCGTTTTGGCGTGGGCCCTATTAAAGGAGGGAATCCGAGGTTTGGTACCGGGCCAGTGACGTTGCTAAAGATGGTGGCACCCGGGGCGGGATTTCGTGGTGGCACCCTTTTTTGATCCAAACATAGGTGAAGACCAAAAAAAAAAGGTCTTCGCCGCAAAATGAGTGGGTTTTTGGTCCAAATGAGGATAGGGACCAAACTAAGTGAAAAAAGAAAGGTATTCACCACAAATCGGTGAAGTTATGGTTTCACATCATAATATGGTGTCACCCCAAAATGGTGAAACCCGGGGTGGGCCGCCCCCCAAGTGACGCCACTGTAACGGACCCTCCACAACGTCGCTTCTTCCTAAATCCTAATCGTAGAAAAAAAAATTTGTAAAAAAAAAAATTGGATCTGTTCCATCCCCATTCAACTTGATTCAAATGCTGCTACGTAACAGAAAATCAGTTCTCGAAAGCTTTTTTCAAGTTCATTTTATGCTTTAGTTTATTTCAACTAAACCCACTGATTTTGACTTTTCATGCTTGTTTGGTAATGAACCATGGCCAAAAGGGGGCACGGTACTGTTAGTGGTGCTACATAAATTTTGAAGGAACCGGTTCTCTGAACTTAACGCTCCGTTCGTTCGAGCCAAAAGCGCAAGATATCTATGCAAACAACTTTAAACAATCGGTTCTCTAAACGTAGAAACCGGTTCGCGCCAACCGATTGAACAGTAACACTGGTTACAGTCCCAACTTTCTGTCCACGATGCTGGATGTACAGTACAATTATTTTGATTTGGTTCGTAATGACTCACACCTTATTTTTGTATTTGATGTTTGTTTTTTTTTTGTGACGTTGACTGTACAAATAAATTCTATTCTGTACTGAAGACGTGGTTTGAGATCCATGATTATATTTTCTACTTTTATTAGCGTAATTAAAACACTAAGCATTTTCTATTTGACTTGCATTACATTTGCCTCTCTGTTGCATAGTTTTTACTGGACCAAAACTGCTTTAGACTATTTCCCTACTAATGACAAATACAATACTGAACAACTCTAAATCATTAATTACGAATTAAAAGAACTAATAGAAGCAGCCACAATTTTTCATGTAAAGGAAGTATATGCAAGAAATTGAGTATTTCACTGGCCATAAAGGAGCATTGCACCCTAATTTTTGAATTTTAACAATAAATATGAAAAAATTTGATTACCAACTTTTTTCTCCCGTTTTTATTTTATTTTTATTTTGTTATTGATTGACGTTTAACAGTTTTGACGGTAAATATTTTGACTTTACGGGAAAAATTCGGCTTTGGCAAAAATAGCAGCGTCAAATCTGAGTAATGGGGTTCAAAGCGACTTAATCATTTTAGGTGAAGAAGACTTCTTGTATTGTTTACTTCAAATTCGGGAAAACATGCGATAACGATAACGAATTTTTTATTGCAGGAAAAACAACCAGCAGGATAAAAATAGCAACTTAATGCGTACAAAACTGTTGAAATTATTTCCTTATGAGAGGCTGCGAAAAGCCAAAATATGCCATATTCTGTAAAGGCTGGCGAGGTCGTCGAGTCTGCAGCCTCTCATAATTAAACTAACAGCAACAAAATAAACCTCTAGTTAATAATATTTGAGATAATATAGATTCCAACAATTGTTGCCAAAAAAAAAACATAAAAACAAAAGACCGAAGATAATGTCTTGCAGGAGGCTGGCTAACAGTACTGCAAACAAAGGCAATTTTTTGGCTTAGTTATTAAAAAATTGAGGTAATGAACCTGAGATGTGAAACAGGATTATTTTTCTTCAAAAGTTTCATGTAATGCAATTTTGATGTTTTTGAAGAACGCGCCTAATCCTTTTTTGGTATACAGTAATGCAGTAATCGAGTTCGGAGTATGTTCCACAATTTGGTTCCGAATATTTTAATTAATCTTTGAGTAAGTTTTTTTTTGGATGAATAATAGCTTCCTTTTTTTGAATTTCTCGTTTCGTAGTTACAAAAGTTTGATGTAGGTGTAAAATAGTTTCGAAAAGGTGTTGGCAGCGTTTTATTTTTGAATTTACATACAAATTTTAATGTTTTAAGATTGTATATATCTTCAATTTTTTGATATATTTAATTAGTAATACAAGGAAGAAAGTTTTACTTTTTGTTTATAAGTTAGGGACAATATACAAATAAGTTGAATTTGCACAACTTGAGCTTTATTGATAAAAGTTGCTGGTGCCTTTTTCCAGCTTAAAATGGTATATTGTAGATGGGGGTATGCAATACTGTTATAAACTTGCTTTAAAAGTTTCGAAGTTAAATAGTGTTGCAGTCTATATAGGATTCCTTTGGCTATGCTTAGCTTTTTGGAGACATGTTGCTGATGCTCAGCCCGGTTCAAATTTTCTTCACGAAATATCCCTAAATACGAGGTCTGTTCAAAAAGTTCATAGACTGAAGTCAAAACACAAATTGTACTTTCTACAGCAGTTACAGGTCTGGGTCTCCTTCAAAGTACTCTCCTTCCCAACGCACACACTTATCCCAGCGGTGTTTCCACTTGCGGAAGCAGTCTAGGTATGCTTCTTTTTTAATGCCCTTGAGCTCCTTCGTCGCATTTGCCTTAATCTCTGGAATGGTCTCAAATCTTCTTCCTTTCAAAGGTGTTTTGAGCATGGGGAACAAAAAGAAATCACATGGAGCAAGGTCAGGTGAGTAAGGGGGGTGGGGAAGAACAGTGATGGAATGTTTGGCCAAAAACTCACGAGCTCTGAGAGCTGAATGGGCTGGACAGTTGTCATGATGGAAAAACCAGTCACCACACCTCCACAATTATGGCCTTTTTGGTCGCATGGCATCCCTCAGACGTCTCAAAACTTCAATGTAGTAGGTCTGGTTCACTGTGGAGCCTTCAGAAAGGTATTCGTGGTGGACAACTCCACTAGCATCAAAAAAAAACTGTTAGCAGCACTTTATTTTTGGATCAAACTTGGCGAGCTTTTTTGGGTCTGGGGATGTTTTGCTCGACCACAGTGAAGATTGGACCTTTGTTTCCAAGTCATAACCATAAACCCATGACTCATCACCTGTTATGATCTTTGACAAGAATTCTTTATCATTTTCTGAGTGATCAAGCAAATCCTGACAGACTTGTACACGATGAGCTTGTTGATCACTTGTCATCAGACGTGGCACAAATTTTGCAGCAACGCGATGCATCTTTAATTCTTCCGTCAAAATGTGGTGACAAGAGCCTATCGAGATCCCACATTCTTCAGCAAGCTCTCTTACAGTCAGACGTCAATTCGCTCGCACCAGAGTGTTGATTTCATCAAAGCGTGGGTCATCAGTTGATGTGGAAGGACATCCAGAACGCTCATCATCTTCAACAGACAGCCGACCATTCTTGAAACGTTTATGCCTCCGGAAACATGTCGCTCGCTTCATGGCAACATCACCGTGAGCCGTGTTAAGCATGGCAAACGATTCCGTAGTAGATTTTCCCAGCTTGACACAAAATTTCACTGCAAATCGTTGCTCTTTCAAGTTATTCATTTTGAAAAAAATTTGTAAAACTTAAAATCCGACGAACTAAAAAACTACCCTTAACTTAACTGAACATAACCAGCACTAGAATAAAGATATCTACAATCAAAAAATGGCGTCATAATTAGCTGATCTCTGTGAACCTAGCGACACCAAGCAAATGCACCTGGAAATGCAACATGTCTACGAACTTTTTGAAAGCAACAGTCTACGAACTTTTTGAACAGACGAAGGCAACAGTCTACGAACTTTTTGAACAGACCTCGTACTTGGTTGAAGTTTTAGAAAACAATTTTTTACCATCTATGTCTAGAAAAAATCATGCTGTTGGGGTTTGTTTTTGTTAATTTGGTAGATCCCTGGGTTAGGATAAGTTTTTGCCAGGTTTCAGTTGTGGTTTTGGTGAAAGATGTATCTTTCGAAGTAAAATTAGGCTAATTGAGTTGAATTTTTTTTTCTTTTTGCACGAAGATATTCGATCTACTGCCTTTAGAAGGAAACGTGAAAAATACGCCTAGGCTGATCGAAGAAAATTGATAAGTTTTATCTATGTCAGACAAGCCTTTATAGTTGTTTTTTGTAATTATTAGAGTCAAACCCGGCATGAAAACGCAGATGCTAGATTAGAGTTTACATCTTTTCAAAATCTATTGGTAGCTACTTAACTAATGCAATGGTAGACCAGTAGAAGCTTGGTAGTGAGTAGTCCATTTACCAAAACTTTGAGTTAAAGAGAACAAAACGGAAATAGAGAATAATCGTTCGAGCATTTTTCATCGTTTACTTTTCAAGAGTTTAGATTAGAGTTAGTTTTCGGATAGATAGAGCATAGTATAGTGATTTATGCCAGTGGCGTACGCAGGATTTTTCAATGGGGGGATTTTCAAAAATGACATCAAAAATTTGTTCGCAATCTATACTTTGGCAAATAAATAAATTAGTGCAGTGTCACAAAACAAAATCAAAGTCCACAGTGCGTAATGCAAATAAAACTTTTCAAACAAAAAACAATCAAGCATTAAGCATACATCTGTACTTAACATCATAAGATTTACCATTGAACGATCAAGAAAAAATTGCTCAAAAGCTACAAAAACGCATATAAACATAAACAATACAAAGCTGCTAGATGCGCAGGCAGAAATTCGCAATGGGGGCTGTGTGCGGGGTTCTGGGGGCGGAGCCCCCAGCGCTTGAAAATTTTGCATTTTTTTTTCAAAAATAGCTTAATTTTGGGGCTATTTTGATAAAAAATAATGCTTTTAAAACGTCGCATAGAAATTGGTAGTGCAAACCTGATCAAACTGTTTGCATAAATAGGCTATGTGGGCGGTGGCTAATGGTAACATTTCAGTCTTCTAATTTGCAAGCCGGTAAATCACAAAATCATACGTTGAAAAAACTCACAAGAATTTATTTTCTGCTGTTTATAGAGTGAGACAGTTGGGGATAGGGAGGGGGGTTTAATGAAACAAGATTTGAGTGAATTAATAATTAACTAATGCTTGTTTCAGCCCAGTCTTTTTGTTTACTTGTCGTTGCCTGGAATCAAACCAATATCTTTGTTGTGTTTTGTTACAGCGTTATTTTTCACCACGACTTCTAATTTATTACATTCACGTGTTGATGCGAGCAGCTCGAAATTTGCTGGTTGCGTCGCAAAACTGCACCTAATTTACGTATTCCTTGATCATTCTTTGTTTAAGTTTCTGCTATTTTTAAAATTTATTCTATGCTGATGGCAATCTCTACCGCAAGAATGAACTGACCTGACACCTGGTTTTAGTTTCATTTCTAATTTTCAAGTGTACTGTCAACACATGGTAATTTTAGTTTTCTAATTTGTTACAACTAACCAAACTTCAGTTATTTTTTTTGCCGCGTGGAAGTCTGTTTTTATTCTGTTTAATACAATATGATATTACTACTGAAAAGTTTCCTGGTTATTTTTTGGAAGCAGACCGAACCGGTGAAGGCCTTAGAGTTTCTCTGGGCCTCGCGATCGTTTCTTAACATTGCTGATTAATTAACGAATACTAAAACCCCATCTCCACATTTTTGACGAAGCTAATGTTAAGCATTTTTTGCGGTTAAATGCTCTAATTTTGGCAGTTTTTGAAGTTGTTACTGATTGGTAAGTTCTATCTTTGACAAATTAACCCCCCTTCCCGAAAAAACGCTGAATGTTTCAAAAGTGGCTTTAAATCATGTTGGAGTTCATGTCATTGCAAAAAAAACAGGCTCAGAAGTGCTGAAAACCTGATATTTTCTTTATTGTGCATTTTAGTCGACAGACCAATGGGGGGGGGATGGTTGAAACCCCAAACCCCCTCTGCGTACGCCCTTGATTTATGCGTTTTTGTTCTTGATATATCATAGTTAGTAATTTATGCTTTCATCCATTATCGCTGCGTCCACAGAAGTGACACCTAATGATTTATTGAAAAATTGTTTAAAAAATGGCAAGATTGTTTCCCAAATAGCGGAAAAAACAACTGCAAATATTTTTTGATGCAAAAGTCGAAGAATTCTGAAATCAGCTTCAAAAGTTAAAAAAATGCAATTTTGTTTTGTGGGGCAATGCATGAGTTAAAATTACACCTAAATGCCCCTTTAAAAAGGCATTCAAGTCAGAAAATTTTTTGCTTGGTTTTCTCCCAAAACTTTTTAACAGATCTTCACATCTGAAGGCTAACTCCACCAAATTTTAGCTTTCTACGACCTTCCGTTTCCAAGTTATGATAATTTAGATTTCTGCTCATAAAAGTTTTTTCCCCCTAAGAAATTTTGCCTGGGTTGCAAACTAAAAGCAAAATTTCAAAAAGCTACTGCATGTTTGTAACTCATAATAAGTGTTAACAGCAGTGTTGTTGTAGAAGACACATTAAAGGGTCAGAATTCTAAATCTTAGCTGCTCTTCGTGCACATTTCAGCCAACTTTCCAAAAGTTAATTTTTTGTCACAACACTGGCAGAATGGCAGCATTGAAGTAAGAGGAAAATCTTTAACTTTGAACTGCAATATCTTGAAAACGTCAAGACGCAGACAGTTCAAATTTGGTGAAAACGCATTTTAGAATTTTTCCAACATTTTGGTCAACAGTGAAAAACTTGACTTAAATGCCCTTTTAACTCATGCAATTGCCAAAAAAAAATTAACTCTACTCAAACCTGACTTTAAAACTACACTACTACACGAGGGGGAGAATAAAGTGCTATTCTTATTTAACTCTTAAACCGGCGGTCACGGCACAACACTAAATGCGTTATGTGAGTTAGTGTGTCCTGCCGGTTGGTCGAGCGGTAACGCGTTCGTCTCTGGAGCGGGAGGTCTGAGGTTCAAATCTTGGGCTGATCAAATCGGACACAGTTTTGCCAACGGCTCGCCACCGCTATGCTTTTTTTTCAAAAGAAGCGGTGTAGCCTGGGCGCAACGACGAGCAGATTGGCCCCGCCAACTCCTTACACGCTTTGGCATAATACAGCGAGTATAACGAAGATTTGATTCTTTAATGAGTTGGTGTTAACTCAAATGTTAAAAGGAGGTTTATAGTTGATGGTGTTATCATGGGAACGTTACAGATGATTTTTGGCAAAAGTGGGCTCATTTTCAATGACATGCATCATTGGCGGTTCAAATTTTGCTCGTAGTTATTTGAGCTTAAATCGTATAAAATACCCAAGTCAAAGTGACAATTTTACAAAAACGTTCCTGTAACGCTAACGCAGCAAAAACTGTAAATAGTTTCAGAAAAAATCATTCAGCCATGCTTTACAATATAGTACTTTCACTCAGTAATGCAGATTTCGACACAACGAAACTTGAAACATTTGTGGGTGTGTAATTAAATTTTTAGCCGCAAAAAAGCAGCAGAGTGCTATAAAATACCTTTGATCACCAAGAGTAGTAAAGAGTTAAGATAAATAATAATTGTAAATATTGTTGCTGCTAAACGTACCGTACTAATCATCCGAAAAAATTCCACAAAAACGACCATCAAAGTACTAATATGAGATACTTTTAGTACTAGTGATGGAGTTCTCGAGACCGGTCTCGGGTCTCGAGACTGTCTCGAGACACATTTTTGAAAGTCTCGTCTTGGTCTCGTCTCGGACTTGAACTTCGAGTCTCGATCTCGAGTCTTGGTCTCGAAAAATTATGGTCTCGAAATATGAGAAGTCTCGAGACTCAAAATCTTGGTTAGGCGTAGAAGTAAGTTCTTGAATTTAATTATTTAATGCAATCAATGCAAACAAAGATTCGATTGACTTTCTAGGTCTTAACACCTTTTTAATTGCTTACCAACAATCTCCTTTATTTATTCATTTCCGTCAATGTTTTTAAACTGAGATCGTGAGAAACAAAGTTTTGCAATAAAACCTCAATTTTTGATAATTGGCTACTCAGTGGGAGATACTTGAGGTTCGAAAAAACTTCAGGTAGAGCCGTGGGAGAAAACTACTCGAACTGTTATTCATTATTATCTTCCTTATTTACTTATAAAAGGTGTGATGTAAAACAGTCTGGAGGGGAAGAAGTCTTAATAGCGGCTTCATTTGATGTTGATCTTTGTAGAAGGTGCCTATTGCCGCTGTCTACATTTTTGGTTTCATGTAGTAAATGCTCTAAACCTTTTTCTCGTTCAGGTTCCTTGCACGTGGACCGAGTTTTAGGTGGATAACTTTGCAGTGCGATGAGGTTTGGTCAAGGAAGGTTAATCAGGATAGCTTAGACCTCAAAGTGATTGTTTTCAGTCTCATGCTGTTGAACAGATCTTTCGTAGTATGATACAGTTAAGATTGCAGACTCAGAATGATGAACTTAATTCTACTTTACCACTGCTTTTTTGTAAATATTAAACATTAGGAGTAACAATTAGGTCCAGTGAAGATTAGAGTAGCTTGAGGTATAAACCTGAGGTATAAACATGGGCCTCCAAATGGGGAAGACGCGTGACCCCAAAAGATTTTCAGGGCGGTATAGGAGAAATAAAGTCTTGATAAAAAATAATATTATAACTCAAGTATTTGTGATACATTACGGTGTTTGCCGTGTATTAGGACCACCACGTTACTGAAGCATTGATCTTGAAGTCTTGTTTATGAAAACACAATCGCACATTCCACCAGCACAGCCTTCTTGTCATTAAAATAACTATCTGAATGCAACTGCTTTAGCAAGCCCGCTTTTTTTTTAATTTAAACGACCGGTCAGCGTTAGTAGTGAAAGACAGCGCCATCGGAGCGTGAGGTCTGCGTTTCGATTCTTGGTCCGGTCAAAATCGGACGCAGTGTCGCCAACGTCTCGCCCCGCTGCGATGTTTCTTTGGTGCAGTGTTGCTCAACGCCCGTGCACAAAGTCGCGAGTTTATGAAAGCTTTTATTTTAATTTTATTTAGCAACTCGCTTCAAAATCAAATTCCTCTAGATTGGTCCACGAGCAGTTTGGTAATAAAACTTAAGCAAATTTAAGATGCATTTTATATGAATCGAACGATGACATCGAACTACAATTTCTCTACTTTAAAGACGGGCGCTTGACAGCTGAGCTACGCCGTCATCTCTTCATGTGCTTGTGAATAGCCCGTGGCCCAAGTTCGTTTTTTGGTTTATGGTCGTTCTACCATAGTCGTTATAGTACTAGTCTGGCAACTAAACGCATAATCATGTGAATGTTGTTGTTGCACCGCCATCTAGTGTTGGAGTCCTATAGCAACAGCACAGTATCGGCTAGAGATTAGATTAGCATGCAGTAGTTTCACTCCCATTAATTCCATTGTACGCTATTTTTAATCGGTCGCCGCCAGTCAATATAAAGTGAACATGCAACCTTTTCAACACTAGAGACGCTGAAGTATTTTCGAATGCTATGCAACATTTTTCAACACTAGAGGCGCTAAAGTATTTTAGAATGTTATTTGTTCTTGTTGATTTTTGTCAGCTTCTGATTTGTCGCGGTTTAGAATGAAATAAACTACAAACCTAAAAGTCGTGTATCGAAGCGAAGCATGCTCGACGTAGTCGGGATTCCAATATGACGTCATAATAACCTGATGAATATGCTAATTTTAAGCAATTTCAGTGCCATTGTTGAACGTAGATTGATGCATATCATATAGTTGCAGCTGAAAGTTTTGCATTGAGTCGAAGTAATCGAGACGTTATTGTGACGTCACAACTCGAGAGTTTCTTTCTTTAGTTTTATGCTTTTTGTGTCTTCATGGGACATCTATGGTTTCCTTAAACGTAAATTAATTCATGCTCTGCTGAACGTTTTTATGATATTGATTATAAAAACTTGAAAGTAGTTAATCGACTCGAAGTAGTCATGACTCCATTATAACATCACAATATTTTTACAAGTTTGCTATTTTCAAGTGATTCTGGAGCAACTAAAGATAAATTATAGCAAGATGTTAACTGCCAGTATATTCAAGTTGATGTCATCGAGATGTTATTGTGACGTCACACGGTATTCACAGGTTTTTATTTTATTTTTTTATTTTGTGACTCGATCACTTATAACTGTTTTACTATCCCTTAAAACCAGAAATTTGTCAAACAATATTATGACGTCACAATAGCATCCCGACAACTTCCAGTGAATTTTGCACTTTCAGTTTTGTTAATTAATATAGCAAATGCCAGCACAATTAAATTAATCAACAGTGCATCAATTACTTTGAATTCCCTTAAAATCGTAAATGCATTATGATGTCACAAAAACATCTTGGGAGAAAAACTTTCGATCGTAAAAAAGACATTGATGAAATTTATGATTGATAACGTTGTTAGAGTCATCTAAATATGCATTTTGTCTCTTCATTATGATGTCATAATACAGTCACGATTACTTCAAACCGATTTAGTAGTTTCAAGTTTATTGTTTTATTTATTCAATACGAGCACTAAAAAGCTTGTAGTGGCAAGCATTGATACAAAATAAAAAAAAAACGTCAATGCATTGCGACGTCACAACAGCGTCTCGATCACGTCGACTTGGTGTAATATAGTCAGCCACTTCAAAAAGACCTTACATCGCTCTACAATCAGTAAATGCGCTGAAATCGCTTGAAATCAGCAAATTTGTCAAGTTATTATGATGTCAGAGTTTTATCGCGACTACTTTGAGTGTGCCTTGAACTGATACAACACTTTCAGATTCGTAGTTTATTTCATTTCATATCGACAAAGCGAAAATTAGCGATGAAGGTAACCTAACGAAAAACGAAGTATAACATTCGAAAATGCTTTGGCGCCTCTAGTGTTGAGAAGTTTGTATGTTCACTATGAATAGGCAGCCAGGAAAGTGTCGGCCACCGATTGAAATTTATCGAAGCAAAATTGGCTGAGTAAACTACTGTACAGTATGTTATCTATTCTGTGCCTATACCTACCAATAATAATTTTAGTCACATTAGGACACCAACACTAGATGGCGGTGCAAACAACAACATTTCTAAAGGAGTTTCCAGACTTCTAATATAACGACTATGGTTCTACTGTATTGCGATTGGCCGTTTGTTTAAGGAAAAACCATGAAAAGGGTTGTCAATAGTCAATACGAATAAGTTTTGCTTCTAAAATCTCAGGTCTCGAAGTCTCGTCTCGGTCTCGAACAAACTCACCGAGTCTCGATCTCGGTCTCGAAAATTTTTTCAAGTCTTGGTCTCGAATTTTTTCCAAGTCTTGGTCTTGGTCTCGGTCTCGACCATCAGGGTCTTGACTACATCACTATTTAGTACTATAACAATATTGACCTTTTTATTATTGTGTGTTTGTGAGTGAGTGTGTGTGTGCATTTGGTTCACCAAAAAACATAAAATCAAACAATATATAGTTTATCTCGACAATGCTATGGGTAATAAATATTGCAAGTCATTTATCATCGTCTGATAATCTTTCTTTGTATTCCAATTGAACTGTATTGTTTTCTAGTTGCTGGCGTTGTTATAAACTGAATGTTTATTTTTTGTCACAGAACAACGCCATGCCCATACGCGAACTACACCATAGACAATCAGCATACTATTGATTGCGGCAAGTACTAAACCAGGGGTTCTCAAACTTTTCCAGAAATGAGTCGCATTAGGCTTTCTTGAGATTGAGCGGGCGGCGCAATCAATACCGACCCGAACCTGAAAAGTTTTCCGCAGAAGAAATTGGTTTTCAGTGAGATTTGATGTCATTTTTAGCGGAAATTTAGGTGAAGACCAAAAAAAAGGTCTACACCGAAATCCGATGAAATTTTCAGCGGAAATTTAGGTGAAGATCATGCGGCCCGCGAAACGCAGTTGGGGCAACCCAATACCAAACGCTTTGAAGAATCCAAAAATACTTGGTTCAAATCGACCATGCAATGTTCGTACCGCAATCTCTTTAATTTTCAGAGAAAATTTTACTTCTGAGAATTATCCAGCTATAGCTGGATCTAACATGAGCAACTGCAGGCTGAATTGACCAACCAGTTCCAATTCTTAAAACACAATTTTGGAGGTTGTAAAAAATGCAGTGTTAATAAAACCTGAGGTGGGGTCAGTTCTGCGCGTAAAAACGTGAGCGTACAAGCGTATTTTCAGCAAAATTCGGTAAGCCCGTCATTTTGCCTTACCAGCGTATAAATGCGAGTTAGTTAAAGCTTAAAATAAAGTAAGGATACCCTTGTACTTAAGTTTACTGAGCTGCACAGCGTTGTTTTCAACGGTTTAATCCTCATCACCTATGGAAAGTTGCTGATGCGGACTAAAACAAAATAACAACGCTGTCTAGCTCTGTTATCGTAAGACTAAGCTTGGTTAGCTGAAGCTCATTGCACTGAGCAACAGGCAAACGTTTTTACACGAGGCTTTGCAATGGTATTCATGAAAATTTACTACCATTTCGTCATAATTATTGACTATTGCATCGCAAAAGCTTTTATCAAGTTTTTTTTTTTCTTATAAAAGTCTTTATGAACTTCATTGAAAAACCTCATGAACTTCATTCATTGAAAAACCTCATGAATTTTCATGAACTTCATTGAAAAACCTCATGTAAAAACATTGAACGACGAAGCCAGATTGGCCTTCTAACTGCACAAAGAAAGTTAGTTTCGACTTGCCAATCAGCCATAAAGTTGACAACAATGAGCTTTATCCCACTCACTTTTGAATACCCTCGTACGCTCACGATTTCACGTTTAGTTAAAATGGAAATATCCGGTATTTATCTCTTCAGCTACTACGTGAAATTTCTTGAGCAAAAATAAATTTCTTAAGTCATACTTTAAATCTAACCATTTTTAATTGGAAACTTTTTATAACCAGTCAATAATACTTCTTTAAACGTTTTACTGGTAAATTGAAAAGCAGCTTACAAGAGAAATATCACAGCACGTTCAGTGTCGAGCTATATAACTACTACGTAAAAGCAAAACGAAACAAAAGAAAAACCACGATAGCAGAGCATTTACACTTCTACAAATCCACATACAAATGCAATACAAAGTATGCAAGAAAAGTCAAGTAAGACAAAATTGCTGCAAATTGTAGAAATGAAAGAGAAAACCCAATATTTCATGTTTGATAGCAATTTCAGCACTCGGGCTTTGATTTGTTCTTTCTTTCATTCTGGCTGAGATGAAACGCTTTCAAGTTCTACAAACCCCAAAATGTATAGCCAGTTTTCACAGTTGGCTAAAAGCTACTGAAAAGCTGCAATAGAGCGAAACGGTTGCGTCGTGAGGTAGGGATGATTGTTTAGATATTATACCCAATTTTAAGGGAAAGATATCTTGGTCCAATATTTAAGTGATGGACGCGTAAAGGTGCGTTTACGTAGGACGATCACAAAGTTTGCGACCTGACTTTTCTCAAATATTATTGTCGATGACGTCGATTTTGGTTGCTTCGCGTTCGGTGTAATCGCACCTTAAGTCAAGCGGAACCAAATTTTACATAATTTGCATTGCTTCCAACGATCATATTTCAACAACTTTTTAATTTGGTCGCATTTCTCCATGACGGTCTATTGTATGGTTCTAATTTTTACAAGTTATAGGTAATAAATTAAAAATGCATGCCATAGTCAAATTGAAGACATGAAACATAACGATCCTATCTCATTCTATTATACATTATTCTCACAATTGCTTAGAAATATAAATCGGCTTGCCGGTAATTTAACGGTAAAAGAACGAAACCAAGAAAAGTTTTTAAACTGTCGTATCATAACTTTTAAAATTTTTCAAGATATTATTTTTTGAGCAAAATCAAATGAAAGTCGATAAAATTAAACCAATTTTTTTGCCGCTTTTAAAATTTACCAAAAAAAAAAAACTCCGAGCAAATCACCGATATTAAGCAAACAAAAAGGCCAAAAAAAGTAAACAGTTAGCTGCAGCAGGTCATTTTCAAACTCAAATGCCCGTTTTGATATCTATAATATGTATGCTGTCACTGTAGAAACACGAACGCTTATATCAACAAAAATTTTTGCGATTTTGCACAAAGCTGAAATAATAAGTTACATCAAGAATTCGAGATTGCATTGTGTTGTGGTTTTGTTTCTTCCAAGATCTGCAAATATTTCGATAAACTGGTTGAGTGAAAATGATCATTCTTACCCATTACATTTAACCCTATTTTACGTGGGCAGTTTAATTATGCATTTTACGCGGGGAGAGGGGCAAAATGCCCTCCTACCTAACTCTAAAAAAGGAAGAAAAGGAAACACCAAATTTGGCATGCGGGTTAGTAAATTGTACTTAGATTTAACTTGACAATGAGTCAAATTTATTCCAGCATTTCTGCCCCTTACCCGCGTTAAATAGGGTTAAAAAGCAAAAAAACGACTTAGCAATAAGGCATGCCGGTGTGAATATATGTTACTACCAGGGTGTCGAACCGAACCTGAACCCGAACTGTAAACCTGAATGAACCGTTTCCTTTTGGTGAACCCGAACCGAACCTGAACCAGCAAAATTTTACTTCAGTGAACCTGAACCCTCAAAATTATGCTCAAGTGAACCCAAACCGAACCTGAACCCCTAACAAAAGTAAGAATATATTTTTCCGTATCCAGATGCCGCTGGCGCTGGTACACGCACCATAAGAGCAGTGATGATCATCAACAGGATCAGCAATTTCTCCTTTTTTTTCTGGACGAAACGAGTAACGACAGTTAAATTTTAAGTCAATGAACCCGAACCGAACCTGAACCAGTAATATTTTGCCTGAGTGAACCTGAACTAAACCTGAACCTCGAAAATGGTGCTCAAGTGAACCCGAACCAAACCTGAACCGCTAAAATATTTTGAGCAGGAGCTAAACCTGAACCGAACCGTTATTTGAAACGGGTCGACACCCTGGTTAATACACAAAGGCTTCAAACAAAAAAATGACGAAGTTCAAAGCGTAAATGAAGGATAAGCAGGAAAAAGTAAAGCGGATGCACGCAA
The DNA here is from genome assembly GCA_963965965.1 of Trididemnum nubilum. NCBI lineage: Eukaryota > Metazoa > Chordata > Ascidiacea > Aplousobranchia > Didemnidae > Trididemnum > Trididemnum nubilum. The sequence continues at coordinate 19,455,403 of OZ014487.1, forward strand.
CGCATGTAAGTCATTCTAAAACCCAACAGGAAATATGACAACATCGACTTCGCTGACAATGGCGTAAATCCAGTCGACAGTTGCATCTCGAGTCGAGGAATTTTACCGGTCATTGGCCTGGTAGATAAAGCATCTGCTGCAAATAATGACAGACGCGGTTTTGATTCCAAGCGGATCAGACCAAAGACTTCAAATTAGTATTTGCCGCTTCTCTGTTGATCATCGGCATTAAAATTGAGGCTATAATGGAGCTTTCACCTGGTACTGTATGGTAGACCGATAGACAGACTTGAATGTTTGAATCGGAAACAGTAATTATTATGGTTTCCTGGCCAAGGCAACTTGCTGAATACAGTAGCCTAACAATTACAATACATTGCATCTTTGAGTTGTTCTTTCTCGGTTGAAGATCAGAGCTGTATAATGAGCATAATAACAATAGCGTTCCTAGATTAACTAATTGTTAAATTTTAAGAATAACACTTTAGGTTTATTATTATTTCTTAAAATACTGAGTCCAAAAAGTCTATCTGATAAGATTGCAAACAACAACGCAAGAGAAGGAGCATTGTGTATTACTGTAGACTGGTTTTAGCTAAACAATCATAGCACGCCTGTAAGTCGAATGCTTCAAAAAGCATTGAAAGAATAATAACAAACTATTACGTTTTCTAACAAATAACCTAAACAGAACAGAACAGAAGCCCAGAACAGAAGTTACTGATCATTTGCCACAATATGCTATTCTCACTGTCCTCTAGTTTTCTTATCAAAACGATTTGAGAGATTTTGGATGAAGAAAAGGAATATAATGTACAAAAATGTTAACAATGGGCAATTTTTCATAATTTTTTGTAAATATAGTGGGTATACGTCTTATTGTCACGCTACTGGGTTTCGTGACCAACCGCAAATTCTAACCGCAATCTTTCAGAAAGTTTGCGGGCAGACGTATTAACCAAATAAATTTACCCTAAAAGACTAACTAGCTTTAGAAGTTCGGCAAAAATTTAGTCAAATCATTTAATATCTTTCATTATACTTCCTGTATTACGCCAAGGCGTGTAACGAGTTTGCGGGGCCTAATTCCGCGTCATTGCGCCCCGGTAACACAAAGGGCAATACAGCGTCCGATTTGACCAGCCCGAGATTTGAACCTCAGACCTCCCGCCCCAAAGGCAAAGGCGTTACCGCTCGACCAACTGGCCGGTACAAAATTTTTGTAAAGTGTTAAACAATTTTCACAAGAAATACGGCAGAAATGTAAGATTCCCAAATGCACAATAAAAAACACGAACAAAAAAAAAGCCGCGATTATTTGCAAAGAACTAAAAGGTCTCGTTTAAAAAGGAAATGAAATTCCCTTGCAGCAAAAGGTTGCCAATCGAAAAAGTAAAAGAAATAGACTACTTCGTCAAACGCTATTCGGCAACGACGTGCTCACGTTTTTAATCTTTTTTGTCCACATTTCGGGATCTGTTTTTGTTTGGTTCTGGTTGACAACTTCCTTTTTTTTGCAAAATGATTTTTTGGAATGGAATGGATGGAACCAAGCAATGAATGGATGTAAAAAGAGCAACTTTGTACCATCCTATCAATTAACACGTCAGCTATTTTATAATCCCAGTAACAAGTTAAACATTAACAAGTAGCTTTTTTTTTCAATTAGCAACTTTTTGCTGCATCAAAATTTCGTTTCTAATGTCAAAAATGCAAGTTGTAGAGTGTTGTTCAAATAAGCTTGCTTCTCGATTTCATCGGAAATGTTTTAATTGATAAAAACGCTACAATTTCTTTACAAAGGTTGCTTAAAATCAGGATTATTTGAGGGTTCTTGATAGGGTGGGGGCGCCGAAGGGGGAGCATTTCCTCCTGCTGTAGGATAAGAAGCAGGAGCCCCGGTGGGATACGGAGTGGTACCAGCAGCAGGATAAGGAGTGGGAGCAGCTTCGGCGGCATAGTTGGGGTTAGCAGCCGGATAAGGATTAGCGGCACCTTGTATTCCAACATTGGTCTGAGGGTGAACTGTAGTTCCCGCAGGGTAAGTTTGCTGCATGGGATAAGCCTGGGGTTGTCCAGGATAAGAAGCTCCTGTAATATAAATGATGAAACTTAGGTGGTTATTCAAAAACATATCAAATCGATCAAATCTTTCATTACAAGTGCTGCATTACCAGGCTTGTCATGGGACATATTTTTCTGTCACATCCCATTCAATAGCAGTTCATGCCTGTCCCATCCCATTCCATGGGATCCCCATCAAAATATAATTCAATAAAAGTTAATAATTTATAAAAATTTTAGTATAATGTGCACTGGATAGGACTACTGTACAAAGAGAGATACAAAACGAGAAAATTTATTGCCTTTGTTTACTTTAAAATACAGAAGAGTTGACAATTCATTATCATTCTATCATTCATCATCATTCTTAGGAATTGCAATGCGTGCTTCCCATCCCATTCCATAGGACATTTCCCTATGGCAATCTCATTCCCATGGACAAGCCTGTGTATTACGCCAAAGCGTGTTACGAGTTTTCGGGGCCTATCTCCGCTCATTTCGCCCGGGCAGCACAGCCCCTTTCGAAGAAATGTCGCAGCAAAGGCAAGCCGTTGGCAACTTTGTGTCCAATCTAACCGGCCCGAGATTTGAACCTCAGACCTCCCGCTCCAGAGACGAACGCACAACCGCTCGACCAAAAAATCCAACAATTTATTTTTCTGTAGAATGTTAGTACTACTTTTGATTCGAGTTTGCTAAATACTTGAACAGATGTGTTTACACAATCAGCATAAGACCTGAACTTCACTATACACTTAGGCTGACAGTGTACGCAATAATAGCATTTAGTATAGAAATGGTCTATATTTGTTGAGTCAATCTGAGGTTTTTAAAATTAAAAATAAATTGATGTTGAGTCTTGACCCTTTTGATCTAAGTTTAAAGTTTATGAAGATACTACGTAGTTTCGCCAAAATTGTACGAGTAACAAGTAACAGAATCAAAAAGCGGCAGTTGTGCTAGAAATTCAGAAACTCTTTGATCTTTTCACGTAGATTTACAGTCGATTTAACAATAGAGAAAGAGCTTAAGCAAATAGCATGTTATTTTTTTATAGTGCTATCGGTTTGGTTTATGAAAAGAATATTAAAGCATAACATACGATTTCACTTAAGCATCACTGTTTAACAAGGCTTTGTGCAGGTTTAAAAATGTAGCTCATACGATTTATAGCATAAGGAAAACGTCGCGCAACCACAATTTTACCAAACAAAACGCTGAAACAAAAGCTAAAATTTTCGCGTTCTAAAAACATATCCAACAATTCTTAATCCCTTCATTAAATTGAGTTATATTGACTGAATTACGAACAACTGCCAAGAAAAGAAATTTTTTGCCCATTCATGGAAATAATAGCGATTTCTAACGCCGTTTGAATAAAATTTTACACGCTTTAGACCCACATTTGAAAGAATTAAATCGTTAAGATAAAGGTTAATTAGTTGCTTCAACCCCTTTCACTTGATACTCAAGTCCAAAACATGATCAAGACTTTGCCGCATACTTGGGTTAAATTGTTAAAAAAAACTAGGCTGAGAGGGGACTTTAATTCCTTTAGCCCCTGGGTACGCCAATGCAAAGAAGTGATAAAGATGTGATAAGGCATCAGCCCCTATACTTTTTTAACTTAACAAATCCAATCTTAAACATACACCATGACAATTTTAGTTCATTTTTCAGTTTGTTCAAGTCCTCAGTTGTTTTGAGTTTATTTCTGGTATTTTTTTGTTTTTTAAACAAGTGCAGTCGCTTTACACTACTCATGCGTTATGCTTGTTTCTTCAGTTGAATTTGAGCATTTGATGAGTTTAGGGGGATTAATTCTCTCGTCAAAGCATTTGGCTGCTCAACCAGCTACTAACTAAGAGATGTTGCAGTTTTAGCAGCACCGCATCTGATTGAAATTTCTGGAATTAAACTCTATACCTCTCGTTTTATAGGCAGACTGACCGGTGTAATGCTTTCTATTTTCTGCTCGTTGCTTTTTTTAAGGTTTACCATCGGCGTGGGTAAAATTATAGAAAGTTTACAACGTCAAGCAATTACAGAGTGGGCAAATAGTCATGAATTCTCCCTTCATTACGTCAAACTGGAGGCAGAACATGTAAAGACATGCAAAAAAGAATCTTCAACCCTCTTGGAGCACTAGCATTGCGTAATAGGCTAAAAGTCAAAAGAAAGTAAGAGATATGCTTTTTGTCGGGTGAGCAATAGCGGTTTAGGGTGAAGAAGCCAAATTTGAGTATATTGGAAAAAGCCCGCCCTAAAACCCCAAAAATTTTTGTATGACAAAAGATTTCTGTATTGCCATTTTTTAAAAGGTAGCAAAGTTTACCTTGGTTTGCAGGCGCAGTAGTAGTTGTTGTTACAACTGTTCTACCTGGAGTAGCCACTGCCCTGTTCGATCTTGATGATCTGACACACAAGTAGACACAAACACCAATGCAACCAGCACAGAATAGAAGAGAGCCAACCACAATTGCAATAATAATTCCAACGCTAAAAACACAAACGCATGTTAAAGCAGTATAATGTTTCGTGCCGGCTTTTATTTTCTCTTTGCAAAATTTTAATGTAATCCTTGCGCCAAATCTACAGCAGTCATTCTAAAAAAAAAAAAAATTAAGAGATCTCCCAACTGCATGTGTTGCCAGTTAAAATCTAATTTTCTAAGAGTTGGGATCTCCTATCTAAACATTAAGTATTTCTGTTGCAATACTAATGTATGCTTGTGCTTTCAAACCAGTTGTAAACGATATTTTGAACATTATTTCAGCAAAAATCAAATTTCAACTGGCAGCATTGTTGGGAAAGATCGCTTAAACTTTAAAATGAAAAATTTCAGAAATATTAAGCCATAAAAAGATGAAATTTGGTGAAGATAATTTACCGTAAAAAGCCTAGAGCCAATACAACTGAAAACATCCTGCTGTTTATTGCTTACGTCTCGAGATGGCACTCACTAATTATCAAAGTTGATCTAACATATTGGTGAAGATGTGTTTTGCTGCAAATTATTCTTCATCTTTTGCGCATAATTCTAGCAGGATAGTTCAGTCTCTTTTACTACCACACATTTTTTAAATAATGTCTTCTTATTTAATTAATTTAAAAAAATTTAAAACAAAAAAATTTCTGTTTTGAAGGGTCTTCTACTTCTTTAGCCATCCATCATACTTTAAGCATACTGCTTATAGCGTTTATCACGATATCCACTTCGGCAGTTACGAGCAGTTTATGGTTTTCGTTTCGCTGTGTGTTTCCACTGCAGCTAAGCAGCCGCGACCAACTTAGATTTAATAAAAACACTTTACAGTTACACACTGCATGCACTATGAAAAAAATGTCGCTATAAAAGATATACAGTGACATTTGGAGAGCACAACGAGGACATTGCAGCAGATAATCAAAATGGAAAAAGGGGTATTTAAAACAAATGTTATGGTTAATGAATCATTAAATTCGGGTACAAAAAAAATGTAGTATCTTAAGTAAAAAACTTTGTCGACAGAAAAGTTTCCAAAAAATGCAGTAAAAAATGGAATGCGCAGTATTGCATTCAGGCAAAACGAAAAGATCTTCCCCTTGAATTCGTTGTTTTTCTTCCTTCGCAGTTAAGATTGGTAGTAGCAATTAGGACTTTGGTCAAGATCTTGTTGCTCCTAAGGGTAGGGGCGATTTTTGAAAAGGCGCACACATTTGGAGGCAAATGCCCCTCCCCCCCGCCGGCCTGCCCGACACCCTTTAGTTACACTAGCGCCGAGTAATGGCAGTTCGCTGAAACAAAGAAAAGATAAACGCTATACTCCGAGGGCATATGCCCTAAGCTAGCGAAATTGAGATCTTTTCAAAACGCTCTTTGCTTTTTTGAGCACTTAAAACCGATCGCAGCAAGCACACAATGGGTAGAGCATTAATCTGCTCGACTATATTCAGAATAAATGCATAGACGCCAATTATTTCAGCTCTACGGTGCAGAGAAAATTCAAGAGTTGGTAGGTTATAAGGATCACAGTTTGTACTATAAAACCCAGCAATGGAAACAGAACTCAAAGTCCTCGACGATGAAGCCATTAATAATTGATGTTTCTACTGAGCAAGTTAAGTCGCATTGAAAATAACCTAAGCGAAACTTGAAACGTATGAGTGATGTTAAGTATAGTACAGCAGTATCAAACACATTTTATTTTCCTAATTGCTTTGGCTAGAAGACAGCGAAGGTACGTTCCGGTCTTCGAGTCAATCTGCCCCCAGGGTAGCCGGCAGAAAAAAACATTAAGGGGGGCGAAATGACGACATCGTTCATGACGTTATTAGAAATAGCGACAAACAAGTGATTTATGTATTCCAGCAACTAATTTTGTGTGTTGCCGAGTACTTATTCTCCCCATTTTATGCAAATATTCGCTTTTGCATTGGATAATATACAATATTCGTTTATACCAGACCGCTGGAGCTGCATGACATAAATTGCACTAGTTTTCATAATTTGTAATGGGAAGTGGTCAACGTGAATTAATGAGCTAAAGTAGTAAAAAAAAACAAACCTCTTTTGATTGATCCAAAAGACCAAAACAAAGTTTAATTATTTGACGACATCGCCCCCAACACTTTAGAAAAAAAAACTCTGCAGTTCTAGGCGAATGAAAAACTGGCCAAAATTGCATTGAGGGGGCGACTCGCCCCTTTCGCCTCCCGTGGCGGCGCCACGGTCTGCCTCCTGCCCATTGGTCTACCATACGCGGCGGTAGCTCATAGGTGCAGCCAGGATTTTTGATTGGAGGGGGTCCCAAACCATAAGTCAGATGCAAGACGTCAACAAAAATTTTCGAAAGACGAACTTTTTGTGGGACAAAGATATCGCAGAATGGAAGATCAGAAGCCATGGCCTGGATGGCACAAGATTTCGCTCAAGAGAGCGGGCTTAAACCAAAACCTAAAAAATGAAAACGTCTAAAATTGGGAGACGTGTTGAGTAAAGTAGTATAACTCAAACGAATTACAAACGGAGGTCTGGGAGCAAAGACCCAGCCGCTGCGCAATTTTTAGTAATTTTTTGATTAAACTATCATAATGCCATTGAGTCACATTTTGCACGTGTTCAGAGCCATTTAAAATAACTAGATTTTTAACATTTGAAAGCCAATTGAAAAAACTAAATTGTTGAATCCTCTTTTTACTTAAAATTTAAGTCCGAACCACGTTTAAAATCTTGCATTTTGGCGTTAATTTCGTAAGTGATTTGGCCCAAAGGAAGGCAAAAGTAAGGTACATTGCCTCCTGCAATATTTTAGCAGTAAAAAATGATACACTCGAAAATTTCCCTGGGAGATTTTTGTTTTGTCATGAAAATAACCAGCTGTGGCAGAACAAGTACGGCCAGGGAGCCCAAGCCCCCACAATTCAAATTCAGCATTTTCCTAGTTAATTTATTTTTCATAAGTATTTCGTGGCGTAAAAACTGGCGAGGTGGAGGTAAATTGTTCCCATTAAAAAATGGACAGTAGATGGTTACGCCTACTAACCATGTTGTTGCCCGGGGCCCCTAGCACTTCGGGGATTTTCAATACGTCTTCCTGCCTAATTATGTAAAAACCAAAAAAGTCTTACCAGCGCGGGCCCCAGGCATGGTAAATCCAGCCCTGATTATTACATTACGTTCATAAAAGGTTAGATGAGGGCCTGAGCTAGCAACTTTTAGGGCAAATTGGTTATAATTGATTGGCAAAAAACGGAATTGAGTGAGCCCGGGCCCCTTGGTCGTCAATATGATTGGTAATTACTGTTGTACGCGTGTACTGTTATACGCGAAGAATGCTAAAAGAAACTGAAACTGAGGAAACAATACGCTTTTTTGTCTAATTTTGATCATTGGTGGCATTTCAATTGGGGAGCGGGCACCCAACCCCCTAGGCTACGCTTACGTGGTCCCGCAGTTTTACACATTACACTACGCCTTTAAAATGCTAAACATCATGCAAGAAAACTGTGAATACAAACAATGTTATTGGCCTTAGTTTTGACATAATCGGGAATAAAAAAACTATGTCAGTCTTTCCAGGGTGAGAGCCTTATACCTACAACAACAATTTAGACCCAGCTCATTTATCATTGTTTCAAGGCAGTCAAATTAAGATCTAGAAAAAATTTATGGACAAAAAAAGCCTCCCAACAAAACACATTTTGGTGGTAAAAGTAGAAGAATTGCGTTTGTCCCACACTTGGTAGCACGCGTCAAATTGCCATTCGTCTTAACTTAAAACAAAGTAAACCGTTACAGGCCAAGTCCAGACCGGGCGTAAAATCGTGAGTGTGCAAGCGTATTTAGGTTTGTTCTAAAACAAAAATTTGATACGTTCGGCGAATTACCTTACCAGCAAACAAGCTTCCAGTAGGTTAAAATAAATCTAGGATAAGCTCAGAATTTAGCGCAGTGTAAATCGGGCCAAACACAAAACAAAATTTTTAGAAACACGATGAACACTTTAGGAGTTTATGATACTGTCGAGCAAGAACGTAAGTCAACAATCTCACGCGCTCGTCATCCACACAGCACGAGCATCGGAACCGAAGAGTGACTCTTCAAATCTCAGTACAGCCAGTCAAGCGAGCAGCTTCACAAATAGGCGATCTCAGGCTTATATATCATTCAAGTAAAATACAAGACATAAAGTCACAATCTGGAACAACCTGTGGTTGTCAGAAAAAATGACTGTTTTCCTAGCAGGTTGTTTTTCTGATAACCAGAGGCTGATCCAGATTGTGACTTTATTTCTTCTATTTGCTTTATGATACTGCCACCCCGGCCTTTTTACATGGGAGCAGACCACATAGTGTTGATCAAAGAAAGCAAATCTCGCTTAATCCTAGGGTAACTCTCCTCGATGCGACATTAGCGTCAATGTGAAGAATGTGAAAACGCTACCACGCATCGTAATAGTATCGTCGAAGAATCGTAAAAGTATCGCGAGCTGAGCTGCTGCTACATACTCAATCGCAATAACGTTGCGAGTAACACTTACGCCATAGATCCGATTTCTATGGAACACGCCCAGATCAGAATTGAGTGTAAAGCACCACAGATCAAAAGCTTTATTTTGATTACACTACACAGACAGCTTTCTAATACCTCAGTTGAACTGCAGTGTTGACACTAGATGAAACGTCGTCGTCACACAAAGATGAACTAGAGACACATTGGTTGAAGCAGCATTCTTCAAAAAAACCGTCGCAGTCGCTATCAAAATTGCATAACGACATGGTATCAAGGTACAAGAAGTTAAAAGTATTAATTCAAATTTTTCGCAAATTCAACAACAATCCTTACTCAGTATATAGCAGTAGGTTATTTACGGAACTTGTTTACTAATAATTCCTGCAAAACAATGTTTAATGCAATATTTAACTCATAGTAAAATCATAATTGATAGTATTTTAAAAGCTTTTAAAGTCCTGTTGAAAATTAACCAAAGTGATTACTCCATGAAACCGAACTCACATTCATTTTTGCATTCAAAAGCCGCCGCCCCTAGTTGTTCCAGCATTGTAAGCCTACTATTTTTTGTAAACGCGCCTCTTGAATAGTTTTACAAGAGTACTCGAATTAACAAGCGCTTGATTTTGCTGGGTTGTTTTAGCCTGGAGGTGCCAGCTGATGCAACTAGGATGCTTTCGGAGAAGGGGTTCTTTAAATCGAATGCCTGCCTTTAGTACCTTCAATCATTCATTCGTTTCATATGAATAATGAACGAATGAATGAATAAATTCAATATGAATGAATGATTGAATGAAAAATCGAATTCAAACCAAGTAGCGGCCCGTATTTGATATCACGCAAACACCTTTCGCACGTGACCACTTCTTCTGGCTTTTTTGGTGCCTTCTCTTGAAAGAAAAAAGACCCCATAAGGAAAAAAAGACAATCGAAAACAAAACTAGCAGCAATTGACAGAAACCTGAACAAGAAAAGAAGATTGTTCGAACCAGGAGGAATAATAAAAAAAACGAGTCGAAAACTAGCTTTTAATGGGTTTTACTTACTCCACGGCAATTGAGAGGAACTCCAGGCCAGGAATTTTGCACGAAGAGGTCAATTCTTTTCAGACGAACGGCAACTGTTTCATTTCAGTGAAGACAAAAGCAACAAAAATAAAACGGATTTTGATCCATTTTTTTTTCGCGATTCGTTACTAATTGACTCTTGGGCACCGCAGCTACTTAATTCTTACACGCACTGGCCTGAAATCAATATTCAATTGCCCCTCCCAAAAAAAAATACAACAACTTTTTTGTTAAGAACTTGGTCTAGCTCGGAAATCTGTCCACGAAACAACAAGTTTGCTGACTGCAAGACTTACGATTGTTGAGAAACTCTTGTACTCCAATGCAGCATGTTTAAAAGTTACGAGACTCTGAGCATAACAAACTATCGTCTGTAGTGATAGCATAACGACTTCGCTTATTCATTGATTTAAATTCTACGAATTGAGTCTGAAACCGAACACCATACATAAGGGAATTTTAGCAGCTAAGATTGCGCTGACAGTACTTCAAGTGGTTTTGAATGGTGCGCTAAAATTTTACGTAAAACTAAACTACTATGATGCTAGATATATGTAAAGTGCTTTTATTATACTTAAAACCTTGTCTGCTCTACCATAACTATTAGGTTTCGCAGTAATTAAAAAATAAACAATCATGCATAGCACAATCCTTCCCCAAACAATGCTAAAAATTTACAGTGCAGCAAAATTAAACTGAGCCATTTGTCAGCGCGAGTATACGGTTATTGCTTTAGGCTATAGGCTTAACCGCCTAGCTGAAATTCATCAACAAAACCAATTGAAATAACGAGAAAGACTACATTTTTCGAATTGATGGTCAAGAAACACGGAATTCGAAAACTTTTTATTGAGCCCAACCTGGAACCTACAATCAAAATGACCCCTACAATTTCGAGTTTTAATTGATTGAAATAAAAAGATGCAACGGTGGATGTTTCACGCTTAGAAAACAACATAAGAGCTAGTATCTCAAAATAAAATTTGAATGCGAAAAGCCCGGATGAGATTCTCCTCAATTTTTTTTCAAAAGTTGGTGAAGCGGTTAAGGACACTGGCCTGAAAATTAATATCAGAACCATTTAAATCGGACCAAGCATTGCTAAGGGCTCGCTGCTTCATCGTCTGTCTTACCACACCAACTTCAAGCAATTTTTTTAGATCCTTTCTGATTAGACCTAGGTGAAGCACAAGCGTCCTAGATAGTCACAATCAGACATCGACCGAATAAACGCCAAGCACTCTTTCTGAGAAAAAGACTTTCAAAGGCGTGTTTATACCGGACGAGAAGCAGAGCGAAAAAAAAGTTAGCAATTTTCAGGAGTCAAAAATGTAAACAACGCGAGCCTACCAGCGAAAGATCACTTGTTCAAAATAGGCCAACCATTCAAAAACAATTTCGTCTGGCCCGCGAAGTTTGCGGCTGGTTAAAACGGTTCGGCGGTTGTCGATGACGTCAAATTTCGTTTGCTTCGTGCCATTGTAAACGCACCTAAATGCGGAAAACAAGAGCTATCGCCAAAACATACATACTGCACTTTCGTAAACAGCATCACAGTTCAAGTCAAAAATTTTCTCATGATAGGATTTAAAAACACTATTGTGCCCATGAGTGTAAGTGCTTAGAATGATTTGGGAAAACACCAAACTTTTTCCCAAAAAATGTCGGTTTTTCTGTCCAAATTAAGGTGATCTCCAAAAACCAAAAATAAATTGCGCGAAATGCATGAAATTGCCCAAAATTTTGACGCGCAATCGACACCTTAAAAACAAGCGGGGGGAAGGGGGGCCAGGGCCTCCCCGCCCCCCCCCTCCCACCTCCTACGCCACTGATCATACCTCTTGCTATGGCTGTAAGCTTAGTATACAGTTAAACAACAAATATGACAAAAGTTAAAACCATCACAATAGTATGATCGTTTGGAGTGTGGGCGTATGCTGCAGGAAGTACGCAGTGCTTAGTGATTATTCTGCGTGTGCTGTGAAGTAAACTACCGATCTTGTATTCTACTCTTTTGACTCTTCTAAAAAAATGTGAAATTTACCACTGTTACTGCAGTTTTTTCTTTAACTACAGTCGCTAAATACGGACTATGCTCCAACTACGGTATTTGAAACGAACGACATAACAAACAATTCATTTTTGTGATGTTAAGTAACTGAGCATTTTGGCGTGATCTTCAAAAGTACGGGTAGCAAAATCTTTGCTAACGTTCACGTATTGTCTTTTTTTTTGGAGTTTTAAAATCTGCGAAGCTGCATCGCGTAGATAATAAAAGCTTCCTTACAAACATTTACCGCTTCAAGTTTCAAACATGTCGCGACAAATGCTCAACTAGCATTTTGTTGGAAAAGGTTCGAACTTCGAAGATATCTTGTGAAAAAAATGCACGCGTTCGACGGTGCGATGTGCAAATTGATGAATCTCAAGTATACTACAGACGGGAATCGGGGAGAGCTAGCAGATTTTTGTGATTTCTCGAAAAAAATGCCTTTTCACGCTATTGGATGACATTTCGCACTTTTTTATAGCCATTTAAAAGAATTAAATTGCTAAAAGATTTGGAAGCCATGTGACAGACTTAGATTGCTTAGTCCCTTCAGTCCTCCCCAGTACTTTCTAGTCACGTCCAAAATACGTCTAAAAGCTTGCATATTAGGCTTAAATTTTTCTGTGATTTGACTACAGGAGGGGGCTTCAACCCCTCTCCTGGTTATACCATTGGTCAGAGCAAAGCCATTCTCAGATAACCAAAAGCTGTCAGGAAACACCGCTAAACGTCAACATAGGAGATTAAAGGCTGGGGCCAAGGCAAAATGACAAGAACCAAAGATTTTCGTCCAATCAAAATGCATTATTGAGGATTTACTTCATTTATCGTCAACGCTGTTTTACTGCAGATTCACAACAAAATTACAGCATATCAGATATGGCTTCGCAATATTGTTTACTTCGCGATTACAGCTCAACTAAAAAATGGATTACTTTTTTATTTTCGATAGCTTAAAAAGAGGGAAACATTCATATCTTTTCCTAATTACACGGCAACAGGTAAAACCTTGTTACAAAAGATATGATAACCGGGAGATACTTATACTCTATACCTCTAATAGTACTGCCATGAAGATCGAATTCAATTGATTCAAAAAACCGTTCTACAGCAGAAGCTTGAGCGTATTTGTAAAAAGTAAACCTCACAATACAACATCGCAAAATTCATAATCCTAAAAACTATTTCATTTGTACTCGGGATCATTAAGGAGTCTTACTCAAACAGAAACTCTCCAAGATTTCTGAAAGTTCTTTAAGCATAGCCTGCACACAAGATTTCAAAATTCAAGTCAAAACTAAGCGCCACTGTACGTACACTACGTGTTACTCACGCTCAAAAAGTGCTTCATAAACAGAAACGGTAGTCGACTATTCCAACTAAAACTTGATCAAAACTGAAAAAGGCATAGCGACTACAACGGTTGAGCAATTACAGTAACCATGCATTTTAAAACGATACAGCTTCACTTTATGTTTCGCTTTCGCAAAACCACCTTACCACCGGGAGCAAAACCAGTTTTAAAATGGGAGTTCGGATATTCGCCTTAATTGGAATTTTTTAACCAGGTACTCACGGTAATGCACATCATGTTCTAAGCTCATTGATCTAGTTTGTAGTGGACCAATTTTTTTAGACTTTTTGGCGAAGCTTCAACTATAGCAATAGTGATGATGAGCATAAGTTCCGTAGGCAGATTAAATGTAAGTTGTTGTAGCCTGCAATGCGTGGGCCGAACGTATTTATAAGCAAGCACGTTCAGTGCAGTGCTACCTTAGAGGGCCTCTCCAATTACCATGGTAGGGTAGGCTCGGGTACTGTAGACTCGGGTACTGTAGTCTCGGGTACTGTAGACTCTCACCAGCTCAGCCACGCGATTGCTTTTACTTGGCACTGATTATCGTTGCTCCCACGACCCCCGCCGTGCCACATCAAATTAGGCTGAAATTTGGGACAAATCTCAAACCGTTTTTTCTTTGGTTTCGCCTGAAATTAGGCCGAAATTAGGACATCTTTTAGACCCCACGTACGAAACTTCCAGAGCCTACCCACCCATTTGCTTAGGGCGGCAGCATTGATTTAATGTGTCACAAACATGCATAAAAACTATCAATGTACACAAAATAACTTCGCACTAAAATGCCTGGGTTGAGTCACACCAGAGTTCAATCATTTGCAAAACATACTTCAAAAGTGCTGTCTTTGTTTTCTAGCCATGTTTTGTTGCTGAATTCGAAGTAACAAATAAGCATCGCCGTTTAAGTTATTAACACTTCAAAATATCAATAATACAATTTAAAATGGCGCGTGCTATGATTCGTGACGCAAAAAGTGTTTCTACCATAATGTTCAAACTAAGTGGTGCTGTGACGTCATTATTTCTATCAGTCACGAGACTCCATTGTGATTTTCTTCATTTCGCTGCTTTGGTTGTTTGAAAATTAATTCAGATTTTGGCTGAAATGTTTTGCTAAGCAAGACAAAACAACAATGCTTACTAGCTAACATATGTTGCCACCTAAGAGAAAAATATTGCTACCTAAAAAAAATTTTCGTTGATTCAATTAGTAGTCCATGGGTTCAATGTGCGTTTTCGTTGTTTAAACTGTCATTTCATCTGAGTTCCTTTTCTGGTTTTGATAATTTGTGTTTCTTTTCTTTTACTTTTGATTTTCTTAAAGCGGTTTATTGTGAAATAAATGGCTTTTAACACATTGACTGCCAAGCCCATTTTCAGAAAATGGTTCCCAGAGGCCATGGTGCAAAAATGTTTTTTTCTGATGTATTTTAACTAAAAATTACTTATATATATCGAAATTTCCTATGTTAGTGCATTTTAGGTATGAAATTTAACTTTTTCCGTGTCAGTCACTAATGTCTGACGCGGCCCCAGATTGAAACGTTTTTGAAATGAACAGACGTGATATTCACATTTACGTTGTTGTCGCTTTTCGCGGTATTTCCTTCAAATAAACAAAATTTGCTAAAATTTGTGTGTCGGTTTATAACTTTTTTATTTTTTGCACTTTGCTAAAACCAAAGCTACCAAAATATTCCTCAGAGGCCACGCTATCAAACCTCCATTCGATTTGCACGTACTGTCACCCATAAGTGAGAGACGTGGCCTAGACGGAAAATTTGAGTGTCACCCACATATGACTGACGGTGATCGTAATGAAACATTACGTGTCACCCATATATGACTGACATGGCAATCAAAGTGTTAATGGCGCTTTTTTTAAATTAACATCGCTAGTAAACTGCTTTAGGGTTAGTCGAAAACACAAAATTTTGTTTTTTCTCCGATTTCATGCAAACCTTCATCCTAACCCCAACTTTAAAATCCTAAACTTAACTCGAACTTCACCAGTGGTGCCGGAACGGGGGGGGGGGGCAGCTGTCCCCCCTGCCCTTTTACCAGGAGGGGAAAGGGGGGCAGTACTGCCCTTTGCATTTCAGTACGATTGTAACGAAGCAAACGTTAGCTAATCTCAAAGCTCGCTTTTCTAAAGCAGGATAAATTTAATTGTTAATGAACAATAGATCTAACAGTTAATTTAAGGGTTTGTGAACCATAGAACCGACAAATGAACCAATTGTGCACTACAGCATTAAACACAGTAAAAAGTTAGTAGCAACTTGCAGTAGGCTATACTACACTGTACATTTTTTTTTTTTTTTGCTAGCTCGTGAAAGCTGATCAATTGGATGAAACTTAACTCATATCCTCCTAACGTCAGTTTAAACTGATGGCACGCGAAAGCGTACTGGAGTTACAAGAAGCATTTGAGGAATTAAAGTTTAGTGGTTTGTCAACCAACAGAGCCCTTTCTAAAAAGAAAACGTAATAAAAATTTTTGCCGATTCAAATCACGTTGCAGTACAATTTTCATTTTCTAAAAAAATATCTTTCATTATAAGCAAAATTACTCTCCATTGATTGACGCTAAAAAGTTCATTGAAATCAATAATAACAAATTGCGTGTGTAAAATGATTTCTAAACAACGTACCGATAAAATAAAAAAGCAATCTTGTGGAATACATTTGGTTCGCCTGTGAGCTGTGACACCCGATTTAGTTCCATTAGTTTAAACTTACGCTACGAAGATATAGAGTGCTACAAAATTTCAAATTAAGAACTCAAGGATCAATGTTTGTAGGCCTCAGGCCAGTGCCGTCACTACGGGGGAGCCAGGGGGGCCGTGCCCCCCTAACGGATGCTTGTGCCCCCCATTTAGGTTTACTCAAAAAAATGTTTTTGGAACATTACTTAGTGACAAGGCAACACACAATGATGGAAAAAGGAATCGTTCAAACATAATTCTCCTTTGACGTTTTCTCGATTTTTTGCAAAATTGCAGGCAACCAACTGCTGTGTCACATAAATCTGACGCAATATTCCGTCCTAATAACACGCCTTTACGGATGTGTAGCCAAAGATAGATGTAACCTGCAGAATCTGATACATTTTTTTCAAAGACCAGCTGTTTTGATTTTTAAAGCACAATCAAGATTTTGAGGTCGCAGTCAGTGGCACAACCAAGGTGAAGGGGCTTAAGCCCCCTTAGCCAACTCACTTAGAAAATTTTACCTTAAAACACAAGCGTTTAAACGTATTTTAGACTTGACCTGAAGTAAGGAGGGGGTTGAAGGTGCTAAGCAATTTAATTCTTTAAAGTTACTTCAAAACTTTAGCTATTGAGCTATTCATGTGGCTTCAAAAAGTGTGAAATGTGATTAAAATGGGGTTAAAATCGCTACTTTTTGCTGCAAAATCGCAAAAATCGCCTAGCGGCTGGGGATCCGCCCCAAGCCCCGTTCACAGTCACTAAATATTTAGTGACTATGTCCCGTCTGTGACACGTTTGAGTTGTATGTTCAGCACGGGGGCTAAATCAGGCAGTTTTTGAGCTAAAGAGAAATTTAGTTTTGGTTCACTCCTCTTAGCAAAATTCTGGTTGTACGTCTGATAGCATTCATTGCTCTAGATAGACTTTTTAAGCGACTATGGGCCCCAACGAAAGGAGCTAAGAAGCCCTGCCGGCCTTATTTTAAAATTGCGCATAGTTGCAGCCGTACGATCTAAAGATTAGTTTTTATATGCTAATTTTCGTGCCCCTCCACTGTTGGCTAGTGTCCCCTCACTTCATTTGCTCCGGCGACAGCACTGCCTCAGGCCCAGCGCCAAGGGGGGCATTCCGGGGCCGTGCTTCCCCAAATGAGAACTGTGCCCCCCTAACCGAGGATTGTGATCCAAAGAAAGTAACAGGCTCGGTGCCATTGGAGTGCAGTTCGAGGCTTGAGACTCCCAAAATACTGATCATCACCCCAGAATTCGTGAGCAAGAACCGTTCTTTCGCAGATTCTGCGGTGAAGATTTTTTTGTTTTTGTTTTTATGGTCGTCACTCACGAATTCGAGGAAACAAAGTTTTTGTTCCCCCAAAAAAAATTATTTATGCCTCGCCAGTCACGCTACTCTGCCGCCAGACATTCAAATTTCTAAGTTTGTTTGTGGTCCTAGTTGGAATGAATGACGCTGACGTTACCAGAGGCGAATCCAGGTGATCCGGACCCCCGCTTAAAGCGGATTACTATACGAAAAACTCGTAACACATAAAATTCATTGCAATAACTGGAGCAAGATCCATTTCTTGTCCAGACCTAACAGCAAAATACTCGGTGGGGATGGAGATGTGGGATGTGGTGGAAATAAACATTTAATTCAAAATTATCTTGTTTTGTAAATGCAGACGAATTAGTTTAAAATTTGTGATTTTTTTGTTTTAAGGTTTACCAGCTTGTTATAAAAAGGCTAAAATTTTACCATTAGCCACCGCCCTCATAGCCAATCTGCTCATTTACGCAGCCAGTTTAATCATGTTTTAGCACTGCTACTTTTTATGCCACAATTCAAAAGCATTAATTTTTGCTACAATAGGCCTAAAATTAAGTTGTTTTTGCACAAAAATTGCAAAATCTCCGAGCGCTGAGGGCTCCGCCCCCAGACCCCTTTGCCCCCGGCTGTTGGGGGCGTTGCCCCCAAACTTCCGATGGCATCCTGCGGTAGAGACTGCTCTTATTTAAATGATAATTTGTTTGTTGTTATTTTTCACTGTTTATTTGACGTACTCAGTACTTTGGCTTTGGTGAAGTGTTTAATTGTTTGACACTATTTCTGCAATGTTGGTGGTGATGACTGTGCGTACAGAATTGAAAGTGCCCCCTTGAAAAAACTGCCCCCCCCCCTTGCCCTTTTGACGTTCCGGCACCCCTGAACTTTACTCCAACTCTAATCCTAACTCTTTTCTTCACCCTAGCTAGTCCTACCCGACCACCGCAGAATTCCGAGCAAAAATTTCCGTATTTCGACACTGCTAAGTTGCCATACTGCATTAACTAGGCTATATCACTTCTTTCATTTATCTAGCATAATTCCGAATTATTTTGTATATTCATTGAATAATTTAATCTTTTACCAAACTCTTCTAATTCCCAATGATACCCATTTAGCTAGAACCTTACAACTTGTCCAGATTACCATTTTTTTGAGGGACGCTAGTATGGTAAAATCCAATCTACCTCTTCTTTAGATATCGCTGGTTTACGTAAGAAGCGAAGACACAGATCTGGGGTATTCAAATCATATCTTTCATCATACTCGCTGTATCACGTTGACGCGTGCGATGAATTGGCGGAGTCCATCTCCGCGTCATTGCACCCGTTCAACAAAGCCCCTTTTGATGGCGCAGCGGTGGCGAGCCGTTGACTACACTGCGTCCGATTTGACCGGCCCGAGATTTAAACCTCAGACATTTCGATCAACTGGCCGTAACCACAACTAAAATGCATTTCACTCTACTTCCTGTGCATCGTGCATGATCAAGCTGCGCTGCTGACTACTGAAAAACTGACACGAACTTTACAGGCAACTGTAATGATTTTCTACGTCAGTAAAATGCATGACGTCACGTAAAGACCCTAAGCAGCTGTTCAAAACAATTAATTGATAAGCTACTGATTAATTGCAAAAGGCTGTTTCTATGAAAAAAATGGTCGAATGCATTCTGGGCTTCAGAATAAGATCTAATGGTTGCTACTAGAAGTACTTGAGTAGGAAAGAGCTACTACGACGCAAGTGCAAAGCTTTGACTACTATTCTGATAAGGCGGTGGCTAAAATAGTCCCATGCTATTTTGGCTCTGTAAATACTATTTTGCCATTCTAGAAACTGTCCTGGTCGTTGACTTAGGCCAGGGCTGCCCAACTCATGGCCCGCGAAGCTGTTTTGTGTAGCCTGCAAGGTCTTTTTGCGAGGCTGAATATTTCTAATGGAAAGTCTTACCATTTTGTTGCAAATAAAAACCGAAACGGTCTAATTTAAAGCCTTTTCCTGTTTCGTTTTCCCAAAATCACTTTGGATTTGCGGCGAAGACCTTTTTTTTTATTTAGGTCATCACCTACTTTTGGGGACAGATTCCTAAAATACTGGCCGAAGTGAGCTCCGATTAGTACATAAAATTTGCAATTAATTGAAATTTAACCCTTGGGAAGAATGCATGTGGCCCGCAGTAACTTTCCTCTCGTAAATGTGGCCCGTACCAATAAAAAGGTTGGACAGGCTTAAATTATGCCTTCCTAACCTTAATCCACTTGAGGCAAAATAGCCACTACTTTCTTATAATTCTATACTGACTATTCTTATAACTGACAGAAACCATTTACTGCTTGATCCCTGCTCCATGACTTAGTGATTATAACAGTCGTCTGAGAAGTTGAAGTACAAACTACAGCAGGACTGCCCAAAGTGCGGCCCGTGACTGGTCGCGAGCAGGGCCTGCGAGAGGGGGTACATCGTACAGGATCCCAGGTCTAGGGGGGCCCGGAAGAGTGGAGGTTGTCGCGTTAAGTTTTGGACCAATTTTTTTTGTGTTTGCTCACACCACAAAACAGGACCGAATTTGAGTGAATACCTTTTTTTTTTGCTCTTCACCTAAATTTGGGGGCCCGGCATCGATCTTCGTACTCCCTTAAAAAATTTCTCTCTGAGGCCCCCTGGTCGCGAGCTTTGCTGTAAGTTTCTTTTGATACTATCACATCTTTCACCAAAAAATTATTTTCTCTCTAACTTGTTGACGTTGGTTTTTTCGAACAACATTTTTCGTAAATCAAATGTTATTTGGTTGATAGCTCCACTAAGGATATATATTAGGAAGTAGCAAATTTGCATTTCGTCGGCCACATTATGCATGTGGTACAATGTAACGTTTTTCGTTTCTTTATTTATATTTTCATCACCCAGCTGTTTGCAATCCAAAATAAGGGTTGCAGCTGCACTGTACTTCATTGTTCGCTACTAATGGGAAACAGATGGTACGGAGGCTGAAACCTCCTTCATTAGTCGTATACTTTTAAAATTTTTACCAAACATACTAGGTTTTAAACGAGTTTTGGACATGACGTAAAAGTGGGGGGTGAATTGGATTAGCAATTCTATTCTTTGAAGTGGTTCTAAAAAGGTGCAAAATTTCTTTCAAGTGGGTTTAAAATGGCTATTTCTTCATGAAATCGCAAAAATCGTTCAGCCTCAAAGGACTTTGCAGATGACTTCCATGATGTATTTTCAACGCGCAGCAATTTATGCAAGACGGCAGGTGCAGGATACTGTACCAACTTCAGAATTAAGAAATGTTAGCTTTTGGTTCAAGTTAGAATCTCCCTTAGCAAAATGCTGAACATGATGGTGCTGTGTAATAAACAAGATTGTTTTAGCTGAGTAATTGGTAGAAAAATGCAAAACTTAACTGAGCAGTGTTTGGCACAGTGGCGCAATCAAGGGAGCTTCATCCCACCTTTTTAGCCAAGTCACTCAAAGCATTTAAACCCACCATATAAGCGTTTACAAGTGTTTTGGACTTGACCTAAAAAGGGCGACAGAAGCTGAAAAACTTAATTTTTTTTCAAATGAGACTTTCAAAATTTAACTCTTTCAAATAGCTCTAAAACCGTGCAAAATGTGTCCAAATGGCGCTAAAAGGGGCTATTTTTTGCCAAAAAACTCAAAAACGGCCCAGCGACGTGGTACTTCACCTTCAGACCCCCTTTTGTGTTATTCTTGAGTTGTACCAGTTTGCTCAGCATGCTACCTAACTAAAGTATTTTAACTTTCGGTTTGAGCCCCTTTCCCTTTTCGCGGAATCTTAGTAGCACGCCAAATGCTTCGGGATAAAAATTATCCAAACATTTTATGAGAATTGTGCTGCCCGATAACGCTCAGAAAACGTGTAATGCTGCTCGACCTTCGAAAAATTTGAGCACTCTGGTCCAAAAGTTTTGTTAGATTCTTCAATCTTTGCCAAGCTGGACTCTATACCTGCAAAATCTTCTCTAACTCGCTACTACTAACGAAAGTTAGAACTTTTCCCACATTCGATATTATAGTCATTGAAAACACAAGTTAGAAAATTTTCTAAGCCTCTTCATTCGCTAACATAAACAGAACGTTTCGTTCAATTACTGAACAACTAAAAAAAGTGGTAAATTGCTCGTAGATTGATATTATTTATGAGATAAAATCATTGACATTTGTAACTCATTATCGCCTCTTGTGATCAAATGATTTTATAGCGGCTCTAAGTCTTTCTTCTAGCAAGCACGTCGGTGCGAAATAGAATGCGACAAGTTCTTGAAGCGAATTCCCTTCCAAGGCAAATTTCGCTAGTGCGAATAAATTCCTGTGTTGAGAAATCGTTTTCTATTTAAGTGGGAGATTTTTTGCTCGGTTTTCTCTCGAAGAATCTTGACAGATCTGAAGACTAACTCTAACAAATTTGAGTTTTCTTTGACCTTCGTTCAAGGCATGGCTTCTTTTCTCTACCAGGTTCTCCATTCTTGCTGGGGTTTTTTGGAGTAGTTATCCCGTTGTACTGTAGCATAGCCTGGGAGAGCTCCATCCAACCAATGTGAGTGCCATACTGGAAGTTTATTTCTTTTGCTTCGCAGTGGACAACGCACATAGAGATAAAATCAGTGAAATGAAATTTTTCCTAAGCTAAGCTACCAGCACTTGCCGAGCAATTGTTTGCGCTCAGGAATATTTTGTTTACCTTGGTTCACCCAGGGTTCCCACAGACAGGGTTCGATTAAGGGTCTGTAGGGTCCGGAATAAATGAGTCCGCGGAAGCTCTAAATATAGCGGTGGATCTATGAATTCTTGGCCACAAATTTGATGACGACAAAAAATTTCTTTACCAAGGTAGTGGAAGGCCCGGACGGGCGGGGCAGTTGCCCAGTTTGACTGTTGGTAAATCATGCCCTGACCTCAGAACTTGCTGTTGACTCACTTGGGTACAAGTCCCTGAAAGCTAAATAATGATACAATGACACGCTTACGATTAGACGGCAATCGTGAGCCAGCTTTAACAATGAGACTTACGTCAGATAAACTGCGCTTTCAAAAGTTTTACAGTAGTCGCTTTGAGTCAAAAAGTTGTCATTCCCAATGACATTGTTGCTGAAGTCATTACTGTTGCTGTTAAAACTGTGGTCGTAAGAATAGAAAAAAAAGTTCTCCATCGGTTATTGCAACAGAAGAGCGTACCTGGACAATCAGAATGAAAGAAACAAGAAGACATACCTGTACCAACTACATTTACACTATGCTTATACTCTACAGAAGAAAACACAAACTCACAACTCTACGCCTCGTCTATACCGAGCGTAAAATCGTCAGCGTATACAAGCGGATCCTTGTTTTAACTAACGTGCAGTTTGTACGCTGGTAAGTCTGTACGCCGAATATCAAACAAAATTTCTGCTCAAAACAAACTAAGGATATGCTCGTACGCTCGCGATTTAACGCACAGTGTAGCCAGGGCTGTAAAATGTCTCTGGCTTTTAAAAAGTAAACAATTTGAAAACTCTGTTTACAAAAACGTTTCATCCTTTTCCTTCATCAAACTGAAATTTGGACTAGTTTTTCGTAAAATTTATTTTTACGAAATTGGAGTTTTTTTATGACGTACCAGAAGGTTTTTGAAAAGTTTTTTTAGCTGAATAATTATTAGTTTCCGGACAGTATTGTCAGCTATTTGTTAGCTGCAGTAACATCACATGATCAAGTTAACTAAAAACCACCTTTTCTTTGCTTTTAAAGATGGAAATAAAGCTTTCTCTGAAAAAAAAATACTTTCAGCAATTTGAATTATCTTTTCAACGGATTGCAGTTACCTGGCGGCACTTCTGTAATTCAAACTTACTAAACTTTTGACTTCTTTTGTTCTCTGGCCACATACATTACATGATTGTTGCAAAGATTGCAGTTCAAAATCGAGCCACGGACCTAGCAATTTTCCATCACTTCCTTCCGTGCTCCTGTTATGCCGCTTGAATAAATAGCTTTTCAGATTTCCGACCCACCCTATGTCGATGCAAGAGTTTTAGATGACAATTTTTCTTATTTATCTCTTGGCACAGAAACCGACCAGTTGGTCAAGTCGTAATGCGTTCGTCTCTGAAGCGGGAGGTCTGAGGTTCAAATCTTGGGCCGGTCAAACTGGAACCAGTGTTCCTAACGGCTCGCCACTGCTGCGACATTTCTTCGAAAGACGCTGAGTCGCCGGGGCGCATTGACGCGGAAATCGGCCTCGTAAACTCGCTACTCGCTTCGGCGTAATACAGCGAGTGTAATGAAAGCTTTGATTGAATTGATATGCGCACAGAAAAAGAACACGGAAAAAAGATCAAGAAAATTTTGGAAATAGGACGGTATTTGCACTTTTGAGCTTTCTGGAAATCTTTAAAAAATACTGATCGAAATCAGTTTTATTGAAGAAATGAGAACAACTCGAGGTACTAAAGAAGTGCCCCCAAACAGTTTTCCATAATTCCCCTTATTCGCGAAAATACGATTTAATCCGTTTGACTTCGTACCATTGGCTACCCTGCATTTTTTGCAATTTTGTGACATCACAAAAGCCATAATTTTTGCAAAAATTCTCGAAGACCAAGAAACGCGATTACCAACCAAATCTGAAAATTTGGCTACTGCTACTGGAACCTGTATACTGAAGGTACCAGTACTGATCTACAGTACGCCTTTTGTGATGTCACAAAATTGCGAAAAAGCAGTGCTGCCAATGGACGGTACGGAGTCAAACGGATTAAAACGATTTTTCGCGAATAAAGGAATTGTGGAAATATGTTTGGGGCACCTCTTTTTTATCTAAAGTAGTTCTCATTGTTCAATAAAACTGATTTTGAGCAGTATTTCTTTGAAACGTGATTCCTTACAGTGTAATTCAATTATCGTTGTGTTACAATGAAAAAGTATTCTTTGACTATTGAAGAAAGTATTCTTCGACAACAAAATATCATTCTACGCGAATTCTACCCTAAAAGTTAACTGAGCTATGGACTAAAATTATCAAATATCAGTTCTTTTTTGTGCCGTGAAAGAAAGAATTACGCAATAATCATTAAAACGCTCAAACATGGAAACTCGCAAAAACAAATGTACGCTACCAAAATAACTTACAGTCATTTTCAGTTTTAATTTTAGCAAAAACTCGTCACGATTTCTGACATCAAACGTAACCCGTATATGAATTTGCTGTTTGTGTTGGATATTTCATTCAACATAAGTGAAACAAAACCTTTATCACAAAGACATATTTTTCTTAACCTAGCAGGAAAAAAAGTTAAATCTGTTACTTTTACAAAATATACCATGCAGTAAACGTCAAAGAAGATAACGGGTAAAATCAATAACGTTTTTTAAATTAGTGCAATGCCGTAAGCTTTAATATTTGCCCTAACTCTATGCATCTTCCTGATGTCTTCAATCGCTCAAACTTTGAATACAGTGCGTTTAGCGGTTTGAAAGTAGATAGCTGGAGAAGAAATAGAAAAAAGTAAAAAAACAAGAAACAAAACAAGAAAAATAGTTTTTACGTTGGGGTAAACGAACATAACCACAAGAAAGGTGGTTGAAAGTGTGCTAAAAAATCACAAATCGTTTTTAATCAACATCGGTAATTCCCAAGATATGTCGCTTCAAACTCGTCAACTTTTTACCCATTTTCGGCTTGTAAAATTCGGTCACGTGACCGGGTGCGCCCAGGTTTGCATAAAGCTGGCGTATATTCATCCACATGGTGTACAAATTTCAGTTTTGTGCGTCCAGTGGTTTTTGAGTTATAAGCGAATTAATAAATTTTCAAGCCAAAAATCGCAGTTGTTTAATGTTTTTTTGTGTTTCAATTCACGATCTCGTGATCTAGGATCCCCAAAATTGGCGCACATGACGTTCGTTAATTCTTATGTTGAGTCCAAATTTTAACTTTCCTGGGTTTACCGTTTGCTAGTTATAAGCAAATCAATCCTTATCTGCCAAAACTGGAAAAAATTAGCCTGAAACAAAGACACTACACGCTCGCGTGAAGTCCCAGTTATTATCGTGTGTGCCGTCGTAGTGGTGGCAATAATCAGCAATGCGTAGCTATGGCATTATAGACCCAGATCTGAGTTATCAAATCTGGGCATTATGTTAGCTCAGATGTGGGCCCCTCCTAGAAATAGGTCTCCTAGTTGCGCACCGAATTTCTGACGAAGCCCTCTTTTAGTCTACTCCCAAAATTAAAGGGAAAAAGCAACGAATTTATGGTGAAAAACTTTTTTTGTTCTTCACCTGTTATTGATGAAAAAAATGCAGCAAAATGCTGGTGAAGGTTGCCCCTCTGGCTCTATCCTCTTGTTACGTCACTGAGTGTTGCCGAATAAAATCGTCAATGACGGCCTGAAGTCCGGGAACAAGACGATGTTTTTAATAGAATAAATATCAGCGAAACAATCAAGACAAGAAAAGAGAAAATTTTGCAATATTTCAATCTGCAGTATTGCAACAATTTTCGAAACCCCATTGGTTTTGCTTGCCGTCTTTTTATTTTAGAAACATACAAGCACACAAACAAAATTTCTGTAGTGACGATCGGTGAGGGGCATCAGGGTATTCTTTGAATACCCAAACAAAATCATCTCATCTGTATTTATTCAAATATCTTTTAAATAGTATTTTACTATTTTATAATTTGGTTATTTTTGCTTTCATGGCTAGTTGGCCACAAGCATAGCGTATCCACTATTTAGCGTAGTAATTGGCGAAACCTAGTGGCAGGCAGTCAATCATGTGAGGTTTCGGCATTGTGGCGCTAAACGTTGGTATGCAGCGCTGTAGCTTGACTACAGCTCTGCAAGGTATCAAAGCGAAGTTGTGAAAACCCAAAATGGCGTAGCAAAGTGAAACCATGTAACGCCCCGCCTCTGTATTAACCAATCAAATTTGGTCAAGTGAAGAAACGTCACGATTGACGTCATCCTGGGTTTTCAGACAGCGAGCGTGATTACCTTGCCTTCAGCTGCCTGCGCCTGTGGTTGCGCGATTGACCATTACAGACCTGTCAATTAAATTAACTACCCTGAAACATCTTAATACTTTCTCCGTATCAAACAATTGACAGTAAAAGACTTGCAAGGTTTTTTAGCAAAAATAACTTACTATGAGGAAAACTTAAAATTCGTCAAAGTAAATTACAACAGCAATACAACACAACGAATGCTGTGGATAGTTTATAGGGATGTTCCTTCACTCAATAAACTTTCGAAGAAAAAAAAAGCAGTCGTTGCTGCAGGTAGACCCAAGTCCGTTGAAAGATCGTTTTCTTCCTTAAAACGTATCAAATCATTTTCTCAAAATAAAATGGAACAAGACAGACTTTCAGATTTAGGCCTTATATCCAGCGAGTCACAATTACTGACAGAAGTCATGGAAACCAAATCTTTTCAGGATTCAGTCATAACAGAATTTGCTTCAGTGGAAAAGCGAATGGAATTTACTTTTAAATGACTTTCTTGCATCTGCAGTAATTCTGAAACTTTGCCGATTTTAGTGCTCTGCCCTTCGTAGTAAACAGTTTTGTTTGAATTGCTAATCAAGCAGCCAAAGCTGTTTTAGCTTATACTATTTCTTTGCTTTTTGTAGGCAATTGATCATTGGATGAAGTAAAGGCGTGTTAAAAGTTATAATCAATTGCTTGAATTGAGTGTAGAAGTTATAGTTTATATTTTTCATTTTTCTACACCTCCACTATACTCATTTCACTCAACAGCTGAAGCGAGACGAGAAAAATTAATTTCAGCTACGCTACCCTCAATTCGAGCCAAAACTTTTTACTCCCAAACGTGTTTTTGCTACTCTTCCCAGTCAAACTTTGTCTTTCAATTTTTATTTTTAAATAGTACAGTACAAATACAGTATAAATATCAAATGCCACCAATACGTATGGACATAATTTTATATGCGCAGACCGGATGCGCAATTAATTCATGTACGAAAATAAACGACGAAATAAATTTTGAATTGAATACCCAAAACTTTTTGCCACCGATCGTCACTGAATTTCTGCTACTCAAGATCCAATTTGATCTATATATTCTAGATGTCTTTTCCTGGATCAAGAATTTAGCTCTAAATATCTCCAAATATAGCAGCACAAATATTTACCTCCGGCAAAAATCAATCGTTCAGTGTAATCATCATTTCATTTATTTTTGTTCGGGAAACAAACTCGGTAGTAACTAGCAAAAACAAAAACAAACGCATCCAATTATCATGTTCCGGGTGAGAGACAGCAAAAAGACCATGAGGCCCAGGCGGAGAGCTGAGCAGTCGGCGAGTCTGCAACCTTTCACCTTTACAGTGTAGGCTATTGTTAAAGCAAATTACAAAGCAGATTGATGGTGAAGTGCAGACACGAGGCAGTAACTACTTGCGTTTCGTAAAATGATTGATTTTGTGAAATCGATCGCATAACTACTTGCGTTTCATTCTGTTATCATACGATACCTCTTATAAAAGATGTTTAAACGGAAATTTGGCGTTTTTTACTCACTGGAGGAAGACTTATAACCAAGCTGTTTTTAAAACTGCTTCAAAATTTCCTTGTTGTAGTATTTTTTTTACTGAGGCCTGAAATTTCAAATGTGATTTACAGTGACGTTATTATTTCAATTACTATTTTCCGTTTTCCAAAATTTCCGTGTTTCGAATTCATGTTTTTTTTTTGTGCTGACTGCAAATTTCAAGATAATTGTTCTTGTATTTGGAACTATTGACAGAACAATGTTGAGTGATTGATGAAATTTGATCCTTCTGCCACAAGAAAGCGATGATGGCGCTTTTCGCGAATCCGCAACTGCACATGAATTCATGATTTTCCAAGTTTTCAAGTTGATTTGTGACTTCTAGTACTTGTTCGAAGCCACTTAGCAGACGTGATCGAGACAATCATCGCAAAATCGCTTTATCCAAAGTCGTAACAACGTGACCAGGGTGTGGGTTAATCCAGTAATCCCACGTTATGCAATCAAGGATGCCGTAAAAATGACGCCTTAATGTACCCTCTTAGCCAATCCGCCGAATATTATTCTCATTTTTCGTTTTAGAAAAGCTCGATTTAACTACAGATACCCTTTCAAAATCGAGCACTTTTTGAGACCCTGATATCAACCAAATACTAAGTATATAGTTGTACACATTTTTTCCGTTCACTTGTGAATCTACAACCAGGGGTGCCGGAACGTCAGAAGGGCAAGGGGGTCAGCTTTTTCAAGGGGCACTTTCAATACTGTACGTACAGTCATTACCACCAACAGTGCAGACATGCAGTCAAACAAATAAACACGTCACCAAATCCAGAGTACTGAGTACGTCGCATCAACTCTAAAAACTAACAACAAACAAATTATCAATTAAATAAGGGCAAATTCTGCCGCAGGATACCTTTGGGGGTTTAGGGACAACGCCCTCAACATCCATAGGCAAGGGGACCTGGGGGCGGAGCCCGCAGGGCTCAATAATTTTGTAAGTTTTGTGCAAAAATAGTTTAATTTTAGGCCTATTGTAGCAAAAATTAATGCTTTTGAATTGTGGCATAAAAAAATTAGCAGGGCAAAAACATGATTAAACTGGCTGCATAAATGAGCAGATTGGCTACGTGAGCGGTGGTTAATGGTAAAATTTTAAGCCTTTTTATAACAAGCTGGTAAACCTTAAAACAACAAAAAATCACAAATTTTAAACTAATTCGCCTGCATTTACAAAACAAGATAATTTTGGAGAAGATGTTTATTCCCACCACATCCCAGCATTCCCATCCCTAACGAGTATTTTACTGTTAGGTCTGGACTAGAAATGGATTTTGCTCCAGTTATTGCAATGAATTTTATGTGTTAGAGGTTTTTCTTGTATTTCTCCGGCAGGCCGCACCTAGGGGGGCAAAAAGGGGCGGCGCCCCCCAAACTGCCCTTTCCCTTGCGGCAGCTTCAAGAGGGTGGCTTTTGTTTTCTTGGGAACAACAGAAAACTTGCAGAAAAGTAGATCAATTTAGCGCGATGACCTTTTTTTTTGAGATCAGCAGAGAACTTGAAGTTAAGCAGACCAGACCAATTTGGCGCGATAACCTTTTTTTTTGGAAATCAACAGAGAACTTGAAGTTATGTAGAGCTTGGAGTTTTATTTTTGTTTTGGCTATCGAAGATCAACACCAACTTGCTCGATTTTGCGGCCCCATCTGCAAAAAAATTTGCCCCCCCCTTAGGACAACGCTTTAGTTGCATCACTGCTCTCCGGTTGGAGCTGGGAGGTCCGGACCACTTGGATTCGCCACTGGTTCGTCAGCATTGATCGTCCCTACTATAGGGCTACAAACAAAGTTAGAAGGTTGAATGTCTTGGGATAGAGTAATGCTGAGACCTACAAACATAGGATCCTTGAGTTCCTAATTTGAAATTTTGTAGCACCCTATATTTTCGCAGCGTCAGTTTAAACTAATGGAACTAAATCGGGTGCCACTGCTCAGAGACTAACCAAATGCATTCCACAAGATTGCTCACTTATTTTACCGGAACGTTATTTAGAAAACATTTAACACACGCAATTTGTTATTGTTGATTTCAACGAACTTTTTAGCGCCAATTAATGGAGAGTGATTTTGTTTATAATAAAAGATACTTTTTTCAGAAAATAAAAATTGTAATGTGTTTTGTATCGACAAAAAATTTTCATATATGAGTTGAGTTTCATCCAATTGATCAGCTCTCATGAGCTAGCTAAAAAATGTACAGTTTAGTATAGCCTACTGAAAGTTGCTACTAACTTTCTACCATGTTAATTGCTATCGTGCACAATTGGGTCATTTGTTAGGTCTATTGTTCACAAACGATTAAATTATCTGTCAGATCTATTGCAGAGGTGGCAACGGATCCGGAGCGGACCAGATCGGATTCAGATCTTACTGTTTTTTCGCGGATCCGGATCGAATCCGAATCCAGTTTTCTTAGAAGATGCGGATCAGGATCTGAATTTGGCTTTGCCCTTCCAAATAATCTGGGGACACATTCAGCTCTACATTCCGCAAAGGCCTTTCTTTCTTTTGGTTTCCATCTAAATTTTGGCAGAAAAAATGCCCCAATTTTCAGTGAAGACTTTTTTATTTTTATTTTTTTGGTCTTCAACTGAAGTTTGACAGAAAAAACGTCCCTCGTCTTAGTGAAGGCCTTTTTTTGCTTTTTGTTATTCATTTGAGTTTGAGTATAAAAAACGCCCCAGTTTTTATAAGGACCTTTTTTTCTTGGTCTTCACCTGAATTTGGGTATAAAAAACGACCCTGTTTTTGTAAGGAACTTTTTTGCTTTTCTTTGGTCTACTTTTGGTTTTCGTTGATATGAACAAAGCGTAGTTGTACTGTTTACTGGCGGAAACGGATCGGAACCGGATCGGAACCGGATCTTAAAATTGAAAAGGTGGCGGATCCGGATCTCTTCTTGTTGGATCCGGATGGGTTCGGGATCTTTAAATTTGTGGATCCGACCACCTTCGATCTATTGTTCATAAACTATTGAATTTATTCTACATTGGATAAGCGAGCTTTGAAATTAGCAAGCGTTTGCTTTGTTACTATCGAACTGAAATGGAAAGGGCAGTACTGCCCCCTAGCCCCTCCTGACAAAAGGAAAGGGGGGCAGCCGCCCCCCTGCCCCCCCCCCCCCCTGTTCCGGCACCACTTTCTACAACGTTAGATAAAATAGAACTCTCAAACTTTCGCGTCAGAATTCGACACCTAACAGCTGATCGTTTTTTACTGCCAGTGTGGTACAGTTTAATCAATGTCTTTTGTTCGCTAGATGTCCACATAGAGAGATAATATTGACATTGCCTAGAACAAAGTGTAATGGGGGCTTGGTGCAACACATTAGGGTAAAATTTGCATTAAAGGCGGTGAATCATCCAGCCAATTACGGTGGTTTACAATAGCTGAAATTGAACTTTTATTTTTGATATTTTTCGTTTTAATTTTTAGGCTGGAGTAGCAAAGATATTCAACAAATACAAAAAGGTATTCCCCGAAAAAAGTTTTTGGAAACTCTGAGTTTTGCTCTTCCCGCCATAACCACATTCGGCCAAATAGTATAGAGAACTGTGGTTTAGGCGGGAAGAACAAAACTCAGAGTTTCCAAAAACTTTTTTCGGGGATATCTTTTTGTGTTTGTTGAATATCTTTGCAACCGCAGCCTCAAAATTAAAACAAAAACATCAAAAAAATTATTGTTCAATTTTAGTTATTACAAACCACCGTAATTGGCTGGATGATTCACCGCTTAAACTGGAATTGTTAATGTCATGTAATGTAGGTCGAAGTTTTCTATCGGTAACGCGTTCGCCTCTAGAACGGAAGTTCTGAGGGATAAATCACATGCCGATCAAATCAGACCCAGTGTTGCCAACGGCTCGCCGCCGCTGAGGCATTTCTTTAAAAAAATGCCGTGTTGCCCGGGCACAATATGCCCCGTAAATTCGTTCGGTTTCGATTTGATAATCTGTAGCTAAATAATGACAAGTTTTTCTGGCGTTTTACAAAATGTGTAGCAAACTTTTTGCAAAAGTTACACTAGGCTCCGGTCAATTTTATGCTCTGATTTAGGCGATAATTAAAAACTCTTGGCTGACTGAAAATAATATGCTTTTGGGGACAATTTTTATTCAGCAATTAAAAAAAAACGCTTGAAAGCCATATGTACCGCTTTAAAGAAACATTTGGAACTTTTGAAATAAAATGTTAACATTTTGAGCATTACCGGGTTAATGCATTACTGGACGCTTGCACACCTTGGCTGCGTCCAAACATCTCAAACGTCAAAATATGGCAAAGAAATTGCACCAGAATGATAATTGGCCTATAGCAACCGGTTTTGCGTAGTTATGATTTGCTGCAATTCTGTAGAAATCGCAGTTTTATAACAAGTTTTAGAGCGCCTTCCGCTCTTAATTCGCGTAATTTGTATAGAATTTAATCACGTGATACACTCACCACACCTAGTTGAATTTTTTGGTTAGTCATTCTTAGTTTCTCGGTATACCTGCTAGCAGGGCATTTTAATTTTGACAAGCTTTTCGTTTATTGAGTTAAAGAGATCGGAGTCTACTGTTTTTTTACTGTTCGTCTACCGTTTTGCCAATGTTATGCTATGTTCCTACTGTGATTGAATTATTTTATCTGAGACCCGATCGATTTTAGTTACATTTTCAAAAACAACAATATACTTTTTGGATTGAAAATTGAGTGTTACAGCAAGACAGTGATAATCTTTAACTGTAAACGCAAGACTTGAATCTGCAACAGAAATAAATATGGTCTACAGGTAAAATGATTAAAGGTAAAATGTTTTGCAAAATGACTAAAATATCACAAAAAACTTTTAATTCTCTTCTTGAACAACATTTGGGCTTCTAAAATTTCGCCAACTCATAAAGAAACATTTTTCATTTGCGCTACTATAGCCGGCCATGCTTTTATTCAGCAATTCGGTCATTGAGTACTTTGACAGTTTTGAGGTTAAATGCAATGTTTTGCAAGGTGACATTTAAACCTTTTGAAATAATTTCATCTTCATATAATTTCAATAGATCGCAATCCATAACAAAGGCATGTTTTTTTCTCGCGTTATCACAAACGCAATTTCATATTGTCTATAAATTACCATAGCAACAATAAACTCTAATTTGACCATTTTCATTCCCAAATCTTCGTGACTTGACACCGAACTATTCTCCGCCTTTATTATCTTGGAGTGTCATCATTTGTTCAAATTTAATTAGCCTCTTGAGTTAAAAGTCGATCCATTGTCTACAACCAGCTAATATATTGTCCTGGACAAAGACAAGCCTTCACCGCACGTTGAGTTTTGAAGCTAAAAGTCCGTTTTGTATTTTTTAATAATTCTGCGACTATTTGCTTTAGAATTTGCCCAGTTTTCTTGTTTGCGTATTTGCTTTCGTCAAAAAGCAAATATTAGCAAAGAAAATCGTTTGCTCAGGTCTTTCGACAAGCTGTAGTAGGCATACATTTTATTTCGGTATAGCGGTCGGCATGGAAATTATTTGGAATTCGTCAAACGTTTTCTATCACGCAAAAAAACTTGTGTCTAATTTTAAAGCGAAGGCCAGTGCACGAAATCACTGTAGTTTTTGAATGTGTAGTCTGCGAAAAAAGTGCTCCATTTTTTTTTTGTAAATTTAATACAATATCAATGGGGCTTATCGCTATTAAAAATTTGTTTGTATTTGGTTGGTTACATCGTTTAAAGCTCAAGTCACAGATTGAATGAGGTTGTAGAATTACTTTATCTCATAAGTCTTATCCCTATACTATAAACTTAAACCATAGGCCCAGATAGCTTTTGAAGTTTGTGGAGCTGATTATTACTACAACACACACTAATTCAAAAACTATTCCAAATTAAATATAATGCAACAAAGCAGAAAATTAAAGGAGCTACACCTCTCTAGCCTGCAGCTTCGCCAATGCTGCAAGCTCTAAAGAAAGAAACTGAGACATCACTTTATTCCTGGAGCATAAAAATTGGTCGTGGAAACAGTTTCACTAAATGTATAAAATAGCCAAAGCTGTCATAAACATTTTATATGAGGAGAAACGATTCGACTAACTACTTAGTCATTATCAATCTTATTTAGTCATTATCAATTTTATTTGAAATAAAATTGATAATGGGTTAAGTAATTAGTCGAAAAGTCTGTTTTGTACTCAGTCAAATTACTTATTCACTTTACTGCAACAGGTATCTTTAGTGTGTATACTATTTGGGTAAAAGTAGCGGCTAGAATGGGTAAAGTATAATTTTTTCCTAATCCCAAACAAAAAACCACAGTGGTAACGTGACTGAGCACCAAAAATAGAAAAAAAATCTGCAAGAATTGAAACAGATGGTTGATTTGTATTTTCTTTTAAAGTTACGTCTTTCCAAATTAAAATTAAAATCCAACGTCGAAATGAAAATCTGTTCTAAAACACAAGAAAGCCACAAATTGTAGATTGCATTCAGGCCAATATCGATTTATTGTTTTCTTTGGTTTTCATTCTGATTGCGCAAAACTGACGTGAAACAGGTCAGCTTCTCGAATTACGAAAGTACTTGAAACGACAATAGAGGTATAGGATATTTCGCGCTGTCACTTTTCAAGCTTTTGATTTCTTCTTGTAACAATGTAAATATTTTTTTACAATATCTGTTTACGATAAGGTCGGTATCCATTACAAGATTTTGATTCAAGACAATTTTGATCAATGTTTCAATATCTTATACAAGGGCGCACTGCAGGGTCTATTTCATTCGACCTTCGCATCGACTTCTTTTGTTTTTAAGACCGTTAATTGTAGTATCACATTATCGAAAAAAGCTACAAACCTACAACATTTGTGGGTTGGTACATCAGCGCGAGTGCACTTTATCTTGTCTTGTGGCCTGAAACACATTATATTAATTCGACGACATCACCGTGATGAACTTTAATCGACCAATACAGAGAAGGTTTAGAACTAGTGGTCTTGATGTGAGCTCACCTTCAGATATACGCCTGCTACTTTTTGGCTGTAATGGGTTCTTGCTAGAGCGTAACCTGAATTTTTCCAAGGGGAGTGGCTTTGAAACCCAAAATAAGATTTGTAAGCGTAATGCGTCTTTAGGTGAGGTCTAGAGGCAAAGCTCCCAGCCGCTGAACGATTTTTGTAATTAAAAAAAAATTAGCCATTTTTGTTGATGACATTTCGCGCGTTTGTAGAGGCATTTGAATGAACTAATTTGAAAGCCCTTTGTCAGATTGAATTTCAAACCGTCTTATCCAAGGACGCAACAACGTGAACAGGGTGTAGGTTGAACCGAGACCATGCGATCACGTTGCCATAAAAACGACGCCTTTACGCTCTCGGCCACACAAGCCGACAAAAAAGGTCTTCACCGGCAATACGTTTCTACTTCCATAGAAGTCAAAAATTAAATGAATCGCCCCATGAGTCGAGTTACACCACATGTCTGCCATATTCGCCTATTCACAAAATATAGCAGCTGTTTCAAGGAATATGACGTCCCGTAAGCTAGCCATCCAGGTAGGCTTATCAACTCTCAAATGACTGCTGTGCTACATTGAGCAGCTTGCAACAGTCATTGGAGTCATGGCAGCAGTGGCTTCGCTAGGAAGGGGGAGGGGCGGCACGCCCGGGTGTCACCATTTTGGGGTGACACCATACTATGATGTGAAACCATAACTCGACCGATTTGTGGTGAATACCTTTATTTTTTCACTTAATTTGGTCCCTATTCTCATTTGGACCGAAAACCCACTCATTTTGCGGCGAAGTCTTTTTTTTGTCTTCACCTATTTTTCGACCAAAAAAGGTGCCATCACGAAATCCCGCCCCGGTTTCCACCATCCTTAGCAATGCCACTGCATGGCAACCCCCTTAACAACTGAAAGAGAAAAGATGGCACCCATGGAGGACCACTGGAGGCAGCGGTGCCGATTAATGCTAAGCATTGAGGGAGATAATTTGCAATTTTACCCCAATTTTGCCCTGTTTTCAACACTGGGGGGGGATGGAGCTCGACCACTTTTTTTCACCTAAGCAAATTAAGCGAAGACCAAAAAAAGGTTTTTTCGGAAAATTGAAGAATTTTTGTCCCCGATATCACGTGAAGACCAAAAAAAAGGTCCAAATATCATCCGTGATCAGATGCAGACCATAGTCAAATTATTGAGGGGGATGCAGTCCATATATTGGGGGGGATATATCCCCCATCCCCTCGGGTTTTGGCACCCCTGACTGGAGGGCACAGAAGTCATTCAAGAGTTGATAATTCTACCTGGCTATAGCCTAGCTGACGGGAGGTGATATTCTTTGAAACAGCAGCTGTACTAGGCTGCTGTATTTTGTGGGTAGGCTATGATCACAGAAATGTGGTGTAACTTCTGAGGTAGTTTAGTTATTTATTGACTTCTTTTCCAGAAATTTTTTCCTTACCAAATCGCAGAGTTGACGACTTGAAGGGCCTGTCAATCTTGAAAAAATATTTTCGTAGAGTTTAGGTAAAGCCTTTTTTCCTCTTAGCCATTTGCTTTTACCTTCCAATTCGTTGCGCACCTAGGGGTCCTCCATTAAGAGGGGGATCCCATCGGGCGGCATGGTAGGCAAATGCCCTCCCTGCCCCCTTGTCAGTTACGCCGTTACGCCAGTTTCCAGATTGTATCAAAACATACCAGATGTACCCAATGTCTATTGTCTATTCAAGAAAGTGACTATTTCACCCAACAATTCAGTGGCGTCGCTAGGGGGGGGGCGGCCCGCCCCTGGTGTCACCATTTTGGGGTGTCACATTTTGTTGGGTTTTTTTTCTTTTGAGACCGAAAACCCACTGCTTGTTTGGCAAAAACCTTTTTTTTGGTCATCACATACTTTCGGACTGAAAACCAACTTGTTTTGCAGCGAAGACCTTTTTTTTTTTTTTTTTGGTCTTCACCTATATTTTGGCCGATAAAGGGTGCCACCACGAAATCTACCCCCGGTTGCCACCATTCTTACCTGTACTTTTCATGTGTTTGTAACTATACAGACAGTACATCTATACTAAACAAATTGAGCTTTTTTTATTTTTATTTTTTTTGATTTTTTATTTTTTTTATTTTTATTTTTTTATTTTATTTTTTTTTATTTTATTTTTTTTTAATTATTATTTTTTTTTTTTTTGGAGGTTCAATGAATAGGTTAAGTTTATGCCTGTAACTGTAAAGTGTTGCTGAAAGGTGCAGTTGACCTGGATGACCGCATGGTCTTATGGCTGTTTCCTGCCTGCGTACTTTTAAGCGTGTGGTGAAATAAACTTGACTTTACTTGACTCTTAGCGACGCCTCTGCAACAATTTTAAGATAAAAGTGAATAAAACAATAATAAGCAATATATTAATCTGTGCATTTTTTATTTAGGTTTTTAAGGGTTAAGATTATAGGGTCTGGGCTAGGTTTGGAGTTAGTTTTAAAGCAAGATTTGCAGTTTGGATTAGATTTGGGCCAGGATTAATAAAAAAGATAAAAATTTTGGGTGAAACAGTCTCTTCTATTCTTGAAACAGGGCACGTGAGATTTTCCATTTTATTTTGTTGAATACTTTATTGCTTTGCTTGTTCGGAATCTGAGCAAGTTGGTATTTTGTAAAATGGTGCTTGAACTTTGAAGTTGAGGGGGGCTGGGGGGGAATCCCCTCTCTCACCCCCGTCAGTTGGAGGCCAGATTGTATCAAAACGTATTAGAACAGGGGTCGGCAACCTTTTGAACTAGTGGGCCACATTCAGTCTTAACAAGGTTCCAGCGGGCCGCCACCATTCCAGCGGACCAAAAAAGAAAGGACTTCGCCAGAAATTCAGCCTTTTTTTCGGCCGAATTGATGGTGATGACCTAAAAATAAAAGGTCTTCGCCAGAAATTCAGGCCTTTTCCCGGCCGTATTGCTGATGGCGAAGACCAAAAAATAAGGCGAGAATCATTTTAGCGGCTCATTGCTGCTTATGTATCATTGAAAAAGAAAAAAGGTCGTGGGCCGGATGACAATAGAAGGTCGCGGGCCAGGTAAAATGCCTTGGTGGGCCGCATCCGGCCCGCGGGCCGTAGGTTGCCGACCCCTGTATTAGAACTACCAAAGTCAATTCCACTTTTCAAACATGGCACGCAAGATATCCATTTTATTTTGTTCAACACTTTATGCTTCCCTTGTTGAAATTTGAACAAGTTGACATTTTGGAAAATGGTGCTTGAATGGCTGGCAAACATACAGAGTGAAAGCTGAAGTACTCAAACTTCATTTTCCTTACTCGCCTGCTCTTCTGCAAAACTAGTTGCTAAGCAACAGCTCATTTTTCCAAAGCAGTTCGCTGAAAAAAGGGCGGAAAAATTCAAACCAGCAAATTAAAGAGAGAAGGAATGGCGGGAGATCTTTTGAATGACGTAATCACTTCATTACGAAGCAACAAAGGCTAGCGTGGAGTATATAAAGTGAATTGCGAGTTTAAGCTTCACAAATTTAGCGAAAAAAGCGGCGTAAAGTTGCTCGAAAGCTTCGTTGTTTATTCTCATTTTTAACTTTTCCGAATTTTTCCGAATTTCTCCTGAATCAAAATGGTGAGTGACTTTTATGATTTCAGTAACGAAAATTTTTGTATCGCCGGTTGGCAAATAGGTTTCACAAAGACTCGAGAAAAATAATCAAAAGGGATTTTTTGAGATTTTACCGAAAGGATTTTACATTTTATTTCACCGGAAATTTTTATCTAGTTTTTTATTAATTCTGACTAAAATTTAACCCAAACTCAAGTGCTTACTCTAAAACTATTAACAAAACGAAAATAAATGCAATAATATTTATGCGATATAGTACGCACATTTTTCATTTACTTTTTTTTAAGAGTAAAGATTAGGGTTTGAGTTAGGTTGAGGTTTGGGGTTAGTTTTAGTTGAAGATTGAAGTAAGGATTTAAGTTTGGGTTGGATTTGGGTGAGAAATAATAAAAAGTAGATCAAAATTGGAAGGCTTTATTTCACCGGAAATTTTTATCTAGTTTTTTATTAATTCTGACTCAAATCGAACCCAAACTCAAATGCTTACTCTAAAACTATTCTCAAATCGAACCCAAACCCTAATCTTAACCCCTAAAAAAGCAAATGAAAAAAGCGCGGATGAATATTTCTCGTTCTCGTTATATTCTGTTTAAGTTGAAAATTTTTGGTGAAATAGTCACTACCATCAAAATTTCGGGTGAAATAGTCTCTTCCACATAAATTTTGGAAGGGAGCCTGGCCCTTGGGCAGTTCTCAGCAGGCTTTCACATCTTGTCGAATCATCGTCACTTGACGAATAAAGTTTTAAAATTATTACAGTGTCCAATAATAATTTTTGAGTATTTTACTTGAAAGCGCAAAATTGGTTTAAATTAATGACACTACCAGACTACAGTGCATTCTTCGAAAATTAAATGTATAGTAGGGTACTGAATATCTAATTTTCCTCCTGAGCCATGTCTTACAAATTTTTGATCGATTGGAAATAAAATTAGATTCTAACTTACGCAGTAGTGAGGTTAACGTGGTTGATTTGTTGGATGAACAGCATTTTCAGTACCTCATAACCTGATTACGTTGCTTTAGTTCATAGAGTCGTCTCAGCTTGTTACAAAAGGGCTCTTGAAAATAAAAGGGTTAAGTCCCACGTGTTTATTTGAAAGCGGTAAGATAAAAGAAAACTCTTGCCCCACAATCTGATAATTGTGCTTGAAATAGAGTAAACTTTCTATTTCTAAGGCATTGAGTTCTGTACAAGCTGAATTAATTTGAGGAATCCCACGGCCACGGTAATGTGAAACTAATTGAGGATTTTTTTGTGCAGTGAATAAACTTAAAATTTTCTTTTTTTCGCGTAAATCCTGTGTTTGCAAAAGTGTAAATTATAATAAACTTTAGAAAGCGATTTTAGTGCTAAATTGCTTATATTGAAAGCATATTTACTGACTTCACGTGATAACAGTAAACTAAAAGACCTACAGTGTTAGCTGAATTCATTGAAGCTTGAAATTTCGAAAGCTTTCGCTTTCAAATTTTCGATAACAGCAAGTCAACGAGCTGAAAAGGATCTAACGGTTTTCCCGCGTTTTCGTGTAACGGCGTGTATCGTTGAGTAATTGACAGTGCCAGAGTTTATGCGTAAACACTTGAACATCGTTTTTCATTATCATTCCGATTCAATAAAGCTGTTCTTTTGGGAAGTCGACAGTCTGTCTGAAGTCGTTCAAAAAAACAGCGCGTGTTTCGGTTGGAATTCAAAAATTTTGCCGTCAATCAACCTAAGCTTTTCTTTTCGGATTAGACAATATTCTTGAAAAATCACTAATTTTTTAGCGCAAAATCACAAATCAACTGTCTACACTGGCGTAAAATTGTGAACGTATGAGTGTATTTTTAGTTTATTTTTAACAGAAATTCCGTGCTCCCGGCGTACCCCCTTACCTGCGTAGAAGCTGCCAGTTGGTTAAGTTAAAGTGAACTAAGGATATGCTCGCACTCCCACTATTCTACGCTCGGTGTAAACAGGACCTAACGTTTGGCTGCTAAAAATTCCTTAAATTGGGGTATAGAATAACAATATTCAAAAAAAATCTTTTAACTTTAAATTATCACGTTTTTTCAGCGTGAAGTAATTTCTATTCATGTCGGTCAAGCTGGAGTCCAAATTGGCAATGCCTGTTGGGAGCTCTACTGCCTCGAGCACGGCATCCAGCCAGATGGTCAGATGCCAAGCGACAAGACCATTGGTGGAGGTGATGACTCCTTCAACACTTTCTTCAGTGAAACTGGGGCTGGAAAACACGTCCCAAGAGCTGTGTTCGTTGACTTGGAACCAACAGTAGTGGGTAAGTTAAGATTGGCACCAAATTAATTTTTATTTGCGAAGGAAATGCGGTCCATTTCTCCAACAAGAACTAAGGCTACTTGTTAATAAAAAAAAGGTTTAAATGAGGATAGTTATTTGATTGATATATTTTTCTTTGCGTCCTCTAAAAGTCACGGTGACGTAAGAATCCGTACCCTTATAGGAGTTGCCCATTTTCCGGTTGATGTTGACCAATAGCTTAGACACGAGAGTGGGGTTGTGCCATGCCCCACTTTGGTATGTGAAAACCGCATATTGTTTGCATTTCGCCATTAAAAATCAGCATTGCCCCCCTTTTGAAAACAGCCGGAAAACAGCGCACTCTGTCCAGACGCGTGGAACCGGAACCGGCGAAAAGTAGTTCCTCGAGGCGAAGGACCTTTCTTGATTTTAGTTTTCGCCTTAAATCCTGTGAAAATGCGATTTACTTGAGATGAAGGCCAAAACGCCCCGTTCCTTCATTGCGAAACCCTACCTGCGCCACTGACGTTGACCATTCTGAAATGAATTGGCTGAAATTTGAGCGCTTGCATGATTTACTGTAAATACCAGTCGCAGAGCGATTTGTAGAATTCAATTGTTAGTTACGCGGTTACTGACTGTGAAAAGAAAGTGACAGTCGTATATAGAAAAATCCATTTACAATCAGTATACTTTTTTACATGTTCAACTGGGCAAATGACCCACTTCTGGTTCTCGATTGCTCCGTTTTGTGTTTACGAAAACTATCTGAAAAACGTTGCCAGAAAAAATGAACGTGCAATGAGGGAACAATGAAACAAATAGTGCCGTTTCGCAGCGTGTTCCAATATGCTTGTCTTGGAAAAATTGGATTGAAAACCAAATTAAAGGGGGTGAAGCATCCAGCTGGGATTATGAGCAAAAAATAAAGAATTATCTAAAACATATCTTCACCAAATTCGCCAGTTTACGTCTTAGTGTTTCTGAGATATTTAATTTCAAAGTAAGGAGATCTCCCGAACAGTGTTGCCAGTTAAAATTTCATTTTTTTTAAAATAATGTTTATTGTAATCTTTCACACATTGGTTTGAAAGCTCCTGAATGCCAGACTTATGCATGAATTAGTATTACAGCAGAAATACTTCTAAAATTTCTTTGAAATGAACTTTGAATTCAACTTTAAAATGAAATATCTCAGAAACCATAAATGGTAGAAAGCTGAACTTTAGCGAAAAAGTGTTTTAAATGTTTCTTTAATTTTTGCCCATAATCCCAGCTGTATGCTTCACCCCCTTTAAAGCTTCACTGTATGTTTAGACTAGTTGTAGTTGATGTCTCTTTTCATTCAGAAATAATGTTTGATAGTGCTAATCTTTTGTACAACCCTGTTCAATTGCCCCATGTAAAGGTTTTTATCCGAGTACTGATTTTTGTCATTTTCAGATGAGGTTCGTACCGGTACCTACCGTCAACTTTTCCACCCTGAACAACTGATCACTGGAAAGGAAGACGCGGCCAACAACTACGCCCGTGGTCATTACACTGTCGGTGAGAATAACTTTTGTTTTCTACTACTTATAATTATTCTTTTGCAAAACAACTATTGCCAGTTGTTACCCCACGGACTCCTCCCAATCTGACTAGAAATGATGAAATTCGGACTCAAGTAAGGGCATGATTCAGTCTTGAGAATAAGGGACAGGTTCAAATAACCGTGTCTTAAATTTTGATTTCCTTTTACCTAGTTCCTTTTTGTTACATAGTCCGGAAGTTAAGATCACAGCTGTTAA
The DNA here is from genome assembly GCA_963965965.1 of Trididemnum nubilum. NCBI lineage: Eukaryota > Metazoa > Chordata > Ascidiacea > Aplousobranchia > Didemnidae > Trididemnum > Trididemnum nubilum. Next base: position 19,498,204 of record OZ014487.1, read on the forward strand.
TTTCAATTACGGCTATGTTTAATGTTAATAACAGTTTTCGAGCCAAATCTGACCACAATGTTCATCAGTGTTTGGATTCGCGCCTAAATTAGCTACCCCGTATTCCGCTAGCTATTTACTCTGGAGTTAGCAACTGCTGGTTAATTCATAAAGATATTTTTTAATTTATTTTCCGGTTTTTTTAAAGGCAAAGAGTTGGTTGACTTGGTCCTTGACCGCATCCGAAAACTTGCGGACCAGTGCACTGGTCTCCAGGGATTCCTCATCTTCCATTCCTTCGGTGGAGGAACCGGGTCCGGATTCGCTTCTTTGTTAATGGAGCGGCTCTCCGTTGACTACGGAAAGAAATCGAAGCTGGAATTCGCCATCTACCCCGCTCCTCAGGTCTGTGGTTTTCCCGAATGTTTGTAATGCATAATTTTTGTATCCCTCAAAAAAAACAAGACGAATCCAAACTTCTATAAATAAAAGAGATTTTATTACATATAAGCATTGGTGGGCACAAGTCCGTTAATCCGTTAATAACGAAGCTAACTTTTTTATTAACTCGTTAATCCGTTAAAAAGTTGTTTCATGTCAACGGACTAAATTAACTTCCGTAAGTGCTGTTAACGGACTAAAGTAACTTTCGTTAAGTTCTGTTAACTTCCGTTAAGGTTTTTATCGTCAATATCTTGCAGCTTCGTTGTGCATTTAAACTTGTTTTTATCTTGAAATTAGATTAGACTATAAAATGTAACTTACAAAACACAAAAAGACCACCATAGCAATAAATATTTCCTTACAATCAACTCAACAGCGTCAATACGTGCTCTAGAAGCGAGTGAATAAAACGAAATGTAAATTACACGCAAAATGTTAACGAATTAACGTACTTTATTAACTTTTTAATTAAAGCTGAAAATAACGGATTAACGTTAACGGAGGTGTGAAGTTTGTTAACGGACTAGTGGTTAACGAAGCTAACGTTTTGCATTAACTTGCCCACCTATGCATATAAGGATACATTAACTTAAAGAATCAGCAATTGCTGAGGAAAAGGGCCTCCGAGAGGGGGTACAATGACCCCGGGGCCCATGGACTTTAGGGGGCCCATCGAAATGACACTGAGAAATCAGCATGTTTAGACTGAAGACCTTTTTTTTTGGGAGATCACCTAATTTCGACCTAAAAACCGTTAGAATTTCGGTGAAGGCTCTTTTTTGGAGATCACCTAATTTCGACCGGAAAAACCGGTAGAATTTCGGGGAAGACCTTTTTTTTTTGGGAGATCACATCATTTTTCGGACCAATCTACAGCGTTTTCTTCGTCTATTTTGGACTTCACAAAACCGGAAGTCTGTCATATTTGAGCAGGCCCCGGGCCCACTTTTGGTCCCCGGCGGCACTACTGAGAAAACAATGGAACTCAATATTTTGAGAAACAGTAGGAAGAGGTTCAGACTCCAGCTTCTCCATTTTCAAGTTTTCCCCATTTTTTTCAATACCTGAAGAACATAAACGCATAAGGAACGAAGGGCATTTTACATCACAACTATTAAGAGGCACTTTTTGCAATGGCAGATGATAACCTAACTTCATTCACCTTTGTTTTCGAGTTTGTGTCCGTTTCTATCGCAATTGTTGCCGCATTTCCTCTGGTGGCAACTGTTTTCCGATCTTTTAATTATTTTATTTTTTAGGTTTCCACTGCTGTTGTTGAGCCCTACAACTCCATTTTGACTACCCACACCACCCTTGAACACTCCGATTGTGCTTTCATGGTCGACAACGAAGCCATTTACGACATTTGCCGCCGAAACCTCGACATTGAAAGGCCAACCTACACCAACTTGAACCGCCTTATTGGACAAATTGTCTCTTCCATCACCGCCTCTTTGAGATTCGATGGTGCCCTGAATGTTGACTTGACTGAATTCCAAACCAACTTGGTTCCCTATCCTCGTATCCACTTCCCATTGGCGACTTACGCCCCAGTGATCTCCGCTGAGAAAGCCTATCATGAGCAGCTCTCAGTGGCTGAAATCACGAACGCGTGTTTCGAACCAGCCAATCAGATGGTAAAATGCGATCCACGTCACGGAAAGTACATGGCGTGCTGCATGTTGTACCGTGGTGACGTTGTCCCCAAGGATGTCAATGCAGCTATTGCAACGATCAAGACCAAGCGTACTATTCAGGTATGTCCTATCCAGCATCCAACCCTGACTCAATAAAAGTAAAAAACCAGTCGTTAAGATTAAAAGTCGAAACGTTGTTTTTTTAGCATTATGTTTAGAGATTCGACTGCAAGCAAATTTTAATGTTGCCAAGTTTAATTTTGATTCAAGGATAAGTCAATCCAACCCTCACTCAATAAAAGTAAAAAACCAGTCGTTAAAATCAAAAGTCGAAACGTTTTTTTTTAGCATTATGTTTAGAGATTCGACAGCAAGCAAATTTTAATGTTGCCAAGTTTAATTTTGATTCAAGGATAAGTCAATACCATTTCATGTCTACCATTCCTTCAAAAAAATGGTTCTTAGATTTTATTATGCAAAGCAGAGCATTCGCAATGATTTGAATAAACGAACTTTTGACGCAATGTCATGTTTTACCTTAAAGTTATTTCAGGTTTTTAGTGCTACAGAAGAAGCTGCTACCTACCGGAAAAAAACTGCAAAATTAATTACCTTTTCTGCTTTTGTTGTTACAGCGTAACATAGTTTTTGCGTTGTTTTAGTTTGTGGATTGGTGTCCCACTGGATTCAAGGTTGGAATCAACTACCAACCCCCCACTGTGGTGCCTGGTGGTGATCTGGCCAAAGTCCAACGCGCCGTCTGCATGTTGAGCAACACCACCGCCATTGCTGAGGCCTGGGCTCGTCTTGACCACAAATTCGATCTCATGTACGCCAAGAGAGCCTTCGTGCATTGGTGAGTGTCGTCTCGAATTTGTTTTTACGTTGGCAACATTATGATAACTTTTTGCGTTGGCAACAGAATAATGATACCGTTAACTTTCATTCATTGGTGAGTGTTTGAGTTTTGTATATTGCACGTCTAAATCTCTCAATTTTTCTGACTTACCTGGCCAATTTGCTAAATGCTAATATATCCGTGAGTAACCTAATGGTTGAATAAATGGTAAGCCTATTGAAAAGCCGTAAATCTTCAATTCCAGGTGACTAGTTTCCAAACTGCTGCGAATATTCACGACTTTTTATCACGACTATGCTGGCGAAAGCCTTGCTTGCACTTTGATGTTGAGGCTACTTTGCTATGCGATACTGTAGTTTCAAAGGCGTGAACTAGAGCAAAATTCTTTGATAACAGTTTTGAATAAAACTGTTTTACTGAATAACACTGTTGAGGAATTATCGTATTTCCAAATTTTGATCTTTTGTCCGACTGAAACAGGTTATTACAGTTTCTGACTTTGCAATATTGGTGCATCGACAGAAAACGGCGTGTGTACCCCCAGGTTCATGTTTTTCCTCATCAACAAAACTAATTTTAGGTACGTCGGCGAGGGAATGGAAGAGGGAGAATTCTCGGAAGCTCGTGAGGATTTGGCTGCTTTGGAGAAGGATTACGAAGAGGTCGGAGTCGACTCTGTTGAGGGAGAAGGCGAAGAAGGGGAAGACGAATACTAAATTGCGAATCGAAGCCATAATTATTTACGTCATTGTTCTCAGTATTCTTCGATGATTTCTTCGAAAAGCCATATTAAAAGGCGACAAGATGTCAATAACATGTGAAACTTACGACTGATTTTTTGTTTAAGTTTTGAGCCAGTAGAATAGTTGTCTGAGCTCTATGGAAGCAAGGTACAGATGCTAGTGCAAGATAGCTAAAAAAGTCCAATAGCGTAGCCAGGAGGGAGACGGGGGTTGGCCTGTAGACCAAATTCCAGAATAAGGAAAATACCACATTTTAAGCACTTCTGAGCCAGTCTTACAGTGAAATGCACTAAAAAACGATTTAAAGCGTCTTTTGAAACATTAATTTGGATATTCGTGAAAAAAATCACTCGCAAATTAGTAAAAAAACAGCTAAAACTGGCATTCAAATTTGATCGTCTGTAGAAAAATGCTTTACATAGATTTGATCAGAAAATAATAAGCTTAGGGGGCTATTCAGTATTTTATATAATAGCGAATCACTTCTTCCTCGTTCGATAGCCCCTCCCCCCAATTTTCTAAAATATATAGGATTTAGATTGAAGGGGTGAAGCAACTAGCCTATTCCAGTAATTTATAATAGGAAAAATCAAAACATAATTTTTGAAATTTTTCGTTCTCATATGCGGTAGCAAAGATATTCAACAAATAAAAAGAAATATTTTCCTTAAAAAAGTTTTGAAAACCCTGAGTCGGTTTTCTCGCCTGAACTTCCAGGAAAAAAGAGAGACTGAAAAATATTTACCGTACCGGAAACATAAGGTGGCCTATTCAATTTTAGAAAACCTCTCTCTTTTAGAAATTCAGGCTGGGAGAACAAATTCAGGTTTCCCAAAAACTTTTTGGGGGATATCTTTTTGCATTTGTTTAATATCTTTGCAACCGCAACCCCAAAATGAGAACAAAATTTTTTTTAAATTGTAGTTCAAATTTACCCCTTGTAAACTACCCGAATTTGCTGGTTGCTTCACCCCCTTCAATTCTTGTGTTTTTTTGTTTTTCTTGATTTACAAGATTTTATAACTTACCAGCTTGCAAATAAAAGAGCTGAGAGTTTACCATTAGCCCCCCCTCACATAGTCCATTTATGCAATCAGTCATGATCTTGCAGAGCTAATTTCTTCGCCACATTTCAAAAGCATTAGTGTTTATCAAAATAGACCACAAATTAAGTTATTTTTACAAAAAAATTCTAAATTTTCAACCACTGGGGCTCCGCCTACAAACCCCCGGCCTCCAGATTTTTTTATGTTTTTGTGACAAGGCCCAAAGGAAGAGACACGACATCTCCTCAAACTTATTAGTTATGAAATATAGCTAGCTTTTTTGTTATTTTGTATTTGTGTTTTGTGTTGGAAGATTTCAATTAGCAAAAATTTAACTTGTAGGGCTAGAAATAGTATGAAATCTGTCCAATCACACCGATTGTAAGGTCTAAGCGTTTTCTTTTATTGTGCTGTGATCCAAAGAAGGGAGAGAGGAGGGCAAAGCACAATCCTCCCTCTAATTACGTTAATATCACCTTCTCTTATTGGGACTTAGGAGGCTTTGGCAAAAAATTTGAATCTCTACAGTATGTCTATGTAGATAATTTTCGTGAGCTATACTATGTTCTTTTTATGAAAGAAGCAATCCCCTCTTTGAAGCTATTAGTAGCGATTTTCCTGACAACTTTGTTTGAGTTGTGACGTTATGTGGAACGAAGCGAAATCGTATACATCGGTGGGAAATATTGCGGTTAAAGTGTGTTCTTATTTTGTTGTGATGCAAACTAACTTCTTAAGACCCAAAATACGCATTATCAAGCGAGCACAGCTGCATTCTCTGACTAATCTTTGCTTTGATAGTGCGGAATAATTCCATAAGTTACGAAATCTTTTATAGCCAATCACAACTCTCCATTTGGGAAAAGGCAATATCCGATTATTAATTTTAGAAAAAAGTTCTTAAAACGTAATTGTCTGTTATTAGTCGTGAATCTCGGAATTTTCAACATTCCAGCTTGTAAACTGTCAACAATATTATTTTGTGAGTTTTGGACACTTTGTAGGCTTGAAGTAATAATGATGGCTAGTTTTTTCAATAAAGTCAATTTTTTAGTAGTAAGTTGGAATGATGTGATTTTTTGCAAGAACTCTGGATAGACAGTCAGTTTCATATTCTAAATTTGATTGGTCAATAAAAAGTCAATTTTTTACCGTCAAGTCAATATTCTTTTTGTAGGTAGGGCAATAAAGTTAATTTTTTGTAATTATCACTCGTTTTTCGGTTTGTCACCCATAAGTAGCAACGACCAGGCTCGTAGCCAGAAATCTGAAATTGGAGAATGTTTGGGGGTCGAGTCTTCAGAGTTCAAAGATTAAGCAATAACTTAATCTTAAGCTTATTTCGATAAAATTGATGGTTTTTAAAACGACGCATAGAAATTAGCTCTGCCTGCAAAAACATGATGAAACTGGCTGGAAATATAGGCTAGTGGGCTGGGCAAACTCCATTGTAAAATTTCAGTCTTGTTATTACAAGCCAGTAATATCATTAAATCCTATAATGTGAAAAAGCTCACGAGTATTAACCTAATTCGTGTGCATTTTATAAAGAAAGATAATTTGGCGCTAGGGCCTAATGGAACGAGATTTGAGAGAAATGATTGGTAATTAATTAAATTAAATTAACTACTGAATATCCCCTCTCCCTCCATAAATTGTTTGAAGCCTACGTTAAGTATTTTGCATCAAGCTATCAAATTTAATTGCTTATTTTTAATCATTTTCAAAGTTTTAACTGATTGGTGAGATTTATTTTAGACCAATATTAGCTCTCTCCCGTAAAAAAATGTTTTAAAAATGGCTTTAAACCACTTTAATGTCCATATCACTTCAAAAGATCGTTTTAGAAGTGCAAAAACGTCGTATTTTCCTTATTGGGCATTTTGGTCCACAGGCCAAAGGGGGGAGGGGGATATAGCCTGATAGAACTCTTGAAACTCGCAGAAACTCTATCCATCGATTATGATCTGATGCTGCAAAATATTTGGTGGCTGCAGGAGTGCAGGTGTAATACTGAAATCTCCGCATTCTAGCTATTTCATGTGACATGCGTTTGCGCAACTGTGCTACGATAATCAGATCTCATTTCGAAGATGTTAATCAGCTGTTTTTCAGAAGTTGAATTAGAAAAATAAAAACGAAACCAGTAAAGCCTAATTCGCTACTATAAGTTACTCTCCAAAGCTGTTTTTACAAGATGGGGATTGTGGAAGCTGGTTAAATGCTACTTCATATACAAAGAAGTGAAAGTGATTGTGAAACGTTTTGAAGGGGCTGGTGTTTTGATAATTCAAGCAAAAGTTAGTTCAAACGCCTGGTTTAGCTAGCCAGCTTCTCAAAATCAAAGTACAACATTACAATCATGATTTTACACTTTATTTCATTCACCTGGTGATTAGCTTGCAATGTTACTGTTAATCTCAATCAATAGCGTCGCCAGGGGTCGGGGGAGGGGCTGCAACCCCCTCCCCCGCTCCATAGGCATGCAGAGTATGCAAAACACCACGTTTTTAGCACTTTCAAAAACAATTTTTGCACTAAAAACGAAAATAGCCTCCTCCCCTATTGGCAGTGGCAATGAGAATGTGTCTACTTTGACTCCGGACTTGAAAAGAATTCGGTCACAAAAATCGATCCCAGGCCGGGTGAAAACCTTTTCTTTTTATTGTTGGTCTTCACCTTATTTCGCGCGCAAAACCGGTCCAAATCCGAATGAAGACCTTTTTATTGGTCTTCAACTTTCGGACGCAAAACCTTTCCAATTCCAATTAAAAACAGTTTTAGTTTGGTTTTACACCTCCGAAACAGATCCCTCATTGCAAATTCCTGGCTACGCGCCTGATCTCAAAACATAAAGACTTATTTCGCAAAAGCACATAGACTTGTTTTGCAACTTTTGTAGAGAATTTGTGTGCTTTTGTATAGTAAATGTTTCTTTTAGCATCAAATCTTGAAAAAGTCTCAAGAAATAGCTTTTAATCGGTCAAAATTTTGTTACGTCCATAAAGTCAATTTTTTTTTAATTTTTAGGTCAATAAAAACTTGCCCTAGTAATAACATTCGCAAGAATTGTAGGCAGTTTAGAGAAGAATTGTCTACTACACCCTTGAAGATTTTTATGCAATTTAGCGTAGTATCACATAATAATTTGTTAAAAACTTTGTTTTTGTTTGATTTTCAATTAGAGTTGAATAACATAACCCAATTTTTGGCAATTATACAGCGTTTTTACCAAATATTACAAAATGATGTAATCAGTACTTAAATTGTAAAATTTTGCATGGGGGGACGCGTTTGCAACCTTGACCAAACTTCAGTGGAAATTATGTAATTCCATCCCTGCAGTTGAAGTGTTTTTCCCCGAAACCAGGTGAAGACCAAAAAAAAAGGTCTGCGCCGAAAATTGAGGTGTTTTTTTTCCTGAAATCAAATGAAAACCAAAAAAATGGTCTTCACCGCAATCTGGGACTAGATTCGGCCGGAATTTGTAGGATTTATTCGTGCTGGCTGGCTCTGAATCGTTTCATCATCTAGCGCTTAAATCTCTATGGGTGGACGTCAAAACCTCGATGGGGGGAAGCGTCCCCCCGCGTCCCCCCTTCAATTTAAGTGCTGGATGTAATCAGTGTTGTTTCAAATCGTTGAAACAAGCATAGACTTATTCCTACTGCCATGGTAACGTTTGATTCGCGTTCTGCTGTATTTGTTGAATTTTAATAATTAACAAATCTATGTTTCGTCATTTTTCAGTTTTATTTGCCACCAGTTTCCCGGCAACAGTTCAAACCAACACTGATTTTTGCTCTTTATGACCTTAAAAGCAGCGCTGATTGGCGAAAAAAAAACGACGTGTGCGTTGTCTACACAATTTTATGTTACCGACAAACAACAGGATTTCTGATTAATTTTTTATGACGTCACTAACTGCTCTGCTCTGAACCAATCAAGTGTGGAGAATCTGACGAAGCAGTGTGCACAGTTTGATACAAAATCGCTTGGCAAGGTCGAATCGTTCCATTTGGAGATTTTCAAGCTGCGTAAAGTGCTTGCTTCAACGTTGTTTTCTACATCGAAGAATTTCTCGACTTTTTGAATTAAATCACAAGAAATCATGGTAAGCACACCTAAGTGGAGTTTAATTTCAGATTTAGAGTAATTGAGATTATAAGTGTGTAAGAATAAGATTCAAAATATGTGATTAAAAAATCTCTACAGAAATTCTATTTGGTTGAAGTAAAATTTATTTTGGGTTAGGGGGATAAAATAGAGTTTGCAGGAGTAAATAGACTCTTTTATTTTTCAAACCCCAACTTTGACGAAAAAGGGAATTTATCAAAAGTGGATTGGCCACGTGATGTGACTGGAATGGTTGATAATCATTCTAATCTTACCGTTGAATCTAAGGAAATGTATTTCACCGAAAACTTTTACCTTAAAAGAGAATAAAACGAAAATAAACTGTCCGAAATTTTGCTTTTGCGAATATGGCAACTCTAAAAGAAGTAAAAAAAAATTTCCGGTGAACTAGTCTCTTCCTAAACCTAAATGGTTTGATTTTTTCTTTGATACTCATTTCCTCAAGCGTTTCATTGTTTAGTTAAGATACTGCATTTTACAAAGACAAAACCTAATAAAATGCTCGGTGGAGTTTTAACTTTTAAGTCGAGCTTTTCGCATGTGGTTCGAACTTAACATTAATGAAACTTCGGGCACAAGTCTGGCCTGATCCGTGCCTTGTTTTTTTTTTGTTTGTTTGTTTGTTTTTGAAGAGCTATGAAAACATCAATAAGTTTACATCACAAAATGAAGACTTTATTGAAGTTAAATACTCCACAGTATACGACTAGGCCTAGTTGCACTCAATTATAATTTATATTGACCCATTTGTCGAGCAGTAAGGCGTTCGTCTCTGGAGCAGAAAGTACAAGGCCCGTTTCACGCTGGCGACAGCTAATGGGATGCGGCCAAAATTTATGTCGTACGACTAAGTGTTCGACCACGACCAAGTGTGAAAGGCACCATTTGAAGCAATGCAATCTGCTGGTCTGACTTCTACTGTCGAATCGACTAGATCGTCGGTGTGAAACTGGCCTAAGGTTCATCACGGGCTGGTCAAATCGGAAACAGTTTTGCCCAACGGCTTACCACGGCTGAGACATTTCTTTCAAAGGAGCTGTGTTGCTCGCCTGTGCAATGATGCGGAGATGACACCCCGCAAACTTGTTACACACTTCGGTGTAACACATCGAGTAGCCGCCTATAATGAAGGATTTGCACACAATTATTAATATTGCTTCACAATTAGTCATCAAAAAGTAGTTTTATTTGGACACAGCTGAAGTTATTTAAAACAAAAGGGCAATGTTTATATAAATTTTTAAAAAAAGAGATACTGCTCGAAATCGGTTTTATTGAAGAAATGAGAACTACTTTAGTAATACAGTCATTTTCCACAATTCCCCTTATACGCGGAAATACGATTTAATCCGTTTGACTCCGAACCATTCTAGGCAACCCTTAATTTCGCAATTTTGTGATATCACAAAAAGGCGTGCTGTAGATCAGTACTGGTAGCCTAGGTCTACATTCTACAGGTTCAAGTAGCAGTAGCCAATTTTTCAGATTTGGTTATAGGCGTACTCACTGCTACCAGTTGATAATTGCGTTTGTTAGCGTGAATTGCGTTTCTTGATGTCACAAAATGCGTAATTTTTTTTTATACATTTTGTGACAATTTTTTATTTTGTGCCTGTCATTTGCGAAATGCTGGGTTGCCAATGGTAACGAGAGTCAAACGGATTAAATCGTATTTTCGCGAATAAAGGGAATAGTGGGAAAAGGTTTGGATCATCTCGTTATCACCTCAAGTAGTTTCATTTCTTCAATAAAACCGATTTCGATCAGTATCTCTCTAAAGCCACTTCCGAAGCATTTAATAAGTGGAGGGGGGTTAATATTTGTCAAAGATAAAGCTTAAATGCAAAAAAAACTTAAGTGTGAAATTGGGGGGGCAATGCAGAATTTAATTAAGCTTATTACCAATCCTTTCTGCTTTGGTTCTGCTTTGCGTAAGCATATGCTACCATATTTGAAAAGCCTTCATTTTTTACCAGTTAAGTTTCGTATTGAATTCAAAATTGCTTTGCTCACACACAAGTGCCTGCATGGGTATGCTCCTACATATTTGAAAAATTTAATCAACTCTCGTTCTGTTTCGGAAAGATATAGCTTGCGTGTTAATGATGATAATTGGCTGCTTCAAACGGTAACTAGCTTAAACTTTGCTAGATCCTAATCTATGTTTTCGTGTGCATCACCCAAAGTATGGAATTCGTTGCCATTATCTCTGCGTGAAATTGAAACTTTGTCCCTTTTTAAGAAACGTTTAAAAGCATTTTATTTTAATTTAGCCTTTGAGGATATTACCACTGTTTGATGCCAGTATTTTGCTGCTTATTGCTGTAGAATTAGTACCTCTGTTGAGTATTAATTTTATTTCTGTAAAGCTATTTGAATGTTACTTTGGCCCCTTAGTCAGATGCATTGACACTTGTTGGTGTTATCTCAAGGAGGAAATAAATTGCAATTATTATTATTATTACCAATCCCTTTCCTTAAAATCTTGTTGCATTAGCCCCTTCCTACAAATGATCTTCAAACGCACACCAATTTGTGGTGAACACTTGTTGAGTTGACTGAAATTTTTTCATTAGTCATCGCCATCATAGCCCATTTACGCAGCCAGTTTAATTATGTGTTTGCACTGTAGTTTTTATTCAAGGGTTTAAGCGCTACCCTCATTACCCATTGCAGATTTCTGGCTACGCGCCTGCAATACCGCTATTGCAATATTATTACTATAAGCAATACAATCCCCCTAATACCGTTTACGAATAGTTCTGCCTAGTAAAAGTTTTAAGAGGGGAAAACAAATAGTATTTCTAAAGCAAAAGAAAGTTGTTTTACAAGCTCCGACAATAGCTTTTTTACAAGCTCCGACAATAGCTTTAACAATAGCTAAAGCAAAATTTCGGAGCTTGTAAAAAAAAAAAAAAAAGATCCGACAATAGCTTTTTTACAAGCTCCGACAATAGCTTTTACAAGCTCCGACAATAGCTAAAGCAAAATTTTACAAGCTCCGACAATAGCTTTTTTGTTAAAAAAACAAAAAAGCTATTGTCGGAGCTTGTAAAATTGTTTTTTCACGAAAATCAAGACTGCATAAATTTTTGATTTCTAAATGACTGAAAAACCTTCGTTTTTAGCGTGAAGTAATTTCAATCCATGTCGGTCAAGCTGGGGTTCAGATGGGCAATGCCTGTTGGGAGCTCTACTGCCTCGAGCACGGCATCCAGCCAGATGGTCAGATGCCAAGCGACAAGACCATTGGTGGAGGTGATGACTCCTTCAACACTTTCTTCAGTGAAACCGGGGCTGGAAAACACGTCCCAAGAGCTGTGTTCGTTGACTTGGAACCTACAGTAGTCGGTAAGTGATTGTGTTTTAAAAATGACTTAGCAATGCGATGTGCTATTGCTAAAATTTAACACTTGCTCTTTTGGCCCCTACAGGCTTTGCAGCATCTGAAAGTGAAATTATTTTAAGGTCAGAAAATGACCCGCAATCACTAACATTCATTAAAGGCTCGTTTGTTCTGACTTCTGAAACAGATTATTTTCATTGATCTTGATTCTCGCAGATGAGGTTCGCACCGGCACCTACCGTCAACTTTTCCATCCTGAACAACTGATCACCGGAAAGGAAGACGCAGCCAACAACTACGCCCGTGGTCACTATACTGTTGGTGAGTACTCCCGCCCCTGCTACGCTGGTTACGAAAAAATAGTTTGTGCCTAGCCATTTCAAAGAGATTGCGCTCATTATGACTAGCCGAAGCACCATTTGTAGTGTCAAAAAACTGGGGTGAAAAGACTTAGGGTTTTTAAAGTTTTAATTTTTAATGTTTAATTTATCGCTGGAAAATTTGCTTTTTAACTCCTCGTTATCGAACACTTTTTGAAACCCTGATATCAACCACAGACGAATATTAGATCTATTCATGTTTATGGGTGATATTCATTGTTCAATTTTGTATTTACATAGTTAATCTGTCTCTGGAAAGATTCCGGTTAGTTCGTACCGGTTCAATCTTTAAAGGCGGTGTATCATCCAGCCAATTCCGGTGGTTTACAATAGCCAAAATTAAACTATAATTTTTGATATTTTTTGTTTTGATTTTGGGGCTGCGTTTGCAAAGATATTCAACAAATACAAAAAGATGTCCCCCCGAAAAAAGTTTATGGAAACTCTGAGTTTTGATCTTCCCGCCAAAACCACAGATCTCTAAACTATTAGGCCTACTGTAATCTTATTAAACTATTAGGCCTAACTATCTCTAAACTATTAGGCCTAATAGTTTAGAGATAGTTAGGCCTACCTAGAAATAAATTATCTCTAAACTATTAGGCCTACCACAGTTCTCTAAACCATTAGGCCTACTGTGGTTTTGGCGGGAAGAACAAAGCTCAGGGTTTCCAAACACTTTTTTCGGGGGGACATCTTTTTGTATTTGTTGAATATCTTTGCAACCGCAGTCTCAAAATTAATACAAAAATTATCAAAAATTACAGTTCCATTTTAGCTATTGTAAACCACAGAAATTGGCTGGATGATTCACCGCCTTTAATGCTGTACCACTTTCTATCACAAGTTTTTCGTTCAAATTTTTGACCTTTGATGTCAATTTGCTGCGTAAGCACCGATAAGATAAATTAAGGCAGAGTACCTTTATCTAAAGTCGTAACAGCCGGTTTGCGCTATCAAATTAAAAACAGCAGTTTTGGCACTTATCAAACTAATCGGACCGTAAGGTAAAAATAATCACGTATATAGAAATTGGACGCAAGGCAAGGCGACCAGATTACTTAGTGTTCCTTTTGTTTCTAATTTGACAGGCAAGGAAATCGTCGATTTGGTCCTTGACCGCATCCGAAAACTTGCGGACCAGTGCACCGGTCTCCAGGGATTTCTCATCTTCCATTCCTTTGGTGGAGGAACGGGGTCCGGATTTACTTCCTTGTTGATGGAACGGCTTTCCGTTGATTATGGAAAGAAATCGAAACTGGAGTTTTCGATCTATCCCGCACCTCAGGTAAGATGATTTTGCTGTGAAATGTATATAAATTCTTTCTCGAATTTATTTGGGCTGTTTTGCCATGTCTAGTGGAATTTAATAAAAAAAATCTCCAAGTCCATTTTCAATTTGATACACAAAATCACGGTAGAAAACTGTAAAATACCATTTTGGATTTACTGAAATCTTGGCTGCCAAACAATCAATAACATTGATTAACCTATTGATGTGTTACGTACGGACTGGAGTTAATAGTATTGTTTTTCAGATTGCAACAGCTGTGGTTGAGCCGTACAATTCCATCTTAACCACTCACACCACCCTTGAGCATTCGGATTGTGCTTTTATGGTCGACAATGAAGCCATTTACGACATTTGCCGCCGAAACCTCGACATTGAAAGGCCAACCTATACCAACTTAAACCGCCTTATTGGACAAATTGTCTCTTCCATCACCGCCTCTTTGAGATTCGATGGTGCCCTGAATGTTGACTTAACTGAATTCCAGACCAACTTGGTTCCCTATCCCAGAATTCATTTCCCTCTTGTCACTTACGCCCCAGTGATCTCGGCTGAGAAAGCTTATCATGAGCAGCTCTCAGTGGCTGAGATCACGAATGCGTGTTTCGAACCAGCCAATCAGATGGTGAAATGCGATCCACGTCACGGAAAGTACATGGCGTGTTGCATGTTGTACCGTGGTGACGTTGTCCCCAAGGATGTTAACGCAGCCATTGCAACGATCAAGACCAAGCGTACTATTCAGGTTTGGAGTTCTTTAGCTATCCAGTATCGTTTTTTGTTTTCTTGCTTGGAGAAAATTCGAACTGACTGCTGTAATCATCTACAGTCTTCTATTGGTCGACGGAGATAGTAGGGAAGGTTTGCTCCATATACAGGTGTAGCGTAGCATCAAAATACTTTTCGTTTTGAAGAGAGTAATACGAAAATCATTAGAAGTAGTTTTTGCTGCCAACACGATAGACATCCAGGTAAAGCAATAAGTTACAGGGAATTAAGTGGACACTATTGACCAATGGACCAGTAACAGCTGTTGTTAAACAAAATACTCACAGTTAATCTTGATTTTATCTTTTTCAGTTTGTGGATTGGTGTCCCACTGGATTCAAGGTTGGAATCAACTACCAACCCCCCACTGTGGTGCCTGGTGGTGATCTGGCCAAGGTCCAACGCGCCGTCTGCATGTTGAGCAACACCACCGCCATTGCTGAGGCCTGGGCTCGTCTTGACCACAAATTCGATCTCATGTACGCCAAGAGAGCCTTCGTGCATTGGTGAGTGCCAACTCGAATTCTTTTACGTTGGCAACATTATGATAACTTTTTACGTTAGCAACATTATACGCAGTGATGGGCACAGCGGCTCTGTTCACCAGGCGGGCGCTACTAGCGGCGCTACTTTTTCGGTAGCGGTAGCGGCGGTGCCGCTGTTTTTTTAGCCGAAAAAGCGGCAGCGCTTCAGCGCTGTTTTTTTAAGCAAATTTTCTGCCGCTGCTGCTAATAAACTCTTTCCAAGACTTTTTCAATTCACATTATCACACGTTACCGTTTTTGTTACCTCGTTATTTCAGTTCAGTAGAACATACAAAACCTTTGTGACGTTTTGTCGTTGCTCTTATGCTGTATGTATAGGCGAGTTTTATCGCACGTGGTCAGATTTTTTCTCAATCGAAGATAATGTGGTCTAGTAGCGGGTCGATTTGAACTGATAAAACCGATTTCAATACAGCCGATTTCGAGCAGTAATAATTAGAGTTCGATAAATCGCTAAAAACTTGCAGATCGCAAAGACGGTTTTCTGCGATATTTCCTCAAAATGCTAGCATTTAGTACAACAAATATAGATGATTTGTTGGCTATGTGGTCACAGACCACAGTATAGATCGTGCACTGCGAACGGTACAGTACCTGGCACGGAGCCAGAGTAGTGTGTTTGGGGTAGGGGGGCACACAAACTTGGGCGGGGGGACGCTTACGCAGCTGAGAGCCTGAGACCAGACGAATTCGGAATCCGGCAGCGATCTGGTGAATATTTTGCTCCAAATCCTGTGTTATTCTTCTTTGGTATGAATTTTGCCCTCAAAAATTTGGAGGTGAAGACTAAAAAAATTTGAAAAAGGTCTTCATCGCAAAATCTAAGGCTACTTGATTACGTTCACTTGATCTGTCTTTCTGTTTCATAGAAAAAAGCGTTTGTGGTGACCTGTTTTTGGGCAAAAGTTTGCTAGTTGTGCTACTACAAAAGTTTACTCTCGCTTGCGGAGCTCAAAGCAGTGATTTTAAGGGGACACGGCTCGAAATGCTATCCCCCGTGCATAGGCGTAGCCAGGATTTTTGATTGGGGGGAGGGGGGCAAACCAAAACTTCACATGCAATGAAGTCATCAGAAATTTTCGAAAGAGGAATTTTTCTGGGACAAAGATATCGTAGAATGGAAGATCAGAAGCCGTGGCCTGGTTTGGCACTTAACCGAGAGTTTTCTGAAGGGATAGGGCTTAAACCAAAAGTTGCAAATAAAAACATAGTTTATTTAAACGCATTACAGACGGGGATCTGATAGTTTATTCAAACGTATCACAGACGGGGATCTACGTATCACAGACGGGGATCTGGGGACGAAACCCCCAGTCGCTGGACGATTTTGGGGAAAAAAGCTATTTTAATGCCTTTGGATCACATTTCGTACGTGTTCAGAACCATTTAAAAGAAGTAGATTATTAACATTTAAAAGCCAATTGAAAAAAATTAAATGGTTTCAACTCTCCTTTACTTATAATTTGGTCGAAAATACGTTTGTAATTTTGCAGTTTAGGGTAAATTTTTATTAGTGTTTTTTAGTAGTATTAGTAGTAAATAATCCACTCGAAGAGAGATTTTTGTTATGACATTAAAATAACCAGTTGTAGGAGTACATGTACGGTTAAGAGGCCCCAGGCCCCTCACTTTAGATTCAATGATTTGTTCAATGAGCATTTTTCATAGATAATTTTTTTTTCAAGCGCATTTTTTAGCGTAAAACTAGCGAGGTGAATGGAGGTGAATTGTTACTGAAAACCGTGCAATAGATGGTTACGCTTAATTACCATATTATTGCCCGGGCCGGATTTACATTGTGCGGGGTCCCTAGCACTTTAAAGATTTTCGCAACATCTTCCTAAGTGCAGACCAAAAATGAAGTCTTACCATCTGAGCGTAGGGCTCTTGGCACTGGGCCATATGGTGAATCCCGCCCTATTATTGCATTACGTTTTTAAAAAGATTAAATGAGAGCCCGAGGTAGCAACTTTTATGATAAAAACCCTTAATTTCAGCTGGGTTATACATTTTAATTGATTGGCAAAAATTGAATTTAGAGTGCCCGGGCCCCCTGGTCGTCAATATTATTGTTAATTACTGTTGTAGGCAAAAAATGCTAAAAAACTGACGAAACAATATTTTTTTATCACATTTTTATCATAGGTAGCATTTCGATTGGAGGGGACCCGGGCCCCCTGGGCGTTATGATTTGTGGAAGTCGTTATGATTTCCCAGTAGTCGACCACGAAGGACGTCAAACTTGTCGACTCCGTATCTCCTTCGACTTCGTAAACACCAATATCTAAAACGCTCGATCTACTTTTGCGTCAAAGTTGGACGAAATCATCGCAGGGACGTGAATCACCTATCATTTTTACAAAACTCCAAGAAATGTTTTGGAACTCGGTCGATTGATAAATTTTCCTTTCGGATCTCTACGCGAAGAATTATTTTAGTGGTTAAGGGCCGAGAGTGTGATAAACAGATCGACTACTTCAGAGCTATAAGAGCCCGGACAGAATTGTATAGAAGCTGAATACTGTATGTCATTGTGCTTTAATGGCAAAACCTTAACTTATTTGAGTCGATGTTTCTTATTGCCGTTTGTTTGTGTAGAAAATGCGATAAGGAATTTTTCTTCCTAGTGTAACTTCCAAGGGAAACTTCCTAAGTAATTTCTAAAGCGCTGGTTTAACCAATCAGCATTTTGAAATGCTTGTTTTTTTTGAAAGGAGCATGCCAACACCTAAGTGAATGATGATTTGCTTACTTGTCTACCATTTAAGCCTTCTAATGCCGATTGTAACCTGAACCAATATCAAAAAGGCTTGAATAATTAACTTTCGTAAATAAAGTTGAAATTTCACCATTAGATACCGTACTTGAATGCCATCGTTCCATGTATTATTTATTTTTTAAAGTAGCGGCAGCGGCAGCTGTTTTGCATGCTAGTAGCGACAGCGGTAGCGGCGCTACTTTATTTGAGTAGCGATAAGCGGCAGCGCCGCTGCTTTTTTTGCCAAATAGCGGCAGCGCCGCTACTTTTCTAGTAGCGGGTGCCCAGCTATGATTATACGTGTAATGCTTCTGATAGTAGATGGTGCTCAAATTTAATTAGGGTTTTACTCCTAAACTAACACAATTTTAGATTTTGAACAAATAATTTTAAGTAGCTTTTTTGTGGCGACTGCTTTGCAAAATTTAGCAGCTAAGCGCTCTTGTCTGTCTGCGAAAGACAAAGCTGTTTGTGTTCGTGGAAATGAAAAAATATGAAAGTGCTAACTGATGGAAGTTACAGAATATAACTAGAGATAGTCAACCTGAATTCTGATCTTACTAAGATTGCTGGTACACACGGTGCTTCTTTTAGGTACGTCGGCGAAGGAATGGAAGAGGGAGAATTCTCCGAAGCTCGTGAGGATTTGGCTGCCCTGGAGAAGGATTACGAAGAGGTTGGAGTTGACTCCGTAGAAGAGGAAGCGGAGAGTGAAGATGAATATTAGAAAAATCATCGTTATTTTTTCCACTGCACGTTTTTTTAACAGCGCATTTTCTGTTTATTTGCAAAGCCAAAGCAGATTTTCTTTTAGCAATAAATCTCTGTTGGTCGAGTGAGTCACGCATTTATTACCTAACATTAATCCAACGTTGCCATTCAACGACAAAAGAGTTTCTTTTTATATACTCTTACGAGAATTCTTGACAGGTATGTTTCCAACAACAAAAAAGAACAAGATAGGAAGACTCTAACCAAAATGCCATTGTGGCACTGTAAATCCACCACCATAAATATTCCGCTTAAAAAACTTGGAAAATTTATTTTATTTTTTGTTGTCCTCGGCTGCAAAACATGATTTAGGTTTTCCACCAACGTTTCTCTTCAGAGTGCAAAAATAACATACATGGCTTTATTTTGACGTTCGGCATGTGTGAAACCTTTACCGTTCAAGGTAGACAGGTGGCAGCTTGGGAGTTCAGAAACCGCAAGCTCCTAGCCAGGGGCTAACGAGGGCTTCAGCTCCCCCTGAGCCAGTACTTGAAAACTGTAAAATTTTGAATGGGGGGACGCTTTTGCAGCCTTGACCAAACGCATTTGGCATGCGAAAGTACTTTAGTGAAGATTACGTAATTCGGTCGCCGAAATTAAATGAACATAAAAAAAGAGGTCTTCGCCGAAATTGAAGCGGTTTTTCGCCAAAATTAGGTGAAGAATTAGGTCTTTTTCGTTTGATCGTCTAGCGCTTAAATCTCGATGTGGGTAGGCTACACCTAAATCTCGATGGGTGGACGCTAAATCTCGATGGGGGGACGCTAACTCTCGATAGGGGAACGCGTCCCCCCTACAATTGAAGTACTGGCTCTGAGCCAACCCAAAATACAAGCGTTTAAACGTCTTTTCACATGATCGGTAAGTAGGGTTACCATATTATTCAGACAGAGAACCGGGACGGTCGTAGTTATCCAAACACACCAGCTTGCAAATAAGAGAACTGAAATTTTACCATTAGCCACCTCCCACATAACCAACGCTCATTTTTGCAACCCAGTTCAATCATATTTTTACAGTGCTAGTTTCTATGCCACGTTTTAAAAGGATTAATTTTCGTCAAAATAAAGACTTAAAATTCAGTTATTTTTGCCAAAAAAAACAACAAAATTTTTGAGCGCTGGGGGCTCCGCCCCCAGACCCCCGTACCTACGACGGGTGGAGGTGTTGTTCTCCAACCTCCAGTCTTTGGCAAATAGGAGATGTTCCCCAAATCCCCGAAACACCCGCCATTGTACATTTCTGGCTGCGCGCCTGAATCTAATCATGTTTTTGCACTTCTAATTTCTGTGTCGAGTTTTGAAAGCATTAATTTTTATCAAAATAAGCTTAAAATTAAGTTGATTTTGCAAGACAATATAAATTTTTTGAGTGTTGGGGGCTTTACCCCCAGACCCCCGAAACGCCCCTTTCCCCATTGCAGATTTTTGGTTACGTGTCTGTTACGAGACGAATGCTGCTCATACTTCCAAGTTTTAGAATCTTACAATGAGAATTTTTTGAGCTAGTCAAATAACAACCGCTATCTACAGTAATGAAGTAGTATCGCTATCTTTCAAATATAACCTTTTGCAGATTAGTACTATACATTATGAAGGGTGACACCACGAAATTCCGCCCCGGGTGTCACCATCCATAGCGACGCCACTGGTTCAGGGATTGGACCATTGATCTCTGGTTTCCGAAGCGAGCACGATTATTTTGTAATGTTTGTCTCATGGAATGAAAGCAGCACTAATAAATTTGTGAGAAAAGACGGAAAAGTTTGAAGGACAATTAAGGACGTTTTAGCGTTTAAATGCTCTTTGCTACCACCAAACGGACACTACATTCTTGCAATCAGCAAAACGTAGTCTTGTTTTTATCTTTTTTGTTGAAAAATCTTTGTTTTTTCCCATTTAATTGATTTTGTTTAATGGTCTCTGCTACAAAAATACTAAGTAAAAATAAGAGATATCAGATTACATGCTTCGGCCTAAGACAGCCAGTATAATGAAAGACTTGGTTTAATTTGAACAGTTGCTTACTTTAGCATCGAGAAGGTGATTGCTAAGAGCTCATGCGGTTTTCTTTAAAGATGAAGGCACTTTTGAAAACGACAAGCTACAAAAACAACCGTTAATATATGATACGGTACGCAACAAAAAACTAAAAAAGTATGCAGCCAAATTTGCAAAATTTTTGTTAGAAAATCCAAAAATCCAATTTCGTTTCTTTTGTCATTGGCATATTTTGATATTTTTATAATACCCCTGCCTGGTGTCGAACCTTTGTTTCCAAATTGTTGTATTGCTATCTAAATCTTTATTCTTCAGCGCGCACCAACTCATAGTGCACTTTGAAGCCGTGCGCCTGTTTTGGAAAATAGCGGCGCCTTTTCCTCAAGGGTCAATCGTTCGAGATTTTTCATTTCGGCCAAACTAATGGAGACTTTTTGAAATGCCGCAATCCAAATTTCCAAAGCAGTCTTGAAATAAACGTGGTACTAAAAGCACGTACCAAGCGTGACAAATAAGAGGACGAGGAATTGTTTTGTGTGATACTGTCCAAACAACAAGAAGTTAAAGAACAGAACAATTTAACTCAAATCAAGATTGTGTTAGCCGTTAAGCGAAGACCTTTCAGTTCAATGAAAGGTTCTAGATAATAATGCTCTAAATTAATGTACTTTGTCAGAAATGGAAAGAAAACGGAATATAAATCAATTAATCAGATATAAAATTCGTTGGAACGATAAAAAAAAAGATTTAAATCGAAACGAAAAGCGAATAAATGAAAAGAAAAAGAACTAAGGCCTACTAAAATTTGAATTCAGGTAGAAATAATTACACACAGGCTACCACTTTGCAGTACGAAAATGCAAAAATTTCTAAATCAAATTAGTTTGATTAACTCTTGTTTTCACATCACTGCAAATGTTGTAGCTTGAGCCTGGGGCAACCAGCTTTTCTCACGTGATTTACTACGATATTATTATAATACGCTAATGTAAAACGTGTTTCCTTTATCGATTCAAAACGCAGCACATACTGCTGTTTATTTAACCAAATCGTAGGCAGCTAAAGCTTTTTGTGTTTCAGTTACAGCAGGTTAAAACAGGAGAAAAAATTTTTGTGTTCGCAAAATGAAGTTAACTGAAGCAGAAAGAGACGAACAAGTTAAGCCTTTATCGGAAAAAGGATGGACTTTAGTTGATGGTCGAGATGCAATCTATAAAGAATTTTTGTTTGCTGATTTTAACAAAGCGTTTGGCTTCATGACCAGAGTAGCTTTAATGGCGGAACAAATGAATCACCACCCCGAATGGTTTAATGTCTACAATAAAGTGCAAGTAACTCTCAGTACGCATGATGTTGGAGGATTGTCGCAGAAGGACGTTAAATTGGCAAATTTTATTGAAGACGTGGCGAAATAAGAAGAAATTGTATTATGGTGCAAAAGACGTTACTATTGAGTGCAATTTTTGTATTTTGAAATTCAAAACTTTGTTTGTTACCACCTTTACCGCTGTTGCAACGCAAAATATACATAATTGCATTTTTTGGGGAATAAAATTTTTTTGCCAAACCAAAGTGTAAAAAGAGCTGCTGTAATTTAAGTTCAATCACTGATCAGGTGATTTTACGCCACGTTGCGAGCAAAAATATTACAAGAGTACCTTCATCGCCACGAAGCTTAGATGTAAGGATTGGGTTTGTGTATAAAACCAAAGTAAATTTGTGCTACGGTAGTGGTTTAGTGTATGAGCAAATATACAGGGTGTTCCAAAATGGTTGACCTCATTCTAAATACCCATATCTCGGAAACTACTCGATGGATCGTAATGAAACTACATACGTTTTATGTTGAAGGTCATAAGTTTTATTGGTTAAATTTACAAAGAAAAGTACAAATATTTATAGGTTCTATGACAGATTTTCATAAATGTTCAATATAAGCGCCGCCTGTGACTCTGCACACATCGAGTCGGTATTCGAGCTCGAGCCAAACTCGCTTCAGCATGTCTTTGAAAACAGTTTCCAGTGCAGCTGTAATTCTCTGTTTCATTTCTTCAATGTTAGCTGGAAAATGAGGTACGAAGATTAGTTCTTTCACATAACCCCAGAGGAAAAAATCACTCGGAGAAAGGTCGGGTGATCGTGGTAAAATGGCCACCATGATCACCTGACCTTTTTCCGTGTGATTTGTTCCTCTGGGGTTATATGAAAGAACTAATCTTCGTACCTCATTTTCCAGCTAACATTGAAGAAATGAAACAGAGAATTACAGCTGCACTGGAAACTGTTTTCAAAGACATGCTGAAGCGAGTTTGGCACGAGCTCGAATACCGACTCGATGTGTGCAGAGTCACAGGCGGCGCTCATATTGAACATTTATGAAAATCTGTCATAGAACCTACAAATATTTGTACTTTTCTTTGTAAATTTAACCAATAAAACTTATGACCTTCAACATAAAACGTATGTAGTTTCATTACGATCCATCAAGTAGTTTCCGAGATATGGGTATTTAGAATGGGGTCAACCATTTTGAAACACCTTGTATAAGCTTCCTTTGATGTAAGTTGCTGTGAAATTTGCAATACCAAGTACAAAAAAATATATATACATATATACCAAGTACTTGCAATTTAAACGTGCTTTGCTATTGGCTATACTTTGATTGCAATATTTAAATTTATTCTTAGTATCTGATTGTGCTACTAAAATAAAACTGGGTATATATTCAACTTGTTTATCTACACAAAAGTTGAAGTATTGTTATCATTAAAACAGAAACATAGCATGAATTTTTTCGCAAATGCATTAAATTTATGTGATAAAAGGCGTTTATTTAAAAGAGCAAGACGCATAATAAAGCAAAAAGTTTCTAAACAGTGATTTCAAACGAACAAAAAATAAACAAAAAAAAAAGGCACAATATAAGGAAATGTATTTCATGTTGATAATTGTAATTAATTTTTTTGTAGCAGTAATATATTCATTCTTACGTATGATAACTTGGTAAAGGCTTTAAAACTGAAAATTAAAAGAGAAAATAAATAAAGGCACAATATTTCATTTGATTTGTTAGTTACTATGCAAAAAGAACAGACAATTGAAACATTTTGAAGTTAAATAGCGTTCTTTAAAATGAAAATACCAAAAATTCCATTCGAGACTCGGATTTTTTGTCGCGTAACAAAACCTCCAAGAGCAAAAACAGCTTGCAAAGATATAAAAGTTCCTCTATAACGACACCATTTCCTTAAAAAGCCAAACCCTGGGGAGCGCCAATGCGCCTCTCAACTTCAGCGCAATATTTGGCAGGCACGCCAGCTTTGCGAAGAGACTCCAATTTCTTCTGTTTAACCTAAAATGAAATAATTTCTTTTACGAAATTCATCATAAAATAGGTTTGGGAACAATTTATTAAATGCCAACAAAAGAGAAAGCGTGTTGTATAATGTAAATTACTCAAGCATGAAATTTTTATAGTGAAAAGTTAAAACTAGTCATGTAAAGGTTATCATCATTGAGAAATTGGGCAATGAATAATTAATATTTGCTTAAAAGAGCAGATGCGTAAATACGTAAGCGTATGGTAGCCACTTGACATTGTTGAGCACCGCTATCCACTTTAAACATGTTTATATGAAAAGGTGGTCAAAGCTGTAACCAAAAAGCCACGTCCCCAATACTAAAATTATTTTCCTTCCTAGATATTCTCAATATTACAGTAATACTGATGAGCTCCAATAGAGCGATAATGTTTGTCTTGCGTTGACTATAGTTGCTCTTTCACTTGGTTCAGTATTGGACAACACAGTCGTTAGCTCTCTGCTTCACAACAATTTCAGTACTACATAGTTGCTAACTCTTGATTTCCACGCTGCATCAACTGTGAGCACCGACAATTCGATTTATGCACATAAACTGGACAGTTTACCAGTGGCGTTGCTAAGGATGGTGGCACCCGGGGCGGGATTTCGTGGTGGCACCGTTTTTCGGTCCCCAAAATAGGTGAAAACCAAAAAAAAAAGGTCTTTGAGTGGGTTTTGTTTGGTCCGAAAGTATGTGAAGACCAAAAAAAAAGGTCTTCGCCGCAAAATCGGTGGGTTTTCGGTCCAAATGAGGATAGGGACCAAACAAAGTGAAAAAAGAAAGGTATTCACCACAAATCGGTAGAGTTATAGTTTCACATCATAACATGGTATCACCCCAAAATGGTGACACCCGGGGCGCCCCCTCCCTCCCTAGCGACGCCACTGCAGTTTATCTAATGGATACTTTATAGAGCGTATGCTTTATGTCGGTGAGAAAAAATATGTAACTGAAGAAATATGTAACTGAAATTACAATTTAAAATATGGATTTCCAGTTTTAGGAAAGAGTTTTATGAATTTACCTCATCCAGTCTGGCTCTTCTTTGTCTTGCTTCTTCCTCCATTTTCACTCCTTCTTCAAAGAACGCTTTTCTGTCCGCCATCTTTAGCGCCTCCTTGTCAATGATCTGCTTTCGCACTTCGTCAGCGTGCTTCATCTTTTGTCTCTTCATTGCCTCCTCCTTGATTCGATCTTTCTCCAAAAGTCGCTGTTGCTCCCTGCAGTCATTAAATATTTTAAAATTTTAATATTTAACGTTTAACATTTCATGCAATATTTTATAAAAAATGACTAAAAAGACAACGACGATCAATTTTAAAAGAAAAATAATCCAATCCAACGCTACGAAAAATATTTCTTAGCATTTAACCATATTCCGATATTGATCTGTGAAAGTTATATTAAGTACATTGCATTCTAATACATTGAGCAAATAAACTGCAATTACATCTTTATGTAGTGGCTTAATTTCAATTATTTAGCAATTGAAATTAAGCAACTTAATGAAGCGCCTGCTGAGCTTTTGCTTCATTTTTATTACCGTTTTTATATGGTTCTTGAAGTTGAGTGAGATTTAGTTTCTCAAACATTCTCTTCAAAGTAACCTTCACAAGGAAAAAGCGAAGAGAAGTTTCAGCCTTCGAGTCAAGCTGCCGTTGTCTACCACACACGGTGGAAAGTTCACACTGTCCCTCGCAATGCTGAGCGTAGAGTTGGGAAGCCGAACGCTGTCTAGTGTTTCTTATTTACGACACAACATAGAATAGAAGTCGACCATTTCAGTGACAGATATTCGACAGATAAAAATACGTATCGAGAAAGTTCCGCTTTATTATATTGGTACATAATAGTTATTAGCTTGACTTACTGCAGCACTCTTTCAAATTCAACTCTTTCTCTTTGTGCTTGTACTGCCATGAAGTGTTCCTTCGATTGAATCTGTTCGGTGCGAGCTTTCTTCATCATTTCATCCAACTGAGCTTTTTTCATCGCTTCGTGTTGCTCTTTACGTCTCCATTCCCGTTCTGCTTGCTCCTATATGGACAAAAAAAGGTTAAGTGCCTCAAGTCGGAAGTTACCTATGTATAATATATTATAACAAGTTTTTCTTTGAGGAAAATAAATTGTTGTAAAGTGAAGCATCCGCTAGAGTTATGCAACGATAAAGAATAATCTAAAACATATATCTTTAACAAAATTTAGCTTTTTACGATTTATTAAACATTCTGAGATATTTTATTTCAAAGTTAGGTATCTCCAACAGGATTGCCAGTTAAAATTTAATCTCTTGTAAAATGTTGTGTGAGATATCGTTACAACTAGGTCTGAAAGCACCTGAATGGCTGAATACAATGCTTCAGCATGAATTAATGTTACCAAGAAGTACTTTTACAAGTTAGGTAGAATGTCCCAGTTTCCAGGAACTAGATTTTACCTGGCAACAGTGTTAGGGTGATCTCTTAACTTTAAAATATCTCAGAAACGATAGGCCATAGAAAGCTGAAATTCAGAGAAGATACGTTTTAGATGTTTATTAATCTTTTGTATATAATTCTAAGAGGATCTTCACCCCTTCACCCCCTTTAAGTTAAGAATATAGTTGAAACAGCAGAGTGGACTCGTATTCCAGAGTGTGTAGCTAACATGGTGGCAGCTCGACTTGATATTGATCACTTTACAGCTTCCTGCACTTGAGAAATATTTTCATTACTGCAGTTTCATTCATGTTTGTGCGAAAATTAATTTTCCTCTTTCTGAAACTCTTTGGTAGGAAAACTAATTAGAATGTTTAGTTAATCCAATTGGCATTCTGGTGTTTCCTATAGCGAAACTACCCTCTATGGTATCTTTAAGCCAGAAAATATCAATTTAAAAGTCAAATTATACAACCAATACGAGAGAGTGTGAAGTGTCATGAAATAATGAAAGTCTATCTCCGCGTCATTGCGTCTAGACCATACAAATGGTAATCTGTTGCGAACCGGCCCGGAAATTGAACTTAGACATCCAGATTCAGAGACAAATACTTAATTGCTCGATCAATCTGACTTAATGCAAAACCGAACTAACTTGGTTCCTCTTTGCTCTCAGAGCATCCTGTTCCGCCTGATGATCCCTGGCTCTTTCCTGCATTGCGCGGAGTCGAGCCACCTCCCTCTCTTTTTCTTTACGGATCCGTTCCTGTTCTTCTTCAAACTCCGCTTCACGTTCCTACAAAAAATGACGTATAAAAATAATTGCTTCTACCTTAGAAAGAAAGCGTTACTATTGGCAATATTGTGAATTCCGCCAGGGCAACTAATAACTCTATGAATTAGGTTCATCTATTACTTTAAGAAGCACAGATGCCTCCAATGAGCACAAGAACGCTTAAAGTAACGTGCACATGAACGTCATAAAAGTTAAAAAAAGAATTAAATCAAAATGAACTCAAACAAGAGTAGATACGCAATTATGAAAGTGAACGTTCTAGTTCGTTCGTTCGTATGAACCAGGCACTCCGCATCAGTCAAACCACACCAACGCTGAGCATATTTTTGGGTTCTGTTTGCAAGTCTTCTGTCAGGCTGGGCCATCACAACGGGTAGAATGCATGGCCCCGATGGGAAATAAGCATACAGTGTCTTTCCCAAGGACACGACGATGCAGTGCCAGTTTGGGAATCGAACCAGGTGTCAACAACCTTTCGATCACTAAGTGAAAAACAAGTACTCGCATATTAATCGGAATACAAAAAATATCGGTAACCACTCAATTTTCAAGTGGATAAAGCGTCTGCTGCTAAACGATAAAGTCGGGTTCGATTCCTAGTCGGGTCAAAACCATGACTTTAAAAGTTGGTATCCACAGCTTCCCTGTTGGACGTTTAGCAATGAAGTTACAACAGTGTGAAGCCTCCACCGCGCTTGGTAGACAGGTGTCGAAGACCAAAAGATTACTTCGCTTTCCCTGGCCAGGGCAATTTGACAAATAAAGATATAATTGCAATTTGAACGGTAACAAAACGAATACAAAATAGACTTACGGCTTTCTTTTTCATGTATTCAATGACTTTCTGGTCAGCAAGTTTTTCTTGCTCACTTCTAATTTCCTTCTGGCGTTGGTGCTCTTGGTTGATTACGTCAATTTCCTTCTGCATTTGTTGCTGTTCAGCAATCTTTGCTTCAAGAGCCCTGACAAGGACAAAGATTCAAGTGAGAGACTGAAAAGGGCCGAGAGGGTAAAAGCGTCGTTGGTACAACGACCCAGCTAGCATAATCTGGGTTCAACCCGCATCCTGGTCACGTTGTTGCGTCCTTGGATAAGACACTTTACGATGATTATCTCTGCTTGGTGACTTCCAACAAGCAGCAAACTCAGTGAAGTATTCGAAAAAATTCGCAGAAACATTGGATCACTGAAAACTTCTGTGCAGGTTCTTCCATATACGAAGTAGTTATTGCAACGAAAAGTATGCACATCATCCAAAATAGCGCCTGACGCAGTCCGGTAACAAGAAGATAAATATGCAACTGCTACAATAAAATATATCTGAGGCTGTGTTTCAGACTTTAAAAAATGGCAGTGTAGCATGGCACTTAGAAATCTGTGATAGTTTTCCCAGCAACAAAAATCTACTCTTATGTTTATTGCAGTGCAATCTTACTTCATGTCCTCCATTTGTAATTTTTCGAGATATTTTAGCATCTGTTGCGACTCCTGGTCTTTCTTTTCCTGATCCAACATTTTATCCTGGGCATTGCGTTCAATTTGTTTCATTATCTGAACCGCTCCCCTGCAAAAGAAAAAAAATATTTACCTTAAACAGTAGCCTACCCGGTGACTAGTCTAGAACAAGGTTTACGCTCTTGAAAAATCTAAGTCTCAGGGGTAAAGCAAACTATCTACCGATGAGCCTAAAAGTGAAACAAACTATCTCCTGATGAGTCTGGGGGAAACAAACTATTTCCTAATGCTCCTAATCAGAGAAGAAACAACTCGTTGAGACTTTGAGTTTCTATGAGAAAGCAATACGACGTATACGCCGTATGAACATATCTCGTAAATAAGTTAGACTTCAATTTCAATTTGAAAAACTTACGCATATCTTTGCTGCTTTCTTAGCTCTTCAATCTCCTCTTGACCCTTGATGGCGTTGACCCGATCAATCTCCATCATCGTATCCAGCCTCTTTTCCTCCGTCTCCATCTCGTCTCGTATCGCCCTTTTCTCCAAGATTTGGGCATCACGGATGGCATGGCATTTTGCATTAAGAATCAACTGAAAAATATAAAGAAAAATAGTCACTTGGCTGAGAGAAGACCTCAGCGCTCTGTAGGAAAGCTATTTGCCTTTATAAACGGCTTGAAAGATGTCAAGTAAAAAAACTATATTATGTAATATGCATGGCATTTTATGTTAAATGGAGTGGGTGGTAAGTGCTTTCGAACAGCGACATTTAGTCGAACTGTGAGTCTGTGGCTATTATGCGAGTGATGATTAGTCGCGGCCAATTAGTCTCTAAGACTATTAGGCGCCGGGATTTCTTTGCGCCGGGATTTCTTTGCGCCGGGATTTCTTTGCGCCTGGACTTTTATGCACCCGGAATATTATAAACCAAAGTCAAATTTTAAAGTTTTTCAAAAATTTTAACACAAATTAAAAATTTGACTCTGGCGCATAAAAGTCAAATCAAAATCAACCAGATGCATAATTGTCCCGGCGAATAATGTTCCCGCTTATAATCGTCAGCGCCTAAAAGTCGTAGACGGACATTTTGCAGCCAGAGGCATTCAATCACGGACGCTTAGGCGCTTGAGTCATCTTAACACAAGAGTCCTCTCTAAGTAATTGTGCCTGGGCTGCACAGAGTATGGACCAAGACGGTACCAACACGCGTCTGATTCTGATGTCTACTATACAGCTAGTTGCTGATAAATTCAAAAAGCACAAAAACAAAGCTAAAGAAGAAGGGGGAAGTTCAACTGCAGCAACTGGAAAACAACTTACTTCATTCAAATGTTTAATCTCATCTTCTTGTTCCATTCTCTGAGCATTAGCATTTTGAAGAAGATATTCTGCCTTTTCTTTTGCTTCAATTTCAAGGTCGTTTAACTTTTCGGTCTGTTTTCGATGTAACTCGCGACGCTTCATGTCTTCTTTTCGTTTTTGGGCTGCTTCCTACGTTCAAGTTATTTTTGTTGACCAGGTTAATTATTTATCTATTTCTGAAATGTTTGACAATTTAGGCCGCAAATCGTGATATGAAAATTCAGGTACATGAGGTTGAAGAACCATCAGAAAAAATTCTAAGCTTATCATCAAGTCACAAAAATAATTTTTTAAAAACATAGATAAATTTTATTAATAAGTAAAGTATAGTTTTCCTGGAAAACAACGATTATTTACTGCTGTATAAGCATCTGCTTCTGAAACCGTAGATTCAAGTTCAATTCCAGGTCGGGTCAAACCAAAAATACAAACATTAATATTCAAAGCTACTCTGCTTGACGTTTACAACTAAAAGAAACAGTGTGAAGCTTAGACCTTCCGTGATAGACAAGTAGGCAGGTGGAAGCTTGGCTCGAAGACAAAAAGATCATTCCCTGTATTCTGGTTAACGTACCTTATCGAAAGAAGATGTAATGAAAAAACTAAAGACGAAATAAAAACAAAAACAAATAAATATGTAAATTACAACTTTAATTATCTGCTGTTCTAAATTCTACCATGGAATCAAAATCAAACATAAAGAAGTAACTTTTGCCAAATTAAAATACTAATGTGAGGCCAATTCCATTCAATTATGATGCCACCCTTCTGTTGATCAGAAAGACTGAACGTAAACAGATGAGGAGCGTTTTTAAATTTGCAGTTTGATCTGTGCATTAATGATTAAAATTAAACTAAACATTAAACAATTCATCGTTGAAGATTGTTGTTCTAACAATCTCTACTTTACTCTAACAATCGTTGCAGGTTTGGAAACATTACTCACTAATGCTTGTTCTTTCTCAAGTCTAGTCATTTCATATTCTCTCTGTATTTCTTCTTTTGTTCTCACTCTGGAGGCCTTTGCAATACGTGAAAAGTTACTATTGTCCAAAACAACTGTCAAACCAGATGGATCTTCACTTGGTACTCTAAAAATATACAAACAATTTAAGGACGCAGCACAATTTAAAAAAGGCCTTTGAGAAAACTAACTTCATAGCAAATTGAAAAGAAGACATTTGTCGGTAGTGTGGTGGAGAGGGTAAAGGCATCATTTTTACTACGACCCTGATCGCATGACCTTGGTCCAACCCACACCCTCAACGCGTTGTTACATCCTTGGATAAGATGCTTTACAATGATTATCTCTTCTTGGTGGCTTTGAACAGCAGCAAAAAAAAAGAAGTCAAGCATCAACCGGAAAGCTTGGAAAATGGTCAGCTCCTAAGTGGTTGAGGACTATTAGTCCAAAATAACAGGGCCACCGTCACTTCATTGCAAGTGGATAAAACATATCGATCAATCAAACTATGAAAACTTTCAGCAGCAAACTTGTGTACATAGTTTTTCCTACTGTTAAGTAGAAAACATTGGATAGTTACAACTGAGGTTAAAAATATTCTCCAGAATAAATGTAGCTATTTGAACTGAGCTAAATAATATCTAGTCTTTATTGCCTGCCAATTCTTGATGGTTGTGGGGAAACT
This sequence comes from Trididemnum nubilum, assembly GCA_963965965.1. Classification (NCBI taxonomy): domain Eukaryota; kingdom Metazoa; phylum Chordata; class Ascidiacea; order Aplousobranchia; family Didemnidae; genus Trididemnum; species Trididemnum nubilum. The sequence goes on from OZ014487.1 coordinate 19,529,953, forward strand.
CAGCCCCCTTCCCCCCGAAAAAAATTTTTGAAAAGTGAAATGTTCAAATCAAAAATTATTTAAATTAGCTTGATCTGCTTACACAACATTTCTGATGAGATCTTTCGTAATAACTTGAATTGTTTCAGGTTTCCGTGGCTTTGATCTGAGACCATTTTTTCTGGGTCCAGGCAATTCTTGTTTCTTGGTTTCAGTAACTTGAGCTGGTGCCTTTGTCTAAACGTAAAAAATTAATTCAATGCATTTCAAAAGCAAATATTTTTTTTCTAATTTAAACAAAAATCTTCAATCTTGTAGCAGCATAAATCTGATGCTAAAAAGAAAACTGCAATACCATCTTCAGTTAGTTTTGAAGGCAAAATCGACTTTTTAGACAATACTGTCCTGCTGAAATTTTAATTAAAATTTTTAAACTTCTAGTTTTTATTGAATAAATTTTAAAATTTGTTGTCACTTTCGCTATCTAAAGATAAATCCTGATTCAAGCAAATCTCAAAATTTAACATTGGGCACTCAAAAATTGCAAAATCTTAATCTCAACCAAAAATTTTATTCATCATACCATTTGCAACAAATCTAAATGAAAAACTGAAAATGAGAGCATATTCATTGATGTATCGATTTTATTTTTAATTTTTAATGATTATATTTTAAGCTGTAACAGCATAACTGAACAAAACATTTTTTTTTCAAAATAATGATATCACTCTTTTTTAGTAATTCAAAAATTTGGGTCTTTAAGATTTATGTTAACTTTTACCTTAGCAGGACTTGCAAATAAAGTTTCATCGACACTTGATTGTTTTGATTTTGTTCTATATCTTCGAGAATAACGAGAACTTTGGCTGCCAGCTGATGAAGCTGTGGTCATCCGACTGCCAGGCTAAAAATAGTGAAAATATCTTTAGAAGCACTTAAATCTAAATCACCAATATTCAAGATTTTCTTTTGTTTATACTACAGAGTAATACATGACTAGAGTCCATTATACAATGTGTTTATGCAAACCAAACAGACTTTCAACATAAGGCTACCAGGTATCTTAAACTGCATCTATCATCTATCTAGGTACACTAGCTTAAAAAACCAAAGTAATTAACCTAAACCTACTATTTCATTATGAGCAACAAAAATAAATACACTAATTTACATATTTTATGTTCGAAAGGTTGTTGCTCTATAGAATTAAATAAAGGACAAAAGTTACTGAAGTAAAAATTGCAAAAACAGATAAAGCTGCATGACAGTATGATTAAATAGGCCTTTGCAAAAAAGAAATTTGTGGTGATATTGTGGAAGGTATGTAAATATCTAGCAATCAATACAAATCAATAGTTTAAGACTACCACCAGTTTGATTGATTACATTATCTGCACATCCAAGCAACTAGAATCTTGACCAAGTACAACTGGACACTGTATAGTCATTTAATAGTACCGTGATGTAATTATTACATGGCTCAGGATTTATTTAAGTATGAGATTAGTTGATGTTAGAGTTTATGCCTGAATGCTGGAATAATGACCGACAGAAGTTCTAGTATCAATTATCACCATCAGGTTGGGACAAAGCATTACTACCATCAGGGGTGCAATTTATATTAAGCAAAAGTTAGGGCAAGACAGCCTTAAAAATACAAAATATCCTTATAACTGATGCTTTCCAGTAAACTTCTGAGTTATTTCTATAGTGGCATGCAAACAAATTTTATGCTGGAGTAAAAAATCCGAGGTAGATGAAGAGTCTTTGCCTAAAATGATTACTGTAATATCACATATTTATCTTTGGGAAAGACTAATTCACCAAAAATTGTTAAGTTAAAGAGAATATAACAAAAATGTGGAATATTCATTCACGCATTTTTCTTTTGTGCTTTTAAAGTTCAAGATTAGGGTTTTCTACATTAGATTTGGGGTTAGTTTTATAGTAAGATTTGGGTTTGGGTTACATTTGAGCCAGAATTAATGAAAAACAAGACTGAAATTTCTGATGAAAAATAGCCTTCTTATCTGATATCACAGCACCATCAACAAAACCTGCAAAATAAATGAAAATGCCAGTATATCTAACATTTTCTTACGTCGATACATAGCAAAATTGTATTTTGATAGTTCAAAAAACAAAAAAGATGCACATTTTTACTTTTTTTAGGTTATCAGGTTCAAGTTTGTTGATTGTCAAGTAGGAAACAAACCCAAAAATTACTTATTTTTTTACATTTAAAATTACTTCCTGTTTTTTGTTGCTGCAGATGATTATAAAAACTTTCATCGGTAATGGTAAGCTACTTTTGGTGTTGCAACTTACCCTATTAAATCATGTTTTGACTTTGTTTCTCTGATAATAATTGGCATAATGATAGAAACAGCTTGAAATGTGCATTTTTTTTGGTTGTGTAAACCAGACTAGGCTATAAAAGTAGGAGCTAGAGAAGCCATTTTACTAGGGTATGACATAATCAAATGTGCTTGCATTACGTAATCATGTACCATCGCTAACCCATAAAGCAAAAATTAACTTACCATTTTGCAAAAAAATATACCGGTGGCTAAATACCAAATGTAGTAGGCCTATTTGCTATACAGTTTGATGTCAAACGGCTTAGCTTTAAGAAGTATGAAAATATATAACGCTTAAAAACTGAAAATACCAACAACAAAGCCAAACAACCACCAAGACGTAATGGTACCAACTAATCATAGGCTAAAAAACTGCTTTAAGCCTTAAACGATGATCTAAATCTACGCTAAATTCGGTGCTAACCAATCTTGGGCTGAAACCTTGCTTTTTAAGCCTAAAACTTTTAATCTGTGTATTTGCTAGTTTGTTGCTAAGCAATTTAAGTATAACTGCCTGCTGCCACCTAGTGGTACATTTTCTTTTAAATATTTTTTTCAAAAAGGCTTAAAAGAAAGCAAAATAATGTTGAAGCTAGGAAAAAAAAAAACTACAGTCACAATCAAAAAAAAAAAAAAAACTTTCAAAAATTGAAATTGATTTCAAAGCAAAATAACTTTGAAGTGAGAAAAAATTACAATCACAAACAAAACAAAAAAAACTTTAAAAAATTTTTGTGATTTCTAAAGCGTTTTATTTATCATTATATTTGAGATTTGCAGCTTTATTAAAAAGACTTTTAAAAACTCTTGACAACAAAACAAAATAAGGTTAAAAAAAATGACACAAGCAAGAAAAATAACATCTGTAAAAGTGACTATAAGCAAAGCTGCGAGTCTCAATGAATATGCTTGGATAAAAATTAGCAAAGCACAAGAAAATTTAAGCGAAATAAAATCAGAATTAGATCAGAAATCAAAATTTTAAATAAATTTAAGCGCAAACACAGCAAAGCATGCAGAACTAACCAATTACACAAATACATACCAATTTGACCTAAGATAACCATGCATTGGTGTAACGGTAAAGACATCGGAAAAAATTCTTGCAACAAAATCGGAGTCAATAACGCAATAGCCTCAACTCCCTTACGTTACCTCTGACAAAGCTAATTATTTACCAATGCTGTTTTAGTGATTAAATAAATATTTTTACACTGTTTACACCTCAAAATTGTAAATAATGGGAAGATTCCCACCGTCCACTCAATATTTACGTTTGTGATGGGCTTTTGCGCCGCGCCAAAAATATAATTTTTGTTTAAGTCTAATTCCCAATTCCCATACGGTAGTTCCGCTGTTCTGTGTTGTAGGCTAGTTTCGAGAAATCACTCATGTGCTACTCAAAAAAACTACCTGATGTTGGGGTTTCGCTGGTTACGAATAGGATCAGCTAACTTCTTCAGAGCAGCACTATCAGCAGTGATGCGACAGCAGCCAAGTGGTGCATGATTTTATCATTTTCATGACACGATATTGCGAACTTCCCAAAATCAATGTGTTGATGACGTGACGTACCTACCTAGGTTAATATTTCAGATACCGTAGTTTATTAATAAGATACCGCACAGTATCTAATTACTGTAGACACAGCAGTAAACCTAGGCAGCAGTAAGAGCACTGAGTAGCCTAGAGAAAAGTACTCTGTAGCCTAGAGAAAATAAGCTGATACCTGTAAATATTGGAATGCAGCTGAATAAAGACAAAATAACTACCGGTACAGTCATTGTTTTTCAATCAAATGTGATTTAAGTTAACAGAAAAACATTGACGAGGTATGATAGACGCAGTCAGAATTTTTGATTGGGGGGGAGGCCAAACCACAAATCACTTTCAATGACGTCAACGATAATTTTTGAAAAGAGGAACTTTTTACGGGACAAAGATACCGTAGTATGGAGGATCAGAAGCCGGGGCATGGGTTGGCATGTAATTTGGGTTTTGCTAAAGAAACAGACTTGAACCTATAGTTAAAAAGATTTCCAAAATTTTCTGAGTTGTGAGACATGGTGAGCAAACTAGTTTAGTTTGTAGTCCAAACTTATCACAGACGGTATTTTAATGCAATCACAAACACGAAAAAGTTATCTACACTGGTACAAATTCATAGATCACACAGTTGCAAATGAGCTATTGCGACGCGTTTCGACCTTGCTCGAGGGTCTCATCAGGCAAAAAAAAACAAACTATTTTTCCATTGCTGCGCTTACCTGACTTTTTGGAGACTTTTGTAGTTTTTTTTTTGCCTGATGAGACCCTTGAGCAAGGTCGAAACACGTCGCAATAGCTCATTTGCAACTGTGTGATCTATGGATTTGTACCAGTGTAGACAATTTTTTCGTGTTTGTGATTGCATTAAAATATGGAGCTGATTTTTGACAAACCTGATAATTTATCGTTGACTGCCTTGCGAGCGACCACTTTGTGTAGGTCCCCTAAACTTCTGAGAATTTGGCAAGTTCTCACGAAATTTTATTTGATCTTGTCTTTATAAGTCGCCCTGTTGTGTGGTCACATGCAATGCTGCATTTGTGCTTTTTAGCCCAACCCTTTACTCTGGCAAACTTGCCTGTATTTGGAGTTGTACTGCAGATTTTGATGTAATTACTTATGCGCTTGTAAATTGATTTTTCCATTGCTGCGCTTACCTGACTTTTTGGAGACTTTCATATTTTTTTTTTTTTTTTGCCTGATAAGACCCTTGAGCAAGGTCGAAACGCGTCGCAATAGCTCATTTGCAACTGTGTGATCTATGGATTTGTACCAGTGTAAACAATTTTTTCGTGTTTGTGATTGCATTAAAATATGGAGCTGATTTTTGACAAACCTGATAATTTATCACAGACGGGGGTCTGGGGGCTGCTGCTGGGTGATTTTTTGCGGAAAAAATAGCTATTTTAATGCCATTTGGATCACATTTCGCCTGTTTTTAGAGCCATAAACAATAACTCAATTTTTAAGGATTGAAAGCCAATTGAAACAATCAAATTCGTGAGTCTTCCGTTTACTTACAGATCAAGTCCAGAACACTTTTAAAATCTTGAATTTGCGGGTTAAATTTTGTAAGTGACTTGGCCCAGGTTGGAGAAGCAAAGTGCATGGCCTTCTGCAATATTTTTAGCAGTAATTATCAATCAAATATTTGTCTTAGGAAGATTTTGTTTTGTCATGAATACGGGCTACTGTATGCATGTAAATTGGATGGCAAAAATTCGATTTGAGAGGGCCCAGGACACCTACCTGGGCGTTAATATTAGTCTGTTGTACACGCATACTGTTGGATGCGAACATGCTCAAAGAAACTGAAACCGAAAAAAACGTAACTTTTGTTGTTATTATTTTTATCATTAGTGGCATTTCAATTGGTGGGTGGTCGGTTTTGCCCCCTACCCTGGCTACGCTTATGACGAGGTAGGTTCATGAAAGCTTCATCATGGGAAATTCCATTCGTCTTCTGCTTGCAATATTTCTATTGGATTTACAGCAACAGTCATCTTTCACTGAAACGTTTCTTTCTAAAATATTTTTTTCCGATTTTTCAAAAAAAAAAATTTCCAATTGAGTAAAATGGTTGCAAAATCAAATTTCATGCAAAAAAAAACATTTTTTTAATTGTCTTTTTAGAAATACGCTAGTCGTTTTCAAACAATCCTAAACTTGCTTTGGGCATTAATCGCGTTATTTTTGACAGTCTTAATCGTAATTCAAAAACAAAAAAAAACAAAAAATATTGATTTTAACTTTTTTGCTAGTCTGGAAAAACTTGAAAAATACTGCAAACAGGAGTGACAGCATTGGTAAAGCTTTTATATGTAATACTTAGATGGTTCAATTTCTTTAAACAAAAATAGGATGAGTTTTTAGGGTGCTCCATTTGTCAGAAAGTGATGCTAATTGCTCTAGAAGCACAAAATATGTATCGAAGCTTGTAAAGGATTTCTTTGAAGAACCATTAGAAAAAAACAGTGATTCCAAAGTCATTCGCTTACCACCACATGCAGACTTTATTAGATGAATTTTTAACACTGCGGTTTCTTGAGTGCGAGTGTTGAGAGTATTTTTTCATAAGGTATAAAGGTGTTTTTCGCCCAAAGAGGTTAAGCGATGCACATTTTCAAATGCTTGGATTTTAAAAGGAAATCAATAATTTTTTGTTTACTAATTTGGTAGCGTGCATAATTTGTTATGAATATTGGTTTTGCCCATAACCTAGTGAGGTTTGAGCAGTGAGTCAATTAGAATTATGCATTTCAAAACATCACACTTGCGCTTGCGGTGCAATTATTTTTTTGGGAGTAGTTGCACGTGCGCTTGCGGTGCAACTTTTATGACTTGCGCTGCCCACCTCTGTATACAGCATATTGTATAACATCTATATGAAATTGAAATAGAGAGTAATCACATCAAGAGTGAGCTAGTGCTCTTCATGGAAATCTAATACTAATAGTTTGGATAATAGAATTGGGAGAGTTAGACATCAATGTCATCTGATGTACTGGAAGTTAGAATGCCTGTATATTTGCTTGCTTTATCTTGTCTTTTACTGTACAGTACTTTTGTTGAATGATGAACTGAGCTGCTATTTTCTTTGTACAGTGCAAATTCGTGCTTGCTTGGTGAGGTGGCAGCAGACATGATAACTACATAGTTTTTTTCGCTGTCTCCTTGCCAAGTGACTACTTTTGCTGTCACTTGGTGAATAAACTGAAATTGATTGATTGATACTCGTAAATACACTATCTGCTACAGTATATGAGCAGTTGTGTAACATAGGTAGCCTACCTGCTGCGCTACAGGACCTGGGACTCAGTAAAGTATCGTAATAAAAAATGAAATACTGTACCAGTGGCAGTAGGCTACTTCTGACTTGCGGTGACAATTGATGGGTAGCTTACCATTGCCTAATGGTATGTCATATTTTATAGAACTACAGTTTTGAAACTAGAAACTGCTTGAAAAAATATTCAGTAATAATCGAATAAGATTCTTCTAGGCCTACCATATAGCCTATAAAGGCAATGGAAGAATCAACTTTTGAAAAAATTGATTTTCGGTAAGTTTATCTGGAGTTAGAATTTAGGAAATGACCAACCGGTATGAATGCCAGATGTTATATTTGGTAACACCCATAAAGTAAATACGTAAGCACAAAATGGGCACTCGTTACTCTCTTTTTAATTCTGAATTACAAATTAGGTATGTTAAAAGTTTGGGTTAGGTTTTGAGTTTGGGCTTGGAATAACATATAGATTAGAGTTGGGGTTAAAGTTTGGTTTATGCTAGAAGTTGAGCAGCTTCTGCATAATATTTAACTTTAGAAAAATTGAATAGAGTTGACTGTTAATCAGTTAAATAAATGTTATGTTGAAAAGTGCTGTAAACATGAAAAAAGCAATCTTTCTTAGTTTGGCTAGGTTTATACTTAAACAGTTGGCAGCTTGATTTTGACCTAAGCAAATGCGCTGGTTTTATGCAAATATTTAGCCCACCTCAAAGTTTATTAATCTGTCTAATTCCAATTTAAAAAACAAAATGCTACGTCTGGTAGCGTTCGCTCTAACTTTATGGCTAATCGGCAAGTACCCAAATTCAGTGTTCCCACTAAGCCGATTTTTTTCAGCGAATTGGCGATTTGATGGAGAAAGGGGAAATAAATTTTGGCAATATAGTAAACATAGCTTTAGAAAAATCGACAAATTTGTGGAAACATGACATTTAGTATACTTTAATACTGAATTGGTACAAAACTAAGGGCGCAAAAATGTCTTTTTAGAGCTTTGGGCGCAATTGTTTCATGAAAATTTGGGCACTCGCCGATTAGCCATAAAGTTGGAGGGAACACAGCCCAAATTTTCATGAAACAATTGTGCCAAAAGCTCTAGAAAGACGTTGAAGTGCCCTAAATTTCATACCAATCCATTATTAAAGTATACAAAATGTCATATTTCCACAAATTTGTTGAATTTTTTAAAGCCATAAATTCCATAAGTTTACTATTGCCAAAAAGTATTTGCCCTTGCTCCAACAAATTGCTGAATAGCTGATAAAAATCAGCTTAATGGGAACACTGAATTGTCTGGTGTTATCAACTTCTTTAATTATCAGGATTACTTTTTTTATTTCAGGTCAGGTTGTTCAATGGACAGTCTCAACAGGCTAATCAACATATTTGATGATTATGACAGACATGAATTTGATGATCAAATGGCTCTTGAAGTACATTCAATGAAAGAACATATTTTCAGCATTTTAGGTAGGTACAGCACCATAAATGTTACCGTATTTACAATTAATCAGTGGTCAAGTGGATAGAGAGTCTGCTACTGAAATGGTAGACTCTGGTTCAGTTTCTGGTCATGTCAAAGCAAAGGCCAGAAAAATTTTTATTCACTGCTTTCCTGCTTGATGTTCAGCAATGAAAAGGAGAGTGTAAAGTCTTTGCTGTGTGTGGCAGAGATGTGTCTACTTGGCTTAAAGACCGAAAGGTTCTTCACTATCTCCAGGCCAAGGCAACTTTGTGAATAAAACATAGTTAAAATTACGTGACATAATTGGCTATGTTAATTTCTACTGTATTTTCAAATTTAAAATGTATCACATATTATTGAGACATTGCTATAAGTACATGTTCTGATGCATTAAAATCACTCTGCAATTTTTGTTTTGTGGCATTTAATTGTAATCAACTATGAAAATAAGTTTGTTGTAAATAATTCTGATAATACTCAACAATTCAGAATCTGGAATTAAAATGTCTTTTTCTAGACTTGCTTTAATTGCCTGTAGGTTTGCATCCAGTTGTTTCAGTATTGAACTGCCAGTGTGTCATTGACCTAATTTGTTTACAAATGACTCTAAACAAATTAGTCAATTTTTCAAATGGCAAAAATTGTTTACTAATAAATTTTGCACTTATGAACCAGCCTAAAAAATGTTTGTTATAAAGAACTTGCCCAAATAATGCAAAAATTATTTACAAATTCTAATGTTTAATTTGCAGATCTAGTTTTGCAGATCTGCACTGTTTTAAACTATTCTTGTATACCAACGTTAAAACAATAAAACCAAAATGAAGTTGATGCAAAAAGTAATCTTGAAAGATTATAAGTTTGGTATAATTATGATAACATATTTCAAGCCATTTCTTATTTAGGGGAGGTACAAAAATTTGACAACAAACTTCCAGTTGCAAATGAATATCTTCTATTATCTGGAAATGCTAGAGATGGTACGGTTGATATAGATGTGGATTCACCAGGGGAATTGACAAGGTATCACAGAGTACAGAATATATGATTGAGCATATATGATTTATGCTCACCAATTGTGGTTTGAGCACTCTTGGTTTGGGAATCTCTTGACTATGACTCTTATCTTAGCTTCGTTTGAAATTGATATTTATTTTTTATTTTCATAATTTGTTTATTTTAGACGCTATTTTCAGAGCCTTTTTGGATTAATTGATTCGTTCTACTTGCCCCTTTTTGAGTTTTGTTTGCTAATCTTTCATTAGGTTGGGCCTCTGCAATGAGTTGCGGCTTGGTCTTAATGCAAAATAAATGTCTTTTTCAGGGGACATCAATGCATTGTTAATATGGTAACAGGATTGAGGTCCAGCATTATCATTGATTTTTTTCATAAACCAGAAGCTTTATCAACTGAGCTTTAGCATTGCTGGGTATGATGCTAGCACATATCATAGCAATATTTTTGATTTGATTGATTTACGTATAAATAGATAAACTGAAACAAGTTCTTGCATTTGATTATATTCTGCTGATAATACCATTTTTTCCATTTTTGAATTCCAGATTTTGGATTTGCTAGATAAACACTTTTTTATAAGAACAATTTTATGAGAACATAGGCTCATTTTGCTCAAAGTTTAAGCACAAATTAAGAATAATGCCAGCCTTAGCAATGAAAAAACAATATTAAGAACAACCAAAAAAGAATAAATTTTACATCAAAAAAGAAACTAAATTTCTGTGCTGATTCAAAATGAAATTTGAGTGATTCTCTGGCATTTACAAGCAAAATTGCAACAATTCTTAGACTATGGAGTGTTGTTGTGCACTGCACAGGCAAAAATAAAAAATTGTTTTGGTCTCGTTTGAATGAAAATGCTCACTTTTTCGCTTTTTGCAATTTTAGGATGCTGCAAAAAAGTATTTACTCAAACAGACAGAGCATTGGGAATAAAACGGTTTTACAAACTTGGTCACCTCAGTTTATATTGATGCTCTCAAAATTTAAGAACAAATGAGGCTAAAAATTGGCCAAAAATTAAGAACAGCCAGCCTCAACTCAAAATTTACTTGTTCTTATAAAAAAATTGTAGTCTGGGAAGGACAATATGTATCAGTTTGGTTCAGTATTTTTGTTTTGACGAAAAAAGTGCGCAATTCAATGTACATATTTTTAAATGAGCTTCTGTTTTGATCGTTTTGTATGAAAGAACCTGCAGACCAAAGCTTGCATGTTTCACCTCTAATAATGCATTCCAAGTTTTCTAAAATAATTCATTTTAATGCTGCACGAGTATATTTACAAAGTTGCTATAGCCACTACATTGCAAATAGACTCTTCAGTTTGTAAATCTTCTTGCCTACTTACCACATAGAATGGCAGTGGAGCTATAAATGCTAATTTTTTAGTCGATCTTTTGTTTGATCTGACTGGAAACTGACCCCAATCACATCACAGATCAATAATCGTTGTAAATTTTTAAAAAAATCTTTATTTCCAGAGGAAATGATTTTGATTTGGATTATACGCTGTATGTTCCCGTGTTGAAACTTCACGATCGAAACCAGCCTGTTGTTTTAGATATGCGACACTCCACATCATGTCATTCTTGGCTGAGTTTAAAGTGAGTCATGTCTTTTGAATCAGCATTTTAAGAAATGTATTGGCGTATATTGGCAAATGAAAAACATTCAAGTTGGTGTGCATGCTGTGATGGGTTGAAAAAAACAAAAACATTTGATTGCATTTTGCAAGTTTTGTTTCCAATTTAATGAAATTGACTCATTTTTGGTCAGCACTCAACTGTTTTATTGAGAAATATTTTTTCAATCAATTCCAAAATATTTGGCTATTCTTAGTAGTTTAAGCGTAATTTTACATGAAAATTTATTTATGATATTCGAGGAAGTATCAAATTACCACATGACTAGAACATTAAAATTTATGATTATTAAACCCAACAGAATGTTATACCCATTGAGTTTTTGCAAAATCTTATTTTTTTCTCTGATTTTGACTGAAATGGCTAATTTACTTCCATTCATTCATCTAAGTTCAGGACAATGACCGTCATAAAAGATTACCCAAAAATTTACTCCTTTTTAGCTTGCATGCAAATTTGCAGAAGAGACCGTACATAAGTCAAAAATTTACTTATTGCACTTGTAAATGATACTATTTATGCGATTAGTTTATGCGACGCTGAAATTGTTTCACGTTGGGAGTCCTGTTGTTGTGGAGTTGAACAGGGAGAAGAAAAAGCCAATTATTTATCCCCACCTAAAGTCTGTGATTGGTTTAACGAAACTTTGGAAAAGGTAGGTTTGGCTACTGAAAAGTGTTAGTCATATGCTCAAGAGTGCATTCGCTGCAATGCTTACTAATTTATTTTTAAAATCAGTTTGGTTAGAGTTGATAATAATTTAATTAAGATGTTTTGACGTTTGGTAGCTTTTATGCCAGGAGCACGGAAACGATTAGTTAGAGTTTTCAAATGATAAATTGATCATTATTTTTGAATGATTCAAGTTTCTCAAAGGCACTTTGAAGCAATACCTGTTTCTAGATCATACCAAGACGTATCATCCTTGGATTAACCCTGTTTGCCATATAAACAGTCAAGCAATGTTGAACAATTTTGAGATAGTGCAGAATTATAATATGACTGTCAATAAAGTTGATCTCATTTTAACTTTTGCAATAACCTTTTCGGACAGAACTCTTCATTGCGATCTTTGTCTGGTTTGGTATGTGGTGAGCAGGATCTTTTATAGACCAAATGCACTAAGGAGAAATGCAATCTATAGTAAGGAGAAATGCATTCTAAGGAGATTGCACAATCCATTGTAAAGAGAAATGCAATCTATATAGTGACAGAAGGCTCTGATGTTATCGAAACGTTTGAAGGGTAAATAGGAACTGCTCTTGCCGGCTCAAATCTAGTTTTTTCCGTGAAATATAAACTGCATCCAACAGGCTCAAATGAAATTGGGAACGAGCTGTGGTTAGGATTTCACATTGCGAATCAGAATACTTGATTGCGCTCTGATTGGATTCCAACAAATGTTGGCCAATGGCTGAATCGCTCTCTGGTTCGAATTGAGTCTTACTTTTTGCTTTGCATTTTCTGTTTGGCTAGGTTCTGGTTGGTTGGGATCGGTGGGTTCCCTGTTCCTGAGTAGGAGTGGTTCTTTGCTTTATTGCTTTTGGAACATGCTGCTTAATGTATTCCTGAAGTCTTTGGGTTGTGCACCTAAAGGTCGCGCAACCCAAAGACTTCAGGTCACCGGTCGCACAAACCCAAAGGCTTCAGGAAACGCATTAAGCTGCATGTTTCAGGTCACACTGGTAGCACAACTCAAAGGCTTTAGGAACGCATGTGTTTCAGGTCAGGTCGCAAAGGCTTAAGGAGCATGTTTCGGGTCGCAAAGGCTTCAGGTCGCACAACCCAAAAGCTTCTGGAATGCCTTAAGCAGCATGTTCCAAAAGCAAGAAGGCCAAGAACCACTCCTACTCAGGAACAAGGAACCCACCTATCCCAACCAACCAGAACTCAGCCAAATAGAAAATGCAAAGCAAAAAGTAAGACTCAATTCGAACCAACCAGAGAGCGATTCAGCCATTGGCCAACATTTGTTGGAATCCTATCAATGCGCACGCAACTTGACTCGCGGTTTAAAGTCCTAACCACAGCTTGTTCTCAATTTCACTTGAGCCTATTGGAATCGGTTTATATTTCACGGAAAAAACTAGTTTTGTGCAGGTTAAAGCAGTTCCTATTTACCCATCAAATGTTTCGATACGATCAGAGCTTGCTGCCGTTATATGGATTGCATTTCTCTTTATCATTGATTGTGCAATCTGTTTAGAATAGATTTCTCCTTACTATAGATTGCATTTCTCCTTAGTGCATTTGGTCTATAAATGATCCTGCTCACCACACACCAAATCAGACAGAGATCGCAACTGAAGAGTTCTGTCCGAAAAGCTTATTGCAAAAGCTAAAATGAGATCGACTATATTCAAAGTCGTATTCGAATAAAGCTACGTTATGATCATGTTGTTGATGTAGACAATTTCGCATTAAATACTACTGTAGGTATATTCATGCCTTGAGCGTAGCTTCAAGACTATCGGTTTATTTTATGTGCTTTTAAGGTATGTGAGAAGGTCAAAGAGAACCCAAAGCGTGGAGATCCCCGAATATTGTCAACCCAACAAAACGGAGTAGCTACTACGATTATATTATGTAGTGGTGGAACCCGTATATTGTATGACGTCATACCAGTTGTATCTTTTCGTGGGTGGCCAGCAGTTGCGATGGGCTGGCTACAAGACAGCCATTTTTGGGATGGAATTCTTCCAGAAGAAGAAGGTAAATTTACTAAAACTTTCACTAAGAAGTTGTAATTTTCTATTTGTTTTTAATATCAAATTACTTTGGTGGTCAAGTGCATAGAGCCTCTGCTACTGAAACAGTAGCTTCCCTGCTTGACGTTTAGCATTATAAAGGCGGTGTCAAGTCTCCACCGTATGTGGTAGACAGGTGACAGCTTGACTCGAAGACCGAAAGATCCGTCCGTTCTCTCCTGGCCAAGGCAACCTGTTTAATAAAGCAGTAATTGCAATTTACTTAGGACTTTGACGTTGCTTTCTGCAGAATGTTTGAAGGAAAAATCCTGAATGTTCCTTAAGAACCGCTCCTCAATTTGGGTCCACGGCACCTGACCGTGACGAACTGACCGTTAACTAACCCTGATCCTAATGTTGGTGGTCAGTTGACTTGGTTCGCCACAATTGAACGACCGAAATGTCTGATACATTATTTTATTTTGGCTCATTTTGGGAGTTCTATGGAAAAAGTCTGAAAATAACTGAACTCTATTTTAGTTATCACCGGATTTCATTTGGTACCAGCATGCAGTCTGGTTGGAAAGAAAGAATTAGAATGGAGACTGTCGTTTGCAAGAAGTGAAGTGCAGTTGAAACGGTTTATTCCTTTACCATTTATGAAAACTTTTTACGCCTTCAAAGCAGTTATGAACAGAGCCTTATGCAGATATAGCAAAGTGAGTCTTTGACGCTTTTATTCCTGATCAAGATGTTGTCCATAAATGTGGTTTCCCGTTTTGTATTTTGTCGAAGCTGCTTACAACTACTTAGTGAAAACAAAAAATCCAAAAATGCCTGTAACTATAAATATACCAGTAAAACTTTTGGACCACTAAGTGGCTTGACCCATCTCCACATTAGGTAATATGACCTACACAAATGTTGCAACGGTCAGTGGCAAGCCATTGTCCGATTTGACCGACCGGAAGCGAACCTTCGAGATGACCAACTGCTCGACCGACTTGTGCTATTATCTAACCATTTTTGAACAAAATGGACGTGGTGTCGTAGACGAAGTAGACAGACCAGATCTCCCAATGACGAATGCCTTTTTCATGTTTCCTTTCCTAGCGCTCTTTGGCTCATTTTTGAAAGGATAACGATTGACGATCGAAAAGCGAGAAACGAAGCAGAAAAATGAACAGCTAAGAAATATAGTCCAAAGTAAATTCAATGACAATGCTTTGAAGCAATAAAAATGTGTTTTAGATAATGAAACCGTATATTTTGCGTGGGCTTCTGTTCTGGGCATGTGATCGCGTAAAACTTCGGTATCTAGCTTTGGAAGAAACCGTTGCTGAATGTTTCTTGGGTTTAATCGATGACACTTTGCAATGTTTGCTGAGTCGGTCGTGTCCGAATTGCTTCATTCCCCAGTATAATATGATTGGACACTTAGAAGACCAAACTGTTTTAAAATTATGTCAAGTTGTTTTAATGGTGAGCTGTTTTAATATGATGTATGTACGAAATAATGCTGTTGCAAATTGTTGGACTTTTTGACGTTAGATTTAATGTTATTTGGTATTTTGCATGTACACTTTTGGGTTCGTTTTCCGGAAAAAAAATGCTAAAAAGTGCAAAGATGAAATATTACGTTAGTATCATTTTCAAAGTTTAGATGGTATGCTTTTTTATTTTGTATTGCTAGCTTAGTGGTTCTTCTAGGTGTGTTAAAACATAGCACTTGTTATTTATCAAGCTCAAAATAGTGGAAAAACTATACGTAGAGACAGATGTTCAATTATTGTTACGTTTTAAACGGGACTGTAAAACATCAGTAAAATTCACCTAAAAGCATTTAAATCCTTACGCCAATATCTGAGGTGAAAAGCCATTGCAAAAAATCGATAAACAATTTTTTTGTCGTACTTGACAGCTGTATTTTGCAGCGTAATGTTGGTTTTTGTTTAGTTTGATCGGTTTTCGGAGCGATCCGTACAAAATCTTTGCCCAAGATGAACCCACCGACAATTAGTGACCAGTTAATGTCCAGTTTAGTCACAAGTGCCTAGGTTTACATTAATCTGAATTTTTAGTGAGCGACTAGAAAATTACGTATTTCAATCAAAGTGGTGGAAAAATTTGGAAAGTTTTGCATGTATTTGTATTTTGCTTATAAGCTTGAAAGTTGTGTTTGCAATTGTGAGAATGACCGAAAATTTTCGGAAAAAGTAGTTTATAAATTCGAGCATTTGGTAGACGTTTCACTATCGTGGCTACAACTTGGTACCTATTTATTGCACAGTTTTGATTAAACTTTAAGCTCGCTTTCTTTGTGACACCAAACCAACCACATCTTTGCTACGGTACTTAACTTCTATGAAATCGTACAAGGTCCATCTGTGTCAAATTAAGCGTTTAAAGGACAGTCAGTAAAACCTCGTTACCGTTCTCAAATTTGCTAAAGATACGAAGAAATGTGCAACGATGGCGAACAATCAGCAACTAGATCGGAGAATTGAACCCTACACCTGTTCCAGGGAAAACGCATGAATACGTTTGCAAATGGCTAGTTATCCAAATCTAATTATTTTCGAAAAAGGCCATAGCATTGAGAGTGGATGTTTTTATTTTAATTTTCGACCAATTTTCTTGTCCGATATGCAATTTTTATATTTAGGTACGTAGTGATCCCGCAGAACATGTACAGAATGCGGTTGACCAGGTTAAAGCTGCTAGAGGATTAACCAAAGATTATAGAGATGTTCAAATCAAAAGAATAACTTTAAGACAAGATTTAATTGAGTAAGTAGACTAATACTCTCAGTAGGCTAAAGGAGTTTGAATGAATAGCTCATTGCTGTTCTCCGAAAGTACGAAGACTTCAACCTATATTTGGATTTCAAATTAATCGAAGATTTCCAATTACAATTGGATTGGGACCAGTGGCCATCCAAAAACGCAGCGTGGTCCTAAAATTGCACTGCGGTAACTAAGAATACCGAAGGGCTTAAATAATAAAAACCAGAATTACATGTGGCTTGTCCCAGTATATCTTAATCGTTTTTTGTATGTAATTTGAACAAATCAAAACGTAATGCATGCATTATGGCACGTATAGGATTTGTATTATTGGTCCATAATAAGATTAGTGTGGTTTAGATATGTGCTGTTATTTGCTTCATGTAATCCCAGTATAGTTTGTTTAAGCGTTTGCACGAGCTCAAAGTCAGCATTTTCTACTGCTGATTCAAACTTTTATTGCAACTTCTAGTTCATTTGCCTTGATCATCCGTATCGTTAACTATTCTCGTGTATAACAGAAGGGTGCATAGAAGTTTATATGCAACTATGCACCAGGGATGCTAACTCAATCGATTTTTATTTGGTTGTCTAATAGGATGTTTCATAATTTCACCTTTTTAGAAATTAAAAATGCTTGGGGTCTCATCAGATCGGATTTAGGCCACAATGAAGAAATAAAAATTTTTTTTTTCGATTACTCGTTGTTTTGAGGGTGTCCCGCCTTCCCAAAGTTTGATATTTTTGGACACAGAAAAATTTTTTGCCAAGTGCGATATCTTCTTAACAAAACGAGATAGAGAGTAATGTTTGATATCAAAATTTACAGAATGGTCGACGGCTTATCTGTAGTCAATACATTCTTAATCGCTAGCTCCAACAGAAACGAAGTTATTTACGAAAAACTGTTTTAGCACTCAGAAAAGCTGAAGATAAGGTAATATCAAGTCAGTGCCGACTTGGCATAAAAAGCAAATCAAACTGCAAAACAGTCATATGCAAAAAGAAAAAAATCAAACAGTTTGAGAACGACAACAACAAATGGGACATCTCATTACACGCTGCCTTGCATTTATACTGCTCGAGAAGTCCATTTGGGGATGCTCTTTGGCTCCTAAAGGTACCATACGTCGATACAGGGTTATAAAATGGCTGGAAATTTTGAGTCTGCAACAAAGTTTTTTTACCTCCCGTGGACGATTAGAGAAACAAAAACAACAAAACGAGTACAGTAACAAAGGCACACAACCGGAGCTGCTACATGAGTATGAACGTAGACGAATATCTCTCTGGTTTCTTCGTGAAGAATTCTCTGGAATCTTTTTACGATGCAACAAATCTTTCAGCTTGCCTATTTCTCTTTCATTGCAGCGATTATAATTTTCGATAGATTTCCAAAATTTAGCTAAGCCAAACGAGATGCATGGCGCGGTTTTACTGGAAATGGTAAAAAGTCAAATATATGAAACTTATCTATCTCACGTTATTGATGAGGTTGAAGGTAAAAGTAAAGGCCCAAATACATTGGTAGAGGGCGCTCTTTTAAACAAAACCAAGTCTATCACTAGTGGTTCTCCGGAGAATTTGATTGACAGAGAAGCTCCAGATGTGCGCGTTACCCCCATTGCTAAGCTACATCTTCAAAACAAACTTTGCTGGTTTTCTGAACAAAAAAGTACGAGAAGCAGCGCTGATGCAGGCTTTCGGTTTTGTCAGCGTTTTATGAATGTACCAGTCATTCTCAAAAGTTTTCTCTGGAATAAACAAGAAGAGATAAGTCATTCTCGTTGGTTGACTACGGCAAAGGGTTATCTGCGAATGCTTTTGTTTTACTCTTCCGATCTTACTACTGTAGAGAAGACAAAACTCTCAAGGCTTGTGTCATATATTTTTTCTGTATATTTGCCTTCATTTCTGATGACACATCTTAAATCTCGTGCATGTGAGGGTATTTTTGTGACATTGTTTCAAAGGGATCTCTTGTTTTTGAAGCAGTTAATTCGGACGTGTGTAAAGTAGTGAACCAGTACTTTTTGCAGCATGCAAAGAGTGGCTTTCACCGCATAATATTGCTTTAAGTGTCTACTCTGAAAATCCTCCTATGACCACGGAAGTTTTGACATCTCTTACAGTACTTCACTGTGGGAAGAAGTGGCAATTGAAGATTTGCTTTTGACGAAACAAGTCAAACTAAGAGACTTTTTTACCATATTCAGTAAAACCACGCCATGCATCTCGTTTGGCTCAGCTAAATTTTGGAAATCTATCGAAAATTATAATCGCTGCAATGAAAGAGAAATAGGCAAGCTGAAAGATTTGTTGCATCGTAAAAAGATTCCAGAGAATTCTTCACGAAGAAACCAGAGAGATATTCGTCTACGTTCATACTCATGTAGCAGCTCCGGTTGTGTGCCTTTGTTACTGTACTCGTTTTGTTGTTTTTGTTTCTCTAATCGTCCACGGGAGGTAAAAAAACTTTGTTGCAGACTCAAAATTTCCAGCCATTTTATAACCCTGTATCGACGTATGGTACCTTTAGGAGCCAAAGAGCATCCCCAAATGGACTTCTCGAGCAGTATAAATGCAAGGCAGCGTGTAATGAGATGTCCCATTTGTTGTTGTCGTTCTCAAACTGTTTGATTTTTTTCTTTTTGCATATGACTGTTTTGCAGTTTGATTTGCTTTTTATGCCAAGTCGGCACTGACTTGATATTACCTTATCTTCAGCTTTTCTGAGTGCTAAAACAGTTTTTCGTAAATAACTTCGTTTCTGTTGGAGCTAGCGATTAAGAATGTATTGACTACAGATAAGCCGTCGACCATTCTGTAAATTTTGATATCAAACATTACTCTCTATCTCGTTTTGTTAAGAAGATATCGCACTTGGCAAAAATTTTTCTGTGTCCAAAAATATCAAACTTTGGGAAGGCGGGACACCCTCAAAACAACGAGTAATCGAAAAAAAAAATTTTTATTTCTTCATTGTGGCCTAAATCCGATCTGATGAGACCCCAAGCATTTTTAATTTCTAAAAAGGTGAAATTATGAAACATCCTATTGTCTAATTTGACTTTTTCGAGTTCACGTTCGGCAAAAATATCAAGGTTTTTGATTTCAGCCTGATGAAAAACAAGTCTGCTTGCTTTCGACTTGATTGCTCTCTTTTTGTACGCAAGCTGTTTTTGTTGATCGCCACGGCATAAACAATTGAACGAAATGCAGCTCTTGGGAAAAACGCAATCTCAATAATAATTTACGCGGCTTGATTAACAAAAAATATTTCATTCGACAAATTTTTAATATTTGAAGTGCTTTTCAATGAACTCGAACAGCTTTCAGAAACATTGTTTTTTCTAGTTCAAGTTCGATTTCGGCAAAACGATCGAGTTTTTTCGAGTTCTCAGATCTGCTATGCACCCAGTATAGCTGGTTTGAAATGATCTAGAGCTACTTAAGCATTAACATCTTTTTTTCTCGTCATCATTTTTCGGCCCGAAATTTCACCTAATTTCGGCCTGAAATTGAGAACCCGAGTTACCGAAGACGTTTTGAGTTTCACCTACTATTGCCATAAAAACGAGACCCAGAATCACTGAAGACATTTTTGGTCTTAACTTATTTTGGACTCAAGTGGTGTTGACTCCTTTTGTGGAGACAGTTTGTTTTTCGATCGTTTTCCGCCAACTGTGCCTAACAACAGTAACTGGTTCTGGTTCAAACTGCGTTTCAGACTGTACCATTGCTCCGTTACAGTATGTTCAATGTTAGGTTGAAGTACTCGGTACTCGTTTGTGGACGTACTTGAAATTGTCTTTTTGAATGGCACTAAGTTTGACGGCTTTTACTGCCAAAGTCCTTTATCGCCAATGTCCGTTTATAACGTTTTTATACATTTTAGTTCTCTGCTAGTGTTGACTAAACATAAACAACAGTTGGATTCTGTTAAAACTTACAAGGAGTACAAAGATCATAACGTAAAACCTCACTCTTATGCAAACCTGAACTCATAACTTTAACCCGAGTGTCTTTTTTGTGATCTTGAATGTTTAAAAGGGCATTCAAGTCAACTTGACCAAAATGTTGGGATAAGCTTAAAATGCATTCTCACCAAATCTGAAGTTTCTGCGCTTTCTCGTTTTCACGATATTGCAGCTCAAAATTACCAGTGTTAACGGTGTTTCAAAATAACCGTTAACTGGCTCTGGCCCATGTCCATTGAGCACTCTGGAACTGGGAAGATAGTGTTCATGCAGTCCAAAATTACCAATTTTTATTTTGCTTTAGTATTGCCATTTTGTCAGTATTGTGGCAGAAGATTAACTTTTGAAAATCTGGCTTACATTCATCGAAAAGCAGCTATTTTTACAGTTCTAAACCTTTACTTTGTTTTACAATAACTTTGCCGCAAAATATTTATTCAGAATCAAGAGCATACAGTAACTTTTTAAAATTTTGTTTCTAATGGGCAAGCCTGGCAAAATTTTTGAGGGAAATATAATATGTTATATCTCAGGAACGGAAGGTCGTAGAAAGCTTAAACTCGGTGAAGTTACGCTTCATTTCTGTTAATTTTTTTTTTTTTTTTTTTTGAGAGCAAATCAACAAATCAAGCAAAAACATTCAAGCAAAGACTTGAATGGCCTTTTAAGTAATACCACTAACGGTCGCCAGCATAACAGTGTCTATCTTTTTCAGTCCAAACGAGAATTCTCAAGCAATCAAAGATTTTGGTAACGATTCCAGACAGGAGCTGGATTTGGCTGAAAAAGTGCGGCGACTAGTTGATAGCAACCCTGGAAAAAGTATATCCGTTTTCTTAAATCCAGACGACACTTCTCAGCCACATTTCCGAATTGACGGAAAATTTTTCTGAACTCTATTATGTGGAAATTTTGTTAATCCTGCGAGATCTTTGAAGATGCCAGTTTTGCAACGTGGTATAATCGTTGACGCTGCGAAAGTTTTCTTAATGAAGACGAAGTAAACGTGTTCTGGCCCAAGTTAATAGATGGCTTTACTGTGTTTTGAAACCAGCGCTGGCATTATTTGTATTTTAGCTTATACACTCATATTTTCTACAGCGTACTAACCGTAATGGGAGGAGCGATATCCGTATTTTGTTTTTGTAATTTTACCATTTGGGGGTGGGTAATCCCGAAAGGTTTTATGGCAATGCATGATATATTCTAAAGTAGTCGAAAAGGGAATGAAAACTGCTCCTTTTGGTCTGGAATGGTATTACAACGCTCCTTGTTAGGGCTTGTTACAAGTGCAATAAATTTTGTGATTCAAAATAAAGCAACAAATCATCCGAATCTATACAGTTCAGCTACCAAAATGTCTTCCTAAAGGTGGTGTCCTACTGGCGATAATTTGCTTGCCCAAGGTTCGATAAATAACCTGCAATAAGGTACACTTTTGTTGGTTTGTTTTTTCGTTAAATTTCCAGATGTTACCAGGCGCAGACAATGAAACAGTCATTCATTGCTTTTCAACCAACGAATAATAGCACGTTTGTGCATGCTTGATAATGAACAACAGTAAAGAAAAAAAATTTCGTTCATGTATAACCGCATTTCGTTCGCGCAGTTGGCATTTTTCGATTAGTTGCCTGGATGTGTGGCAGGTGTTAGCAATATCACGAACAGATGTCAATTAAGGTCATTAAAGGGGGTATAGATTTACGAGTTAACAAAAAAATACAAATGTCGATTTTTGTTGGTCTTGTATTTTTATATCTGTAACTGTTGAAAAAACTATAATAATTTTTAGGCTAGATTTTAGCCTTAATACCAAGCATGGCAGTACGGTACGTAAGTACGCTACGCCTCAATTTTTGCTAAAAACTATGCGCTTTTTGTAAAGGTACGGGAATGGTACTTTGGTATCCTGTTTGCAGCTTGCTAGCATCGCTACGTACCGTACTTGCGTTATTATGGTGCATTGTTACGCGTCTGTAAATTATTTATGATACGTGTTCTGACTTTTAATTACTTGCTCCCCTCCCCTTTCTTCCCCAAGAATTAAGGCCAAAAGACGTCACATGGGTTGAACAGCTCCAGACTTTGCAAAACTGATATTCATGAATTCTGTGTTAGAATATGCAGGGTTGGCCAAAAAAATTGCACCCTTGGACAAAGTGTCGTAACTTTTTTTTCGAATGAGATAACATTTTAAAATTGTTATCATTTCTTTACGACAATATATTGCGTAGCTGTGCAAAATTTTATTACGAATTTCCAAAAAATAACAAAATTACAGGTGTTTAAATGGTGAGTATCACGAACTGCAATTGCATGAAAATTAACACGGCACAAATAGTGAGCGATTGTTCATTCGTTCAATATTTTTCAAAGTGTTGTCCGTTTTCTGCAATCACCAACCGCACACGAGATCGAAACCCATCGATGGCGTTATCATCGTGGAGTTTGGTATTTCAAAGTTATTTTCATTTGAAAAAAGATTTGTTAGCATTTAGGCATTGTTACGTCACAATGAGTATAGAAAGGCGATTATAAAAAAAAGTTACGCTACCTGCAAAAAAACCTTTGAATGCACTTTGTGAAAAGAGATTGCAGTCTTCAATGTTTAAATGGACGTCATTTTATAACTTCTTTGAATTTCGTTGTAAAATTTTAAACAGCTACGCAATATATCGTTGTAAAAAAAAGGTAAAAATTTTAAATTGTTATCTCTATGCAAAAAAAAGTTATGGCACTTTGTCTAAGGGTGCAATTTTTCTGGCCAACCCTGTATATGCAGTAAACCTTTCTTGAAGCGCGGAAAACGAGAACTTCGGAAAAACCTAGCAATTTTTTATATACGTACCGTACCTCTCAAGTACGGTACGTTTAGAGCTTTGATTGACCTACGTACTGTACTTTTTAAGTACTGTACGTTTAGAGCGTTCCATCCGATGAAAAGTACGTAGGTACGGATGCAAAATTTGTTGCGTTACGGAAAAATTTTGAAGTACGCCATGTTCAAATTTTGAACGTACCCTATCTGCCATCCTTGCTTAGTACGCTAAATATTATGCATTATTTGTGGCCTTCTTTTAACATGACAAAAATCATAATAATTTTTGAAAAGGTTGCAACAATCTATGCGCAGCAATGTCCGACAAAAAATCGTACATTGTTGCACGCAAAAAATCGCCAGCAGGACAATGCTATGGCTGAATAATTTTGTGGTACAAAACCCGACATTTGTATTAATATTTTGTGCTGTTATTAATCTTATTTTTTAAACGCTTGCTAAATGATGGCAAAACAATAGTGGCCAATGTAAGGGACATCCAAATCATTAGCTTGTTTGCTGGCTAGAGAGTGGGTAATTGGATAGTCTCAAACTCGTTGGTAAAAACTACCCGTCCGGGAAAAATCCATTAACTTTTTAATGCATTTTCCAACATTTGGTAATTTTTCCACTTTTTAAGGTGCTATTTGATATTCAACGAAGCTCGAGTCAAAAAAAAAATACCCTTTCACCCCTATATCTGCATTCTGATTTTACTTAATCGCTATTTCACTTTTAGTGATGTTTATTGTTTAACTTTTCGGTTTGCGTACCTACCGTGTTCCGAGATATGGTACTCTTAATTACAGCTGGAAAAAGTGTCCTAAAAAATCATAAACTTTGCAGAGCTACATAGCAATGCTTTGGTCCGTCAGTATACTCTTCAACAATTCTCAGAATTGCTGGGGTGAATGATCCGCCATGTCACAGACTAGTGTAAACTCCAGATGGTCCTTAAAGGTCGATGTCAACGTTAAAGTGCCAAGAGCTAACGGTGCTCCCACTTGCAACCAAGGTTGAACGAAATTACAAACTTTAGCTTTTGGCAGAATTTCCCCATTAATGCACCACCATATTGCCTAAATGGCAACATGAGCCCCTCCAGAACATAGTTCAGCTGATTGGTTTTCGCCTTAAAAGTTTGAATTTTGTAAAACCTTGTCTCAGAGTGGTTTATCGCAAATGGAGTAGCTTCGGGGAGTCCCAATACTTCTTCATACTGTATCCAGGCCAATCTTTTTAGTACCGTTAGCGTAGATTTATCGTATGTGCTTTTTTGCTATTTTCAGGTCAATTCGTAAATTTCTTGAGATATTTAGCATTTGCAATCAGACTGTTGTTATTGTCCTTGCAATTACACCTTGTAACGCTGATTAAGTTTGGCTTCTTTTAAAACACTTTTAAAAAGCTTCAACCTTTCGGAGATATTTTTTCTGTTCTGCCAGTAGTGGCGTCATTAGGGGGCGGTGGATCTAAAACCATAACTCCACTGATTTGTGGTGAAGACCTTTCATTTTGTTTGGTCTCCAACCTCATTTGGACTAAAAACCCACTACTTTTACGGCGAAAACTTTTTTTTTTGTCTTCACCAATTTTTGGACCGAAAAAGGGTGACACCGCGTTATCCCGCCCCGGGTGCCATTATCCCTAGCGACGCCTCTGCCTGCTATGTTAACGAATGGAAGAGTGATGGCGATTTTAAGGTTTAAAAATGTAAACTTGGTCATTGCTTGGGCTAAGCAACGTTTTCGCGACATTCTTAGGTGCTTTATCGTATAGGAACAGTAACCGAATAATTCTTTAGACCTAACTTAATTTTCGAGCCAGGTTTTGGCTTTAAATCATTTTTCTGGTTCGGGCTTATATTTTCGAGTTCCGGCCTGTACATGTCGGCCCGTTTACAGCTCTGATATGCGATTTCATGCTAATTGCTTGCTTTATTCAAAAAACAAACATAATTTTTGTTTTGTAAAGCACGAAGAAAAAACAAGCGAAAAAAACGTTTTTTTACGTCTTTACTAGTCATCTACTTCGCGTGTAACCAAGCAGTGGTCGAGTGGATAGAGCGTGTGCTATTGAAACGGTAGACTTGCGTTCGATTCCCGGGTGGGTCAAACCAAAGACTATAAAAATTGGTATTAACGGTTTCCCCGCTTAAAGTTCAGCAATTAAAGGGACAGTGTGAAACTTCCACCTTGTGTGGTAGACTGGTGGCAGCTTGACTCGAAGACCGAAAGGTCCCTTCTCTATCTCTTGGCCAAGGCAACTTAGTGAATAAAACGTAATTACAATTGCAAAGTAGTTTAAGTGTTTGGTTCATGCCAATCGCGATAATTTATTAGGTCAGCAACTCTGTACCAAACTTGCTATAGTTATTAAAGCTGTTTATGGTGCCATTGTGTTTTTTGGTTTCCGTGAAACGTTTATTTGCTGTAATAAAAGATTGATTGAATTAAACTTACAGCACTAATCCAACACTGACTTGGATTTGGCCGGAAATACTTCAAAGTGAAATTTAGCCTTTGGTCTTGGAATTTAGTTTTTACTTGACCTTGTCAAGGATTGCTACTGACTTATCAGCAAACAACCAAAAGGACATTTGAATAGCAATAAATAAACACAGCAGTGGCGTGCCGATAAAAAATAAATCATGAAAAGTAGAAATAAGCCAATAAAACGTTCCATATATTTCATTCATGCGCAAGAACCAGGCACTCTGCAACACCAAGCAACGACTTAGGGTTCTATTTGCAGGTTGTTAAGGTTGATCCACCTTGACGAATGGATTTGCTTCAACCAATATGCTTAAACGTAACAACTATGCGTTAACATTCATGCGCGAAGTTTTTCACATGGCAAGAGGAATATCTGGACCAAGCAAACAGATAAAACTATGAGCGCATTATATTCTGCGATTAGAGAGATTGGAGTAATGGAGTAGTTTGACAATTGATCGAAAAAGTCTTCGTTATTGCAGGCACGATCAGTCACAAATATACAAAGAATACCCAGAAGCACTCTGGCAAACAGACAAACGTAGCAGCGACTACAGTATTTCAACCATAAATGTAAAAGAAAAAAGAAACACTATTGTAGGTTTTACCGCAAACCAATGATCGCATTCGCTTAAAGCAGCCCAATTCTTAAAAAATATGCATTTGGCTTTAGGGGTACTATAGCAATTTCAATAAATTACCGGTAGCTTTATAGATCAAACAAAAATCAAGTAAATTAATTGTTTCTTTGTCTTTAAGGTTTTCAGCAAAGAATCTTTTCAAAAACATAGCAAAATAATTACACTAAAACAGAATTAAATAGTGAGTAGTAAGGCAAACAAACTTAAAGTTGACGAAGAATAGGGTGTTTCTAAATTAAGTGCAATGCTATTACACATTGGCATTCACTTCGTTTTTGATCTGACTGCTCCAGGAATATTCTTTATCAAACAGATTGTTATGTCTCCCCAATTTTACTACTGAGATAACTAGTGAAGGTTGAATTGTTTAAAATATGCGTCTGTGTAATTTTAAAATACGGATGGCTAGCTATTGTTTAGCACCGATAAATAAGGGTAACAGCAATGGTAACAAATGTTAGTATTGCCCAGTCAAATTGTCAATGTTAAGCTAAGTCAAGAGCAGTGGCGGATCCAGCAAATTTTGGTAGGGGGATGACAAAATTTATAAGCACAGATCTTCTATAGGCCTAATCTCAAAATTTAGGATTTTTATGATTAATCTTCTTGACGTCGCGCAAATTTGCTTGGCATATTTTTGATCAGGCGCATGGCAAAAAAACTGCGATGGGGTGGCTGTGTATGGGCCTCCAGTGGGTGGAGGCATTTTGTGGTGTGGGAGTGTAGCCCTTAACCGCTGGAATCACGGGGGCCTGGGGCAGAGCCCCCAGCACTAGAAAATTTGGTATTTTTTTGGTAAAAATAACTTAATTTTAGGCCTATTTTATAATAATTATGCTCTTAAAGCGTGGCACAAAAATTAGCATTTGCAAAAACATGTTTATACTAATTGCATAAGTGGGCTTTGTTGGAGGTAGCTATTGCTAGAATTTCAGTTCTTTTACAAGCTTTTAATTATAAAATCCTATCCCCATAGTTCAATAAAACTCTCAAGGAGTAATCTATTTCGTCTATATTTTATAGAGAAAGATATAAATAGGGGGGGCTAATGGAAGAAAGTTAGAGAGAAGTGATAGGTAATTACTGCAGTACTGTAATACTGAATAGCCCCCCTCCCATATTCTTGAGCTTATACATTTTTGATGATACCTGTGTTAAGCATTTTTCAATAAAACGATCTTTTTTCAATAAGCATTTTTAAATAACATTTTTCTGCCCCCCTACCTTTTCTACATTTTCCTTAGGATGCATCCACCCATCCCCCCCCTAAACCCGCCACTGGTCAAGAGGCAGAACATTGCATTTGAAAAAAAATATCTCCGAAACATTAAGTCAAGAAGAATGGAGCTAACACAAATATGATTTAATAGTATTGCACAACCAAACTTTATTAACAAATAATGTATCGAGGGATAATTTCTCCAGCATAAGCTCACCAGTACAGCATAGAGCCAAAATCATGCCTGACTAAAGCAGAACTACAGTATGTTATGTGATCACTCATTTTTTAGTTTTAAGAAAAGCACAATATGTTTCTTTCTGTCAAATTGCCAGTGATACAAAACAATATCAATAGCTGTAAGACAACTTGGGTAGCTGTGCAATTAGTCACAGGGTTGCATATTTTTTTAATGACTAGGCATTAACTAGTTTAGTTTTGATCAAATTTTCAGTTGAGTAGAAACTATAGACAATTGAATATTGCTTAGCTTTAAAACCAAAAAAGCTGCAAAGCATTGGTTCTGCATTGTTTGCAACTGTGTAAATATAGCAGCAAAACTACCAAGATTAGAACGTTCTTAATTGTTAATGGAAATAACTTCAATCATTTTCAAAGATCAACATAAACAGTCAAATATGCTATGCTTGCATAAAGCATCATCAAACATTGATAGCTAACTTTCAATTTTTTGTTGTAAATCTGGTAGAATTTAACAAATATTCTAAACTAGTGATTAAGATCTTCACACCATAATGTTGTGCTGAGTCCATTTCAAAATCTACAAACATGATTTTTGAAAAAAAATGGTTATTACAAAGTTAAGTCCAGAGTCTTTTTTTAACAATGCTCCTTATCTTCACATTCAATTGGTAATTTTTTAACATTTGATGGAGAGCCAGTCGCCAAATTGCATGACAAATACTGGCATGATCGAGACAACATATCAAAAGTACTACAGTTCAACTATGATTTGCCAGGGCAATACAATTCTTTGTTGTTTTGAATTTTTTCAAGCAAAAACTGCATGCGATTTCTCATTAAAGGTTGGCCTTTAGGCGTCTTTGCGGTAAGTTTTCTGTGTGTTTTGCGTCGCTTCTTTAGTTTTTCAAGTCGATCGAGCTCTCGTCTTTGCTTGTCAAGTTTGTGTTGTTCCTTTTCTTGTTTCAATTGTTCACCTTTACTAATAGCAACTGACATTGAATCTTTTTTGATTTTTTTCTCAAACATTGGTTTCTTGTCAAACTTTTTCTGTTTTTTTTGATGCTTAAAACCAATAGTTTTGTGTTCTTCTTCCTTGCGCTTTAGTTTTTTATATTGATTAATTACTTTTAATTTGTGCTTATCCAAAATAAATTCATTTTTGTTTCTACTCTTACGATCCATTTGTTTAAATGTATATTCCAAATCCAAATGCGTTAATCACAAGTAACAATTCACTGAGCTAGAATAAAATCTAGTCTCCACACTCAAATGTTCCAATATTAGCAGAATAAATCTAATGTACAGATAATAATAACAAACATGCCAATATCTACCATCAAAACAACAAAAAAATACTGGTAAACATCTTCATAAGTTTTTCAGAGGCCTATTGTATAATCTATTACAGATTAATACCAGTATGTAATTTTCAGTAACATCTAAATATCATGTTTCCATCCTTTTTGAACTTGCTTGCAGCTTGACATCACTTATTTAGGATACTCTCTTCAAGTGCTATTACATGACCCTAAATCTGAAATGAAGGCAAATCACAAATTGTTTAGGCAGCCAAAACCTTGATTCATACTAATTTTAATTTTTTTAAGTTCATTTTCAGGCGAAAATTTTAAAAAAATTATCTAAAAAAATAGATTTTGTATCTCATTAAAAAATCACACAGTTACATGGACAGTCTGACAGTACGGTACATCACTTGTTTTTAAATTGATTAGCCTCTACTCCGTACTGGGTGGTAGCCTATTGGTAGTGATATTGTGCAACCTAGGAACAAACTCTAACCCAACCACACCTGCAGTGATCTAGTGGCTAGGTTTTTAGCAATATAAAAATGTGTAGGTGGTCGAGCTTCATAATTTCTAACCTATAAGCTTAGTTACAGGGTAGCAATGCAAAGCAACACATAGCCTAATAATTTTGGAAAACCATTTACACTTAAACAAATTTGATCGAACATGCAACAACAAAGCATAGACACTGCATTTAGAGAAGACTCACTCTCCAAACCATCCACCAAGAGTAAGATAGATTGGTCGCAATACTACTTTTGATGTCGAATTTGCAGTGGGGCTATTCTTGAACCTCCTTCAGTCCTTCAAGACCGTCTCCAGCCCAAATATAATTACATTTTATTTATCAAATTGCCTAGGCCAGGAGACAGCAAAGGGATTTTTTTCGGTGTTTGAATCAAGCTGCCACCTGCCCACTGTTTACACACACAGTGGAGGCTTCACACTATCCCTTTAATTGCTAAACATCAGGCAAAAAAGCTGTAATTATTAAATAACAATTTTTATACAGGCCTATTTTGGTTTGACCAGACAAGGAATCGAACATAAGTCAACCTTTTTAGTAGCAGACGCTCAATCCACTCAAACACTGATTGGTTTAATTAACTAGGCTACAGATAATTAATTTAAGGAAGTGGCTATTTTGCCTCTAGAGGCAAAATAGTGTTTTTCCTCTGTTTGGGTTAGGGTTGGGGTTAGGGTTAGGGTTGGGGTTAGGATTAGAGTTAGGGTTTGGGTTAGCATTAGGCTTAGGGCTATTTTGGCACTTGCGGCAAAATAGCCGTTGGGACTATTTTGCCTCAAATGGCAAAATAACATGGGGCTATTTTGCCTCTAGAGGCAATATAGCCACTGCCTTAATTTAAACACTGATCCCAAGCAACGTGGTTAGCAGGTTAGGTAACAACTCCTGTAACTGTAAACACAGTGTAAGCTGCCTACTAATATTACATCACTACCCATGTAGTTCAAGTCTGAAGTACGGTACCCAACAAGCGCTAATGTCTCAGCAGTCTCAGGTCTACTATAATGCTGGTAGCTACCTGCTTTACCTGTTTAGTGCTTGAGTTGAGCTCACTATCAGCAAAGGTGGGCACCTGCGCCGCAATTATTGCGGCGCAAGTTTGCAGCGCAACTATTTCACTTGCGAGAGAGCTAGCGCCGCAAGTATTTCAACAATTTTGCGCGCAATCACGCCAGCACAATCCAAATAGATTAGGAATGACTGTTTTTCAATCAACTGTGATTAAAGTTAAGAAAAAACTGTTTACAAGGTGCATAAGCCGAGCCAGGATTTTTAATTGGAGGAAAGGGCCAAGGAGAGGGAATTTTTATGAGACGAAGATATCGTAAAATGGAGGATCAGAAATCGGGGTCTGGGGCGGCATGTAGGCCTAACTTGGATTTTGCTGAAGGGAAAGGACTTGAACCAAAAAGTTTAAAAAAATTTCCAAAATTGTCAAAGTTGGAAGACGTGGTGAGTAAACTTGCTTAACCAAACCTATGACAGACTGGGGTCTGGGGCTGGTCTTGGGGCCAGCCGCCGGGCAATTTTTTGTAATTTTTGGGGGAAAAATAGCTTTTTTAATATCAAGGTACCTGTAGGTAATAAAGCCCAGCAGGTAATAAGGACCACTGCCCAGATCTCCAAAAGAAACCGAACTTTTTCTTTTTTTTCTTATATGTAAAACATGTTTAAAATAAGCCCGAACAGCAAAAGTTGAGATTAATCGAAGCAAAAACAAGATTGCTAGAGCGAATTGAAATTTCCTAGTCAGTTTTTGACATGCTGGCGTAAAAAGTGGACCTACCCATATTCAAAAACTAAAAGGGTTATAAGCTTGTCAGTTGACAACTATTTTTGGATGAGTTAGTAAAATATTTCTTTGTATTTCGTTTCAAACAAATTTAAATGCTAATGAAAAACTTAATGTTGGTTTTATGATTTGGGTAACGTAATGGTAGGCTTTACAGTTAATGAGGCCCAAGCAAGATTTTTTTAGCCATTTTGTCACATTACCGTAAATAAAAAATGTTTGCTTTATTAACACTTTAAGTGTTTGGTATCAATTGTTTTTAAACTGTATAATTAATTGACATCATCTGCTCCCAAAATTTGAACTTAGTTTAGTGACTTCAGCTTTGTTGATTTTTAGAGAGTCTTTGTTGCCACCCTGTAATTTAGCAATAAATTACCCGTTTTTAAATTTAGATCAAACGACTTTACGGAGGTTTGTATAGAACTTTTTGGGTTTCTTTGTCATTTTTTTCAACTTATACTAGACACAATACAAGTTATATGCAAAACTGTTGCTTTATTAGAGTTTTGCAGTAGTGGGCCTTATTACCACTTACCAGCACATGCAGGTAAGAAGGCCAAAACATTTTTTTTTTCAAAGTGAGATCACGCTACTCTGCAATATTATGACTTTGTTTAATTTTGACATAACGTTACCATGGACCTAAGCTACAGCCAGTCAGCCATGCAAAGTTTCATCTAAAATGGTCGAGTAGGTTTTTGTAGACATCAAAAAGTGTGTTAGGTGGGCCTTATTACCTGCAGGTACATCATTTGGATTAATATTTTGCACTTTTTAGAGCCATTTGAAATATCTAAAATTTTAAGATTTGAAAGCCAATTCAAAAAATCAAACTGGTGAGTCTTCCCTTTACTTATAGATCAAGTCCAAAACACGTTTAAAGTCTTAAATTTGGGGGTTAAATTTTGTAAGTCAGTAAGTGACATGGCCCAGGTGGAAGAAGCAAGCGCATTGCCTCCTGCAATATTTTTAGCAGTAGGCTATACCATAGGTGGGCAGAAGTCCGTTAATTCGTTAATAACGAAGCTAACCTTTTCATTAACTCGTTAATCCGCTAAAAAGTTTTTTCATGTTAACGGACTAAATTAACTTCCGTTAAGTTCTGTTAACGGACTAGATCAACTTCCGTTAAGTTCTGTTAACTTCCGTTAAGGTTTTTATCGTTAATATCTTGCACAATTTATTTGTCGTACCGGTACAAATCAGTTTGCACTGGTAACACTTGTTGCGTATTAGCACGAGTTTTTTAAAAGAAAGCGAAGAAATAAGGAGCTCAATTTTGTGGCAAATAATAAGCTGCAGCCTCATAAGTCTAATTATCGCTGTTCACAATTTCCATAGATTTTCCGATCGCAGCTTCGTTAGTGCATTTGAACTTATTTTTATCTTGAAATTAGATCAGACTGTAAAATGTAACCTCCAAAACACAAAAAGACCACCATAGCAATAAATATTTACTTACAATCTGCTCACCAGCGTCAATACGTGTTCTAGAAGCGAGTGATTAAAACGAAATGTAAATTACACGCAAAATGTTAACGAATTAACGAACTTTATTAACTTCTGTTAAGTAAAGCTGAAAATAACGGATTAACTTTAACGTAGGTGTAAAGTTTGTTAACGGATTATTTTATTTATTTATTTATTTCACGTCGATGACGTAAGGAAGGCGTAAGAAAGCATACCCTAGGGTCCCAAAATTTCACGGATTGTTTGCTTACTGTGAAGGTGCAAGAGACGGGAATAATTTTTGAATTGCTTCTTGTTACCACATTTTTACTCTTAGCAGTAAAGAAAAAGTTACGAAATATCTTTGGTAGAGAATTTTTGTGGTAATTATACATAAATAAAGCACTATTTTTTATTAAACACTGATCTAAACTAAGAAATTTAGTGTTATTAGAAGTTACTAAGGCTTTATGTGTTTTTGTTGTTTTTTTGGAGGGGATGTGACGATCAAACATGTTATTGAATTTGTTACAGACTTTTTGAATTTTGTTTGCAATGACTTTGTTACCATGAAACCAAGAGGTTAAACAATAGTTGATGTGGCTATATATCATGGAATAATATAGAATGTGTAAATGTTTGTTAGTTAAATAAGATCGAATTTTTCTTATGGCTTCATAACTAGATCGAATTTTACCCAAAATTTTTAGCCTATGTTTTTTCCAGGAAAGATTTTCATTATAGGTTATACCTAAGAAATTAATTTCAGAAACTCTTTCTATTTTTTTCCCATGGACGCTTAATGACAAGTTAGAGGGTGGAGGTTTTGAACGTAGTGTTCGGAACAGAACGTATTTAGTTTTTGTAAAGTTTTTGGACAGTTTGTTTGCGCCAAGCCAATTGTAAATGCTATTTAGGTCTTCGTTTGCGCATTGATACATTGTTGTTAGGTTGGAGTTTGACATAAATACACTTGTGTCATTGGCAAACATTATTGCAGAAGAATGATTTAAACACTTTGGAAAATCGTTAACGTACAATGAAAATAATAAGGGGCCAAGAATTGATCCCTGGGGAACACCTTTTGTTATTGTGTGAATATTAGTTGAAAATATATCATTTATCTGTACTTGTTGTTTTCTGTTGTTTAGATAACTTTTAAACCATTCTAGGGGTATGCCTCTGACTCCATAATGATAGAGTTTTGAGATAAGAATAGAATGATCAATGGTGTCAAAGGCCTTTGACAAGTCAAGAAAGATTCCCAGCGTTTTTTGTTTCGAATTAAAAGAAGATGTTATTTTGCTTGTTAGTAGAGTACATGCATGGCTAGTGGAATGTGACTTTCTAAAACCGAATTGGCAATTTGAGAGGATATTCATTCTGTTGCAATAGAAATATAAACGCTTGTGAACAATTTTTTCTAAGATTTTTGAAAATACAGGAAGTATGCTTATTAGACGATAATTTTCAACTAGTTTGGGATTTCCTTTTTTGAAGATGGGTATGACTTTAGCGTATTTGAAAGAGGAAATAAATGTATCTGTTGAAATAGATAAATTAAAAATGTTAGTCAAGATTACAATAACAATAATCGGTAATAATTTTAACAAAAAAGCCGGAATCCCATCTGTACCGACACTGAACTTAGTCTAAAGGCTAGAAATAATTTTTTTTTATTTCCTGCGGGGTAGTTGGGTAAAGAAAAAAGGAGTTAGATAAATTTGGGCCAAGAAAACTTGAAGGATTGGTGTTAGTGCTTGGAATCTTTTTAGCAAGGTTTAACGAAGCTAATACGTTTTGCATTAACTTGTCCACCTATGGGCTATACAATCACTCGAGTATTATTTGCTTAAGAGATTTTTGTATCATGAACGTAACCGGGTTTAGGAGTACATGTTTATCTAAGGACCCAGGCCCCCTCAATTCAAATCCAACAATTTGTTCAATAAGCATTTTGTGTAGCTAATTTTTTTTTGTCGAAAGTATTTTGTCGTATAAAAAACTGGCGAAGTGGATTGTGATTTGAAATCGGCGCAATAGATGGCTACTAAGCAGTCATGTTATTGCTTTAAGTTCATAAATGATTAGATAAGGGCCTAGGGTTGCAATATGTAAGACAAAAACCTTAAATTTCTCCCGGGTTATACATTTAAATTGGATGGCAAAAATTTTGTTTGAAGGGGCCCAGGCCACCTGGTCGTCAATATTAATATTGGTCTGTTGTACTCGTATTCTGTAGTGTACGCGAAAATGCTATACGAAACTAAAAAAACATAAAGCTTTGTTGTTATTATTTTCATCATTGGTGGCATTTCGATTGGGAGGGGGGGGGCCTTTGGCCCCTCTTTGGCTACGCTTATGACGAGGTAGTAGGTTTATAAAAAGATAGTCATGGTAAATTCCATATTCGTCTATTGCTTGCAAAACTTTTTTTGGATTTACAGCAGGATCTTCTTTCGCTTAAAAGTTTCTCTCTAAAATATTTTTTGCGGATTTTTCAAAAAAAAAAAATCCAATTGAGTAGTTAAAAAAATGATTGTAAAATCAATTTTCAGCAGAAAAAATATTTTTGCACTTGTCTTTCTAGAAATACACAGTGCCTCAGAGAGAAAATTTTCCAGGGGGTACGAAGGTCGATACCGGGCCCCCAAATTTTATCGGGCCTCCAAGCCTTATCAGGGCCCATGCTGTTAAATTATTTTTTGTCGGCTGGGTGTAGATCGTCACTTAAAAGTGAGGGGATAACGATATTTGCATACAGTTAAAACCTTTAAAAAACACAACTAGACATAAAATTGGTTGAAATCCAGCTAGTGGCTTTGGGGTGGCATAGGCGTAGCCAGGGGGGGGCCCGCCCCCCCCAATTAAAATAACACTAATGATAAAAAATTATTACAACATAGCCTAGCGATGTTTATTTGCAGTAACGGACGACGAGGGAGCCCCGGGGACCCTAATCAACAACCAGAGGAGCTCTAACTAACAACTAGGGGGCCCCTAACCAACAACCAGGGGGCCCCGGGGCCCCTAACTAACAACCAGGGGGCCCCAAGGCCCCTAACTAACTATTAGGGACCCCTGGAGCCCCTAACCGACAACCAGGGTCCCCTAACTGACAAACGAGGGCCCTGGGGCCTCTAACTAGTGAACAGGGGGCCCTGGGGACTTTAATTAACGTCCAGGGGCCCTTAGAGCCCCTAAGTAACAATCAGGGGGCTCTGGGGCTCCTAACTGAAAACCAGGGGGCCCTGGAACCCCTAACTGACAAACGGGGGCCCCGGGGCCTCTAACTGATGAACAGGGGTCCCTGGGTCCCTAACTGACGAACAGGGCCCCCAGGGCCCCTAACTAACAACCAGGGGGCTCCAGGGCCCTTACTGACAACCAGGGGGCTCTGGGGCTCCTGACTGACTACAAGGGGCTCTGGGGCCTCTAACTGATGAACAGGGG
Organism: Trididemnum nubilum; assembly: GCA_963965965.1. Lineage (NCBI taxonomy): Eukaryota > Metazoa > Chordata > Ascidiacea > Aplousobranchia > Didemnidae > Trididemnum > Trididemnum nubilum. The sequence goes on from OZ014487.1 coordinate 19,566,621, forward strand.
GCCCTGGGGCCCCAAACTGACAACCAGGGGGCTCTGAGGCCCCTAACTGACAATCAGGGAGCCCCGGGGCCCCTTACTAACAACCAGGGGGCCCCTGAGCCCTTAACCGACAACCAGAAGGCCCCAGGGCCCCTAACTGACGACCAGGGGGCCCCGAACTCATGACCGAGGGGCCCCGTAATTAAATTTTTTACAATTTATATGCAAAACCTGTGAAAAATTTTAGAGTTTTGTGCTAAAGTTACAATACCAGGCCCTCGTTTAACGTTATTATGAACTTAATGCTATAACGCAGGCGGTAATGCAAACCCCCTATTGAAATATTACCAATGATGAATATAATGCGATCATAGCCAGTATGCTGTCCTTGTCCGGAATTGCAGTTTCTTTAGCTTAGGATTTACGTGTACAAAAGTAAGTAATAATAATGACGACCACGTGTCCACGTCATAATAATGGCATGCAATTCCTGCAGGTTTCAAAAAACTGTCAAGTGGCTACACTCAAGTCCTCCACGATTAGAAAAAAAGTTATTTTAATTTCGCTTTAAATGTTTTTTTTTATGAAAGAACTTAAGGGCACAATCTTATCTCAAAATCATAGGCGTAGCCGGGGGGGGGGGGGGGGGGGGGTGGCCCAGGGGGCCCAGGCCCCTTCAATTGAAATGCTGCCAATGACAACATTTTACCAAAAAAACCTTGTTTCTTCATTTTCAGTTTCTTTTAGCATCTTTGCGTACAACAGTAATGAACGATATATAATATTGACGACCAGGGGGCCCGGCGCACCCCCTTCATTCATTTTTTTCCAACCAATTAAAACGTATAACCAGGATGAAATCAAGGGTTTTTGTCCAAAAAGTTGCTACCTCAGGCCCTCATCTAAACTTTTTATGAACGTAATGCTATAACCAGCGCCATATTTGCCATATGCGCCAGTGCCAGGGCCTAGCGCTCAGATAGTTGGACTTTTTTGGTCTTCGTTTACATTTGGCAGGAAGATGTTGCAAAAATTCCCTAAGCGCCAGAGGTCTCGCGCTATGTAAATCCAGCCCAGAAATAACATGTTTAGTCAGCGTAAGCATATAACGTGCCATTTTTCAATAACGATTCAACTCCCCCTCGCCAGTTTTTACGCACAAAATGCTTTTAAAAAAATAGCTAGGGCATATGCTCATTAAACAAATCATTGAATATCAAATGAGGGGGCCTGGGCCCCCTGGCCGTAAATGCACTACAACTGGTTAACTTCATGACAACACAAAAATCTTGAAGGAAAATCTTCAAGTGGATTACTATTTGCTGCTAAAATACTGCAGGAGGCACTGTGCTTTACTTCCCGCTACATGGACCAAATCACTTGCAATTAAAATTTTACACCATAATGCAAGATTTTTAAACGTGTTTTGGACTTTAATGGCAAGTAAATGGAGGATTGAACAGTTAAATTTTTTGGATTGGCTTTCAAATGTTAAAAGTTTAGTTCTTTGAAATGGCTTTGAACACGTGCGAAATGTGATCCAATGGGATTAAAATAGCTTTTTTTTCCAAAAACTTACAAAAATCGCCCAGCAGCTGGGGGCTCCGCCCCCAGACCCCCGTCTGTGATACGTTTAAGTACACTAGCTTACTCAACACGTCTCTTAAGTTAGATTTGCGCTTTCCAACTATTAGTTTTCGCCCCTTTCCCTTTACAAAAATCCTTCTTAAGTGCAAACGGGCTACAGCTTCAGATCTTCCATTCTACAATATCTTTGCCCCACAAAAAGTTTCTTTTTTGAAAATTTCTGATGACGTCATTGCATGTGATTTCTGGTTTGGGCCCCCCCAATCAAAAATCCTTGCTACGCATATGTGGGGTAGCACTCTGAGCTCCCCCAGCGGGGTCCGGGGTGGAGCCCCGAAAGCTTTAGCACTTTTTATGTTTCTCGACAGTAAAATACAGAATTTGATCAACATCCCAGCACCAAACTTGCTTAAATAGACAAGCAGAAATTGTGATATACATGAAAGAGAGTATGTGAAGTGGGGGATGATGACATTGACACAATATTATAACAATAAGACCCGGCGCCACGGGGGGGCATACCGGGGCCGTGCCCCCCAACTGACTGCTTGTGCCCCACCAAACGAAAATTGTGCCCCCCCAAGCGAGGATTGTGCCCCGAAGAAATTAACAGGCTTGGGGCTTCTGGAGCGCATATCGCGGCCCAAATTAGTGTTTTTTGTGGACTGACACCGGATTTTGTGACATTTTTGAGATGAAGATCTTTTTTTTTTGGAGATCACCTGTTTTTGGCCGAAAAAAAACACTTGAATTTCCGATTTCGGCCGGAAAATCCCTTTAAATTTTTGCTCCTCACCTTGTTCATTTGATCCAGACTGAGATAAATTTCTCGTACCCCGTGCTCCTCTCGAATTCACACAAAATAAACTTTTCGTTCCTCCCCAAAATTTATTTCTGCCCCCCAGTCACGCTATCCAGGCGCCGGGCCTGCAACAACATTATCACTTTACGACTGCAAAGTGATTATTTTGTAAATCCAATTATTTTGCTAATAAAAGTTTTAAGAAGTCATCTGCAATCATAGACTTCACAAACCCAAATACCTATTACACTCATACAGACAGAGTGAGTTACTTAATGTCAGTAGCATAGTATGTCACCTTTGACTCCGCTCTCTGAGGTTGGAATGCTTTTGGATCTCTGGAAATGTAGGCCCTCGTACATTTTGATACTGTAGAATTAGGGCTCTCAAGTCCGAAAAATGTAACAAAACGTTAATTTCGGTGCAAGTGTATGGCTTTGGATACATTTTCCTCTTTTTTTTTAATCAAATCGTTCTCTATTGGATGCCCCAAAGGCTGTATAGCAAATATAGCGACCAACTACCAGTATTGAATAGACCGATTGATATTTTTGCTGTAGGCAAGTTTGATTACGGTGTTATGATGCGATACCAAAACTTAACGCGGAAACCTGAACTCTTCCGGGCCCCTTGAGCCTGGGCCCCCCTAGGCCCGGGTACGATGTACCTCCTGAACCCCCCTCTCGCAGGCCCTGAAACTACGCTACTCGTCTCTAGAAAATCTTACACTTGCTTGAGGCATTATAAAACCCGTTACTCGCAACCGCCCGACTTTTTTATCGTAATTCAAAAACAAGAAACAACAAAAACTAGAAGGGAGTTTGCCAGCAAACCCAGTGAACGACCGACGCGTAGCTACTGCTGTGACGCTCAAAAATACTTTTTGTGTACCGTAAAATCAGCAATTATTCAAAAATATCTGATTATGGAACCTCCAGAAAAGAGGAGTCAAAATATTTGTCAGTTAAATATCTCCTGATATCATAAAACACTGGCACCCTAGCTTGGGCAATTCAAAAAATTAATTTTTGGGGTCCATTAGGGGAGTCCCTAGGGGTGGCACGCCCAAACTACACCAAAAAATTTGTCTGTTAAATATCTGCTGATATCAAAACAACCTGGCACCTTAAGTTGTGCCATTCAAAAAATTGATTTTTGAGGGGTCCATTTGGGGGGTCTCCGGGGGGGATGGCACCCCAAAACTACGTCGAAATATTCTGCTGTTAAATATCTACTGATTTCAAAAAAAGTAGCACTCTAGCTTAAGCCGTTCAAAAAATTGATTTTTTGGGGCCCCATTTTGGGGGGGTTCCCGGTGAAGTTGCCCCAAAAAATTTCGGGAGAAAAAATTGCGTTTGCAGCTCAACAACTTTACAGAAAAATTAATTTCCATGTTTGGTGGTTTAGGAGAAGAAGAGCGTACCAAAATTAGGAAGAAAAAAAAGGAAAAAAAAAGAAAAAAAAGAAAAAACCTCATCGCGGCCAAAAGTGAGTTGGTTGGGATGAAAGGGTATCTTGAGACGTACAACCATATAAAATATTTTTTGCACTACTTAAGCCGTTTTTGATTGAGACCGCTTTTTACGCCAAACTTGCGGGGCGGTTTTCGATTCTAAAACCAAAGTCACGTGACCTTTTGCCTCGAAATTTGGTACAAACATATAACTCATTAATCTCAAACTGCTGTCGGAATTTCATGAAGCTAAACCCAACCGTTCTCGAGTTATAAGCAAAAGTCTGAAATTTCGCACTCGTTAGTTGGAAAATGGCCGAGTAAAAACGAAGGAACACGCAATGCAAGCGTCGGTCGTTCCAACTATTAATTACAACTTTTTTACTAGTGCTGGAAAACTTGAAAGATATTGCAAACAGGAGTAACAGCATTAGTATAGCCAGTGGTGCCGATCTTTGTTGAGCATTTGGGGAGATAGTTTGCAATTTTACCCAAATTTTGCCCTATTTTCAACATTGGGAGGGGTAAACCTCGACCACGATTTTGTTCATGTGTGGAAATTTAGTGAAGACCAAAAAAAAAAATGCAAATGGAACACGTTTTCCCCCAATTCAGGTGAAGACCAAAAAAAAAAAAAGATCTTCAGCAAGAAAAGGAACACTTTTTTTCCCCAAATTTACGCTCTGATGTACACCCATACAAATTATTGGGGGGGATGCAAATGTGGACTATTCTCAAACTATTGGGGGGGATACAGCCAAATTATTGGGGAATATATCCCCCCCATATCCCCTTGTTGGGCACCCCTGGGTATAGCCACAGTAGGCCTATATTGTGATATAGCTCTTACAAGCAGTACTTAAATTGTAAAATTTGTGTGGGGGAACGCTCTTGCTGCCTTGGCCGAACGCATTTGGCATGGGAAAGTATTTTAGTGAAGATTACATATTTCCGAAATTAGGTGAAGACAAAAAAAGGTCTTCGCCGTAAATTGAAGTGTTTTTTCCCACAATTAGGTGAAGACAAAAAAAAAGGTCTTCGCCGTCAGTTGAAGTGTTTTTCCTCGAAATCAGTTTACCCCCACAACTTGGTACTATATTCGGCAGGAAATTGTGGGATTTATTCATGTTGTACGGCTCTTTTTCGTTTGATCATCCAGCGCTCAAATCTCAATTGGGGGACACCTTAAATTGTTAGAGGGACGCGTCCCCCTAACAATTTAAGTGCTGCTTATAGGTAAATCTTGGATGGTTCAATTTCTTTAAACAAAACACAAGACGATCAGAAGCACAAAATATGTGTGGAAGCTTGTAAAAGATTTCCTTGGCGTGCCATTAGAAAAAAGCGAAACTCCGAACTCTGAAGTCGTTTGCTTACCACCACGTCATTTACCACCACATCACTTACCACCAGGGTCCCGCCCCCCCCCCCAATTAAAATCTCACCAATAACAAAAATTACGACAACGTAGCCTAGCGATGTTTAGTTGCAGTTTTTTCAGTAATTACGCATTAATAGTAATTAACAGTAGTACTAATGACGACGAGGGAGCCAATAACTAACAACCAGGGGGGCCCCAGGGCCCCAAACTGACAACCAAGGGGCACCCTAACTGACGACCAGGGGCCCCAAGGCCATAACTAACGACCAGGGGGCCCCGGATCTCCTAACGGACAACCAGGAGGCCCCGGGACCCCTAACTGATGACCAAGAGACCCCAGGGCTTCTTGCTAACAACCAGGGGGCCCTGGAGCTCCTAACTGACAACCAGGAGGCCCCATATCCCCTAACTAACAACCAGGGGGCCCTGGGGACCCTAACTGACGACCAGGAAAGCCCAGGGCCCCTAATTTATGAGCAGGAGCCCCGGGCCCCTAACCGATTACCAGAGGCCCCCAGGGCCATAACTAACGACCACGGGGCCCCGGGGTCTATAACCGACAACCAGAAGGCCCCATGGCCCCTAACTGAAAACCAGGGATCCCCCAGGGCTCCTAACTAACGACCAGGAAGCCCCAGGGCCCTTAACCAACAACCAGGAGACCCCGGGGCCCCTAACTGACAACCAGGTGGGCTCCGGAACCCGTAAATGACGACCAAGGGTCCCGGGCCAGGGGCCCCTTAATTCAAATTTTTTACAATTTATATGCAAAACCAGTGAGAAATTTAAGAGTTTTGTCCTAAAAGTTGCAACCCCAGGCCCTCGTTTAATGTTAATATGAATTTAATGCTATAACACAGGCGTTAATGCAAACCCCTAATCGAAATACTACCAATGATTAATATAATGCGAGCATAGCAAGTATGTTGTCCTAGTCCGGAATTGCAGTTTCTTTAATTTAAGATTTACAAAAGTAAGAAATAACAATGACGACCACGCGTCCTTGTCATAATAATATCAAGCAATTCTTGGAGGTTTCAAAAACTGTCAAGTGACTTAACCCGAGTCCTTCACGTTTTGGAAAAAAAGTTATTTTAATTTTGCTTTAAATGTTTTTTTAGAGAAAGAACTAAAGGGCGGTATCTTATTTCAAAATTATAGGCGTAGCCAGGGGTTGGCCTAGGGGGCCCAGGCCCCTCAATCAAAATGCCACCAATGACAAAAATTTGACAAAAAACCCTATTGTTTCTTCATTTTCAGTTTCTTTTTGCATCGTAGAGTACAACAGTACATGCGTACAACAGTAATCAAAAATAAATAATATTGACGACCACGGAGCCCGGCACATCCCCTTAATTCAATTTTTCCAACCAATTTAAACGTATAACCAGAGTGAAGTCAAGGGATTTTGTCCAAAAAGTTGCTACCTCAGGTCCTCATCTAAACTTTTTATGAACGTAATGCAATAACCAGGGCCGCTTTTTACATGTGGCTCAGTGCCAGGGCCCCGCGCTTAGATAGTACGACTTTTTTTGGTCTTAACTTATATTTGGCAGAAAGATGTTGCAAAAATCCGTAGAGTGCCAGGGGCCCCGCGAAATGTAAATCCGCCCCGGGAATAACATGTTTAGTAACGTAACCATCTATTGTACCATTTTTCAATAACGATTCACCTCCACCTCGCCAGTTTTTATGCACAAAATACTTAAAAAAAAATAGCTAAGGAAAATGCTCATTGAACAAATTATTGAATTTGAATTGAGGGGATCTAGGCCCCCTGGCCGAACATATACTCCCATAACTGGTTAACTTCATGACAAAGCAAAAATCTCTAAGGAAAATCTTCGAGTGGATTATTATTTACTGCTAAAATATTGCACGAGGGATGTGCCTTACTTGCACTTCATGGACCAAAATCACTTGCAATTAAAATTTTACATCATAATGAAAGATTTTAAACGTATTTTGGACTTTAATTGCAAGTAAATGGAGGATTGAACAATTAAATTTTTTGGATTGGCTTTCAAATGTTAAAAATCTAGTTCTTTCAAATGCTTCTAAACACGTGCAAAATGTGATCCAGTGGGATTAAAATTACGTTTGAGTGCACTAGATTACTCAACACATCTCCTAATAAGATATACATTTGCACTTTCTAACTATCATTTTTCGCCCTCTTCCTTTACCAAAGCTCTGGTTAAGTGCAAACAGGCTACGGCATTAGATCTTCCACTTTACGATAACTTTGCCCCACAAAAACTTCCTCTTTTGAAAATTTCTGATGACGTCATTGCAGGTGAGTTGTGGTTTGGCCCCCCCAATCAAAAATTCTGGCTACGCCTATGCACCACATGTTGACTTTATCAGTGGAATTTTTTAACACCTCGGCTCCTTTAAGTGAGGGTGTTGAGATTTTTTTTTCGTTAGGAGTAAAGAAGTTCTTCGCCCAATGAAGTTAAGGGATGCACATACTCAAATTCTTGTGTTTTTTAAAGGAAATCAATAATCTTTTGTTTACTAAGGTAGCGTGCATAATTTGTTTTGAATATTGGATTTGTACTGTAGCCTAGCGTAGTTTGAGCAGTGAGTCAATTAGAATAAATCTTTTCAAAATGTCACACTTGCACTTGCGGCGCAATTATTTTTTGGGGCTTGCGTAAACGCCAGGGGCGCAAGATTTTCAGAGTAATTGCGCGTGCGCTTGCGGCGCAACTTTTATGACTTGCGCTGCCAACCTCTTATTATCAATGTAACACTGAACAAGACCTAAGCCCGGGCCTGGGTACAACATACTCCCTAAACCCCCTTCTCGTAGTCCCTGCCGATACCTTTAGCCGAACCATCAGATGAGGAGCCGAGCCCGATGCCAAGTTACTTTCCGTGCTGCACTACATAGTTCGGCATGCGCGTTCTCTCATTCTTGTCTATTTTTTTTTGATCGAATTCGAGCTAATTTTTTCGAAAAAACATCAATAGCGCTATTGCAAATACGAAACTGCACCAGGTGCAGAAATCGAACAAGTAGCTATCAGAGGTGGAGTCCTCGAAAACGTCCTTGGTCTCGAGGACGTCCTCGAAGACACATTTTAAAATCCTTGGCCTTGGCCTCGAAGCCTCAAGACCTCAAAATATTGCCCTGTCCTCGGCTTGAGGACAGCAGTATTTTTTTAATGGTTAAAATTTTGTAGAACGGCAAAAAATTATTCTGGACCGTTTTTTTTTCAGAGATCGCCTGCAAAAATTTTTTTGAAAACCTTTTTTTTTGTTTTTTTTGAGATCGCCTGAAAAAGTTTTTTGAAGACCTTTTTTTTTTCTTTTTTTGAGATTGCCAGAAAAAATGTTTTGAAGACCTTTTTTTTTGGAGAACACTTGCGTTTGTGTCCTTGGTCCTTGGCCTCGAGCATTCCTGTCCTTGGCCTCGAGAGGATCTGTCCTCGGAAGGGCTGTCCTTGGCCTCAGATTTTTTTTGTGTCCTTGGCCTTGGCCTCAAACCTTGTGTCCTCGACTCCACCTCTGGCAGCTACTGCTTGCTTGAAGCTACTGAATTCCGTGTCATCGACAATTAACGAATGACAAAAAAACCTTGCATTTAAAAAAATTTTTTTATCTTTCACGCTCCAATAACGATCACTGGCGCTTGACTGATAGCAATGTTTTGAATGAATCAGCTGATTTGCAGTATCAAATAGAGCAGTTGGTGTAAAATATGAATGTTGTAGCCTACTGTACCGCAGAGGTGGCAACGGATCCGGATCTCTTGTTGGAACCGGATCGATCCTGCATCTTTTACAATGTGTGGATTCGGCCACCTCTGCTTTCCTAATGGTTCATGATTATCATTCAATGCGTATTGCCTAATCGCTGCAACACTTTGGACAACTGCACGTCCATTTCTCATTTTTTGCATTCTAATTTGACAATATCTCAGTTATTTAGTTAACCCTACAGCATCGGTTACCGTAGTGTTGGTTTGAAACTTCTGTAACCGAAAAATCGGTTACCGAACTTTCAAAGTGATACTACGGCAACCGTAAACGGCTACCGAACTGTTACTTTTCGATCTTGCGTGACCGACCGCCGGTTGCCGTAGTGCTGAAATGAATTCTTCCGTGACCGAAAGTCGGTTACGCAGATGTGACTTTTCCACTTCGGTGACCGATCTCCGGTGAAATAGTCACTTCCTTTTTTAAATTAACATTTGGGTTTGGGTTAGATTTTAAGTTGGCAGTGGCTGCTGTTACGTTATGTAACACTTCACTCGTAGGATAATATCATGTAATTTGTAACATTTCAGCAGTGAGATATTTTACGTGAATTTTGCCACTTGGCTGCTTGGCTCTTGCAATGTTTATTGAAGCGACAAGACTGCAAGTGCCAGAGCATGTTGCATTGTTACGTTATGTAACACTTCAACTCAAATCTAATTTATTTGATTAAAAGTTTAATCGGAATTCAATTAAAATCAACTAAGATCTAGTTTTTGATAAAAAAGTTAGATGCGAATTCACGCTGTAATTAATGCAGTACGAGTCCTACATACTAAAACACCTCCATCATAAAAAGTGTTCAAGGCTATCAAAATCTTTCATTTTGCACTTAGATTTGCTATCTCTCAGCGTGGCATTGCTGCCCGAACCAAAACTCTAATGCAAGGTTCTGAAGGAAAAGAACAAAAAAACAACACACCGCGAGGATTCCTAATCGAGAGACTCGCCACTGCGTATCAAACCCAACTGTCAAAATTGGCAGACAAATACCCTAACCACTACACTACCAAGGAAGCGGTTTAATCTTATCAAAGTGTCGTACTTAAATCGTAAAAGCCGTAAAAAAGTTTCAAACTTTTTTTAGTACACTAGGGTATTAAAATCATTCGAAATCTAGTTTGTTTTATTAAAATCGTCAATTTAAGATAATGCAAAGTTTGAAGATAAATGACCAATCATCCTAACCTGCCAACAAACCAAATGCAACCAAAATTCTAAATAAATTCACCCTAAAACATCTCCGTCCTGAAAAAAAGTCCAGTCTCCGAAAAAAAAGTATCTCCATTTGTTATGATGGGTCTTAATGCATCCTAAAAAAAGAATTAATTACCATTGCGGCTTCTGCATTCTACGATGCCACACGCTCTTGCACTTGCAGTCTTGTCGCTTCAATAAACATTGCAAGAGCCAAGCAGCCAAGTGGCAAAATTCACGTAAAAATATCTCACGCCTGAAATGTTACAAATTACATGATATTATCCTACGAGTGAAGTGTTACATAACGTAACAGCAGCCACTGCCTTTTAAGTTTGGGTTACGATTAGCATTAGGGTTAGAGCAAGGATTAGAGTGTGGATTAGGTTTAGGGTAGGGGTTAGGGCTAGGATAGCAATTTTTTTATTCTTTTGTCACGTAACAGCAGATTCTGCCAAAAATATAACAGATTAGAACCCATTAAACAGCTTCTAGTCAGTAGTCATACTGCATCAAAAATGGAGCTACTGTACGCAGTATGTGTATGTTGGACAGCATGAACAAAATTTTGTTTCTATTTTCAATAGCACAGGAATACAATAATACTAATAAAAGGAATTAAAGTGAAAAACAACAGATTGTTTTTTTAAAGTTAAGTTGAATTTAAGATACTCCAACTTTATGAGACTAGTTTATGAATTTTATATATTTTTGTTGATAACTGACTGAGTTTTCATTGGGTGGTTGCTTGATTTGAATAGGCCTATCCTAATCAGTAATTGGTCACTTTGCAGTCTCCCTTCAAAGGAATATGTTTTGTAACTTTTTCAACTTATTTTGTGGTTGTGTTTGTTGATAAATAGACTTGATTACTGTACGTCTACTCTGTACTTACTAGGTGTCAAATAGGATTAGATGATGCATCTGCCTCCAAAAATAGTAAACTCTACTATTGGTTGGAGTAATTTTGTAAGTGCATTGCATAAAGTTTGCTTAAATCTTTTTACTTAGTTCATCAATCAAGAAAATCAAGTCAAAAATTTTGCACTGTTTAAGTTGAGAACTTGGAAAAGCCCTACTTGAACCTGAACAATATAGCATACTGTACTTTCCTAGTTAAATCATAGACAAATTGTTATTTAACGCGAACAAAACTCATAGATTTGTCAGTTTGTGGTATATAGTGGATAGTGCTTTTGCTACTGATCCAATAATATTTTATCAAAATTAGTATTTAAAGGTTTTTCGGTTTAGATTCTGATTTTTTCATTAAAAGTTCACAAAGCAAAATATTATTCTGAATGTTAACATAATAATATGTACTGTGTCTATAAGCTATGCTTTTATAAATTGGTGATAATTGGATGGGCCCATTTATGAAATGGGCCCATTTCTGCATCATTGCAGCCAGGCAACACAGCTTCTTTTGAAGAAATGTTGCAGCAGTGGCAAACCGTTAGCAACACTGTGTTTGATTTGACTGGCACAAGATTTGAACCTCAGACCTTCCGCTCCAGAGACGAATGCGTTACCGGTACCACTCAAACAACTGGTAGGTTGTGTATCTACTTTAATTAGTTGCTTTTTAATTGATATGTTGCGATTTGTAGGCCCTATGTCTCCCCCAGGATTTAGCTTTTGTTGCATTGAATAGGTCTGAAAGAACCACTTCAGACTAGAGAGTTCTTGACTAAATGTCAACTTTAATCATTTTCATAAGACACGAAACATTTTGACATACAGTTGTTCTCAATAACTTACCTTTTTAATGATTTATCTCACCTGATACCACAACACCTCAGGCCTCATTTTAACATTTTGTACTGCGTTATTCTGATACATAATGTCCAACTGTGTGCTTATGGGGTAATGCGAAGCAATCAGAATTTGAGTAGTTTTATTATTGAGGTATCTCATTTATTTGATTACCGTACTTGGAGGAGAATATTTTAAGGTTTTCAAAAAATATTCAAATAATTATTGTGTACTAACTCGAAACTGTTTTGTTCAATATGCAGCAATTGGATGAAAATTTACAGATGAACTTAAATCAGCTCTTCTGGCATCCCAAAGCATTACATCTTACGAAGCTCTTAATTCGTTTTTTTGAAAGTAAGTACTTCCAGTAGGTATTGTAAACTACTTGCTTGCTTATTGTTAATATATGGTCAAAATGTTCCACATTGTCACATGCTGTAACAAAATATTTTTTACTTCTACTTTAACTTTTTTTAAATTTATTTTTTGTCTCAGGCTAATCTCATTTCAGATCTGATGTTATCCCCATTGACAGATGTGGCCAAATTTCGTTTGATCATGGTCTTTACCTGGCCTCGCCATTTCGTTCCATCACATGCATTTTCTTTCACCAGTCCATTTTTCGCACTTCAAATTTCAAAGCCTTCACTATCATATTTTCATCTTCTTTCGTCAAAACATAACCATACCATCGCTTACTACTTGCTTTAGTCACCCTATTCAAAGACTCCTTGGTACCTAACATGTCCATCAACTCCTCGATGTTCGATCTAATAGCTTCACACCCACATCACTCAAATCATTGCTCTTTTTGTTCTCAAAATTGCCATCTCTTTTTCTCAAGCACTATGTTTCACTGCTATACAACATAGCTGATCTTTGACAGCTTTTGTAAACCTCTTATTTTTGATCTGTAATGGAAACCTTTCGCCTTTGAGTATTTCAATACATCCCTGAACTTCATCCAACCAATTCTTGTTCTTGCTGTTACTGCTGCTTCACATCCACCATTGCATTCAATCTGTCACCTGGCTAAGAAAACTTACTGTAACCAAAAAGTTTGACGTCCTTCGAGGTCGACTCCTGGGAAATGATTACGAAAACTTATTGTAGTTACAGTTTTCACGCCATCAAGCACAGTATTTCATCTGGTCCCTTCAAATTCTTTACCATGCCCCTACACTTCTTGCAAACAAAATGTTTAGCCAAGTAAACTGTAACCTTCTTATCTGTTCATCTTGCGTGGACCCACTTACCACGTGCTTATAGGCATCGATTTTGGGGGGGCGGGGGTTGCTGCTCCCTCGCATCTGACACTGAAGGGGGCAAAATATGTCTAGTCCCCTCGGTTTTTTTGGCTTGTAATACCCACTTGGCAACAAGAAATCCGAAATTGCGGACTGAGATAGAACCAGAGTGCGACGAAGACCTTTTTTTAGGTCTTCACCTGAATTAGGGGGCAAAATTTCGGACTGAAATAGAATTATGAAATTTAACCAAACTTGGCAAAAACTTTTCGCCCCTTTGGAATTTGCGTAATCAACAAAAAATCGACGCCTATGCACATGCTGTACATAATACCGCGTTAGACATGTCTCTTGTTCTACACATGCCATAAGGATCAATGTTACTGGTGAACATTTCTTTCTCCATCCCTGAACGTTTTTTGTCTCAGCAAACTAAAGAAAATTTTGCAGGTTTTTGTGAACAAATATCGAATTACAGTAGTTTTCACGTAACTTTTTTCCAAAATTTTTCGAGTCAAAGGCGACATTGTTATATTGTAATTACATTGTGTTTGCCAAGTTGCCTTGGCCAGCAGATAGCAAAAAGACCTCTTGGTCTTGGAGTCAAGCTACCACCGGCCCACCTATCTACCACACATGGTAGAGGCTTACCCTGTCCTTTTTAATGCTGAACTTCAAACAGTAAAGCTGTAAGTACCAATTTTTGTAGTCTTTGGTTTGACCCAACGAGGAATTAGACCCAGATCTACCGTTTCAGTAGCAGTTGCTCCATCCACTTGACCAATGATTAGTTATAATTCTTAGAAGTCCAAATTCCTTTGAGAATGTGTGACACAATAATTGCAACTGTTTTCATATTTTAGCATTTAGTTTAGCTTCAATTTTTTGGAGCACAAAATCAGTCATACAAAACAGCAAATATTTTTATTTAAAAAAGTAGACTGATTTTGTGCTCTCTTAAAATCGATGAAGCTAAATACTTTTTGATGTTGCATTGTGGAATCATGAGAATTGCTCTCTTTTTGCTGTTCTGGTGATTTCCTTACTTATTTCTACCTTAATCGAATTTCTTTATGTTAGTTTTCAATTTGAATTATAATGCAGTTGATGATTTGTTATGAGTATTATTAATTTTTGTTTATGATTTTTCTTCAAAATTTCTGTTTTGTTTGCACTTTATAGCTCCAGATTTGATTGATATTTATGCTGAAAGTGCAATTAGTTGTCGAACAACAATTTGTCGTTGAGCAAATTCTTTTGCTTCGTGAAAATTAGAACATGCTGAATGTTAGAATTTATTTATGGCGAAACTAAGCGGTAAAACAGACTTTTTACTATGTTATAATTAGAAATTGTTTGTGGAAAAACTAAGCATTAAAATTACATTTTGATAAATTGTATAAAAAAGTAAATAAAGTTTAGAGTCTAAACTTATCGCTACATTATGCACTGCACTATCTAGTTTAAAGAGTATAATTATTGATTCAGCCTGGACTTTTTTAATGAGTCAAAAAACTGTTTATTTTATTGCTAATATATCATTTGATTTTATATTATGTAGCATCAGTCTGATCATGAATAATTGTATAGGCTAGTCGTAACACTTTGATTTTGATGCTGTAATTTTAGCAAATATTTTTTGCATGTCTTGACAAGAAATTGATGTTAAAAGGTCTTGTTCGCTAATTTTGATTTAATTCAAATAGCTATTGATGTGACGGTGCAGAGTTCCGATTACGACCATTTTCATTAAAATTAATTACTAGTGCTATTTTGCAATTGACAATTGTAAGTCGCGGGTTTTACTTTGTAAAATACCTCACCTAATGTGATCTTGACAAACAATTCGATTTTATTGAAGCAGTGACCTTACTATGGCCATTATCTTTTCCTCCAATCAAAGCAAATGGAAGGTAATAATTAGTGATCAATTACAGTCTTTTTCTCTTTTAGAAAGATCATTTTTGGTCTGTGTTTGTGTGACGTAGCAAAGCGTAATTGAAAGTATTTTTCTTTTAAACAGCAGATATTTGTTGTAAGTTACAGCTACTGTAGTTATTTTATGCATAGGTTTTAAAACTGTTTTGAAGTTACCATTCAGTAGGTGCAGAAAGAGTCGCAACGCTTTTTCTGTTGTATTGTTCAATATTACAGAAAATTGTTCGTGGAGATGTAAACTGTATGCATCACCAGTAGATGTTGGTAGTTAGCGATTGCAAATTGTGGGCAACAAAACTGTTTATATGTAACGTATAAAACGTGTTTAGTGTTACAAAAGCAGATTGTCATTGTGGTAATAAATTATAAATTATGATTGTGGAATATACTGATAGAATACAGCGCTGTTGTTGTTCGTAGTTACATGTAACTTGTCGAGGTTAGAATGGCAAAACGCTGAAAAGTTTAGTAATGCACTTATTTACATATTCATTGGTTACTACTTGTACGTTGCAAGCTTTTAGATAGAGCAAGTACGTCTTGTAGTTTTTATTAGTCGGGAGTTAAATGTCAATACTTGGATTTGACGTGAAAAAAGAAACAGAACCAAAAAAACGGATACTCTGCGTTGATCTAGTAGACAGATGCATAGTGCCTGGTTCATGTGTACGAGCGAACTAAGTGGCCAAGTTAATAGAGCGTCTGCTACTGGACTGGTAAACTTTAATTCGATTATCGGTCGGGTCAAACCAAAAACCGCAAAACCGATAACTACCATCCTTGACACGTTCAGCATTGAATAATAGTATGAAATCTTCCCATGTGTTGTAGACAAGTGGTGTTGAGGCTGCTTGACTTGAAGACAAGAAGGTTCCTTTGATGTCTTTTGGTTAGTGGTTAGTGCAACTTGGTAAATAAAATGCAATTAGAATTGTTATACTGGTACGTTTTCATACTGCCATTATGGTATTGCCAATTTTCTATTACCTATGTTGTTCTTTGCACTTGAACCAATCTCATTTGTTTTAATAAAGTTTCTAATCTTTCTGAGTTTAAATTTCGACGTAATACGAAACCGTTTCGCCGTTTGAAGCTCATCATTCAAATGCAAATTATAATTCTTATATGAATCGTAATCAGTTTCTTTTTATTACTCTGAGTGAGCGACGTAAATGTAGTTTGAGCAAAATAGTTAGGTTAAGATCAGTGTTCCCTTTAACTTTATGGCTAATCGGCGAGTGCCCAAATTTTCTTGAAACAATTACGCCCAAAGCTTCTAAAAGACGTTTATATGCCCTAAATTTCGTACCACTCCAGTGTTAAAGTACACCGAATATCATATTTCCACTATTTTGTGGAGATTTCTAAAGCTACGTTTACCAAATTGCCAAAAATTATTTGCCCTTGCTGCGATAAATCGCTGATAGGCTGAAAAAAATCGGCCTAGTGGGAACACTGGTTAAGATCAGCAATTGGTATTTTCATTAATTGCTTTACGCTTTCAACAGACTATGTATTGTATACTTGACCAATGGTCGTATTACAAGAATGAAATTGAGCCTTAGTTCGACTTTAGTCAAACATTGATGTGCTGATGAAAAGTTGTATAAGACGTGAATTTGTTTACGACTTTTAAGGGTCAATGTTGGAGTAAAATCTTAAAGCGCATCGAAGTCAAGTTTTTCACTGTAGACCAAAATGTTGGAATAAACCTAAAATGCATTCTCACCAAATTTGAACTTTCTACGTCTTGCTGTTCTCAAGATATTGCATTTCAAAATTAACAATTTTCCAGTTACATCATTGCTGCCCATTTGACAGTATTGTGACTGAAAATAACTTTTGAAAAGCTGGCTTATATTTATCCAACAGGAGCACATTTTGCAGTTCTGAAACTTTATTTTGTTTTGACAAGTACTTTGCCGCAAAATATTTATTGAAAATCAGGAACATGCTATAACTTTTAGAAATCTTTTTTCCTATTGGCAACTCTAGCAAAATTTCTAAGGGGAGATCTGATCTGTTATATCTAGAGAACGTAAGGTCGTAAAAAGCTTAAATTTAGTGACGTAAGTCTTTAGATCTGTAAAATTTTTTTGAGAGAAAACCAAGCAAAAAAATTTCCGACCGGAATGCCTTTTTAACAAAGTCAATTTAAAGAAATAAAATCAAAAATTGAAAGGCCAAATGCATCGATATGAATTAAGTTTAATCCGCCGATATTCGGGCAAAATGCGATAAATAAGATACAAATCAAAGGTATCAATTTATTTTATATTTTATATTCTGTTTGAATAAGACTATATTGAATTTTATCGCCCTGAAGGCCTCATACGGGCGAAACAAATTGTTGGGGCATAATAAAGTGCGATGGTCGGTAATTAGTTGATGCTTCATATTGGTATGTTTAACAGCGCGGAAGATAGCAATCTGATAATCCGTGGGTTATATTAATCACTGGTGCCGATAATGGTGCGTTCACCGTAAATTTTTATCCATTGGTGTTACATTATTATCATTGTCACTGAAGTTAATTTTGGTTCAAGTTTGCTATCGTAACACCGTCAATAGATCTATTATGCTGTTGGTTGCATTACGAAATGAATGTTTTATTATATTTTTATTTACTCATAATCTTCGTATTGAAGGTCACAAACAATCTGTTTAAATGATGTCTTTGTGCGTCCGCTTAGCTCTGTCTGAACTGTGTAGCTACTGCTTTGTTAATGATTAATTGCGGGTGCAAGAACGAGCAATGACTGAGAATTATTATAGCTTCGTTTAGGAGCTAAACATTATGAGGATTATTATTGCAAGCTAAAGAGTTGTATAGCTGTCAGACGTATGTAACGGCAAAGTTAAAAGCGTAGTATTAGGATTAATAAGACTTACAGCCCGCTTATTTTTGCCAAAACTGGCTGTAACTCATTTAAAAGCAAAAACAGGGCCTGCGTTAAGAACATTTCGCAAAAATCGATGATACAAATTTCCGCAAAAAAGACTTCGTTGATAGTGAACCATCTGAGTCTTACATTATCATTCTAATAATTGGGCAAAACTGAAAAAATAGGGCTAATAATAATTTTTAAAAAGATGTTTTTTAAAAATCTAAGTCCTAACAGGGTAGTGCCATTAAATTAATACGACAAATTGGATCAATTTTTTTCTGAAATTTGTTTTAGCTTTAGTTTTTTAAAGTGAAGTGCACTTTGGGTTGACTTAATTCCTGAAACATTAAAGTTTGCAAAAATTCTAAAAAAATTTTTGTGTGAAATGCAAAAATAAAAAATTAGCTCTGTCACGTTATAGTCCTGGCGTATAATTGTCTCGGTGCTTAGTCGGCGGCGTATAATCGTCCTGCACTTAAACGTTTGCGCCTAAAAGTCGTAGACCGATGTTTTATACATTTCTATGTTTGATTCGAAAGAGTAAATGGCTAAGTCAATTTCAGTTAACAAAACAACAGAATATTGACGTCTTTTTTTACGTTCAACAATGAACTTCATAGCCTTCTCTTTACACGTATTCGTTTTATGCGTCTTTTTATCGTATTTTCATTATACACGAGAACCTTAGCTGACTTTCGTAGTGATGTTCATTCAGAGAAAAAAGTGATTTGTCCGAAAATGATATTAAGCCAAATATTATAGACAGTTAGAAAGTAGTACTATTTACAATGTTGAAGGAGATCAAGCCATTTTAAAGAGAGATTATGCCCAATTACAATTTAATAGTTTTTTGTTTGCTGTAATTACTAAAGTATATATTGTTGCAGTTTGCGTGTTTTAACATTACGAGTCATGTGATTATTTTCATAGTTGTTTTAATTGTTTGCGAAGTACTTGAGCTTTCGTGTCAAGTACGTGTTGGATGGCACTTAGATTTCTGACACAGCAATGGCTACTGATTCAGATGTACAGGACTTTATGCTGATTGATGTAACAACCTCGTCATTTCTAAATATCAACGATAGTCAAAAGAAAAATGAAGAAATGGCTCATGATACACTCAATGACAACTTGCTTTTCAGTTATGCAGAGAGTGATAAGCCTAGTCCCAGTTTTGAAGAGAAATTAGACGATAGTCCTTCGAATATCGATGTTGCAGCTGTCGGTCTTACAGAAAAATCTTCTTCCAATCAAAATGTTGATTTGCTCGGGTTATTTGATGCCCCTGTTTCTTCTTCCCCCTCAGATAGTGTTTCGTTGTTAGATGCATCTGCAACTAAAGATGCTAATGGCTCTCTAGACAACTCAAAATTAGACTTGTTTGCTTTCAACAGTGAACAGCCGTTGCAGAGTTTCAGCCAAAAGTTGATTGATAAAGTCACTGATACTAAAGAAGATTGCAACAGCTTGTTTACGTTTCTCAGTTCACCACCACCTGTTGAAGCAGTCTCAAGCAACTGTGATACCAGTGAAACTCTAAAAGACTTAACTTCCGACGTCCAAGAATCACAGTCGAATGCCACCACAAATAGCAAAGTTGGTGACTTTCTTGAAGCAACTATAGACATTGAAGAGCCAGTATCGAATGAAAAACCTCCTGGCAGTTTTGATTTCGATTCTTTGCTACCATCTCAAAACAATGAAGCTGCAGAAAACATTGAGTCTAGCCAACCAATCTTGAATGACAGTGCAATCAGCTTTACTGACTCGATGCTCTTGAATTTCGCTGTTGAAGCGTGTGACACACAAAGTAGTGCTGACAAAGTTGCAGAAAACACGTCAAACACGAGTTTAGGATTAAATAATGGTAATGAGCTGTTCAATAACTCAGGTTTAACGACACCGCTGCAAAACTATAGCTGCTTTGAAAGGCCAGTACATACAAAGGGAAGTGAAAGTGTTTTTGGTGCAGATATTAGCATTACAAATTGTTTGAATCAAAATGTTGACACAGTCATGTCAGAAGCGTCTATTGTAATGGATGATTGGATAATCGTAAATGAAAGTGATCTTGACAATGAAGCAGATGAAATAGAAGCACCAAAAACCTCTAAACCTCCATTAGTACCGCTTTTGGAAAGTAACGTCAACAGTTCAACAAATTTACCTACTGAAAAGATTTTTGAAAAGACTGCCAATGAAGAAGTTGCAGCTGTTGTAGAGGGTCTTGTTCAAACTATTGAAGAAAATGAAAAGAGCGTTGAGCTAGGGTTATGTGCTTTTTCGGAGAATGTTTTTGGTGAAAGCAAAAATGTAGTACCTGAAGTTATTTCAGAAACATCCAATTTTTTCACGAATGAAAGTAGAGCTGAACAACAGTCAGCTGCTTCAACACATTCGGAAAAAGCTCTTTCGTTTAGTCACACAAGTCAGAAAGAGACTGAGTTAATATTTTCAGAACCAAGTATGAGCAACTTCACAGAAGCATTTGAAGATAATTTAATGCAGTTAAATAAACAACTTGCTCCAACTCCATTAGAGGATAATTTTGATGGTAGTGGTAAAACTGAAACCAACGGTGTTTTGTTTATTTCTGACACCAACTCAGCTCCAGCTGACACTGCTATCATTTCTGATATTCTTTTAATGAACGATGTTGTATCTACAGAGGCTAACTTACAACATTCATCACCTTCGCAAAGATTTACTAAGCTTATAGATGATCCACTTTCAACTTTGATTGACAGCCATAGTATTATAATTGGTGATAATGAGCAACACAACCCGACCGCATTCGATAATTTTCAACAGCAAGGCCAAGCTCAAGAATCGACTTTGCATGTTAATGACCTTATTAGTTCCCTTCCAATCAGCGGTAATCCGGAACCAAATATTATGAATGAAAATCTACTCCTTCCTTCAATACTTGACACCAATCAAACATCTAGTAGCAGTAACAAGTCTGATGAGCGGCTGACAAGCTTATTTTCTTCAGCTGCACTTGAAGACGATAAATTTCAGGATTCATCATTTACTGCCGGCAATGCTTTCTCAACTCAAAACGTTTCCCAAACGTTTCAAACTTCAATTTTCATGGATGCCTCTCGATTAGCAAAAGATAGTACTGAGCAGTCATTTGCTTCTAAAGGTCTTGGAGATGTGTCATTGCAAAACAACAGCGACCATATTTCAACACCAGTTATTGCCAACAGTGAGATACATGATGAAGCTATTGGTATTACTGACGATATTCCTCCTGTCGTTGATGGCATGATAGAATCTAATTTTAATTCTTTACTAGGAGATGTTATCGATGAGTCTTCCATCATCAACACTCCGTTTAGGGATTCATCTGGAAGTGAGTCAGATGAAAGAATATTTAGCTCAGAGGAAACTAAAACTTTTTCGAAATCTGGTGTTTTGATTGATGAAGATAAGATTTGCATTCCAGGTGTAGAACGCACTCCATTGGCAAGATTTGCATCCGATGAAGATGATATCAATGCAATCAACACTGCCATTAATTCGTTGCCTGATTCAACCGATACTCCCATTGAAATTTCATGCAGTGATCCTCTTGTGCCAACTCATGATACTATCGAGTTTCTAAATCTAGAAAGCAATTTTTTACCAGCAAGCAATGTTAGAGATGTGTCTAAAAATTCCACTACTCAGCTGGAAGACACTGAGTCCATCTGCACTGAAACAACTCCCATTGAAGACAATGAGCTGCTACTATTAAAACAAGAAAATGCTACTGTTCAAGATGCTATTAAAACAATTGTAGCAGATTCATCGGAACAGGAAATGACTAAAATAACTGCTGATATTTCCCTTTATCCAAATCCTTCATGTTTAGGTGCAATGCCTATTTTGGAAATAGCTGATGAACTCGAAGTTTTAACTTTGAAAAAGACTGATAGCGAAAATGTGGAAGAGAATAATTCACAAGAAAATAAGCTTTCATCTGAGTCTTCCAACAGCGGCATTCAAGAAATTCAGCAAGAGTCAATTGAAGAGGATCGACTCTTAAATGAAGCTAAAACCTCCGTGTCAGTTAGCAATTCAGCCATTTCTAACTTTACAAAAGGTGAAGAAGATCAAAGTGTTGCTCTTAATCAGTCCAAAAGTGAAGTTTCAGACAATATCAAAACTTATCAATCTATTGACGAGAATGAACTAGAAGATCCACTTACAACATTTCCAGACGAAGAAGATGATGCTACTGCTCTAGAAAATGTCCCTGCAGTGTCTTCTGAAAACTTTTTGTTGTTAGATTCTGCCGAAGTCAAAGCTGATGAAACAGTTGCCAATTTTCCGGATAGAGGATTAGGTATTGAAGCTTCTTTGGGCCTATTAGAATCAAAAAATTTTGCATCAGTAGAACTCCCAACAGACGACTCCCAACACAGTACTGAAATTGAAGTTTTTGTATCATCCAACAACAATCAGCTAGTAGAGGATCCAGTAGAAACAGATTCTTGTGAACAGAGCGTCGATAGTATTTCCGAAACGATCAACAATAAGCTTACTATAAAACTTAGTGAAGAAGTAGCCGCATCTTTTGCTGATAATGGGGTTATTTTTGAGACATCTTCAGTTCTGTTAGAGTCAAAAAACGAAGTGCTTGCAAATATACCAAAAGATGAAGACCCGCATTGCAACGACCATTTTCAACGTGTTGCTGGTAAGGAACAGCTTATAGGACTGCATGAAACAGCTCCTTCTGAAATTGATACCTTTGTAGAAAAGATATATGGTATGAATGCTGAGGAAGTTTTGTTTCAACACACTTCTCACAGTGCTACTGAAAATAATGATGAGACGGCAGTGTTTAGAGCTGACGAAGGGCTTGTTAGTCAAACTGTGACCACAAGTCTGATTGAAAAAGAAGCAGTGGTCGTAAATCTCTCTGAAAATAAAACTCTTGACAACACTGAAATTTTTCGACCAGTTGAGACAAATTCTTTGTTGTTTGATAAAACTGAGGCAGATTCTAATAAGGGTGAGGGTGATAACACTTCAGAAATCGTACAATGTGCGCTGACTGTGGAAACATTGCCCGAAAGTGCTTCCAAAAAAGTATTTAATGGTAACACTGATGAGACATCTTCACCTCTTGCTGATGAGAAAAAACAGTCTTCCAGTGTTGTTGATACAGATTCTGAGAAGTTTGTTGCAAATAATGTTGTCATGGCCGCTGAGATTGTGCCAGAAAATGTGTCGAACTTTGCAGATCAACTTACTACATATGAGAAAACTGTTGTTGATGAGGCAGATGATTTTTCGAACATATCTCAAACCAGTGCTTCTCAGTTAGCTTCTCTATTAATTCAAGAAAGTGCACTTGTAAAAGATCAACTTGATGAAACAAGTTTTAGCAGCAATGAAGTCAATGATGTTCCAGAAAATATCCTTCAAATTCAAGTTTTGTCTGAAGCTTCTAGAGCTAACGCTGATGAAGCGGTAGCATGTTTTAGTAATGAAGAACAAGAAAATGATTCTCTTGGCATTGCCGATGCAACCACTGAGAAAACAGCTTCCAACCAAAACGAAGTTGATAGCAATCTAGAAAATATTCTTGACTTGCCTGTGGAGATTTTGTCTAAGAGTCCTTCAGAACTTGCTGATCAAGCTAACCCTGATGAGACTGTATCATCTATTGCTGAAGAGAAAAATAAGTTTCTTAGACTTGCTGATACAGATTTTGATAAAAATAATTCTTTGCCCATTCAAGAAAATGTACTTTTGGAAGTTTCACCTGATCAGACGGTTTTTGATGAAAACAAAGCTGATTGTATTACAGAAGATACACCTGGCATGCTAGCTCAGGTTTTGTCTGAGAAGACTTTAAAAGTTGATGATGAAGTTAACACTGATACGGCAGTAGCCTCTGCTGCTGATGAAAAAAATGAAGCTGATACTTCCAACATTGAAGACACAGACTCTGATGAAGGAAGCGAGTTTGATCTAGAGGACATGAATGTTTCGGACATGGATACCACAGATCCTGACAGTGATTACATGGCATATGACAGTGTAAGTCAAGTCTCGCTTGAATTTGATGATAATCCGTTAACAGCTGCTCCCCCCGTTCCTCCACCTAGATCAAAAAAGAGAACAACGGAAGCATCAACTGTACCTCTTCAGACGCCAAAGCAAACTCTTTCAGTACCCTTTATCCCATCTTCAGTCTACTTGGCTGAGGAGTGGAGAGAGGAAATCACGCCATCTTTAGAGGAAAACTTGAATTTAAAACGGATCTCATATATTCAGAGTGTAACATCATCATCACTTCCAACAGTAGAAAAATCTCATTGTGATGATATTGAAATGTCAAGTGAGCATTATTTGGCGTATGAAACTAGTTGGGAGGATATTCAGCATTATAAGCCTCAGATTGACATAATGCCAGTGATACTGGAAGCAGAGAATGAAGATGAGGAAGATGGCAGCATGAATGAAGATGAGGAAGATGGCAGCAATGCATCAGATGACGAAGCCTCCTTTGACTCATCCTCATTTTCTTTTGAGTATAAAATTGCCGACTCATCCCATGAAAATACCAACGAATCTTTCTCTGACGTAGACGTTAAAATTCAAATGACACAGTGTTCTGATGTTGACGAAACTGATGAAGAGTTTAGTTTGAATGATGCAGAAAAAGCAACTGCAGTTGTTCTTACAAACGACGTTTCATTTTCAAATGATGCGACTGCAGGTATAAAGAAAGACATAAAGTCAATCGAAAACAATGTTCAGCCTATAATGGATAGTATTCTAAACCAAGCGATGGATGTTATACAAAAGATGGAGGATGCTGAAAAATGTCAGAAAAAAGACGATGATAATGCAATTGTTGTAACAGAAGATTCAAGTACGATTCTCCTTTCTTCAGACAGTGGAGTAGATCTGCTTGCAGTAGGAGAAAATCTTGATTCTGCTACTGACATAGATCTCCAATTGATTGATGGTTCCTCCACTGTTGAAAAGGGCCAAGAAGGTGATTTTGCAATGAAAGTTACACCAACTGCGTACTCAGGCGAAAATGTAAGTGAAGAACAGCAATTTCCATCATGCTCTCTCAGTGCTTGTGTTCAAAATGAAGCATCCAGCACCTCAATTCCGGAAAACAGTAAAGCTTCTATCACTTTTGACAAGTCAGTAACTGCTCAAGAGAGAACTAAAGATTTTGCTGCTGAAAATGTAGTAAATGATGAACCCTTTGAAGATAATGGAGCCTTGTGTACTACAAAACTGCAAACGTTTCTCCCACAACATGAAGAAAACAAGGAAAACGATGCACTTGTTAATGATACAGTGATTGCTTCATTGCCTTCCCTCAATGCCATTAGTTATGATGACGAGATAATGCTCTCTGAGAGTGGTACTGAAGAGAAACAAAGAACTGTGATTGCTACTGAAGAGAAAGATTCTGTGGAGATTGTTGTTGAGGAAATCAAATCTGCAGAGACTGCTACTGAAGAGAAAGAAACTGAAGAGATTGCTACTGAAGAGAAAGAAAGCGGGTTGGTTGGTGCTGAAGAGAATGAATCTCCAAAGCCTGCTATGAAGAAGAAACAGAGTCTTGTGATTGCTACTGAGGATAAAGAAATTGAGGTGATTTCTACTAAAGAGGAAGAACAATTGGTGAATGCTGAAGAAGAAAGAGATAGTACTGATTTATGCTCTATGCCTGCGGATGTTAAAACACCTGACACGGCATCCATCTCAAAAACATCATCAGAAATATTAAAAGCTACTTTGCCTGAAAAGATCAATGACGATAAGCTGCATGATCAAAATTTGCTCAATAGCTGCGCACCTAATGAGACCTTTCATACAGATGAAGTCGTTGAGGAAGGAGCTTTTAACAGCAATGGCAATAAAGTGAATAAACCAGAAGTATCTGCATTGGCAAGCACTGTTGTTTCAGAAGGAAAATTGAGTGATTTGCAGGGCCAAAACCAGTTTGCTGTAGACCAAGCAAAAGATTTGCTGACAGTTGCGATTTCTCAAAGTGAGCAAGCTTCTCAATCCCCTGGACTGCTCTCTGATGAAGATTCTGCGTTTTCACCTGGTTTCAGTCCGTTAAATGAAGATTCAACTCTTAGTTCTTTTGACATGTCTACTACAAGCTTGGACCGATATGGAGAAAAAGCAAGAAAAAAGAAACTATCATTAGATATGTTGGATATCGAATCCACAGCATCTGAGGAATTGGTTGAAGAATACCCAAGGTTTGTGTCATAATCATCTTTTTTCGATTGTGTAATCATGGCAATAAACCACAGACTTAACATTACAAAATAGTACAGTTTTACGAACATAACTATATATTCTTTTAGAAAGCCGCGAAGGGAGCGTTATGACACAATCGGTAGCATCGAGATGCTTTCTGACTCAGAGGAAGACATATTAGAGGGAAGTACAAGCAACGCGATAGAGGCCTCTGATTCTACTAGTCAAGGTATGATGATTTTGTAATAGTCTAACAGGCATCTGTGATTGTGATTACTTTTTTATTCATGAAGTTGCCATGGCCAGGGGACAGCAAAGAAACCTTTCGGTCTCCGAGTCAAGCTGCTACAGGCCCACCTGTCTACCGCACATGGTGGAGGCTTCATACTGTCCCTCAGATTGCTGAACATCAATCAGGAAAGCTCTAAATACCAATTTGTATAGTTCTTGATTTGACCCAACCGGAAATCGCACCCGAGTCTACCATTTCAGTAGCAGATGCTCTATCCACTCGAACACTGATCGGTGTGAGCTTTGTGTTGCTTGTATTGAAATCACTATATGTGCAGTCTGTTTTGAGTAAAAACATGTTCCAGTTGCATAAATTTCAAGTCAGAAATTTTAGCTTTTTGATACTGCTTTGGTTAAACGTTTTTACTGAAAGATGCGGTAAGCTCGTTCGGAGAAATCACTAAGAAGCTACTCAAAAACTAACTTTTATTGCTGGTCAAGACAACTAGTCTCATCATAGCAGTACTATTCGCCTCCTGGTCAAGGCAACTTGGTGAATAAAATGTAATTTCAATTACAATAATGATTCAGAATTAATGCAGGTATTTAAGAATGTGAAACTCAGGACAATACATTTCTGAAGTGGTATCATTAAGAAGGTGCATATTTTTAATGTTTGTTTTTTAGGTGTTTTTGTTTCTTTAGATGAGCAAACAACGCAGCCTCCTCCCATATCAAGGATGAACAGCAAACGGAGATCTCTCGTTCCTCCTTCATCCCTGGTGCTCTCTGTGGCTTTGAACGAAGTGGCTCATACCCCAATAACACCAACTCCAGGTAAAAAGAATATTAATTCGTGTTAGTTTTTGCTGTGATTAACGTGCAAGTTGTGTTGGTACTTAGTTTGCCGTTTGATTGTGAACTAAGCTTACCTACTTAACGCAATTTCAATTTTAGGTACGTTGGAATCGACTTCAATTCCAGAAGTACCTACTTCTGGTGATTCAGATAAAAATTCTGACAACAAAACAAGTATGTTAGTTAGTTCGTTTACTATAAGTCAGTTGTCTTGTTCTAAGCCAGGGCTGCCCAACCCGTGGCCACATTTGGCCCACGAAGCTGTTTTGTGTGGCCCGCGAGGTCTTTTTGCGCGATTGATTTCCTTATGGAAAGGCTTACTTAGCATTTTCTGGCAAATAGAAAGTTCTAAACCAAAACCTTCTTTTGTTTGGTATTTGCGAAATCAGTTCGGATTTGCGGTGAAGACCTTTTTTTTGACCTTTTTTTTGGTCTTCACCTTCTTGTTGGGACAGATTTCCATAACACTGACGGAAATCAGCACCGATTTGCGGCGAAAACCCTTTTTTTTTTGGTTTTCATGTACTTTTGGGGACAGATACCCGTAAATACTGGCCAAAGTGGGCACCGATTTTGTTCAATAAACTTGCAATTATTTGGAGTTTACTCTTGGCAAAAATGCATGTAGTTCGCAATAACTTTTCTCCCGTAAATGTGACCCGTACCAGTAAAAAGGCTTAGAATCTAAGCTGTTACTAAGAAAATAAAATAAAATTTTCTTTGTACTCGGTGTATAATGCCGAAACTTGTAACGAGTTTAAAGGTTTCTTCCTCATTATATTGAGTCTGGCACAGCTGCGGATGTAGAGATGTTGTTAAGGTGGCGAATTGTCCGTAACGCTGCATTTGATTTGCCTACCTTGAAACTAAATTTAATATCTTGCGTTCCAGAAGTGAATGCCTTATCCTAACCATCATATCTGACAGTCTTATTCATCTGCCTAAAAAAATTTGAAGTATTCTAGCAACTTAGCATTGCCAAAATTAAAAAAAAAATTTCAAATATGCAGTGCTGAGTGAAATTGTGATGTCGACACTCCGGGGTTTCAGTTCTTCGTCACTCAACAGTCAATCAGCTTTTTCGCTAGAATGAAACTTGGCATGAAAACAAAAAGAAGGCTAGTCATTAATTTAGCAAAATAAGTCTGAACTGCCCATTTTCATTGATGGTCAGCTTTTTTAGATATATTTTTTAGATATATATTTTTTAGATGAGCCCAACGTTCAGATTAATGTTTCTGAAAAAATGGTATCCACCGAACCAGCTATTTTGCAACCATCCCCACCACCATCTGTGAACAGCAATATAGCCTGGGAAACGGTTACCATCAATGACAAACTATACCAAATTGATGGCGCATGCGTCCAACCATACAAGCATGTTGTGGCGCATGGAGGTAGGCGATTGTGTTGTAATCGGTGTTTTGAAAGAGACTTTTTCACTGAAAAATCATTTTGTTTTTTTATGTTATTCATTTTGAACTCAAGTGAAACCCTAACCTTGTGCTGAGAAATGTTTTTTCTTTTTTTCTTTTCCGTTTAAGTATAATATTCAATATGGATAGTTTGTTTATGAACCGGTATATATTTGTATTAAAAAATCATTTAGCCTATGCATTCGGATGTTTCATAATTTCACCTTGTTTGAAATTAAAAATGCTTGAGGTTTCATCAGATCGGATTTAGGCCACAATGAAGAAATAAAATTTTTTTTTCGATTACTCGTTGTTTTAAGAGAGTCCCTCCTCCTCAAAGTTTGATATTTTTGAATGTGGGGAAATTTTTTTGACAAGTGCGATATCTCCTTAACAAAACGAGATAGAGAGTAATGTTCGGTATCAAACTTTACAGAATGGTCGACTTCCTATCCGTAGTCAGTACATTCTTAATCGCTAGCCCCAACAGAAACGAAGTTATTTACGAAAAACTGTTTTAGCACTCAGTAAAGCTGAAGATAAGATAATATCAAGTCAGCACCGACTTGGCATAAAAAGCAAATCAAACTGCAAAACAGTCATATGCAAAAAGAAAAAAATCAAACAGTTTGAGAACGAAAACAACAAATGGAAATCTCATTACACGCTGCCCTGCATTTATACTGCTTGAGAGGTCCATTTGGGGATGCTGTTTGGCTCCTAAAGGTACGATACGTCGATACGAAGTTTTAAAATGGCTGGAAATTTTGAGCCAGCAACAAAGTTTTTTACCTCCCGTGGACGATAAGAGAAACAAAAACAACAAAACGAGTACAGTAACAAAGGCACACAACCGGAGCTACTACATAAGTATGAACGTAGACGAATATCTCTCTGGTTTCTTCGTGAAGATTTGTTGCATCGCAAAAAGATTCCAGAGAATTTTTCACGTCCGTGATTATGTGGTTGATGTGTTTTTTGCCTTTGTTACTATACTCGTTTTGTTGTTTTTGTTTCTCTTATCGTCCACGGGAGGTAAAAAACTTTGTTGCTGGCTCAAAATTTCCAGCCATTTTAAAACTTCGAATCGACGTATCGTACCTTTAGGAGCCAAACAGCATCCCCAAATGGACCTCTCAAGCAGTATAAATGCAGGGCAGCGTGTAATGAGATTTCCCATTTGTTGTTTTTGTTCTAAAACTGTTTGATTTGCTTTTTATGCCAAGTCGGTGCTGACTTGATATTATCTTATCTTCAGCTTTACTGAGTGCTAAAACAGTTTTTCGTAAATAACTTCGTTTCTGTTGGGGCTAGCGATTAAGAATGTACTGACTACGGATAGGAAGTCGACCATTCTGTAAAGTTTGATACCGAACATTACTCTCTATCTCGTTTTGTTAAGGAGATATCGCACTTGTCAAAAAAATTTCCCCACATTCAAAAATATCAAACTTTGAGGAGGAGGGACTCTCTTAAAACAACGAGTAATCGAAAAAAAAATTTTATTTCTTCATTGTGGCCTAAATCCGATCTGATGAAACCTCAAGCATTTTTAATTTCAAACAAGGTGAAATTATGAAACATCCTACTATGCATTGAGTAATGAAATTTCTACGTCAGCGTCCAATTAATTGCTCATATTTTCCTTTGATAAACTGTCAAAGAAAACGAGATGTTGTTAATTGGTAACAAACTGCAAAAAAAGATCTAATACAATATTATGATGGGTGGAGTTTGAAATTATACGAGCTCAAAAAAGTCCTCGACAGCGTATGCCAGAGCGAGTATCATAAAACTGGGCACGTCAAAAATTAAAATACAGTCTGTCTCACTCGTAGTCGGGATCGTCAGGGGTGCTTATTCAAATAGAATTATATTTGAATAAGGCAACCCTTGTGATCCCGATTACGGGTGAAACAGACTAGGTTTTTAAATTTCTGACGTGTACTGTGTTATGATAAGTACAGTATTACATCTGGTGCTAATATTTCATTTTTCGCAGGTTTTTACAAGGAAAAAAATACAATTGTTGAAGTTTTTGGTCGATATTTACCTGACAGTAATATTCCTAATTACTCGTGGGTCATTGATAATTTGTTTTTGTAAGTCAGAGTTTGTTTGTATACATTGTACTGTATTTGTATTTGCGTGTAATGTTTCTTTACCAGTTTTAGTAAGCAGTGCATTTTGTGATTCTTTTGTCTAAGATGCGAAATGTTACTGGTACTGTAAAATAATAGAATTTTGGTTTTTACTCTGACCTACTGTAAAGTTTTGGCTGATTTCACAAAATTAACAGGCTTTTCAATCCTGCTATTTTTTTGACTGTTTTGACTGAATTATATTTTAAAAAATTCAGACTGTGATCACGGACGATGTAACGAACGATTTTGAGCATACCTGTTTATGTAATGTTTTATGTGAATAAGACTACTAATATCCTGCCATGCAGATAAAAATTGATGTTAAAAACTTGCTTAATGTTGATTAACCAGGAAAGCGAGCTATCTGCCTGAGGTGTTTCCTGTTAGTAGTTTTATTGAAAAGAAATCAAATTTGCTGGCCAACAACTAAGCATCATCAACAAATTGTTGGTTGATTTGAACAGTCGTTTTGCTACAGTAGAATTTGCCTAATTCGTCACCTAAGGGGATTAGAAAAAAGTGACGAATTAGGCGAACTGATGAATTAGGCGGACAGATAGAAACTCTATAATGGCTTGTTTACTTGCGCATATTTTGCTGTTAACGCTTATCAAGTTTATTGTTGAACATAACGCATTTACACAGATGGATTTAGAATAATTCTGAAATGAAACGCAGAAAGCGCAGTTATATCGTTAACTCTTAATCTGAACTCTTCAAACTGTAGTTGCTCTTTTTTACGCTTAGTCTGTATTATTAATGTACTCCATTCGAATTCTTCAAGACTCTCAGGTGGTACTTCTCTGTAGTTGAAACGCGCCACACACCTCGTCCTTTTAAGTTGCTGCAGCAAAATTTCGCTGTAGACTTGTAGTTCGATAACGACTCTTTGTTTGTTGGAGATTTCACACGAGTTGAACTAACCACTGCGACAGCGTGAATAAACTGCAAATGTCGCTTGAACATTGAATTAAATCTGCTAATGATGAATGAGCCTAACAAAAAGTTTCTCGCGGATATAAAAATGTGACGAATTAAGACAACTGACGAATTAGACGAATTGGAATGCACTAAAATACAGGAATTTAGCCGGGACTGACGAAAATGTGACAAATTAAGCGAGCTGACGAATTAAACGATGACGAATTAGACGAATTCTGCTGTATTAGCAATTGATGTACCTGTAGTTCTGCTTATTTTGTAATTGTTGTGAGATTATTCTCCAATGTATAGTTCTAACTGGATAAAATTCTTCATAGTTTAGCAAGTATAGGATTAGAAGCAGTAGAAAGACCTTAAGGTCTTGTTTCATCACGTCGGTGTTTCCGAGAAAAATTCGTAAGATTTTTTACCCATCTTGACTATATTAAAAGGTTAAAATTGCTGTTCACCTTTGCAATGGTTATACTTTGTTTAGGTACCTTTTATCGACGATCGAATTACTTGTACAGAAAAACGATTACGTCATTGTGTTCTTCAACAATTCAGTTTCAAAAAATCAATTTCCTAGCACTGGCTGGATGAAAAAATCCCACTTTCAAACCCCTTATTTTCTTCGAAAAAATTTAAAAGCGTTTTACATTATCCAGTCATCGTTTTACATGAAAACCTTAACGAATTTCACAAGAATGTTTTTAAAGTAAGATTGTCCGTCATTAAGGTGTTGAGTAATTCAAACGAAGTGATGTTACTTTGAATGGCACATTAATAGCAGCATATGTGAAAAAGCTGGCTCTTCAAAAATGTTTTCTTTCTGTAGGACTACTATTTTCAATCTGTACTTTGTCATTGCTGATTGGAATGTTGGAGCGAATTCCGATTTTTTATTACAAGCAGAATACACAAGCAAAAGCATGTTATAACTACCTTTAGAATGTAGGTACAATTCACCACAGCCACACTTACCGTTTTACGCTAAAACATCTTCAATATGTGTCACTTGAATTTTGTTGCAGATTTGTTGTTTAGAGATGCTTGTTCTATTGGTACTGGGTGCGTTATCTTATAGTTAAATGATCTAGCTCATGGCGTGTTTCATTATTTTTCCATTTAACAGTAACTAATTTTTATTTGTTTCAGTCGAAAAGCCTTTAAGAAAATAAAGCATCTTAAAAGTCACTTGGAACTGAAGCAACACATACCCGTTGATTTTCTATTTGTTCCCGAAGATATCATAAAGTAAGCTTTTCCACTTGGTCCAAAATTACATTTAAACGTACTTGTATAGCTTTTGCTTTCTTTGATTGACTCATAAATTGGAAATCACTATTAAGTATTAGAGGTCTGACAGAACACAAGATCAGTGATACAGGTTGTAGTGACTATTTCGCCGAAATTTTTAAGTTAACGAGAATAAAACAAAACTGAGAAAAATTCATGTAAGCATTTTTTTGCTGTTTTTGAGGGTCAATATTAGGATTTGAATATTAGGGTTAGATTTAGCGTTAAAATTATGGTTAGTTTTTTCGTAAAGATCTAAGTTTGGGTTAGACTCGAGTTAGAATTAATGAAATACTAAAGAGAAATTTTTGGTGAAATAAATTCCTGTCTAGATTATTCATGGCGTAAAATTGTGTGTGTACAAGCCTGTTTGTTTGTATCAATAGCAGCCGTATGCTGCTAAGATAACACGCCGGGAGTTGTATTTCCGAAATGTATCCTTTGTTTTGGCATATTGGTTTACTATCTCTCGGGCTGACAATGCTGCCTTAACTCTAATGCAAGGTTCTCCACAAAACTAGTAAAAGAGCACAGTGCAAATCAAACGCGATACTTGTCTGGCGTTTGCTTTAAACCACAGCAGAGCAGAAACGATGCTAATGTAATATCGTGAGCACACTCTCGTATTTTTAGTTTATTTTGAGCACAAGTTCGGTACTCTTGGCGTACCGCCTTGGTTACTGCCAAGTTGCCAGTAGATTAAAATGAAGTAAGGATACGCTTACAATTTTGCGCTCGGTGTAGGCCGGGCCTTACATTTGAGGCTCTTCAATGTTTTTTTTTAAGCTGAAGGTCAAGTAAAGGTGCTGTTTCTAGCTCTTTATTTAAAAATCATTGGCTTGCCTAGTGCGGAATCGAATCTGAGTTCACGCCATTTTAGAAATCAACAAGATATTGATTCGAAAAAGTTTTGATATATAAAGATCTTACAACTTTGATTTTATTTTTTGGTAATTGGCTGTTAATCAAAATCAAGCAAATTAATTCAGTTTGATTTGGTTAAACTTATTGAAATATTAAGGTACAAGTGTATGAATTTTTGGTCTATTATTAATGGGTTATAGTTCTACAATGTATCTAAAAGATGAACTTGTACAAAACTAGATTTTCTATAATCCAGACTTGTAAAAAAGTTTTTAATTTTGCGTATTGATTTTGATTACAGTATTTCTTAAGCAATCATTAATGAGTGATTTAATTTGTTTTTGATTTATCAAGGAAATTTCAACAATCCATCAATAATCATAAAAAAGAGGTGAGCAAAGGTACCTTTTTTTTTTTTCATCAATACTCGCTATTCCATGAGAAGGTTGCTGAGCTTCAACGCAGTATTAAGCCACGTGGCTTGGAAATATTGGTAAACGTAGATTTACCAGAAATTTACGAGTATCAGGTTTAGTTACGGACTTGCGTGACTGCATGTTTTTAGCGGGTATAGAAAGCTGTAAATTGTGACTTCAAGTGAAAAAGGTTTAAGTTCCTCGCACACCACAGGTTGAAAATCACTGAGTTATTCAGTATTCAATACTGTCCAAATGTACTTATTTCATTTAATCTGGCACCAACAAGCCGAGAAGTATAGGTTAAATCAATAGTCTTGAGATTTTACTGATTATACTCGATGTAAGCATTGTGAACGACTGGACTCAAAAAGACACGTCCCACTTGCGGTCGACCGCCTCGGTTGAACAACCAAGCAACCAAAAAGAGCGGTTAGACTGGATTGCTTTATTAAGCTATGCTGCTGGACTTGAGTTTTGGTTGTAGCTATTTCGTATGCTGGATTTTATATATGGCATCATCTGTTGGAGCAGTTGTGTGACTGCGCCAATTGTAGGGCCGTATTCAGTTTTTTTCCTACTAGAGTTATTTGGCATTTTTCTTGGTGGCAGGGCAAGGTTGCTCAAATTGTCAGAAAATCATTTTGTGATAAACTGAGATGAGAGAGGGCCAAAAAGTTCTGCATTCAATGTTATTTAATCAAAAATATGAAGGGTGAAGAGCTAAATTTACTCCCAAAAGCCTTAGGATATGAATTTTCTCTGTTTTTTTTTATAATGACCTACCAGTTGGTCGAGCGGTAACGCGTTCGTATCTGGAGCAAGAGGTCTGAGGTTAAAATTTGGGATTGGTCAAATCGGACACAGTGTTGCCAACGGCTTGCCACCGCTGCAACATTTCTTCGAAAGGAGCTGTGTTGCCCGGACGCAATGACGCGGAGATGGGCCCCGCAAACTTGTTACACGCTTCGGCGTAATACATCGAGTATAATAAAAGATTTGATTTTTTTATAATGAAAATTGTCACACTTACATTTCTTGCTTTTGAATGCTGTT
Source organism: Trididemnum nubilum (assembly GCA_963965965.1). Classification (NCBI taxonomy): domain Eukaryota; kingdom Metazoa; phylum Chordata; class Ascidiacea; order Aplousobranchia; family Didemnidae; genus Trididemnum; species Trididemnum nubilum. The sequence goes on from OZ014487.1 coordinate 19,602,060, forward strand.
TTGCAACATCATCATCAACAAGTATCGTTCTGCCCGATGTTTTTTAGTTTTTAGCCGTCGCTAATATTTTTATTGCAGAGTATTGAAGTGAAATCAAGATGGAAATGGTGGTAGTTTGAATTCTTGCAAAGAAATATCTATATTTCGGCATTGTAATCAGGACAATATTAAGTGTGCAAGAGATATTCTTTTGGTAGTTGCGATGAGAAGACAGGTTCTTGATGATTTTTTTATTTCTCCTGCATTGTGTCTCTTACTGAAAATTTAGCTTTATTTTTCTATCATTGCTTTTCAAACTTAAGACATTTTGTCTCTGCAATTGATGATGAAATTTCACATCCTAGCTTCACGACAAAGCTTTTTATTCCCAGTGTGTTGCATAACTGCAAATTAATGTATGTAGTTCAGTACCACAGGCGCTATCGCCAGCCGTTTAGTCTTTTATACGTTAGAAGTCAAATCCCGACTGATTTACTAAAACTGGCATTGCGCTTACCAGAATGGCGCTTGCCAGAATGGCGCTTGCGTACTTGCACAGCGCACGTTTTTGAGTGAACTTTGTGTATTGCGGCAAAGCATTTTGAATTTCGAATACAGCAGTACTGTTTATCTTGCACGTAGGTTGTTTGTACTGTAGCAAGCATGGTTATTGATTAGCTTTGAACGTAATTGTCCATTGTTTCAGTGTTTAGAGCTCTAGGCCTTCCCTTACACAAGTTGCTTAGCAGAGGTAGACAAACCGCAACCTCCGTAACTGAAAGTTGCGTTGCGCTTCAAGTTTTTATTTTGAGGCATTGCTGAAAATGCTCTGCGGACTAATGTCTTTATAAAATTTGTTGCAGATTAATTGCGCTACGTTTTAAATTTTGTTTGGTTAGCAGCATAATTTTTTGCTTTGAACTACATTTTGGTTTATTTCAATCGCAATATTGTCAAAGGTCGACCTTCAGCAAATTCCTTACTCCTTTTTTTAAAATCGCCAAAATTCGGAATTTGCATTGTGCTTTGCAAATTTAATTGCGGAAGTTCGGTTGCATTTTGAATTGGTACAAAAATTTCGTTCCGCAATTGCGGAGTTGCGTTACACTTTAGCTGAATTAAAAAGTTCGTTGCCTAAGTTGCGCTGCGCTTCAAAAAATAAAATAAATTGCGCATCTTGCGCTGCGCTATTAGCAGCAGAAAAAATAGTTACGCTATATTGCGCTGTGCTTTTGGTAAAATATTCGTGCCCCCCACCTCTGTTGCTTAGTAGTAATAGAGAGAATATTTTCTATATAAAGAGCAGGGATAAATGTGTGACTTACTCACCATGACCAAGAGAGAGCGAGGCTTCCATGTCAAGCCTAACTCTGTTTAACACTTCGTTGACCCTCACCCTGGCGCTTACATTTGACGTTTCAAGCAGCGAAGCAACCAATACCAAGTTTAAAAGCCTTTGGTTTGATAACTGCAGTAACATTATAAATTTGTCAATTTATTGAGCAATCCGCAAAGTCTATTTGTCGACCGATAACAATGGTTTGAAATTTTATGCTTGTTCCTTTGCTCCGAAATTCGCACCCACTAGAGAGTCTAGACTATTAGAGCTCTGCTTTATGTGCTTGCTCGTATCTTTTACGCATATAACGTCAAATTACTGTTTTAATTTTGTTGTTTTGATTACTGTTAAACAAATATATATAAACTCGTCTTGGACAAGATCGACAGGTACTCATGTTAAAGTTCTCGAACTGTAGTTCGATTCAATATCCTTAAATTTTCAGATCTTAATCTTGGTCTCTTCCCGTGGCTTTAATTTTACGTCACTGTCAGAAATTTTAGTATTTTGCGATCGCCAACTTCTCCCACAAAAGATTACGCAGCGCTCCCTGGTTTCCATAGAGAGCTGATTTTTTTTCAAGTGTTCTGATTTTGTACAGCTTTAACCGAATTTCAAATTGTTTTGCCTTGCTACCGGTAAGTTATGTTGCCTTTATTCTCTGCGTTCTTACCACTGTTATTCGCTTATCATTCATCTTAAGTGCAATGATTTACTTATTGTTTTTCTTTGAATAATAATAAATGTGTTGTGATTGTGCTTCACTAAGTTACATTTATTGCATTTTTGACAACAGGGTAAAGTTACTTTTCAAAGGCAGAAGAATTTAAGTTCTAACGGGTCACGATCAGGTTTCGGGTTTTAACTTATGGATTTATTGCAAACTGTATAATAGGGGATCCAAAAAATGCTGTAAACGCATTTTTCCGCTTTACTTCATCAAAAGATCCCTCTTGCAAAATCGTTTTGATATTTTTATAGTTTTCACTTTTCAGGTAAGTAGGAGATTTCCCGAAGTTTTTGTTTGCTTATTGATATCTGCTCTTTTTTTATTTGACGTGATTACTGATGGAGACATTCAAAGAATCAAGCCCTGGCCGAAAAAATGACAAAATAATACAATCGATTTCGGTCTCAATTGACCATCGTGAATTTCTAAAAAAAGAAGCAAGGAAAAAATTAAAAAACAGAACTTCATTGATAGTGTGCAGTGGCATATCAGATGAAATACAAGAGATTACCGTAACTTTGGTCTGCGATTCAACAAGGATTCGCGATTTAATGTAGGGTAGGATACTGTGATCCACGATGCAGCAATCATGGATTTGCTATTTAACGCAACTTTAAAAGGCAGTATGGGGGACAAATCAATACCGAAAAATTATCTAATGTAGGCCTATGGTGAATTCAAATATTTTGTTTTATGGTAAAGTAGCAAAATTATCGAGATAGCCATAAATTGTTGAACACTTTAACTGATTACGTAATAAATCTTTGTTGGTGGATTCGACCTGAAAAACGTATTTAACTCATAATGCTTGGATAAGCCCTATTTTACAAGGCTATTTGATCAATGCATTTTACACGGGGAGATGGTCGCTTATTATACTACTATACGAAAAGTTATGAAACATCAAATTTGGCATGCGGGTTGGTGTCAACCAAATTATTTTAGGTAAAATGGGATTGAGATGGTGACGTCAAAGTCATATTTTTGAATAATGACATCATTTTTCCAATGATGTCATTAGAAGTGAAAGTTTTGTTCATTTGTTATTTTGATATTAAAATATAACTACTATGTCTTAGTAGTTACATCACAAAAACTTCTTATGACGTCATTCAAGTAGGATATGGGCCAAAAAATGCTCAGATTTTTGGAAAGTGACTCCACAAAGTTTAAAAATTGGGCAACTTCCCTTTGCTTTAGGAGCTTTAAATTCTTAGGGGTTATTTGTGAAAAAATTGACTCAAAGTCAAGTTGATTCAAAGTAAAAAAAAAATTTTTCTGTAGAGATCTTAAAAGAAACAGAAGGGAGCATTTTGGCCTTTTATTGAATTTATCATAACTCACACATATTAGGTGCATTTGCATGTAAATTAAAGCTGTAGGAGATTGACTCCCTAGTACTCAAACTTCAAAAGCAGACGTTCATTTCTGTAGGCCAATCAACAGTTTTGGTGAAAACTCAAAAATTATTTCATAGTATTGAAGTTTGATTCAATCAGAATCACTGTCACGTTCCCGGAGAGCTTGAGCCAATTTGTATCCACCCCAAACTGCTAGTGCAGCCAAAGCTATTCCGCCGGCAACAGCAGCAACGCTCACACCGTTAGCTTCATCGTGATTTTCTCTATGTAATCTGTCAAACTCTTCACTCAGGGTTGCAAAGGTTGGTCGTCTATTGGGTTCGATGTTCCAACATCTAAAATTATAAAAACTTGTGAAAACTCTCTTGAAGCCTAAATCTGGTAAGCCTAGGCCTATAAGCTTTTGTTTTAGTCTCGACCAGCATCACAGAGTTGAAATGGTTAGTACGCTAGATACTATGACTCGGAATTCTTCCCTATATTTTGGAACTCGATGAATCGTGATGCAATTTTTTTTGGGGGGTATAATTTTGTGGAGTTTTTAGAGATAGTTGAGGTAGTATTATAAAAATGTTTTAATTTGTCAGACAAAGTGCCCTTCTTGTGTGATATACCTTTGTCGGTCAAGTGACGCCCACCCTCCTTCGACTCAAAGAAAGGATTTAACGAGCAGGCAACACATTAACATTTCAAGTATATTGTTTTTGTTTGACAAAATTTGAATCCACTTCACCACCCTCCATGCCATGGCTTCAGCAAGATTGATTTTTTTATCTACAATCGTTATACACTCTTTTTATAAGAATCAATAAATTTTAAGTTGAGGCTGGCTGTTCTTAATCTTTTACCAATGTTCAGCCTTATTTCATAAATTTTGAAAGCATCAATATCAATTTTAGCAGTGTTTTAACACTGTTCAATTCCGAGTGCTCTGTCAGATTGAGTAAACGCTTTTTTGCGGCATCGTAAGATTGCAAAAACAAAAAAGCAAGTCTTTTTTCAATTTGAACGACAACCAGCATTTTTCTCATTGCCTGCGCAAGAAATGCTGAACATCATTCTATAGTTTAGGATTCGTTCCTATTTTTCTTGCAAATACTGGAAATTATCTAAAATTTAATCGTTTTAAATCAGTACAGAATTTAATCTCGTTTTAGATTTGAAATGTTTTTTTTTTCGTTTGTACTTCTTTTTTTTACGACTGAGGTTGTCATTGTTCTTAAATTTTGAGCAAAACGAGCCTCATGGTCTTATAAAATTGTTCTTGTAAAAATGAAGTGTAATGGTACAATAGAATAAGGCTATTAAATCTTACTGCAGCATTAACTGATAGACCTCGTCAGGGCAGCCTGACGGTTTCCAAAGTCTTTTTTGCCGTACCAACAAGAATGTTATGAGTTCGTTCTCCTGTCAAAAAGCAAAAATTATTAAAAACTAATAGAGCGTGGCTAAACATTTTTTACGTTAATGTGATTCTTAAATATCATCAGCATTTCATTCAAATTGAAATTGTACAAAAGCAACCTAATAAGAGCTAAGTGTTAACATGTGAATAACAAATTAAGTCTTTTAGTTTACTCGTTGGCGGGGCCCATCTCCGAGTCATTGCGCTCAGGCAACACAACTCCTTCCGAAAAAATGTCGCAGCAATTCGCGATCCGTTTCCAATTTGACTGGCCCGAGATTTAGACTTCTGATCTCCCGCTCCATCAGAGACGAACGCTTTGGAAAGTCGATGATGCATAACATAATGATAAAACACATATATCCGATGTCCATGCATTCATATTGCACAATAAAACGCATAATGGCAATGCATCCTGACAAAAACAATGTTCAAAATAAAGGGTTTAATAAACTTCTCTTTTCAAAATGTTTCATTTAATTAAGTACAGGAGTATAGATTTTGCTGGTGGTTGCGGAATAATGAAGGCAGGGGCGTATTTAGGGGGGCATTGTGCCATAGCCCTCCCCTTTGGGGTGCCAGTAATGCATAAATACTTAATAATAGTGGTCAAAATTGAGTCATAGCCCCCCTCCTTTGGAATTTGGGCGGAAAAAAGGGCTAAATCTGGGTAAAGATCTTTTTTTGGTCTTTACCTAAATCTGAGCAAAAAAACGGGCTAAGTATGGATGAAAACATTTTTTGGTCTTTATTATTCTCCAAATTTCTGCCCCCCACCCCCTTTTTTCGAAAATTCTGCGTACGCCACTGAATGAAGCGTTTCTTCCTCGTAGCCATCAGCGCGGTTTGCAGTACGGAAAATCAATTGTACGTTTTTAACCTCCAGGTGTTGTTAGCGCAATTTACCACATGGTTTCATGGACATTAGGCTATTAATATTTTCACCGCTTCTTTTCCGTTCCAACGAGTTTAATTTTGATACTAAAAAAGCAATAACGGCTCTAGGTGTTACTTCAATTAGGTGAATTTACACAGTATCCGTTTTAGTCCGTTTTTTTAGGTTTTTGCTTCTCCGTGAAAAAGTATGCGCTTTTTCATCAGCATTTTCATAAGTCCATATCCGCACTAAGTAGACTGCTACATATAGATAAAAATTTTGTTCAAAAATGTTGTGTATGAACGATAAGAGCAATATTTCAAAATAGAGCTGTACCCTTTCCAAAAAAATTTTTTTGGAAAACTTTTGTCCAGTATGTGACAGTTTGGTTAGTGCGGATATGGAAGTATAAAAATGCAGATGAAAAAGCGCATACTTTTTCACGGAGAAGCGAAAAGGTAAAAAAACGGACAAAAACGGATACTGTGTAAATTCACCTTTAGGTTGTATTACCGTATGCAATCCGTTATAAGGTGATTGTCCTTTGGAAAAAATTTCCCAGGTTGTCACTCCGTAGCTCCACACATCAGAACACGAATTGAAAGTATCGTATTCAATTGATTCCGGTGCACACCTGCAGAGCAGAGTACAGTATAAAACATTGTAGCCTACTTTACGCAAAGGAGTAGGATAAGAGGGTGGGGTAGAGGAGAGAATCTTCCCCCTACTTTAGACTATAGTCGTCAGAGCTCCATCATGAGTTCTGTACATTCAGAACGGTGAAAATTTTCGATTTTCCCGGAAAAGGTTGATCGATTTGGTGGGACGAAGGCCGCTTTTTCCTCTCACTCATTCATAATCATTTTTTCTCTTTGCCTAACTCCTCTAAACCAAATCCCGAGTACGCCCCTGATTACATAACAAGAAAAAATATTAAAAGTTTAGACCAAAGCTGAAGTCTAGTCGTTTTTTACTCTTCAGCACTGTAGTTGAAAAAGTCGTTGTTTTTCTTTGATGAATATTTGGGGTCAAAATTCAAAGTCGGTGGGTGGTCGAGTGGATAAAGACGTCGTTTTTACGACGACCATGATCGCATGATCTGGGTTCAACCGGCACCCAGGTCACGTTGTTGTGTTCTTGGATAAGTCGCTTTACAGTACAATAATTATCTCTGCTTGGTGGTTTAAAACAAGCAGCAAATTTGCGTGGAAGAAATCAAATGTCAACCGAAAAGCTTAGAAGAATAATCAACTTCTAAGCGGGTGCGGATTCGTCCAAACGATAGCGCCGCTGTCGCTTTCCCGTGGTTGGAGGATAAGGATGCATCAATGAATCAAGCAGTCAAAACAACGATCGATTCTTGTTTCTGATGTTTCACAACAAAGCAAGCAATAATCATAACGAAAATCTCTATGTTGTTATATTGGGAAAGAAATACCAACACTAGAGTTATTATCTGATCAGTGCTAGGCACAAATCACTACAAAGCGACGAAAATTACGCATTTTTTCATGGGCACAATTTTGAATTTTTAAATCAGGCAGTGGCGTTGCTTAGAATGGCGACACCCGCGGCGGAATTTTGTGATGTCACCCTTCATAATGTATTGTTGGCTGCAAAAGCTTATATTTGAAAAATAGAGGTATTTTATTGCTGTAGATAGCGGCTGTTATTTGGCTAGCTCAATAACTTTTCATTGTAAGATTCTAGAACTTGGAAGTAAGAGCAGCATACGTCTAGTATCAGGCGCGTAATCAGAAATCTGTAGTGGGGAGAGGGGCTGTGTTCGGGGGTCTGGGAGCTCCGCCAGAGGCCATTGGAGATTTGGGGACAGAGCCCCCAGCACTCGACAAATTTTATTTTTTTGCAAAACTAACTTATATTTTAGGCTTATTTTGATAGAAAATAAAGCTTTTCAAAGGTAGTATCAGAAAGAACTTTGGTGGCATAGAAATTAGCAGAGCAAAAACATGATTGAACTCAGGCGCGTAGCCAGAAGTCTGTAGTGGGATCTGTTTCCCAGCGCTCGAAAATTTTGTGTTTTTTTTGGCAAAAATACCTTAATTTTAGACCTATTTTTATAAAAATTATTGGTTTTAAAATGTGGCAGAAATTAGCAGCGCAAAAACATGATTAAACTGGTGCATATATGGGCAATGGCTAGGTGGAAGGCGGCTAATGGTAAAATTTTAGTTCTCTTATTTGCAAGCTGGTACCGTAAATAAGTAGCTGGTACCACCCCCCGGACCCCCCCTCCCCAAATGGACCCTCCAAAGAATAACTTTTTTCAACGGCTTCAACTAGGAAGCAATTTTTTTGACATCAGCAGATATTTAAGAGACAAATATAGTGACATATTTTGGGTGTACCACCCCTCCGGGGACCCCCAAAAAACAATTTTTTTGAACAGCTTAACCTAGGGTACCATTTTTTTTATATCAGTAGATCTTTAAGAGACAAATACTTTGACATAGTTTGGGGGAGCCATCCCCCCGAGAGCCCCCAAATGGACCCCCAAAAATGAACTTTTTGAACGGCTTAACCTAGGGTGCCAGTTTTTTTTGATAACAGTAGATATTTGAAAGACAATTATTTTGACATAGTTTGGGGGTACCACCCTTCCGGAAACTCCCCAAATGGAGCCCCAAAAATCAATTTTTGAATGGCTTAATCTAGGGGGCCAGTTTTTTTGATATTGGTAGATGTTTAAGAAACAATTATTTTGACATAGTTTGGGGGTACCAAGCCCCTCAGGGACTCCCCGAAATCAATTTTTTAATCGACTTGATAAAAGCTATTGCAATAGTTTTTTGATATCAGTAGATATTTGAAAGACAAATGTTTTGACATAGCTTGGGGGTACCACCCCCTAGGAACCCCCAAATGGACTCCCCCAAAATCAATTTTATTAATAGCTTAAGGTTGGGCGATAGTTTTTTTGATATCAGCAAATTTTTATAAGACTAATGTTTTGACAGAGTTTGGGGGTACCACGCCCCGGAAACCTCCCCAAACGGACACCTCAAAATCAATTTTTTTGAATGGCTTAAGCTGGGGCAATAATTTTTTGTTTTTTTTTTGATATGCGTAGATATTTGAAAGACAAATAATTTGGCATAGTTTGGGAGTACCACTCCCCGGTAACTCCCCCAAATGAACCCCAAAATCAATTTTTTGTAAATTACCCTTCCAACATTGGCCCAGAGTTGTAAATGGACCGACTAGTTCAGGCCGGAACCCGAAAAATGATTGTAAGTCCAAACCAGAGGGTCGTTACATTATAAACTCTATCAAGAATAAACGCAAAATGTTTAAATCACATTACATATTAGGGGCTGAACGTGAAAAGTCGTATTTTAAAAAATACATTAATGTATTAACTAAAATTAAAACTATTTCTAAAAAAAGGTATTACGAAACAAAATTAGAACAAAGCAAAAGTGATTTACATCAAATATGGAACACTATAACATCAGTACTACCAACCAACCGTAAGAATGTAACCCCTACCTCGCCATGCCTACTGAAAATAAATGATTGCTCTGTCTCTGCGCCGCATGACATTGCAAACTATCTGAATGATTTTTTTTCAACAATTGGTTCTAAATTGGCTGATAGGATTGATAACTCATCCAAATTAAAGAGATCATTTCAGTTATTTGACTAGTCGTATTTCGTCAAGTATATTTCTAGACATTCCTAGTAGGACAGAAATTAATAATGCCATCTCCTCTCTTAACATTAATAAATCTTATGGTCATGACCAAATTACTCCGCACTTTTTGCGAATTGCCTCCCCCGTCGTTACTCCTTTTCTTCACCTATTTGTTCAATTTTCTTTTACAAATGGTATCTTTCCTAAAAATTGAACCATTGCTAAAATCATTCCTATATACACAAAAGGTGATCGTCAAAGCCCAACTAACTATCGGCCCATTTCAATTTTGACTTGTTTTTCTAAAATCTTCGAAAAACTTATCCAAACACGGCTAACTAAATTCTGGGCCAAACACAAAGTATTAACTACAACCCAATATGGATTTCAAGCCAAACTATCAACTACCCATGCTCTCCTAGATGTAATAACTTCCTCCTTCGAAAACATTAAAGATAATTTGTTTACTGGATTGATCCTCTTAGACCTTGCAAAAGCATTTGATACGGTCTCCCACGAAATTTTGCTCTCCAAATTAGATCACTATGGAATTTTTGGGACTGCTAAAGATCTTTTGCAATCATTTTTGAAAAGAAAACAATTTGTATTTGCGAATGGATGCAAATCTGGTATTGAAAATAATAACTACGGTGTAGCGCAAGGCTCAACCCTTGGCCCTTTGTTGTTTTTGATATATGTAAACGATTTACCGTCATCCGTCAATTGCATTCCCAGACTTTTCGCTGATGATACTTGTTTAGTATATAGTGAAAAAAAAACCAGCAAAGATTGACTGAAATCATCAGTGCTGATCTGCAGAAAATCTCCGAATGGTTTAAAGCTAACAAATTAACAGTCAATCCCTCCAAATCAAATATTATTATTATTCCTCCCAAACTAAACCAGCTTCCTGTAACCATTAAAACTTATTTAAATAACACTTTAATTCCGCAAACTTCAGCAGCGAATTATCTGGGAATTACAATAGACACTGACTTGAAATTTCACAGTCATATTGTATTATTAGAACACAAAATATCGAGGGCAATCGGAATCCTTTCTAAACTTCGCCATTTTTTGCCTCAAAGCGCCCTTTTCAAAATATATTATGCCCTCATACACTGTCAACTTATGTATGATCTACCTATCTGGGGCTCTACTTTTCCTTCCTACATTAATAAACTTAAATCCCTCCAAAATAAAGCTGTAAAAACGATCGTATTGAAATTATGTAATATATATATATCGTATTGATCGTATCGTATTGAAATATCCTACTAAATTTTTTAATAAATTCTCTATATTAAAACTCAATGATCTTTTCAAGATGGAAGTTGCTAAAATAGTCCACTCTCACTTTACGAATAACCTTCCATCCAAATTATCCAAATTTTTTACATTAACAAAAAACATCTCCTTACATGCAACCAGAGCAACCGAATCGTCACACAATACCATATACATTCTTCAATATTCAACTATACGACTGCAACGATGCATTAAATGTCAAAGAGTTAAAATTTGGAATAATATCCTACCAGAAATTCAAAATTCATCAGCAAGATTATTTAAAAACAAATACAAAAAATATCTGTTACAAAATTATAAATAAAATTTACACAGCGGTACTGCCTTGTTTTTGTTTCAAATAAGAAGCAATCTTAAATGAATTACTTTTCCTCGATTGAACTCGGGGCTGCAGACTCGGAGACCGAAAGGTCAATTCGTTGCCTCCCTCCTGTCAAGAATTATTGATATTTAGAATGTCTCTAACTAATTTTCATCTTATACTTTTTTGACAGTGTAAATAAATTATTGATTGATTGATTGATTACATGCTCTTCGTTATTTATCAAGTATTCGTTAAGCGAAAAATTGGAGGCGACAAATATTCTATCACTATCGAACGTTTACTATTCCTAATTTCATATTATTTACTCTTCGTTATTCGTTATTTGATCTTATTTGTTATTTGGTATTACATGCTCAAATTATACAAATAGCAAATATTCAATCACTACGACATTTTTTGGAAAATATTTTGAATTCTATAAACCATTCGTTAGCTTTATTTTTATCGGTCTGGACACAATATTTTATTTTCGATCGGTATAAAAAGTTGCGAAAAAGCAAATACCGGTACAATTTCATCGCTATATTAGTTATGTTTATATCGTCTTAGACAAGAAATTGATTGATCTTTTTGGAAAGACCATGTTGCCAGTAATGTGCTCTACACTAAAAATTTAAGGTAAAAAAACTGATTAGAAAGTTTCAAGTTTATTGGTAGATTTAGCGTGAAGTTATTAAGCAGTAATACCCGAAAAAATTGTTCAATGGGTAAGAGACAACAACGCTATGGAAGCAGCGAAAGAGCGACGCTTATCTAGTCTGCTGCCACCGTTGAGTTATAAAACTTTTAACACATTCTTTGAAGCAAAAAAAACAACCAAACACACACATACGACTAATATTTACAGCTACATCACATACTCACCTATACATACGATAAGTATTTACAAAAAACCACACATACAACTGAACACACATATTAAAATATAGGTACAACGCTGTTGGTATGCAAAATGCAGATATTTGAGATAATTAAAAATTTAAAAAGTTTAAAAAATTTTTGGTTTGAACTAGTCATTGGGGGTGATGAAATAAATTACAAGTTTTGATGTTTGTGAATTAGATAATTCTTGTAATATTTAACAAATTTATGATATGGATATTGTTTTATATCAACCGGAATTGTATTCCATTAAAGTTTTGTGCCACGGAACAGTAATGAACGTCTGACTACTGTAGTGTTAACAGAAGGGAGAAACCATAGGTGAGCACAAGTCCGTTAATCGTTAATCCGTTAATAACGAAGCTAACTTTTTCTTGAACTCGTTAATCCATTAAAAAGTTTTTTCATGTTAACGGACTAAACTAACTTCCGTTAAGTTCTGTTAACGGACTAAAGTAACTTCCGTTAAGTTCTGTTAACTTCCGTTAAGGTTTTTGTCGTTAATATCTTGCACCATTCATTCATCGTACCAGTACAAACCAGATTGCACTGGTAGCACTTGTTGAGTATTAGCGGGACTTTTATAGAAGAAAACGAAGAAAGAAGCTCTTTTTTGCGGCAAATAATAACCTGCAGCCTCAGAGGTCAATTAATTATCGCTGTTTGCAATTTCCAAAGATTTTTCGATCGCAGCTTCGTAAGTGCTTTTGAACTTATTTCTATCTTGAAATTAGATTAGACTTTAAAATGTAACTTTCAAAACATAAAAAGACCACCATAGCAATAAATATTTTCTTACAATCTGCTCAACAGCGTCAATACATGTTATAGAAGCAAGTGAATAAACCAAATGTAAATTACATGCAAAATGTTAACGAATTAACGGACTTTATTAACTTCCGTTAATTTAAGCTGAAAATAACGGATTAACGTTAACGGAGGAGTGAAGTTTGCAAACGGACTAGTGGTTAACGAAGCTAACGTTTTGCATTAACTTGCCCACCTATGGAAGAAAATAACACTTGGATGAGCCACTTCAAGTATTGTAGGAGTGGATTTCATCAATTGGAGTGAAATAATTTTTTGTGATGAATAAATTAGGCACCTTGAATTTGTGATAGCGGTACATGAACTTTGCCAATTCTAATCTAGCGATGTCTGAGACTTTTAACATCTTTTCGGCATGATAAACGTGGTCTAATTTTACATAGTCGTTCCATTTAATACCAGGCATAGATTTTAAGATCTTATTTTATTGTTCTTGTAAGGGTTCTATTCTTGTTTTGCTGGAGTTAAATTGGCTTTCTACCAGTGTCACAATAATAATAATGAGAAATAAAAAAAAAATTATAAGGAATTAATGTTAATAAAACCATAACACTCCTACGTTTTGAAGATGAGTTGTTTTCTCGAATATTGTTTTGCGCAATTGTTTTTATCGTAATCATTATTCACTAACCTTGCCAGTGCTTGGTTTAAAATTGCTCAAAGGTTTGTTTTGCGGGATATCATATTACAGCCATTTTCTCTCTAAGTTTAATTTATGACTACCTGTGAACTAGAGGGCGACTAATTTGAGAAGTTGTTACCAGTTGCGGATCCAGAAAATTTTGGTGGGGGCGGATGATTAAAAGTTTAAGCACAAACCTCAAAAATTTGGATGTGTTGTAACCAGGCGCGTAGCCAGAAATTCATAATGGAGCGGCTGTTTTAGGGGTCTGGGGGCGGAGCCCCCAGCACTCAAAAATTTTGCATTTTTTTTGCAAAAATAATTTAATTTTAGAGCTAGTTTGATAAAATAATGCTTTTAAAATGCGGCATAGAAATTGGCAGTGCAAACATGATTCAACTGGTTGCACAAATGGCCTATGTGAGAGGTGGTTAATGGTAAAATATTAATTCTCTTATTTGGATGCTGGTAAATCATAAGCATAAAATCTTATACTTCAATAAAACTCACACGGAGTAATTTGTTTCATCTATATTTTATAGAGAAAAATAATTAGAGTGGGGCTAATGGAAAGAGAATGGAGACAAGTGATTGGTAATTAACCAATACTAAATAGCCTCTCCACCCCATTTCTGAGTTTAGGCCTATGATATATTTGTTGATAAAACCCGTGTTCAAGTTTTTTACACTAGCGATCAAATTTTATTACTTATTTTTGGTCATTTTTTATAGTTTTTTTTTGATTTGTGAGTTTTGTTTTTGACAAATTAGCTACCCTTAAGCATATGTTTCAAAAAATGCTTTTAATCACTTTTTGGTCTATTTCAGTGCAAAAAACAGTCTCAGAAGTGCTTAAAAGGTGATATTTTTTGTTTTGCATTTTGGTTGGCAGGCCAATGGAGGGGCTATAGCCCCCCACCGTCCCCCTGGCTACACTACTGCTTAGGATTAATGTTCTTGACCTCGCTTAATGCTCACTTTTTATAATCCTAATATGTCACTTAAGAAATGATTTGCATTGTGTAGGCTTTGTCGCTGAAAAGCGAAAGTTGTATATTTTGCTAATTCGGAGCTTTCAAATCAATTGGATCCGTAAAAGACTAATTTTTGTTTTGTAAAAACTTCACTGTAAAAATTACATTTTTCTATCCCTCCCCTCACAGGGCTTTTGAAATTATATTACAGTCATACGGCCTATAGAAAATTCACTGATTGCTTTTTATCTAATAAGTTTAATATTCATATGCACGTTATGTTTACGCTGGTGGGGGATGTATCTCCCCATCCGCCCCCATAACTCCCCCACTGGTTGTGCTCCTATGCCTTTATCCCTGAAAAGTGCAAGTTGTGAGTTTTGCTGATTTGGCGCCTTCAAATCAATCGAACCTCTAAACGACAAATTTCTGTTTTGTAAAAACTTCGCTTCACAAATACTATTTTCTTGCACCCCCCTCCCCTTGGCTTTTGAAATTATATCACAGTCACACGGGCTAACGACTATTCACTGATGGCTTTTTTAAAATAAGTTAAGTATTATTCATGCAAATCCCCCATCCCCCCCACCTAAATCCGCCATTGGTTGTTACCAGTATCTGTGAGAAGGTGGAACATAGACTTTATTTCTTTTGTTTCATAAAAAAAGACGGCTTGTCTGTCAACGCGAATTTTACGATATTGCAGAAGTTGTAGTATATTTGAAATTTTAATCCTGATGAATTTCGAAAATATTTTAATCGACGACGACATGTACAAAAAAAACAACACTAATTACTGAAGAGCATCAATTACTTTTTTGTTACATTTAAGAGAAGAGAACAACTTTTTATATTTTATTGAAAAGAGCAACTCTATTTTCTTAATGTCATTAGTGATTTTTTTTATTATGCACTGTTTTTCATCGGAACAATTTAATCAAAAAAAGGAGCCAAATTAAAAAAAAAAACAAAAACAGCAATAACCTTTGTTATATAGTACCGTATCGTAAGTTTCGTAACGAAATGGTAAACACGTTTCAACAATCATAGTCAGTGACATAAGCGTAGCCAGCGGGGCAGAGGGCCCGGGCACCCCCCCAATTGAAATGATACTAATGATAAAAATGTGACAAAAAAGCGTATTGTTTCTTCAGTTTCAATTTCTTTTCGCATTTTTCGCGTAACAGTACACGCGAACAGCAGTAATTAACAATAATATTGAAGCCATGAGGTCAGGGCTCCCCTAATGGGCCCCCCAAAAGTTAGCTTTTTGAACGGCTCAACCTAGGGCGTTAGCTTTTTTCGATATCAGCAAATGTTTAAGACACAAATATTTTGATGTGGTTTGGGGGTACCCACCCGGGGACTCCCCCAAATGAATTCCCCCAAAATCAGTTTTTTGAGTGGCTCAAGCTAAGGCGAGTTTTTTAAGTCATTAGATATTTAAGAAACAAATATTTTGACATAGTTTGGGGATACCACTTTTAGGGAGCCCCCAAATGATTCCCCCAAAACTGAACTTTTTGAACGGTTCAAGCTAGGACGTTAGTTTTTATATCAGCAGATGTTTAAGAGACAAATATTTTGACAGAGTTCCGAAGGCTTAAGCTTGGATATCATTTTTATTTTATTATCTGTCACTATGTTGTCAATAAAATATAGTTTTAGACCATGTTTGAAATTCCAAATCCTCTTGGGTGTCCCAGAAGATATTTCGATTTAATTTCTTAATGGAAAAGCGAAAGTTTTTTTTTTCGGAGAATCTCATTGTTCAACATACGTCGGTCGTTCACTGAGATTGCTTCTCAGCAAGCTCCCATCTAGTTTTACAATATGATTTTGCAATTAAACATATATAAACCTAAAGCATCTTTTCAATAGCAAAGGAACCAGAAAGATTTATGCGACTCGGTTTTATATTGCTTTTGTACGTACTCATTAATATCAATAAAACACTCATAAAATAATTACGTTAGGGTATTTATTGATGTTAATTTTTAACCAGCTCAGAAAAAACGTCATTGAATTATTTAGCTGCGTTGCGACAAACAAAAAAATATATACCAGTTAAGTTTCTACTCATATGACTTTACTATTTTAGTGGCCAAAAAACAGCTAAACGTTTTTAGAACTTGAAATGAGTATTGCACCAAAAGCACTGAAATCGAAGAAAAACTTTCCATTAAAATATGGATAAAAGATTGATTGAAAATTTTAGATATTTTAAACTTTTATGAAATTGATTAAAAGTGTAGTTGATCCCGACTGGTTTACTGGTCCTCACTTTTTCTATTTTCTTTCAGTTTTACTAATTGCTGGCGGTGGCATAATTTGGAGGTGCCACTAAAATGACATCCTCTGAATTATTGTTTCTGAAAGTTCGTACATTTTAGCTTTTAAGAGCAATGGTTAACTCTAAAAAGCAGTAAATTGCTGAAAATCTTGAATCCACAGTATGAATTCGCATGATAATATAAAACATGAGTTATAACTTTTGAAATTAAAAAAATCCAAAATTAGCGGCAAAGGCGTCGGTAAAAAATTTTTCAAGGGGGGGGGCAATAAGAATAAAGCCAGTATTAACTACTAAAAATGGAAGGATTTTTGAAATTTGCTAGGTATAAAAGCTAATGTGTGAAAATCCAGGGAGGGCATGGCCCCCCCCTTTCCGACGCTCATGATTAGCAGGAAACTTTAAAATACCAAAAAAGAGGTTTCACTCCCTCAGATGTCATTCGATAATAATATTCTCCACTTCGACCTCCCGTCATAGCTCTGCTCATACCAAAATCGGAAATCTTCGCGTTTTCATCAAAATCCAGAAGAATGTTTCTAAGAGCGAGATCCCGATGTGCCAACCTAAAACAAATAATTTAAAACTATCCACACGTGTAGTATGAAAATGGATATAAAGTGGATTTCGATATAAAGTGCCGGATAGTATATATTCGAGCACAGTATAGTAATGAACTCGTATAACAAAGTAATATTTATTTTACTGTTTGAAAAACTCTCACAGCGCTTAATATAAAAATCTTGTTTGAATAAGAAGCCCTTGAAACAGTGCCAATATCATAGCATGAATGTCAAACAGGTATTGCCGCGGTTTAAAATTGATCTTTGCAGACGCGTAGCCAGGAATTTGCATTGCGGGGAGGGGGGGCTGTTTTGGAGGCTGGACACAGCATCAAACGATCTCGACCCAGATTTTCATTGGTCTTCACTCAGATTGAGGCGGTTTTTCTGTCCAAATTTAAGTGATCTCCAAAAAAAAAGGTCTTCATCCAGGCTAAAACCCAGTTTTTCTGGTAAACATTACATCAGGTTCTTGACCTACTCTCATCGCCAATACCGTTGGGGGGAAATATTTTCGTTTTTAGTGCAAAAATTGGCCTCAAAAGTGCTAAAAACAGCGCATTTTTCAAACTTTTCTGGCCAATGGGGGGCTCGAGCCCCCCCTGGCTACGCTACTGGATCTTTGCAATCAGCGAAATTAGTATGTAGTTTTTCTGTAGATCAAAAAAATCTAGTAAAGCCTGTTCTGCAAAAAGTTAGATTTTTACATTCGTCCGTTTTCAAAATATTGCAGTTTCAAGGTCGATATTTTCTATTTCAGAGTTACCATTGAGGCAATGCTCTTTCAAAATAGCAACTTTAACCTCATTGTATACCTCATAGTAAACTCATTAACAACTTTAACCTCATTGGCAACACTGAAAAAAATTTGGAAAGCATTTAAAACTTGATCAGAGAGTAATCAACAACACACATTAAGTTTCATGACTGATCTAAGTTAAAATTTTCTCTCCTGCAACTCTCAGATGCAGATCAAACATATTCTTGCTGTATGGGCCAAAAGAATGTCAGGACCTTGGAGCTGCTTCCTAGTCCAGAGACGAACGCGCTACCGCTTGACCGACTGGCTGGTTTAACTCCATGGAACCAGAGCTTCCAAAATTAATCTTTAAGTGTAACTTTTACAGTATGATAATGAAATTAATCACAAATTTTTTACCGGTTATCTTCCAAATACTCCATGCCTTCAGCAATCTGAGCAGACCACTGCAAGTGCATTTTCGTGTCTGTAGAGTTGTTTCGGATGTAGTCTAGAGCTGATGTAGAAGCAAGTTCTAGGATCTAAGTAAGAAATTTTTGTTTTTGTAACGCGCATTTGTCCTCCTGTCACCGGACAGCGTCAGATACTAACTGTTAGATGATATGCACTTTTTTCAGAGCAACGACTACTTTGTGATTGCAGAAACCCGCACCTGCTTAGGAGTTTCAGTTGATCCAATGTTCCTTTGGAATTCATTAAAGTCTTCTTGTCCACTAAATCTGCTACTTGTTCGAAGCCACCAAGCAGAGATGAGCATCGTAAAGCGTCTTATCCAAGGACGCAACAACATGACCAGGGTGCGGGTTGAACTCATGATCATGCAATCAGGGTCGTCGTAAAAAGGACGCTTTTACCCACTCGACCACGCTGCCGACTCGACGATTGTCAATTTAACCAATATTTTTCCCAAATTTGAAATAATCTACGGTTTAAAGTTGCAAATAACTCTGTCACCAAGTGATGTATTCAAACGTTGTAGCCAATCGCTTGTTTATCAAATTGTATTTACTCAAGTTTCTTTTCTGTTGTAACTTGTAGCAATGCCCCCTTGCCAACAAAAAAATGCGTCGAAACGCGCACCACAGCATCAGCGTGGATTAACTTTAAACGTGGATTATTTCAATTTTAGATTATTTCAAAATTGGGAAAAATATTGGTTAAACTGACATGAATAATTTCAATAAATACGAATTATGAACTAACTCTATGATTGCATAATGAAGAAATTATGAATTTAACCTGTTGGCCTATTATGCAAATATGTTTAACGGTGAGGAAGATATATATAGAACCGCGAGCTCGTTCAGTCTGTTGGTTCATTCTACACTAACCAAAATGATCGTTGTGCGAACCAATCTCTAGAGCGTGCATTCGCAAACAGCGCCTGTTAACCCTATTTTGCAGTACACTGGGAGAGGAGGGCTTTTTTGCTTCCCCCTCTAAATTTTTTCATGATAAATCCCTCCAACAAAAATATATTTATTTCAAATCAGTTTGGCTTTGACTCGAATATATTTACAAAAAACTCCTGAAAATTTCAAGTTGGTTAGGTAAGGGGAAGTTTTCAGTTTTAAGGTATCCTAAAGTCACTTTCCGAAATCTCAACATTTTTTGGCCGATGTTTACCTTGCACGACGTGATAAGACATTTTTGTGACGTAAGCAACTTGATTTAAGCATTTTATGATTCAGTATTAAAAAACAAACCTACGTTCAAAAATTTGAACCGCCTGTGGCGTCGAAGCAAAACTAATGTCATATTTTCAAAAATGTGGCCTTAACGTCTCTGTGATGACGTCATCCACACAAAACGAGTTTTTTTTTAAATTTTGGTGAACACCAATCCGCCTGCTAATTCTAGTGTTCCCATAACTTTAGGTTCAGGAGCTACATAGGATTGCATTTCGCCCCCTACCCCGTGTAAAAATGACCCATGTAAAATTTAAGGGGCATTTGTCACTAGGCCAGCAACAAAAGATATGCACTCTTCCTTTCTCAGAACGTATAACGGACGAAAAAACTACAGTAAGTCTTCGTGGGTAAATTTAAACTGGAAAGCAAGTTAAAACCAAAAAAAAGCTTTCAGCTCTTTGTAGCAAAAAAGTAGTCGAAAAGAAATTGCTGCCATAAACATGTAAAGTGCGCGTTTTCGCTGACTGCTATTGGAAACAAGAATCTCCTCTAGGCTTCCCACGCTTTAATGCAGCCCTGTTCGCATGTAGCTCAATCCAAAATGAAAAAATATCCAGCACTTTAAAAATTCGAATAAAGAATGATGTTATGAACGCGTTGGAATTTTAAGACGAATAACTCCACAATGCAACATAATAGCCTATTGTCAAGAGTTGTAAACTGGCCGACAAGCTCAGGCCCGAACCCAAAAATATAAGCCCGAACGCAGCCCGAACCCGAAAACTAATCTGAAGCCCTAATCATGCTCGAAAAAACCCGAAAGTTAAGTTAGATCTAAAAAATTTAGCAATGTTGCCAAGTTAATTTGACTACATTTTTGGGCACCAAAGCAAAAAGCACGTCTCAGTCCCAAATTAAGCCAGAAATTTTTGTCAACTTCGGGCCCGAACCCGGCCCAAACCCAACCCAAAACTGACCCAAACCCGACCCGAAAAGCCCGGCCCAACTTACAGCTCTGCTTCCGTCTATATGTAGGCTAAATGTACTTGAGAAAAATTTAGGCAGTATAGAACTGGTAAAGTTTTTTTAAAAAGACTAAATCAATCATTGATTGTATTTTTATTTCTTGTTACACTTACAAGAACTTGACGAAAATTGGTGCTATCATTCTGACAAAAACAAATCCACAACTACCTATTAGAGCTAGCCAATGCAGAAACTACCATGGAGTTTTAAAAAACTTAACTCTTGAGCCAAATAATTATTGGCTCCAAACTTAATGATCATTCCTTGATTTGAGCAGCTATTATTTTTTGATGTACAATAAGTTTCACATCACCATCAATGGTGGCTCTTTGCATATTCCATAAAGTTTGATTATGCGAGGATGATTTAGCGACGCCATTACTTCAACTTCGCGGTAGAAATCGCTCGGAATCAAGTTGCGGAGTTTTTAACGGCGACACTTCTCTGCAAAGTAAATAGGTAAGCACTGATTAAAGGGGGTGAAGATGCTGAAGCATCCAGCCAACTTCGGTAGTTTACTATAGCTAAAATCGAAATATAATTTTTTATACTTTTGGTTCTCATTTTGGGGCTGCGGTTGCAAAGATATTCAACAAATATAAAGAAATATTCCCCCTAAAAAGTTTTTGGAAACCTTGAATCCATTTTCTCAGGCTGAACTTCCACGGAAAAAGAAGGACCGAATAATATTTACCAGAGGTGGAGTTGAGGACACAAGGCTCGAGGCCAAGGACACAAAAAAAATCCGAGGCCAAGGCCAAGGACAGCCTTTCCGAGGACAGACCCTCTCGAGGCCAAGGACAGGAATGCTTGAGACCAAGGCCGAGGACCAAGGACACAGCTGCAAGTGTTCAAAAAAAAGATCTTCAAAAAGTTTTACAGGCGATCTCCAATTCATAGGCGTACCAAGAATTTTTGATTGGCGGAGACCTAAACCACAAATCACATGCAATGACGTCATCAAAAATTTTCCAAAGAGGAAGTTTTTGTGGGGCAAAGATATCGTAGGATGGAATATCTAAAATTGTTGCCTGTTGGCACTTAACCCGGGTTTTGCAAAGAGAGAGGGCTTAAACTAACAGTTGAAAAGTACAAGTAGGCTATCTAACTTTGTAAACATGTTTAGAAAGCTAGTGTAACTCAAATGTATGACAGCAGGGGTCTGGGGGCGGGGCCCCAGCCATCGGAGGCTTTGTAGGGCAATTTTTTGTAATTTTTTGGAAAAAAAGCTATTTTAATGTCATTGAATCACAATTCGCAAGTGTTCAGAGCCATTTCAAAGCACTAGATTTTTGACATTATTGAAAGCCGATTGAAAAAATTAAGCTGTTTAATCCTTTTTTTACAAGCAATTTAAGTCCAAAACACGTTTAACATCTTGCATTTTGGAGTTAAATTTTAATTGCAAGTGATTTGGTCCAGGTAAGGGAAAGTAAGGTGCATCGTCTCTTGCTACATTTTAGCAATAAATAACAATCCACTCGAAGATTTTCCGGGGAGGACTTTGTTTTGTCATGAAAATAACCAATTATAGGAGTATATGTTTGGTCAGGGGGCTCAGGCCCCCTTAATTGAAGTTCAATGATTTGTTCAATCAGCATTTTCCAAGGCTAATTTTTTTTAAGTATTTTGTGCGTAAAAACCGGCAAGGTGGAGGTGAATTACTGAATTGTTGTGGAAAAATGGTACAATAGATGGTTACGCCCACTAACCATGTTATTGCCGGGCCGAATTTACATCGCGCTGGGTCCCTGGCACTTAGGAGATTTTCGCAACATCTTTCTGCCAAATACAGGTGAAGATCAAAAAAAGTCTTAACAATTTTTTTTTCAGACAAATGTTTGCAAAAAATTTATTTAAGACAATAAATGACAAGCAAATAATTGTTTTCATAGCCATTTAATGAAGACCAACCATTTCGAGAATTAATTGTTGGTTTAATCTCTGCTGTTCACATAAAGCCAAATCAATTCTTGAAGTTTTGAAAATCTATAGTGGTAGCCTATTATTAGACTTTGAACGTGCTGAACATTATTGAAGTTTCGTGCTTGCTAAGGCTTCTTTAAGTTACAAAAACCCGGTTTCAGTCTCAACATTACAATTTGTTAGAAATATTCAACCAAAAATGACGATTTTTATGGCGCAACCACTCTTTTCTTGAGTACAGTTCTACTCTTTTTGAATTGAGGGATTTTTTCGAATTGATGTCTCGAGCAAATCTTTTAAATCGATTTTGTTTTAGCTATAACTTCAAGTTTAGATTAAAAACTTATTTTAGAAAAGTCTCCAAGCTTTGAGACTAAAATTTTCTTCCATTTTAGTTCATTTCCTCGAATTAAATTGTTTTCATTTCGTTAGAAAAATAACTTGTTCAATTTCGCAATGAACGAAAGACTACAATAAAACCTGCTTTGACTTTTTCTCATTCGATGACGTCATATTTGAGGCACGCCGCAAAATCAGATTTAAAAGCATTATGCGTTGTCCGCGATTTGTCTGAGTAAAAAAGGCATACTTTTACTTCGTTAAGTAAAATTATTTGCTTGGCTGAAGTGAGGCACAATCGACAATGCCTCACTTCACATATTCGAAGCGATGTTTAATGGCAAGCCGCAGAGATAGCAATATTACACCGAATAGTTTGGGTGTTTTAATGCCAAAAGCATAACATAAAAGCAGTGAATACACAACAAAAGTAAATATGATAGAAATTAACAAGTTTTTGATGAATATTTTGATTTGTTTGAAAACTTTTTCTTTTAAATATATATGCTTTATTTTTGTTGGCATTTGTAGAATTCTACAGGTGAGGCATGGCCTCACCTGCCTCTCCTGACCGCACGTACACGGTTATATTATGGTACATCCGGCTCTGGTTAATGTATTCCGTTCATAAAAAGGCTAGATGTGGGCTTGAGATAGCAACTTTTGGGACGAAAACTCTCCATTTCTTCCGTGTTATACGTTTAAATTGGCTAACAATAATTGAAATGAGGGGGCCCGGGGCCCCTGGTCTTCAATATCGTTGTTAGTTACTATTGTGAGCAAAAAATGCTAAACAGAAACTGAAACTAAAGAAACAGTAGACTTTTTTTTGTCACATTTTCGTCATTGGTGAAATTTCA
This sequence comes from Trididemnum nubilum, assembly GCA_963965965.1. NCBI lineage: Eukaryota > Metazoa > Chordata > Ascidiacea > Aplousobranchia > Didemnidae > Trididemnum > Trididemnum nubilum. The sequence continues at coordinate 19,625,743 of OZ014487.1, forward strand.
ATTGGGGGGCGGGCCTTCTCCCCCTCCTTGGCTACGCCTATGCTCCAATAAAAGAAAACAAAAAAGGTATTCGCAAATTTTCCGCGAGGTTTCTGGCGTTTGCAACAAAATTTCAGCGGTTCAAAAAATAGTGCTGTCCTCGAGCCGAGGACAGAGCAATTTTCGAGGACTTGAGGCTTCGGGCCAAGGACTTCAAAATGTGTCCTCGAGGACGTCCTCGAGGCCAAGGACGTCCTCGAGGACTCCACCTCTGATATTTACTCTTCCTGTAAGTAACATCATGTGACTTATCCAGTTTTGGTAAACTTCCTCCTTTTTTGGAAATTCAGGCCCAGAAAACAAATTCAGGGTTTCCAAAAACTTTTTAGGGGGATATCTCTTTGTATTTGTTGAATATCTATGCAATCGCAGTCTCAAAAGGAGAACAAAAATTTTCAAAAATTATCTTTCGATTATAGCGATTGTAAACTAACGGAATTGGCTGGATGCTTCACCCTTTTTAACTATCTAATTAGATTTGTCTTATTAACACTCTTGCATTCTAAATCAAATCTTTCATTATACTCAACATATTAGGCCGAAGCGAGTAACGAGTTTGCGGGGCCCAGCTCTGCGTCATTGCGCCAGCGGGCAACATAACTCCTTTCGAAGAAATGCTGCAGCGGCGATAAGCCTTTGGCAGCACTGCTTCCGATTAGACCCGTCCGAGCTTGGAACCTCAGACCTCACGCTGCAGAAACGAAGCGTTATCGCTTGACCAACTAGAAAGCATGACTGAAAATAACCTGTTTTGTTACTTGCTGTTTTTTGTAACTCTTTCGATTGTTGGACAAAACATGTGCTTGTTTATGAGAATCTGGTAGGCAGTGTGGCAATAAGATACTCTTCTTTCATTTTCACCCACATATTTACGTCATAAAGGAGTTTTAACGCTTTTAAGAGTAAAAACAAAATTTCAGAACAAAATGGAAAGTAAAATCTATCCGCAATGTTTATTGTCTTCAATAAAACTTACAATAAACTGCTTAAGATTCCAAAAACATTATGCATCTTCCATTATGCAGGATGATGGCGAATAAATTACTGCTTTATTTCCGTTTGTTGATTTTGAAGCTTGGTAGAGTGCGAGACTGATTGACTCGCGTCAAAGAAAACTTTAACAAACTGAAAAAAGTTTAAGAACCTTTGTGCTACTGCCACGTACATATTTTAGTGCTTGGTCAACAGAAATTTTCAAAAATTAATTTTTCCAGTCTTTATATGCAGTGTCATGACAACTAATTAATTTTAATGTTATTTTTAAGGCTGCCAAACGCATGCGGGAAATACGAGATTCAGTCGAATGTTCTACAGCAAATGCAGCAGTTCCGTAGACCTATGTTTTTTGTTTTTGTCTTTTATCACTTAACGCACTCGTTTTCATCGACTGAGAACTCCCTACCCACACTTTAAATAAATCAACCCCTAGTTACAACTCAAAAACAATCCGACCACATTGAGAGCAAAAGATTAAATCAACATAATACAAAAACATAGTAAATATGTTTTCCGCGAGTGGTGAATTTTGCCAACAAAAAAACCTAAACGTGGTTTAATATGGTTTTGGTAGCTTTTGGAGTTGAAGGGTCGAACTCAATTTTTTGCGATCGAAGCGTAACGATCGAACTCAATTTTTTGCGATTGATGTTTTTTTTGCACGAATTGATACAGTTTTTTGTGTAGTGTTACATGAAATACCGTTCCAGTAGAAGAACGATCTATATCGCTCAAAAAACGGGTTTGAAAAATGCGCATGCAACGATAAAATGATCAAACTCTATCTTTTTTGCGAAAAAAGATCAATCTTTAGCAAAATCAACAAAGTGTGAAATTTTACTTCTTGCGATCGAAATCTGGGTGCTGTTCTGTGTTTAAAATTAGTAGCTGGATTTAGTAGGCCAAGGCTAATAAAAAACAGCAATGTGTGTTGATGACAATGATTATATATCATTGAGATGGCTTCAGCAATGTTGATGACAATGATTATATATCATTGAGATGGCTTCAGCAATAGGTTAGTATATAGTCACCGGCAATTTTTACTGAGGTGCAGTCAGTCTGTAGACTAGCAAAATTGTGATGAGTAATTAGATCTCAATCGCATTGAAATTTACCAGGCTATAAAACTGAGTAGTCTTTTGCTCTCAGTATTTTAGCATCTTGGTAATTTGCTTAGCATGAAATTATATTGAGAATGGTTTATTGTCAATTGACTAAGCCAAGGGAAAGTTGTATAGCGTGCGGGACTGTATAGTGTAGGGTGAGGGTTGAATTCGTGCCCCGTATTGTGCACAAAGAATGACGCATGGTCGTAGTTTTGTTATTCATTTCATGGATGGCTGAATCCAGTGTCAGGGACGTAGCCCGGGGGGGAGCGGAGGGGCAACTTCCCCCCAAAATTTTACTTTTTCCCCAAAGAATTTGAGTTTAGCGTCGTTTTTAACAAAATTTCACTTGTACGCTGTTAATCATCAATTTCGTTACAAAATTTCATGTATTTTGTGCCTAAATTCGTTGCTTTGCCTTCAAAAATATCTTTTTCCCCCCAAATGATTTGGAAGAAAATGTCGTAAGTCAGCCAGTTGCGAGTTGAAGCATGATTTCACTTCTCTAAAACAGCTCTACAGAAGCTCGTAAAGACTTATTTTCTTCTTTTTTTGTCTTCGTCTAAATTTTGGCAGAAAAACAGCTCTCCAGACCATGAAGATCTTTTCCTTTTTTTTGGTCTTGAACTAAATTTTAAATTTTGGGAGAAAAACAGCTCTTCAGACCATGAAGACCTTTTTTTTTGGTCTTCTCCTAAATTTTGTGGCAAAAAAGAACTCTAATTTTTCCTTTCCAAAATCATTTGGGAAGCCATTGCCCCCCAAAAAATTTCAATTTCGTTCTGGCTACGTGCCTGTCCAGTGTTGGTATGATTTTGTGTAAGCGTGTTACAGTTACAGAGTTGATGTTTTATTTTTGATGTATTGTTTACAACATTGGTATTGAACGTTAAATCTTCTGTTTTTTCAGAGTTTGAGAAGATGTTAGTAATTATAAAAGTTGAATTAGCTTTAACGCAAAAAGTACATAGGGTTATACTAATTGCAGAGAAAGTCTTATGGCTACCGACACTTGCCTCAGTCACATAATAGCTTACAAACAATAACGATCATACTCCACTTTGCTCGATAAAACGATCAAACTCCAGATTTGTATTTTTTATAATTTGGATTAAGATGCTAGTCTTAAAAATTATTGAAATTGCGAATTGCATTCTCTAATAATCCTAGCATTTAAAAACATGCTTTTGGCAACAATAAGGCCTATAGCTTTAAAACTTGAGTAACGAGGTTTTAAACTTTGTTTTTTGATTTTCTCGAAAACTTGATTTTGGTACCAATAGTTTGATCGTTTTGCATCTGGACCCTTCAGTTGTAAAAGTTAAAGTAGAAATAAAACTAATACTTCACTGCATACATTTTCGCTTATAGGCTATATAAACTTCTCACCGTTCTTCCACTTGCATACCATGCAGCTTCGTATACAGTTCCAAAGTAGCCTCTTCCAAGTTCCCTTTTTTTGGTGATATTCTTGGAAGATATTTCTCTGGCATTTTCCATAGTGGTAAAAAAACAGATCTCGAGAAGAGCAAAATAAGCGAAACTCAATCAAATTGAAATATTTCACACTTCACTACAATTTTCAAATGAAGTATTCTGCACTCATATATTTTTATTGAAAATGTTTAAATTGTAGTGGCTTCTATATCGTTAATAGCATAGATTCTTGGTCACTACTCACTTCTATAGCGAGTTTGATACTACGTACCGAAATAATAGCATCTTACTCAACTGATTTAAAAATGATTTAAAAATCACCAGGTGGGCGTAAACAGAGTTTGCACAGATTCCGTCTACGTCAACGTCTTTTTCGTTTTTTCTTGAAAGAAGTAAAATTTCTGCAATTTTTTTTTTTTTTTTTTGAGGAAGTTTTGTTTTTAGCTTCTTGTAATATGGAAAAGCTAATCGTATAAAGCAGTTTTAAAACCTGATAAAGCGTAAGAGAAAGACGCAAGGCGGATATGTTGCCAAACCGTTTCATACACGAAACTTCTCTTTTAATAAATACCTCGTAGCTGTATTCATTTTTATTCTGCAATTGCCTTGTATAAAGAAGTATAATATAGAGTTAAACCACTAAGACGGCTTCTCAGGTGGAAAGGATGAAAATCATTCGCAAGATATAAAAAAAAGTTAATTTGTGGATTTGACGTTGACGCAAGACCTACAGTATCTGCGTGAACCCATATTTTATTTAACTAAAACGGACATGACCACTTGATGATTGCAACTGCATATTAAACCAAATCTTTACTGAGCTACAGTACTTTTATGCTAATTTGGAAAATAATTTGGAATGCTTATCATGACCTTGCTTATCATGGAACACTTTTCGAGGGTTGAAAGCAATTTTAATTCTACTTATTCAATACTGTATAAGCTAGTCTTAGTAACTAGTCGCAGCACTGTACGTTTCCATAAAATTTGCCAATCAGATGAAAATACCGCGTGTTAATGATTAATCGCTGTTTTCAAATATATTGTCTTTTTTTCAAACAAACACTGAATAATGCTCATATTGACCAGTTCAAAGAGGAAAAGAAGTTCATGGCCTTAACTTTATTTTTTGGGCTTTGGGCGTAAAAACTGCGAAGCTTAAATACTGTAAGACATAAATGACGTCATCTTTTTGCTTTATCGCCTGTCGAGTAAAAAAAGGTCAACAAGCTTACGTCACTCACACAGCAAGCATCGGGATTCGGAACCCCGATGCATGAAGCATTAAGCAGTGGTGGTGGTGGTGGTACTACCCGACCCCTTCCGAGAGATGGGGGCACGGAGGAACTCCGCGGAGACCCAACAGTCGGGCTACGCCTCAAAGTCTTGACCAAAGGTCAAGAATACAGAGAGATGAGCCAAAGATAGATTTACGAAGAGGTTCAGAGGCAGGACAGTCAAGGAGGAGATGATTGAGGTCCTGTAGAGGATGTCCACAGGCACTACAAGCAGAATTCTCCTTCCGAATGATCCAGTGAAGATATGAAGATAAAAGAAGACTGTGGTTATGGCAGGGAAGACGGGAAAGCTCACAGCGAATGGGGCGAAAAAGGAGCAGTTCCTCCAAAAAGACTTTCGGGACTTGGTAGTTTAGATAGAAGTGGGAGATGTGACGTCTCCAATTGTGGTATTGGAAATAACGGATTTTGGTAATGACTAGGGGGGAGGGCATGGGATCGCGTCAGTGGGCAGGGAGGCACCAGCATTGGCAAGTAAATCCGCATTTTCATTTCATTTTCATTTTATCAAGTAAATTCGCATTTTCATTCATTCGTGACCGGGAACCCATTGGAAGTTTAAGGTGGTGTTGTTGGAGAGGGAGGAGGCAAGGGACCAAACCCTGGACCAAACATTCCAGAGGGACTCAGGCAGGAGATAAGAGGGGGCTGATGAAAGGATTGAGAGGGCCGATTGGGAGTCAGTTAGGAAAAGGACTGACTGGAATTTGCAGGTCATCAAATGGTTAGTACACCAATAGAGACCTTGCTTGAGGGCAAAGGTTTCATCTGTAAAGCTGGAGGCAATTGGACCAGTAGAAAAGGACAGGGAATTGGATGTGTGGCATTTGGAGCATGTGATATACACTTCATCACCACCGGGACCAAAAAGAGAGGGAACACAACCATCAGTCCATACTTGGATATCAGAAGGGGGGAGGAAGGATAGTCTGTTTGAAGCAGACTGGAGTCGGGCTGTATTGTTGCCTGTGCTGTCGGGAATGAAGGGGGAAACAGTGAAGTGGGTTGCAGTCCATGGGGGAAAAGGGGGGCACATGATCGAAGTCTCACGTGGGGATGGGAGTGATTGTGTGGTCGAAGAACAGAATGATCTCCAGAAGGGTTTCTTCTGTAATTGACAGGGCACGTTTCTTGTTGCCAGGGCATTGAGATTGGGGAAGTCTGGGGGGAGACGCACAGCACGTTGGAAGGAGGAAAGAGCTGATATTCTAAAGTGAGCTTTAGAGGAGGGAGTTGGGCCTCAAGAAGGAGAAGGGAGGAGGGGATGGAAGAGAGGTACCCAGTAATAACTCTGCATGCAGCTCTGTGTAGGACTTCCAAATGATTGGTTGCGGTGTTGCAAAGGAATGGGAAACATCCAGGAGAGGCATATGTGAGCACCGGTCGCACAAAGGCTTTGTAAAGTAGGGAGAGAGATTCTTTCGTGGGACCCCAGGAGGCAGTGGCTGTGGAGCGAAAGGCTTTGTGGCGTGGATAGAATTTGAAACACAGGGATTAGACGTGTGCCCCAAAGGATAGAGTGCGATCAAAGATTACACCAAGGAATTTAGGGGTGGGTTTGAACGAGAGAGGGATGCCCAGGAGGTTCAGCATTGGCTGGAAAGTGGCTTGATGGGAATCTGTAGAGAAAAAGGAGGACTCGCACTTCTTTGGATTAGGAGGAAGTCTCCATAAGTTGGACCACGTTTCTAGGACAATGAGGGAGGATTGGACAGCAGAAGTTGCTTTGAGCGGGTCTGGGGAGGAGGACCAGATGGCCAGATTGTCAGCATACAGGAGGCATGAGCATCCCGAGGAAAATCCTTGGTGATGTCATTAACAAACAGGATGAAAAGGACTGGACCTACGACCAAGTACCGAGCCCTGGGGGACCCCTCGTCTGATGCGAAGGAAAGGCCGCAGGAACCACCAACCTGGACTTTTGCTCTACGGTCAGAAAGGAAGGAGCTTACCCAAAGAACGAAGCAAGGGGGAATTTGAGCGAGAGGAGTTTATGAAACAGAACAGAGTGCCAGACCGAGTCGAAAGCCTTGAAGAAGTCAACAGATGCCAAAATGGTTTGGTCTGGAGGCTTTTTCTTTGGCAAGCCGTCCCAGATTGATGGGGACAGAGAAAGAATTTGGTCAAGAGACGACCTACCAGTGCAAAAGCCGGCCAGGCAAGTGAAAAGGAGATGATTCGATTTGAGGTAAAAAGTTAGGCGAGAAAGAATGAAGCGCTCAAAAAGCTTGGAGATGCAAGAGGTGAGGAAATTGGAGCGGAAGGAGGAAGGAGAGGAAGTGGGTTTTCCAGGTTTGTAAATGGGGATGATAGTGATAGGTTTCCAACAGGAGAGGAAAGTATGAGAGGACCAGGACCTGTTGAAAAAGAGAAAGAAGGAGAAGTTGTGCTGGCTCAGGCAAATGCTTTAGCAAAGGATAGGCAATCTGGTCAGGGCCAGATGCAGTGAAAAAGGAGAGTTTGCAAATGGCAGTGGAGAGTTCAGCCAAGGAGAAGAGGGAGCAGAATGAATTGTGGAGGGAAGAAGCATCCTCACAGCTAGCTTTCCGAAGGTCATTCCTGAACTGTCGTTTGGCTCTGCGCGAGGTATGGGGTGTCGCTTGAGATAGGTGTGAGCGAAGAAAAGAGGCATAGTGATTGGCAGTGTTAAGAGGGGAATTGCAACCGGGAAAAGAAGGGTCTTGGGAGGTGTTCCTTTTGCCCGAGATGGCATTGAGAAGGATTGCCCGAGATGGCATTGCCCGAGAAGACATCACGAGGATCAGAACGGGGGGACAGATTAAAACAGGTGGCTTGCCAGGTTGCGGATTTGGCTCTAGAAATGACTGGGGACGCCCTACGAGAAGCATCTATGTAACTAGGGCGTTGAGCCTCAGACCGGTGTGCCTCGGAGCGGGCCCTCCGTCACTCCCGCACTGCAGATTCCGCTTCCTGGGACCACCAGGCTTTGGGGGGAACGACCAAGGCGGCCAAAGGGGATAGAGGGCTTGGCAACTTCGACTAAGAAGAGGGAAAAGGAGCCAGCAGCCTGGTGTATGTTGACTGCGTCAACATCAAAAGAGGGGATATGCTCAACAATATATGATTGGTAAACATCCCAACGGGCCTTTTTGTAGTTGAATTTGTTGGGACAGTGTTGGGATGACGAACTGGAGAGAGGGGGAGGACAATCTCAATGGGGAGATGGTCAGAGCCAAGTCCAGGGAGAGTGCGCCACTCACAGTGGGTAGCGAGAGACGCAGGAGTTAACGAAATATCGGGAGATGAACGACCCCCATTGGAATGATGGAGGAGCGTGGGAGAGGCGGGGTCGTCCAGAATTTCCAGACCGGCGGAAGTGATCCAGCGAAACAAGTCATTTCCGGGCGGGTTAAGGGAGATGAGACTGTTTCAGGTTGGGTGGTGAGCATTGAAATCTCCAAGGATAAAAGTGTCAGGGGAGTTTGGAAGGATATCAGGAGAGAAGGCCCTAGTGCGAGAATTAGAAGGAGTGCTTCTGATAGGAGGGGAGTAGAGGTTAAGGAACTGTAAGGGAGAGTAGTTGGAAAAAAGAACTTTAACACAGATGTAGTCTGAGAAGGGGTCCTGGGAAGAAAGAGAGGAGACAGAAACAGGAGAGAAGGCCAGGTCAGAGTGGATAAAAGCGAGGACACCACCACCGGTGTTTTGACTACCGTAGGAAACAGGGCCCTGTCTGGCGAATGTCCGATCCGTACGAAGAGTAGAATATCCAGAGATTTGAAACTTCTTGATTGCCGAAAGATGTTTCTTGGAGGAGAATAAGGTCATACTGATTGTTGGAAAAAAAGGCGATTAGTTCAGCACGACGTGAGGGGGAAAGACCGCCAACATTCCATTGTAGAATTCTAAGGTTTTGAGGGGGCGTGGAGTTCGTTGAGTGTGTGGCAGCGAGTTGTTGATTGGTTGTGTGCTTGTGGGCAGTGGTGGCGTGGAAGGTAGAGTGAAAGGAGAAAGAGGGTAAGTGTTAAGGAGGGGAGGGTGTGAAGGGAGAGGTAGAGATGAATCCACTACATCTGAACATGTTGGTTGGGGGGTGGGGGTGGTGAGGGAGGGAGTGGAACTGGAGAGATGGGGCGGGGGGACGCTTGCTGGTGGGTGGGAGAGGCAAGGTCCCCATTGAGACAAACAGGGCAATTCCAACCCATGGTGGAGCCAGCCGCGCAGATTTTGCTAAAGTTAGCCCGGGTCAGGGAGGAGCAGGAGAAGTGCACCCACTTGAAACAGGTGGAGCACTTTAGAGAGTCCTTACCTACCTCATGAGAGCACAAGAAGCAGAGGTAACGTGGGGAGCTCTGAGGGGGACGCGGTTAATGAAAGCCAGGTGGTAGTGGGGTGAACCCTGGGGGAGGGGTGTGGAGGGGACGCAGGCGTCGTAACGAGGGAATTGGTCTGAGTAGGGGAGCTAGTTTGACTCTGGGAGCAGCACGCCGGGCAACTCCAACCCACTGCAGTGCCAGTTGCACACATTGTGCAAAAGTCAGCACGGGTGTGAGAGGAGCAGTGGAAGTGTACCCACTTGCGGCAAGTAGTACACTGAAGGGAGTCTCTGTCCGCATCAAGGTGAGAGATGGAGCAGGGGTACCTGGGGCGAGGATTGTTACGGATGGGGCCCGGGTTTGGATGGACATTGCCACTAATTAGGAGCAAAGCCAGGATTAGGAGACGTTGAAGGGGAGTTCGGTCAATTAGAAGAGGAGCCGCCCAGTTGTGACCGGTCAACAGGCAGCCCAGGAAAAAAACAGTCCAAGACAATGGGGCGACCTTTTGGTCGAGCCCCTGGGGAGATCTGTCCTGTCATTTAGACCCATCCCCATTGGGGAAAGGACTGCACCACCACGATGAGATCGCAGGACGCTGGTGCAGGTATTAAGCAGTGTAGCTATTAAGGCTGGTGCAGCTGTTAACGCTGGTGAGTCGTTTATTGCAGCGTCCTCCTTCTTTGTTTATTGGCCCCTTTACCGTAAGGGTTGCGGGGACAGCCCAGCTCGAGATTAAGTCGAACACTTCACGGTCTTCCATCATTTCGCTTGAGTGAAGTCCCAAGCGATTCCATCTAATATACTCAGGCATTCTCAGCGTTTAGTGTATCAAACAATCGAGAAAATAAAAGACTTGTGATTTTGTGTTTTTTTCTTTTTTTAATTACAAATTAATTTGCTATAAATATTAAATTTCAGCGCCTGGTTGAGAGTTAAAGTACTTTGGTTGATCTTCAAATTCTCATGAAAAAGACTATTTCACTGCAAAACTTTTATCTGCTTTTCAATTCATTCTGACTCAAATGTAATCCAAACTCATATCCTTTTTAAAAAACTAACCACAAACCCTAACTCAAGCCCTAATTTAAAACCTAAAAAAAGCAAATGAAAACTGCGCGGATAAATATTCCTCATTTTTGTTTCATTCTCCGTAACTTAAACATTTTTGGTGAAATAGTCTCTTATAATTGAAATGCTAGCAATATTTGACAGTAGGACTTCGTGAAGCGTGGGAGCGAGTGTAGGACCTTTGTTTTTACTCGGTTTTTGTTGGTAGATGAGCATTGGAATCTAGCATAATTTGGCTATAATTAAAAACAAAACAACTAAACCTAGAAAGTAGAATTTTGGATTCAGCAAGAGTACAAATGAAAGATTTATGTATATATGCCAGTTTTTTGGATTCTTAGGTCATGTGATTCGTGACTTGGGAAATCAAAAACTACCTAAAAACTGTCATTTCTGTGTCGTAAGTTCATTAATTTGATTGTGTAACATCCTGGTCCAAAGGACGCGTCCCAATGTGGTCGACCGGATCGGTTGAACAACCTAGGAGGCAGTAGCGTAGCCAGGGGGGGCGGGGGGGCTCGAGCCTCCCCATTGGCTTGTGAAGTATGCAAAATCGCACGTTTTTGGTGGTTTTGAGGCCGATTTTTTGTGAAAAATTGAAAATAGCCCCCCCCCCATAGGAAAACAGCCTCCCTCAAACGTTTGGATTTCCGATTTGGGCCGAAAAATCAGTCTCAATTTCGGTGAAGACCTTTTTTTTTTTTTTTTTTTTTTTTTGGAGACCACCTGATTTTGGGCGGAAAATACCTTTGAATTTCCGAGCTTTCTGAGAAATTTCGTCTCAATTTTCGGACAAACCGTGTGAATTTGATTCAAGAACAATGAAAATTCGGGTCAAGATCGTTTGCACAGTTCTCACTCTTTCAAAATAGCCCCCCCCCTTTTCCAAATCCTGGCTACGCGCTTGCTAGGAGGTAGTTCGTCTCCGCCTTGAGTTAACAGCCAACGCATCCGATTAAAGTTCTACTTGTGACAATGTTGGAGTCTGACGCTACTTGTAACTCAAAAATTATTTTAGGTAAAAAACCGAAATTCGAACATAACATGGATGCAGATAAATGCTTTTGCGAATACTTATTTTCGAGGCGCAAGGGCACGTGACTGCAATTTTAGAGGCTAAAATCGGCAAAAAATGGATAGATTTCAAGCAGAATATCTTGGCAAGTACTAACATGGATAAAAATTTTTGTGCTTTTTGATCGCGCGTATGGCCACCTATGGCTATGTTCATTTCACGGCTGCAAACTCGATCGATTTTTATTCGAGTTCAAGTTCGAGTTCCACCTATTTTAACTAGCCGAGTTCAAGTTTGAGTTCTCTAATTTAATTTTTTTGAGTTCACGTTCGAGTTTAAGTTCGGCAAAAACATCAAGTTTTTCGAGTTCGAGTTCAGACTGACAAAAATAATAAGTCTACATAATCGTTTTTTTTGTATAGGCCTACTTGCTGTTTTTGTAGTCGCTACGGCATGAACAAGAGAACAACAATCTCAATTTATCTGACATAATCTGCTTTTTTTTAAACATTACGTGACAATCTAAAATTTGAAGTTGCTAAGGTAACAGTTAGTTTCCAATTTTTAGGTTTTCATTGTCACATTTTGAAATCTGAGCATTTTTTTGGCCAACATTTAACTAAAATGACTTTTTAAGTCGTTTTGGAAATGTAACTTCTTTGACTTAGGCATTTTATCATTCAGTATCAAAAAACAAAACTACACACAAAATTCGAATCACCTATGACGTCATTGCAAAAATGACGTCATTTTTCGAAAATGTGGCCATGACGTCACAATGAGAACGTCATCAACTTTAAACCAGTTTTTCTGATAAGTTTTGTTGAACACCAACCCGCATGCCAATTTTAGTGTTCCCATCAGGCTTGGAAAAATTATAATTGTAATTGACAAAATTGTAATTAATTACACGATTTTGGCGTAATTGTAATTGAACATTTTCAAAATTCGATAATTGTAATTGTAATTGTAATTGAAAAATTTTCTGCCTATTTTCAATTACAATTACTCTATTTTTCACTAGGATAGATGATAACAATATGTGTTTGAACAATATCAATTTTCCTCCGGTTGCAAATCGATATCGATATTTTCTACCAGTTGCAATCACATATGACGTCACAAACCGAACATCAAAGTAGGTTAGGGAGAGTTAGAGTTGGTTTTAGAGATAGAGTTAATCATATCATAACCTAAACTTAGCACCTACTCTAATCATAGCTAGTACTAACTCTAAGCCAAAAAATAGCATAACATAGAATTGACCTATGACGTCAGATGTGACTGTAACCAGTGGTAAGTAACCATTGGCGTAGCCAGGATTTTGATTGGAGGGGGGCCCGAACCACAAAGTACATGCAATGACGTCATCAGAAATTTTCAAAAGAGGAACTTTTTGCGGGGCAAAGATATTCTAGAATGGAAGATCTAAAGCCGTGGCGTGTTGTTGGCAATCAACCAGAATTTCGCAAAAGGTAGAAGAGGTGAAGTAATAGTTAAAAAGTGCAAATTTCTAACTTGGGAGGCGTGTTGAGTAAGCTAGTGTTACTCAAACGTATCACTGACGGGGGTCTGGGGACGAAACCCTCAACCGCTGGGCGATTTTTTGTCATTTTTTGAAACAAAAAGCTATTTTAATGCCATTGGATCACATTTCGCACGTGTTCAGAACATTTGAACGAACTAGATATTTAACATTTAAACGCCATCCGAAAAAATTAAATTGTTCAATCCTCCTTTTACCCACAATTTAAGTCAAAAACTTGTTCAAAACTTTGCAAGTTGTTGTTGAATTTTAATAGTAAGTGATTTATTTGTCCCAGATAAGGGGAAGTAAGGAACATTGCCTCCAGCATTATTTTAGCAGTAAATAATAATCCACTCGAAGGTTTTCCTTAGAGATTTTTGTTTTTTGTGAAATTAACGTGTACGGCCAGGGGGCCCTGGACCTCTTAATTCAACTTCAATATTTTGTTCAATGAGCATTTTCCCTAGCTAATTTACTTTTAAAGCACTTTGTCGCGTAAAAACTGCGAGGTGGAGGTGGATTTTTATTGAAAATGATACATTAGATGGTTACGCTTACCAACCATTCCCGGGCCGGATTTACATTGCGTGTTGCCCCTGCTACTTTGGAGATTTTCTCAACATTCGCTTGCCAAGTATAGATAAAGATTTTTTTTACAAGTTTTAATTGTGTTAAAACTTATTTTCTTTTGCACAAATAATTGCGGTATGATACCATAGTTTAGCTAAAACCATAACGTTGCAGGAAGAGATATGATTTCAATAACATACTTGACAATTGCTTACACACGGAATTATTGGAAAAATTAAAGTTAAACAACAGAGGTGGAGTCCTCGAGGACGTCCTTGGCCTCGAGGACACTTTCTGAAGTCCTTGGCCTTGGCCTCGAAGCCTTAAGTCCTCGAAAATTGCCCTGTCCTCGGCTCGAGGACAGCACTATTTTTTGAACCGTTGAAATTTTGTTGGAAAGCGCCAGAAACCTCGCAGAAAATTTGCATAAGACCTTCTTTTGTTTTCCTGAAGCGGAAATCGCCTGAAAAAAATTTTTTGAAGACCTTTTTCGCCTGAAAAAATTTTTTCAAGACCTTTTTTTGAGATTGCTTGAAAAATTTTTTTGAAAACCTTCTTTTTTTTGGAGAACACTTGCGCCTGTGTCCTTGGTCCTTGGCCTCGAGAGGGTCTGTTCTTGGCCTTGGTCTCGAAATTTTTTTGTGTCCTTGGCCTTGGCCTCGAGCCTTGTGTCCTCGACTCCACCTCTGTTAAACAAAGTTTGATGGTAGAAAAAGGATAGAGAGAAATGGGGCTCTTATAGATATGGTATAGAAATACAAAACAAATCCAGCGTTAGCATAAGCAAAACTCGAGGCTTCGTATGGAAGGAAATTGGTTGCAATATTTTATGAATCTTTTCATTGTAATTGTAATTGGAAATTTTGGGTTGTAATTGTAAATGTAAATGTAATTAAAGCAAAAGCAAGTAATTTTTCCAATCGTGGTTCCCATGACGTTTCGTTTAAGAGTTAGATAGGGTAGGGGCCATAGGCGTAGCCAGGATTTTTGATTGGGGGGGGCCCAAACCACAAATCACACGCAATGACGTCATCAGAAATTTTCGAAAAAGTAAATTTTTGTGGGGCAAAGATATCGTAGAATGGAAGATCTGAAGCCGTAGCCTGATGGCACTTTGCCAGGATTTTGGTAAAGGGAGAGGGCAAAAACTAATTGTTGAAAAGTGTAAAAGTCTAACTTGGAAGACGTGTTGAGTAAGCTAGTGTACTGAAACGTATCAGAGACGGGGGTCTGGGGCAGAGCCCCCATGCCGCTGGGCTATGGCTATGGGGGTCTGGGGGCAAAGCCCCCAGCCGCTGGGCGATTTTTGTAAGCTTTTGGAAAAAAAAGCTATTTAAATCCCATTGGATCACATTTCGCACGAGTTCAGAGCCATTTCAAAGAACTAGATTTTTAACATTTCAAAGCCAATCGAAAAAATTTAGTTGTTCAATCCTCTTTTTGCAATTAAATCCCAAAACATGCTTAGAATCTTGCATTATGGTGTAAAATTTTAATTGTAAGTGATTTGGTCTATAGGGGAAGTAACGAACATTGCCTCCTGCAATACTTTAGCAGTAAATAATTAAGTTCATAACAACGTTAAACAAGGGCCTGGGGTGGCAACTTTTAGGTCAAAACTCTTAGATTTCACACAGGTTTTGCATATAAATTGTTAAAAATTTGCATTAAGGGGCCCCTGTCCCGGGAACCTTGGTCGTCAGTCAGGGGCCCTTGGGCTCCCTGGTTGCCAGTTAGAGGCCACGTAGCCCCTTGCTTGTCGGTTAGGAGCCCAGGCCCCCTGGTTGTTAATTAGGGGCCCTGGGGCTCCCTGGTCATGAGTTAGGGGCCTCGGGGCCTCCTGGTCGTCAGTTAGGGACTCCAGGACCCCTTGGTTGTGGGTCAGGGGCCCTGGGGCCCCCTGGTCGTCAATTAGGAGGGCCCCGGGGTCCCTCGTTGTCGGTTACGGGGCTCCTGGCCCCCTGGTTGTTGGTTAGGGGCCCCCTGGTTGTTAGTTATGGCCCTGGGACTCCCTGGCAGTGAGTTAGGGGCCCCGGGGCCCCTTGGTTGTCAGTTAGGCACTCCGGGCCCCCTGGTTGTTGGTTAGGAGCCCTGGGGCCCCCTGGTTGTCGTTTAGGGCCCCCCTGGTTGTTGGTTAGGGTCCCTTGGTTGTTACTTAGGGGCCCAGGGGCCCCTGGTCGTCAGTTATGGGCCCCCTGGCTTTCAGTTAGGGTCCCGGACCCCCTGGTTGTCGGTTAAGGATTCCAGGGCCCCCTAGTTGTTAGTAAGGGCCCCCTGGTTGTTAGTTGGGGGCCCCGGGACTCACTTGTTGTCATTAATATTGTTGTTCATTACTGTTATGTGCGTAATTACTGAAAAAAAACTGCAACTGAACATCGCCAGGCTATGTTGTCATAACTTTTTGTCGTTAGTGGTATTTTGATTGGGGGGGGGGGGGGGCGGGCCCCCTGGCCCCCCCCCCTGGCTACGCCTATGGTAGGGGCTGGGATACCTAAACAAAGGTATTCCTGGGTAGAGGGGACGGCATTTTGCCTATCCCCTCGCCCGTGTAAAATGCGTCAGCCAAATACATCGTGTAAAATAGCGATAAGGGAATCACGTATCTAGCCCGTAGTTTACAATAGCTAAAATCAAAATATAATTCTTGAAAATTTTTGTTTTCATTTTGGGCCTGCGCAGTTGCAAAGATACTCAACGAATACAAAAAGATATCACCCTAAAATAGTTATTGGAAACCCTGAGTTTGTTCTCTCAAGGTAAAATACCAGAAAAGGGGGTTGAGCAAAATTGGATTAGTCACAAAATGTTGCTGTAAGGGTAAATACTATTCAGTCGGATTTCTTGCTCGGATTTCTTGACGAAATGTTGCGTTAGCACGTAATAAATATCTCATTGTGACGTCAGATGCATTTCTACTTCAAAATAATGCGTTCAAGCCATGGCGCTCTTAATAACAGGCCATGTCATCGCGCCAGTGCCAATATTTTGTGGGGGCCTATCAGCTGTGAAAACGGTATCGTTGTGTCTGCAGTCTGCTGAAGTCTGTCAGTGAGAAGCGGTGTAGGCTAACGGAAAAAGCAGCAAATTAATGCTTTAGTCATGATTAGAATTAAGAAAGTAAAATTTAAATTGATATAATTTTCAGCGTATTTCGGAGGTTGCAGCACTAAATTTGGTAGCATTAGGCTAACCACAATAGAAAGAGTTGTCAAGGCTAGTGCTAGGCTAAGGAACAGACTCTGAGGAAGAAACTCAAGAAAGTCTATAAAATTGATATAATTTTCAGCGTTTTTTGTAGGTGCAGCTAATACGCCGCACACTCCGCACCTATGGAGAATACGCCCCTGGTGCCAATTATGTAAGCAGAACAGAGTAACAGATTGTCTTTAGTTGTTTTATTTTTGTTTTTTAACTATATAAGAAACTGTAAGGCTTCGACCCAGCAAAACTGTAGCCAAATTTTACTTCGCAACACTGAACCAAGAGGAGCCAGGTCTAGTTGCTTTTAATGCAGGCCTATTTTGAAGAAAATTTTTAAAGTTTTTACTCAAAGCAATGAGTGTAGCCTAATCAAAGTGACAATCAGCTTAACACAAAACTGTAAAGGAAAGCTGTTGCAAGTATATTTGAGTACTAGGTTTGAGCATTAGACTACTGGCAGGCAAACAAAGGAATTAATCATGGTATCTTATTTTAACTTTCACTAATTTACTGAGATAGCTGATTACGTAAATTTGGTTACTAGCCTAATAATTTTATTTCTGATTTCACTTTGCTCACCTATTCACAAGTCGTGCAAGTGTTGCATGTTTTTTTTGTTATGGGTAATCAACAAGATTTTTTTTTACCTGCTGGTTTCTAATGGGAACTTTTAAAGAAATTTTATGTAGAAAAAGCCTTAGCCTTATAAGCTGAATAATTTCGACTAATCTATAGATGCTAACCTACAAAGTTTGAATGCATATCTTTCAAGGTTGTTGCTGGGAGATGGGTGGTTAGGGATGCAGGACTGAGCCTAGAGGGGCATTACAGGAGGTTGGAATCACGAATGAATAAGAGTACTACAACGAGAGGTCGCATCTGGTTTGGAGAGAGTGATTGGGGGCCTGGGAGGATATAAGAGATTGGAGGGCTTCCAACTTCTCCCCAAAGCTCCCTAATTCACCCCAACCTCCGCACACCTATATTTTATTTTTATCTCAGTTTTTCTGTACCTGTGCCTAATTTTTACTCATGTGTCCAGCATTTATGGATATCTTGTAGATATAATCAAAAAAATCAATGTCTAAATTCTCCACATAAATTGAAATTAGCATTTATGATTCCACTGCTGCAGGTGCAAAGATGATTATTTTTGTTTCACACTGTGTTTAAGCAGAAAACGTAGCTAATTCTACTTTCTGCATTTACAGAATGTTTGGCGGTAACTAATTCCGATAAGAAAGCTTTGGTGTAATTCAGTCAGATAAACAAATCAGTCAGCTAAACACTATCCTTAGGAGCTATCGGATATAGCCAGTTATGCCAAAAAAATGTTGTGTGTTTGCATGTCGCACTAATTATGCAAGTGAAAGAAGTAAAAGTGGGGCCAGTAAGAAAATACCAGTATACCGCTTTCCCAGGGAAGAGGAAGAGAAACAAAACTGGATTAAAGTCATTCCAAATGACAACCTAAGAGTAAATCAAAACACTGTCATTTGGGAGTTGCATTGGCCTGAAGATTACGAAAAGATTAAAGCCAAAGGAGGGAAACTACGACCAAAGCATCCTCCATCAGTTTGGCCAGGAATTCCGTCATCTCAAATTCCTACGGTACCAGCCCCTGCACGCTTGACTCAACGAGCATCCAGCAGCGTAAGAAATTCAAAGAAGGATCAAATTGAAACATTTTTGGCTGCAGACAAAATACCATCTTTTGCAACTTTAGAAAATGAACTAATAGCTAAAAAAAGGCAGCTTCAGAAACCAACTATATCATATATGGCAGATAAAACAATCATAATTCAGTCCCTTGAGTTTCATCATGGTATTCCATTTTTTGTTGTAAAAGTTTCCGAAGACCTCCACTTTGAAGCCTTTCATTTGGGAGTCCAGTGCAACATAGATAGCCTTTCGACTAATCGAGTAATAACTGTTAACTGCTGGTCCATCCTTGATGAAATAATTCGTTTTTTGAGCACGCGGGATATTGATCACAAAAAAGAAACCATTCTTGAACATGTTACAGCAATGGGACCGAGAACTGTTGGAAAGAAAGTTTATTCCACAGAAATGATTGTTCGAGCTTTTGTATATTTTGCAACATCTCGCGCCTTGTATAATCGGCTTAGAGCTGATTACCAACTTCCATCTACCAGAACACTGACAAGAATTACCTCCAAAGTTTCAAAGGTAAATGAAGAGGAGTTTATTTCTTCAGTTTGCCAGCATTTACCAGACCATCAAAAAGTTAGTGTGATATTTCATGATGAAATATACATTAAAAAAATGCTACTTTATCATGGAGGAACGATTTTTGGTAGATCGGCAAATGATCCCTCCGCATTAGCAAAAACAATGTTAGGAGTTATGATTTTCTTTTTAAATGGCGGTCCTAAAGTTCTAACCAAGTTATTACCAGTTTCCAAACTGCATGCTGACTTTTTATTTGCGGCTGTTAACACAACTAGCTAATGCATGGATGCAGCTGGAGTTGTAGTAAAGGCAATAGTGTGTGATAGAAACAGAATTAATCAATCCTTCTTTCGCATGTGCAAAACGGTTCCAGACAAACCATGGCTGGCCGTTGACGGGAAATACTTATTGTTTGATTTCGTTCACTTGTTGGAAAATATTCGAAATCTATGGTTAACCGAGAAAACAGGAGAAATAAAGTTTTTTGATTGTGGAATCGCCAGAATTGCAAAATGGGCCGTTTTGAAAAAGCTGTTTGATTTGGAATGCAAAAACGTGGTAAAACTATCGGATTTAAATGAAGTGTCAATTGCTTCGAAACCGATTGAGAGGCAGCGGGTGTCTACATGCCTTCGTGTGTTTTCTGAGAAAACACACAGTGCTCTTATAACACATCCATCTTTAGCTGCTAAAGAAGTGCAAGATACTGCTATATTTCTGAAGAAAGTCATAACTTGGTGGAAGATTGTCAATGTAAAAGCTCTGGGAGCGGATGTGCGACACAATGACCCTTTGCAAGCAGCTATAAGTGACCCACATGACAAACGGTTAGATTACTTATTGGAATTTGGTGACATGGCTCTGGAAATGGCGGGTACTCAAGGAAAGCGGATTAAACAATTCTCGAAAGATACAGCTAACGCTATCCATCACACATGCAATGGTTTAGTTGATGTTTGTCGAGATTTATTAAGCAGCTCGCATAAATATGTCCTTCTTGGTCAGTTTACTTCAGATCATTTAGAGAAGGAATTTGGAAAGTTGCGACAAGGTTGTGGTGGAACTTATCTTTTAACAGTGCAGCAAATTCTTGAGAAGTTGTCCATCAATCAAGCATCTCTCTTGCTGAAATTAGATGTAGAAATTGAAGAATTTTCTGTCCATTCTGGCCATCAGTGCTTCTCTTGTGTATATAAATTCTCAGAAGAAGATTCAGAGATTTTCGATGGCTTAGCAGACCTGGAGATTTTTATCCCAGAGGACGTAAAAATGTCGCTGGTTTACATAGCAGGATACGTGACCAGAAACGATAATGCAATAAGTGAAGGTGAACTTCTTAGTCATACTTTTTTGTATTATGAAAAATATGGTCATTACACCAAATCTCTGGATCGTGGAGGACTTAAAGTACCTACAGATGAAACATGTCAATAGGCTTTTTTTTGCTTCGTGATGTTTCACGCCGTAAAAAACCATGTGTGCAGGAATTCCCTTAGTAAGGTTTTTGGACATATAGCCGAATTTTATGATTTTAATGTTACGAAGTGTCATTGCAACATTTTCAGTAATATTTTTTTAAACAAGCTGTGTATTCAAACAACGCCAAGATCCGGAAAAGAACCTGCTGTTAAAATTTTAAAATTGTCCTAATTTGTACTTGTGAAACGCTGTAGATTTATGAAGCCAACGCCTTACCATTTTTTTTCAAAGTTAGCTCCTTTTACGTAATTTTCTTCAATACAGCTGTTTAAGTTTTATGCAAATTTTTACACAAAACTGACTACTGAATTGTGGCACTGAAGAGGTTAACGTAATTAGACTGTTGAATTGCTACATGATTGCGAGCTCTTAAACTAGGTTTATTTGCTTTTCTTTTAGAATACAAGCATACATAGTCCAGACACCAGCACTGCTTCTTTTGCAAGTTGTCTTGTGCAATCTTGAAAATCCTTACGAGTCTGCAGTGTGGTTCTAGCTTAGTTTATCACTGCGCTATAGTTGCATTTACTTGCTACTCTGGAGTAAGAATGAGAAGTATTTGTGAACTGCAGCTTAGATCCTATATAATACAACTGCCAACAGGTATTATATTATGCTTATCGCTGTGTTAATGTTAATATTTATCTATTTTATGACTGTGAGGTTGCCTATAGTTTTATGCATGGGATTTGCGCGTTAGGACGTTCGAGCGCGTGTGCTTGACTGTGTAATGTGTATTTTGTGATGGTTTTCAATGGTAGTATTTTATGCTTTTGTACCATACTTTTTTTGGGACTTTTCATTGTTTAAGCGTTGATATTTTATACCTAAAATGTTCCGGCCAATTTCGTTACAATACAAGCATAGATAGTGAACCTAGATAAAGGGTGAAACAGACTGTAAGCGTGTTTTATGTTATTATATCTTAGCCTATGTCAACGCCAGTTAGGAAAAATTCGTTGAGCTTATGTAATACGCGCAATTTATGTTATTATACTTCTGCAATGTTTGATTTTGAGTAGGCCCCCACAAAATATTGGCGCTTGCGCGATGACATGGCCTGTTGTTAAGAGCGCCATGGTTCAAGCGTACTGCGCTGTATGACGGTATGTACTGCAATTGTTATGGTAAAAGATACTATGGGCCATACGCTAGTTAGTATTCTGAGCTTGCAAAATCCTACATTGATAACAATTAGTTAATGAACGCAGAGTTTAATTATATTTTTGGATCAATCTAAAAAAAAAGAACAACTTTTACCACATTTTTTTAAATGACGTGAGGCGCTCTTGAGGTTGTTGGTCAGTATACGTTTATGTTAACAGCAACAATAGGTTTCAAAATTTTTTGAAAGTAAACAAGTCGAAGTACATTGTTCTTTTTCACAACTTGTAACTCTCGAGTTGAGACTGGCTGTTTTTAATTTTTTGCAGATTTTTGTTCTTTATTTTTGCCGATCTTTCAGTATCATTTGTTCTTAATTTTTTTTAAATTGTAGAGCATCGATGTGAATTTTAGCGACTATATTTGCAACAGCATTTAAATTCCTATTCTTTTCGCCTGAGTGAAGGCTTTTTTGCTGCATTGTAAAATTTTTGAGCAGTCGTTCAACTTGAAAAAAAAAAAAACTTTTTTCGAACGACTGAAAAAAAAACCTCAAACAGCGCTCTGTACTTTTGGAATAATCGCAATTTTGCTCGCAAACAAATGAAAATCACTAAAATTTTGCAGTTTGGAATCAGTACAAAATTTAGTTTCTTTTTTTTGATTTGAATTTTTTTTTCATTTGCTTTTGGTTTATTTTGCTGCCGAGGCTAGCATTGTTTTTAGCTTGTTCTTAAATTTTGAGCAAAAACGAGTTTCATATTCTTAGAAAACTGTGTTTATAAAAAGAGTGTATTTTATTTTTGTCAACTAGCGCTACTCAATATTTTTTTATCAGTGGATACAGCGAACGATTCTCAATGTAATTCGCTTTCTTCTTAGCAATCTAATAGCAAACATCGAGACCATTGTTAAGTAATTTTCAACAAAAATTTGCTTTAATTAGAGTTTTTAACAATTTACCATTAAATTTCTGAGCAAAAAGATGTCTCGTACGCTTAAAGAGTACTTCAAAATCTTTGTTTAGTTGGCAAGGAAAATGTGACGTTTTTTTACTCCAGTTATATCTCGCGATCGATCCGAGAAACTTAACGAGCAAAAATGACGATGAGCAGCTCACAGAGCTTCAGATGCACGTGCTAAAATAACCTCTTGCCTTTAGCGAGTATTTCGTTCGTCAGCGCTTCTTAAAAAATTTTTCGTTATTAATGCGAGCGAGGAAACTTCTGTCATGTGGGCCAGCTCTATTCCACCATCAACCCAAACATGCGAATAAAAGATTCGTTAGGTAAAACAAAACGAACTCCGAGCGGAAACGCAAAATCCGCCAGCCAATCTCCAGCGTGGTCAGTAAATGCATCCTAAAGCGCCGGTGGCGTCGCTAAGAGGGAAAAAGCCCGCCCTGATTGTCACTATTTTGGGGTGACACCATTTTATGGTGCCAATCGAACAAAAAAGATAACAAAAACGATTAATATCAGTGGAAATGTTTAGCACACTGGAATGGACTACAATATGATTTAAGGCATCCTTTAAAGCATTGATTTAAAGGTAGGCGCTAATTTGTCAAAGATATAACTCACAAATCAGTAAAAACTTTGAAAAATCGCCAAAATTACGCAATTAAATTTGATCACTTGTTGATACAAGCTGAATATTGGTTTCATGAAAACACATAGATAAGCTCAGGAATAGGAGGGGAGGTAGTGGCGATTCAGTATTAGTTAATAACCAATCACTTTTACTTAAATATCGTTCCATTAGCCCTCCTCAACAATTAATTTTCTTTATTGATATAGACTAAATGAATTACTTTCTGAGAGTATTACTGAACTATAAGATTTTATGAGTTACGGTACCAGCTTGTAAATAAACGAGCTGAAATTTTACCATAAGCCGCATAGCCATTGCCCATTATGCAACCAGTTTAAACATGTTTTTGCACTGATAATGTTTTTACACTATTGTTTTAAATATGTTTTACACTTTCGGGAGCTTGGGGCTTCGCCCACACACCCCCGAAACCCTGTTGAAGATTTCTGGCTACGCGCCTGGTCTAATCATGTTTTTGCACTGCTAATTTCTATGCCACCAGAATTCTCCCTGATGCCACGTTTTAAAAGCATTAGTTTTTTCAATGTAAGCCTAAAATTAAGTTATTTAAAAAAAAAAATTTTTTTCAAGTTCTGGGGGCGGAGCTCCCAGACCCACGAAACAGTTCCTTCTCCCATTGCATATTTGTGGTTACGCGCCTAATACTAAACGTGTGTTGCTCATACTTCTAAGTTTTAGAATCTTATCTTGCTATGAGAATTTATTGAGCTAGCCAAATAACAGACCGCTATCTACAGTAATGAAGTAGTACTGCATTCTTCAAAAATAATTATAACCTTTTGCAGCCAACTATATACAGTAGGGGAGATATGGGACCTTTGGACGGTTTTTGACTTTTTTGCGATCTGTGGCTGCTCTTCAAGTATAATGATTGTGAAGTGTTGTCGAAAATAAACTTTAAGCTTTGAGCTAAGTTGTGTAGCCAAAACTGTTAACTAATCACTTCTTTCTTCCAAAAAATGCTGCAGAAAATTGCCACTTTTTTGGTCCATTGGTCCCCAAGGAGTGGGACCGATCGACTAGTGTAGAGGGACCTTTCGACCATTCGTCGAAAATTTGTGCAAGTAGCATCTTTTTATTCAATGAAATTGAATTTATTCATTCAAATAAACGAACAAGAAAAAACAAAAAACTTTTGTATGGCCACATTTACATAAAACACTGCAACATAAAGCACGATGGATACGGACTGATATCACATCAAACGAATAAAAGCGAAGCACAGGGCCTGGCCGGCTCTGATGAATAACGAAATTTTCGCGAACAATGCTGCAAAAATCAAAAGGCATTATATTTCATAGAGACCGAGGTCCACATCGAACTTTAGCAATCAAGTGAGGCGCTTTGTACTCGCAATTGCTGGGGATGGAGTAAAAAGCACCTTTATTATGTCAGTTGGCTTGGCGCTGGCTATGTCATCCTCTTCGGGGTAAAAAGAGCATTCTTTATTTTAAAAGAAGCTTTCATAAACTTGACTTCATAATCACCATCGTCACCCAGTTCATCAATAATACGAGCAATAAAATGGTGAAATGTCTTTGTTTCTGAAAAGACCTTGACCACCACATAGTCTTCGACTTTCTTTTCTTGAGTTACCGATGCATCATCTAAATCTAAAACTTCTACATCACTAGTTGTATCAGAATCAAAAACATCCGTTGAATCAGACTGAGAAGAGATTTCAATGCTGCTCTCACTGCTACTTGTTGAATCTCTTCTTGGCGCAGTCTGCTTTTGAACCTTAAGCTTTTTGCTTTGCTGTTCCAAAGGAAGTCTATTCTTTTCTGGAGTGCTGGTTATCACTGCTGATTGAACTTTGTTTGTCCATCCTCATTTCATCCCTGGGCCTGCATTAGCCTTACAATAAGGTCGGATATCGCCAAGTAAACTGACCTCATCAACACACTTTTGGGGATGAAGTGATGAGGTTGAAGAATCTAGACTCACAGATGCTATGTCTGGGCCAGATTTGTCAGCAGCGTTTTTGATTAAAAGGAAATCAGTAACCGCAGCAGTAGGGTGGCCCTTATTTTCAAAAGTCTGAAAAATTGTACTCTCCGCCTCCAAAATGGATCCATTTACTGAAAAAACACACCACGTAAAATTTTAGATTATTTGATTAATGTTTAGAGGTGGTACAAACAGGTTCAAATATTTTGATTCTGTATCATTACAAGCAATAGGCTAACAGCAGGTGGAAGAGCTTTATTGTGATTCTAATGCAAAGTTACAACGATGCATCAAAGTAGGAGACGTGCTCATTCCCCAACATCCTTTTTTTGTTGTAGTAGATGTATAAATGCGCATGCTTTTCCTCGTATATTAGCACTCAGCTGCAGGTCTCAAAGTATGGGTTGCGAAGGATCAAAAGATGGGTCGCACCAATATAGTTCAAATTTAATAAAACAAACTTTTTCTTTTCATAGTTGAAGTTCTTTTAAATTTGTTATACTCTGATTTGTCATACTCGTTTTCTTAATGCTTTGCAAGCTGCACAGAGCTGGACAGCGCTGTTTCGAGCTTTTAGCTCTCATAGGCAGCCCTCAGCTTCTCTAACAAAGTTATTCCCCAGCTGGACAAGACTCTTGGCCGAACTGGACAAACCTTAAGGGCTTGCACAGTGGCAGAGGTTTTCTAGGGAATAAACGATTTTTCACTTGTGGAAGTCGTTATGATTTCCCAGGAGTCGACCACGAAGGACGTCAAACTTTTCGGTTATGATTTCCGTGGTCACACAAAGGGAACCCTTGTAGTAGGGATAGCCAGTACTTAAATTGTAAAATTTTGCATGGGGGGACGCTTTTGCAGTCTTGACCAAATGCAATTGGCCTGCGAAAGTACTTTAGTGAAAATTACGTAATTCCGTACTCGAAATTGAATGAACACCAAAAAAAATAAGGTCTCCGCCTGAAATTTGAAGTGTTTTTTCGCCAAAATTAGGTGAGGACTAAAAAAAAATCTTCGCCGGAAATTTAAGTGGATTTTCGCCAAAATTAGGTAAAGAATTAAGTTTTTTTCGTCTGATCATCCAGTGCTTAAATCTCAATGGGGGACACCTAAATCTCGATAGGGGGACGCTAACTCTCGATGATGGGACGCGTCTTCCCACGTCCCTCTACAATTTAAGTACTGGGGATAGCCTATGGTTATCCTTACTACAAGGGTTCAGCGATTTTTTCACTTGTTTTTTAAGTACCACAAGTGAAAAATCGTTTATTCCCTAGAAAGCCTCTGCCACTATGCAAGTCCTTAAGGTTTGTCCAGTTCGGCCAAGAGTCTTGTCCGGCGAAGGTGTGTCCAGTTCGGCCAAGAGTCTTGTCCAGCTGGGGAATACCTCACTCAGAGCAGCTGTGAATGCTTGAAAAAGTGTCTGCAGCTCTCAATACTACTCCCACTACCATCCCACAAACTCCACACATTTCCAAAAATCCACAAAAAAAAAAGCTGGGGAATAACTTTGTTAGAGAAGCTGAGGGCTGCCGATTAGAGCTAAAAGCTCGAAACAGCGCTGTCCACTTCTGTGCATCGTATGATTCGAGCTGGTTTGCAGCTGCAGGGTTGGTGGTTGATCTGGCCACCTAACTGCCAGTGGAAGCCGTTATGATTTCCCAGGAGTCGACCACGAAGGACGTCAAACTTTTCTGCTTTGCAAGTTTTCCGAGAGTTTCAAGACAATGGAGGTCTAACACTGCTGCAGTAGCAGCAACTAGCTTGTACGTTAAGATACGTTGATTATGGGAGTATTTTGGAGGTTATATAGTCTTAGTTCTTTTCCCTACAAGAATTGGGACAGGGTGGTTATGCAGGATGTGTGGATAAAACGCTGGCTGCTACGAGGAGGACCGGATCAGACAAAAGCGAAAAGCTGAAGAGGGACGGGTCAGACAAAAGCGAAAAGTTGAAGAGGGACGAATGAAAAAACAAGATGAGTACATAGTTTCAACTTCAAAAAATATTATACTAGCATCTTCCAGCAGCAGTGAGAATGAGAGCAATGCTGATGATAATCTGCCAAGGTATGATGGAAGATATTTTATCAAAGTGACCAAGAGCAAGACAACACATTCTTACCAGAGGCGGAGTCTTCGAGGACACCTTTTGATGTCTTTGGCCTCGAAGCCTCAAGTCCTAGAAAATTGCCCTGTCCTCGGCTCCAGGACAGCAGTATTTTTTAAATTGTTAAAATTTTGCAGATCGCGTGAAAAAAATTTTTGAAGACCTCTTTTTTTGAAGATCGCGTGAAAAAATTTTGAAGACCTTTTTTTTTCGAGAACGCTTAAAAAATTTTTTGAAGATCTTTTTTTGGGGGGAACACTTGCTCCTGTATCCTTGGTCCTTGAGCATTCCTGTCCTTGGCCTTGAGAGGGTCTGTCCTCGGAAGGGCTGCCCTTGGCCTCGAATTTTTTTGTGTCCTTGGCCTCGAGCCTTGTGTCCTCGACTCCAACTCCTCTCGATCCTTACACCAGTTAAAAGCCTTGGTTATGATCCGCTTACTTTTGCTATCATCAGAAGTAAATTTTTCACTCATGGAAAACAGCAAAAGCCGAGTTTGCCCAAAACATTGAAAATGAGTTTCATGCCGAAAAAAGCACTTATAGCTCACTGAGATGGTAAGTTTTGGAAGACTTGACACCAAAAAATATGTATATCGCTTTTCGATTCTTGTCGCAGGGTTGAGTGTTAATCGGCTTCTGAAAGTCGTCAAATTTGCTTTTGGAGCCGGTAAAGCTCAGGCTATCATTTGATACAACGACAGCTAATACTGGAGGTCGAAGTGGGACCTGCAAGACCACCAATTAAATTCAATAGAAAATATATTTACTATGCCACCACTTACCCTCGCTACTATGCCACATGAGGTACAGTATTGCAGTGTATTAACGAAACAATAAACGCTACGAACGAAACAATTAAACGGCTGTGAAACGGCAAAAGTATACAATATGTGCATGTAATATGTTCTCTCAAGTTATCTACTGTAGCTCAGCCCAAAACTCTGAGGAATCGTCAGCTGGCGCATGTTCTTTCTGCGGATTTCATGCACTTCGTCGTCTAGCCGATCGCATGCTTGCATCACACTGGCCTTCCCGAAACTACTGCACTGTACTGTACATTATACTGAAATACATGTAAATTATAATCGTACAATACAACGTGGCATTACATTGTTACATCACAAGGCTGTTTTTACAAATCCTTGTTACTATGTCACCCTCGCTACTATGCCACTTTCTCTCGGTCCCAAAGGGTGGCATAGTATCGAAGCTTGACTGTATGGAGTTTCTTTTAGGAGCTGAAAATTCCCTTCTTAAGCGATTCAAATTTCAGGAACATTGGCACTACCTTTTACGAGCCAGGAATTGCTGACAAAATTTAGTTTATGCTCAATGATTTTGGAAGAAACTAGCCATCGCATGATGCACTTTTCCATTAACCACCTGAAGAAAAAACAACCACGAGATGATTACTTTGAACTTTTGAAACTATCTTTTGCTTCGTACAAGAACTCCACCTCTAGATGCGAAGTTTCGTGCACCTGGGTGTGTGCGCCACGCTCTACCATTGCTTTAAAAATACGAATGTTTCAAAAACAGTTTAGTCTTAGTGCTCAAGAGGAAGAAGCTTTAAAGGAATTGTATGTTTTTGCAATAATCTACTAGTCCATATTTAAGCTTGCTTGACTGCTTGCAAAGCAAATGAAGCTCCTGATCAGGATTTAGCTTTTAAATTCTTTTTTCAACTTTCCAACCAAGCATTTCCTATACCACATCTCTAAAAATGTCAAAACATTTATGGTATTTGTCTGAAGAACTAGTTGATCTTAGCTTTTTTGATAATGCTGTTTCTTTTGAAACAAAGCAGCACACTTTTGCTAAGCTTCAAGATGAAGATTGTGAACGAATGTTTCTTAAAAGACCTTTACATCCACTTGGTTTTCTAAAAGATAAATATCTTCAAGATTTTGTGATTACTAAGGCAAATACATTTTTTGAAATACTTCGACTTCATTCCAAGTTTCTCCATGCAGATCCTAGATTCTGGTCAAAAATAGAAAGCTTTCGATCAGCAAAATTTTTTGTCAAAAACTTAAAGAGTTACTAATGACAATGCTGAGTGCGGAATCGCTCTTATGCAGTAATATAATAAACCTGTTACCAAAGATGAAGAACAGCTACAATTTCTACTGCAAGCAGTTTCTGATCATCAAAGTGCCTACCAGATAATGGAATATAATAACTCTAACCAAACAAAATGAACATTAAGAATTTGAATAATGAATTCTTTTGAATTACATCAGCTTTTACCAAGCAAGTTGCTCATGAAAGCAAATTGAAACATCAGAGGTGGAGTCTTCGAGGACGTCCTTGGCCTCAAGGACGTCCTCGAGGACACTTTTTGAAGTCCTTGGCCTCAAAGGTCAAGTCCTTGGCCTTGGTCTTAGCCTCGAAGCCTCAAGTCCTTGAAAATTGCCTTGTCCTCGGCTCGAGGACAGCACTATTTTTTAAACCGTTAAAATGATGAATTACTATTATTATCAATGGACAGCGGTGCAAGCGGATCTGCTACCGTTAGGTAAAGTTCACCTACACATTGCGTAGGCCTCATTTGGGCCCATTGCAACTGTAGCTGCTACGGTGTTGTATTTTTCTTTGGTTACTGGTCGAATTCAGAAAACCTTCCAGCTTCCTTTAAATACGTGGCCAGTTTGTTAATGTTACATTTCGTTACCCCGATGTGAGCAGTGTTTTTGGTGATTTCAAAATATTTAACACAAATATCACGGTAAAGCTTGCAATTGCCTACATGATGATTCGGTGCTTCATGCTCTAGGCTACATTTTGGACACAGAGAAGACTCGGCACGACCTGTCATTTTCTTGTGGCGCTGTAGATTGCAATGCCCAGTTAAAACTTGCACTAGTCCAGTAGCGTAGCTAGGAGGGCGGGTGGGGGGCTCGAGCCCCCCCATTGGCCTGAAAGGTATGTAAAATAGCGTGTTTTTAGCAGTTTTGAGGCTGATTTTACTCTAAAAACGAAAATAGCCCCCGCATACGAAATTGGGGTGAGACTACTGTAGGAGAAGATCCTGAGATGATATGGACGAGAAGAAGTGGGTCTCAGTGAACATGAAGACTTTTTTTTATTTTTGGAGATCATCTGATTTTTGATAGAAAAACGCACTGAATTTCGGTGAAGACCTTTTTTTTGAGATCACCTGATTTTGAGAAAAAAACCGCCTCAATCTGATTCAAGACTGATGAAAATTTGGGTCAAGTTTGTTTACTGTGTTTCAAGATTCCAAAAAAGCTTCCCCCCCTTTGCGAAATCCTGGGTACGCGCCTGCACTACTCTATTTAATTGAAGTCTCTTAAGGTTAAGGAGACGTAACGTTAGTCATGAGGACCTCCAACCTACAGACTCCTTCATCTTCAAGCAATCTTTCCTTTTATTCCACATAGATTTCCATCTATCTGTGGACCAGTCCTTAACCTTGCTAACACAACTGGCATACGGACTGTAATAAAAGGTTCAGGACCATGCATTTCTGATTTAGATCCGGATTTGGCTAGATAATGTGCCACTTCGTTACCATGTACCCCTGCATGAGCAGGAATCCAGGCAATACTGACGTGGTTTTGTTTACCCAACTGATTTAGGTTTCGAATGCAGTTGTGCACTGTAATTGATGTTACAATGCACTTTATGAGTGATTTGATAGCTGCCTGACTATCCACCAGTAGAAAAATCCTTTGATTGTGCATTTTTTCCAAAAACTGGTTCTTTGCCACTTCTGGAATAGCTAAGACTTCTGCCTGGAATACAGTTTCGTGTATTTCAAGGTGAAAAAATGCTTGTTTTGGGGAATTGTTTGAGTATTCTGCATCAAAACCCGCAACTCTCTCCCATGTAGTTTCGAGCCATCAGTGTAAATATTGACAGTGTTTTGATTTAGAACGCTTTCAGATCTGATAGCATTCTTTTTGTCCATAATTTGACATACGAAATTTTTCTCAAATACCTTAGCTTTCTTATGTAGTCAGCTGGCATTTGCAGCCGAGTCGGCTTTTTTTAATAAGTCAATGCTCTACACGGCGCACAAATTCATGCAAAGCAGTTTCCGTAGAAATATCTGCGCGAAATCCGTATTGGGATGAAGAAAGCTTTTCCTGCACGTTATTATCTTCAATAATATGATACAGAATTAGTCTTTCCAACCATTTCAGTTGGAAAGAAGTTAAAGTGATCGTACGGAAGGATTTAGCTTCAAAATAGCTTAGCTTTCCTGGTTTGGGGAGAAATATACCAGTGCCTTCTTTCCATGCCGATGGCACATAGCTATGTCTCAGGCCTGCTTGAAAAATGACGTGGTAATATCCTTTCAGTTGATTCCAACCTTTCTGTAACAGCACAGGATAGAGCCCGTCTGGCCCTGGAACTTTGAATGGTTGAAATTCGTTAAAGCTGCTTCCATACGCTCGAATGAACATACGTTTGCAATCATTCAGTGCCTTCAGGTCTCATGAATGGATTGTCCACTAAATCGTACCCGGTTGCATAATTTTTGGTCTGTTGGCTACCCGGCGATGAGATATCGAGCTGAAAGTTTAGAGTTTCTAATGGAGACTTAGCGAATTCTCCGTTGTGTTTAATTACGCTGCTAACACGCACCGTTTCATTCCTTCTAATAATCTTAACCAGTCGAGCCGTTGGTGTTTGACTATTCATGCTCTCTACAAAGCTGAGCCATGAATCGCGCTTTGCTCTTCTGACAGCTTTTTTGAAATAGGCTAGGCCGAGCTATTGAGCTTCCCAATCTTCTTCTTGTTTTGTTTTGATGGCTTTTCTCCAAGCTCGGTTAGCGTCTTTTTGAAAGCTTGCTAGCTCAGAATTCCACCAAATGTTATCTTTTTTACGAAGCGACTTTCGCATAGGGCAAGCAGCCAGGGCCTCAGAGAGAAAATTTTCCAGGGGGTACGAAGGTCGATACCGGGCCCCCAAATCTTATTGGGCTCCCCCAAGCGTTATTGGGGGGCCCATGCCGTTTAATCATTTTTTGGGCGACTTGGTGTAGATCTTCATTTAAAAGTGAGGGGATAACGATATTCGCATACAGCTAGGACCTATGAAAAATACAACTAGACATAAAATTTGTTTAAATCCAGCAAGGGAGTCTGGGGGAGTGCTGTGAGCTCCCCCAGCGGGGTCCGGGGCAGAGCCCCGGAAGCTTTAGCACTTTTTATGTTTCTCGAGCGTAAAATACAGCATTTGATCAACATCCCAGCACCAAACTTGCTTAAATTGACAAGCAGAAAACGTGATATACATGAAAGAAAATATGTGAAGTGAGGGATGATGACATTGACACAATATTATACAATATAATGACTTTGATACTGCAAATCCAAATATTTTACTGATAAAAGTGTTAAGAAGTCATGTGCAATCATAGACTTCACAACCCCAAATACCTATTAAACTCATACAGATAGAGTGAGTTACTTAATGATAGTAGTTAGTACGGTTGAAAACTAATGCTTTTGGGTCTCTGGAAATGTGGGCCCTCGTACATTGTTATACTGTAGAATTAGGGCTCTCAAGTTAGATAAATGTAATAAAACGTTAATTTTGGTGCAAGTGTATGGATTTTGATACATTTTCCTCTTTTTTTAATCAAATCGGCCACTATTGGATGCCCTAAAGGCTGTGTAGCAAAAATAACAACCAATTACCAGGACTAAATAGGCTGACTGCTATTTTTGCTGTAGGCAAGTTTGATTACGGTGTTATGGTGCGATACCAAAACTTAACGCGGAAACCTGAACTCTTCCGGGCCCCTTAAGCCCGGGCCCCCCTAGGCCCGGGCCCGGGTAATATGTACCCCCTGAACCCCCCTCTCGCAGGCCCTGCAAGCAGCTTAATATGATTTAGTTATTACTGAATGAACCTTGTTTGCCAGCTTATCGATGTCTTCTTTTGAGGAAGGTACTGGTGGTATAATTTTTTGATTTAGTTTTTGTTCGAGTTCGTCTACATACTTGTTCCAGCACGTGCAACGAACATTTTGAAACATTTTAGCCTGGCTTTGGATTCTGCTTTTAACCTGGAACCTAATATACTGTACATGCAGTACTTAACTTGTAGGGGGGACGCGTTCTCCCATCGAAAGTTAGCGTACCCCCATCGAGATTTAGCGTCCCCCGATCAAGATTTAGGCTTCCTGCCATCGAGAGTTGAGCGCTGGATGACCAGAGGAAAAATAGCCAGCCAGGACTAAAAGATCCTACAAATTTCCTGCCGAAAATGGCGGCGAAAACCTTTTTTTTGGTCTTCACATGATTTCGGGGAAAAATGACTTCAATTTCCGGCGAAGACCTTTTTCTTGTTTTTGGTCTTCATTTAATTTGGGCGACGGAAATACATCATTTCCTCGAAACTTTTTGTATAGTTGGTCAAGGCTGCAAAAGCGTCCCCCCATGCAAAATTTTACAATTTAAGTACTGTGTACATGTGATTCTAATATAATGTACATGTGATTAGAGAATGGTAGCACGTTGCTAACACGCCAGCCAACTATTCGGTCCCACGCACACCGATTCACTAAGTTAAGGTCTTGAACCTCTTCACGCGTTTTAGTTCTGAATGTTGGTTTATTGCCTACATTACAGAAATTCAGGTCTGCCCTAACACAATACGCTAGCAGATCCTCTCCTCGAGGATTTATATCGGAGGATCCCCATATAGTGGGATGCGCATTTGCATCGGTTCCTGCAATAGTAGGGATTTGTTCATTGTTAAAATTATGTAGGAAAACGCCAGAAACCTCGCAGAAAATTTGCGAAGACCTTTTATGTTTTCCTCTTTTGGAGGGCGCCTGAAAAACTTTTTTAAAGACCTTTTTTTTTGGAGAACACTTGCGCCTGTGTCCTTGGTCCTTGGCCTCGAGCATTCCTCTGCCGTGATTTGATCAATGAAACTGGCCAACCTATACAATTTGCGAGATTTTTAATCGTTTACGTGCTATCTGGCCTAAAGGATTCCTGGCTGGTTGCCTGCAGGCCAGATAGCACATAAACAATTAAACGTTGAAACTCTGGTTCCGCAAACGTCAAAACATGAAAATTAAATTGTTAGTAATTTGCAAGATATTATGCGTTTACTGCTTCCAAATTAACACTGGACTTACCGTACGTAAACTTTTAAGCCCAAAACACCATCAAATATTCATTTTTATGCTGTGACATCATTGGGGGCATGACAACATCAAGTTTCTCATAATAAAGAGCATTGGAACCAGGGCCTGCGAGAGGGGGGTTCAAGGAGAACATATTACCCGGGCCCGAGCCTCGGGGGGCCGGGCTCAAGGGGCCCGGAAGAGTTTAGGTTTCCACGTTAAGTTTTGGTATCGCACCATAACACCGAAATCAAACTTGTCTACAGCAAAAATAGCAGTCAACCTATTTAGTACTGGTAACTGGTCGCTATTTTTGCTACACAGCCTTTAGGGCATCCAATAGTGGCCGATTTGATTAAAAAAAGAGGAAAATGCATCAAAAGCCATACGCTTGCACCGAATTAATGTTTTGTTACATTTCTCTGACTTGAGAGCCGTAATTCTACGCTATAACAATGTACGAGGGCCTACATTTCCTGAGATCCAAAAGCATTTCAACCTCAGAGAGCGGAGTCAAAGTTGACATATTATACTACTATCATTAAGTAACTCACTCTATCTGTATGAGTTTAATAGGTATTTGGGTTCGTGAAGTCTATGATTACAGATGACTTCTTAACACTTTTATCAGTAAAATATTTGGATTTGCAGTATCAAACAGTGGTGTAGTCGAGGACACAAAGCTCGAGGCCAAGGACAGAGCAAAAATCCGAGGCCAAGGCCAAGGACAGCCTTTCCGAGGACAGACCCTCTCGAGGCCAAGGACAGGAATGCTCGAGGCCAAGGTCAAAGACCAATGACACAGCCACAAGTGTTCTCCAAAAAAAAAAAAAAAGAAAAGGTCTTCAAAAAAGTTTTTCAGGCAATCTCCAATTTATAGGCGTACCCAGAATTTTTGATTGGGGGAGGCCTAAACCACAAATCGCATGCAATGATGTCCTCAAAATTTTTCCAAAGAGGAAGTTTTTGTGGGACAAAGATATCGTAGGATGGAAGATCTGAAATCGTTGGCTGCTGGCAAGTTTCCAGGATTTTGCAAAGGAAGAAGGCTTAAACTAACAGTCGAAAAATGCAAATATCTATCTTTGGAAACGTGTTGAGTAAGCTAGTGTAACTCAAAGGTATCACAGACGGGGGTCTGAGGGCGGGGCCCCCAGCCACCGGAGGCTTTAGGGGTCTGGAAGCGGGGCTCCCAGCCGCTAAGCGATTTTTTGGTAAAAAAAGCTATTTTGATGTCATTGAATCACAATTCGCAAGTGTTCAAAGCCATTTGAAAGCAATAGATTTTTGAAATTTGAAAGCCAATTGAAAAAATTAAATTGTTAGTCCTCCTTTTCCTTGCAATTTAAGTCCAAAACACGTTTTACATCTTGCATTTTGGAGTTAAATTTTAATTGTAAGTGATTTGGTCAGGTAGGGGAAGTAAGGTGCATTGTCTCTTGCAACATTTTAGCAGTAAATAAAAATCCACTCGAAGATAGAGATTTTTGTTTTGTCATGAAAATAACCAGTTATAGGAGTATATGTTTGGCCAGGGGGCCCAGGCCCCCTCAACTGATGTTCAATGATTTGTTCAATCAGCATTTTCCATGGCTAATTTTTTTAAAAAGTATTTTGTTGGTAAACTGGCGAGGCTGGAATTGAATTACTGAATTGTTATTGAAAAATGGTAAAATAAATGGTTACGTCTACTGACCATGTTATTGCCGGGCCGAATTTACATCGCGCTGGGCCCCTGGCACTTTGGAGATTTTCGCAACATCTTTTTGCCAAATATAGCCGAAGACCAAATAAAGTCTTACGATTTCAGGGCGGGGCCTTTAGCTGGTACTGAACCATATTATGGTAAATCCAGCCCTGATTAATGCATTACGTTCAAAAAAAGGCTAGATGTGAGCCTGAGATAGCAACTTTTAGGACAAAAACTCTCCATTTTTTTCGGGTTATACGTTTAAATTGGCAGGCAACAATTGAAATGAGGAGGGCCCGGAACCCCTGGTCTTCAATATTGCTGTTAGTTACTGTTGTAAGCGAAAAATGCTAAAAAGAAACTAAAGAAACAATAGGCGTTTTTGGTGAAATTTCAATTGGGGGGGGGCCCTGGTCCCCCTCTCCTTGGCTACGCCTATGCTCCAAGCATAGGCGTAGCCAGGATTTTTGATTGGGGGGGACCCAAACCAGAGATCACATGCAATGACGTCATCAGAAACTTCGACAGCGGAATTTTTTGTGGGGGGCAAAGATAGCGTAGAATGGAAGATAAGAAGCCGTGGCCTGGTGTTGGCACGTAACTAGGAACTCGTTCAAGAGGTAGGGCTTAAACCAATAGTTGAAATATGAAAATGTCTAAATTGGGAGACGTGTTGAGTAAACAAGTGTACTGTATTTCAAACGTATCATTGACGGGGGTCTGGGGGCGAAGTCCCCAGCCGATGGGCGATTTTTCGTAATTTTTTGAAAAAAAGCTGTTTTCACACCATTGGATCACATTTCGCACGTATTTAGAGCCATTTGAAAGTACTAGATTTTTAACATTTGAAAACCAATTAAAAAATTAAGTTGTTCAGTCCTTCTTTTGCTTGCAATTTAAGTCCAAAACATCTGTTACTTTTATGTATTGCTATAGGTGCAGTTGACTTAGATGACCGCATGGTCTTTTCACTGATTCCTTCCTGTGTACTTTTAACGTTTGGTGAAATAAACTTGACTTGCATATATGAAATCCGTCCCCGGTTATTGCGTGAGGTTCATAAAAAGGTTACATGAAGGCCTGAGTTAGCAACTTTTAGGATAAAAACCTTTAATTTCACTCGAGTTATACGTTTAAATTGGTTGGCAAACATTAAATTGAGGGATCTCAGGCCCCCTGGATGAATATTATTGTTGGGGGGTTATTTAAATAAGTATTGAAAGGGGCCCATTTAAATTGGTTGCCAAAAATTAAATTAAAGGGTCCCAGGCCCCCTGGATCAATACTATTGTAGGGGGCCCATTTAAATTGGGGGCCATTTAAATATTATTGTAAAGGGCCCATTAAAATTGGTTGGTAAACAATAAATTAAAGGGGTTCGGGCTCCCTGGATCAATATTATTGTTGGGGGCCCATTTAAATTGGTTAACAAAAATTAAATTGAAGGGGCCTTGGCCCCTGAATCAATATTACTGTTGGCGGCCCATTTAAATTGGGGGCCATTTAAATATTATTGTAGGGGGCCCATTTAAATTGGTTGGCAAAAATTGAATTGAAGGGGCCCGGGCCCCCTCGATCAATATTATTGTTGGGGGCTCACTTAAATGGGAAGCGATTTGGATATTATTGTAAGGGGCCCATTTAAATTGGTTGGTAAAAATTAAATTGAGGGGCCTGGGCCCGCATGCAGAGATCTCACTAGTAGCACGATCTAGAAGTAGTCTGACTATTAGAACGACTTCGTATTTAGAGACTGCTCTAGAAGTTGTGCTACAAGTCTCACTACTTGTGAGACTAGCTAGCAAGAGTTCGCATTCACAAATCTCACTACAGCTAGTAAGACTACTAGTCAGACTAGAAAATTAGGCCAACTTTGCTGGAGCGGTCGAGACCAGTCTAGAAGTCTCACTAGCTGCTATTTTCTAACGAAAAACAACGCAACCATCGCTTATTTTCTGTCCAAAACATAATTTTATTCTTATTTTCCCGTTCACTGCAATTTTAATACGACAAAGTGGATATTTTTATCTGAACCATTGATTTAGCATTGTAAATTTAAACAATAAAAAGTTTCAGAATTTATGATTTTACGGGAAATGCCTGCAACATTCGCTCTCATCAAGCGCAATCAAAAAGAAGTTCTTGTGAATGCGACCATTAGACCGTATCGCCACTTACAAGTCATGTAATACCGCAATAAATTTTTTTCCGAAGCATTTTTGAAAGTTCGCTTTTTAGTGCGGGAGTTGTCAAATTACGTATTTTGTTTTGGTTATTGAAATCTACAGCATTTAATTACTGCATATCGAAACATGTCCGGGATTTTTTGTAGTTACCTGTTAACTCATAGGCCGGGATCACACGATCAGGTTTTTTGCACAATTTTCTGGGCTCTGGCATCAATCATATGCAGGCGCGTCGATTCCCGGGGGGGTCGGGGGGGTCGTGACCCCCCCAAAGATATTCATTGGGGGGGTCCAAAGAGTAAAGGACCCCCCCAATAAAAATGATCATGTTTGCTGTTTATCATGAATACTAATAAAATAACATTTCTGTCTTGACAGATTTTTCTTGCTCAAAATATTGAAAACTAGGTCAAGATTTTATAATAATATTCTAGGCCAAGATTTTATAATAATATTCACAGCGCTAGGCCAAGATTTTATAATAATATTCACAATAATACGAGTATGTTTATCACCTAGCCAATATATTGCACAACTTTTATTTGTGTACGCCACAAACTCATTATCGTGACTGTGTGTTTGTCAGTGAAGCCCAGATGAGAAAAGTCCTTACTGTTACAATAGGGCACTGAGGGGTGAGGGCAGACTGAGACTCGCAGCGTCAGAGGAAGGTAGGCGAAAGCTCGTTTTTCCGTTGCTGTTTCGCGCGTAGTAGAAGTAACTGTTGTTAGTAGTACCGGTAGCAATCTTTTATTTCCGAGCAAAAACAAATACATAAATTGCAAATTCAGCAAATATTTAAGGACAAGATTTAGCATGACGAGAAGGAGCGAAAGACCAAAATAAGAACGCCACCTAATCAAGCGACACGGTCGCCGGATCTGCTTCTCCTTTTAGAAATAGTACAAAATTCGGTTGCAGGACTTCTACACTAACGGAAAGTTTTGTTTTGATTTTCGGTAATTAGAAAAAAAATGAAAACAAAATTGGTAAAAAAGAAAAGGGAAAACAGAAAAAACACGCACACAGATAGGCCTGCATTTTAATATCCACACAATTAATAATGGTTTCACTTATAAACAGGAATGGGATTTAAAAAAGTAAAACTTTAGTATCTTTGATGATGTTTTGTCGCTGGAAGTAAAGACTTTGTCTGTTATATGTCTTGGTAAACTGTTCCACACCAAAAATTTTAAAGCAATTGATTAGTTTGTAATTGTAATTACATTTTATTCACCAAGTTGCCTTGGCCAGGAGACAGCGAAAGGACCTTTCGGTCTTCGAGTCAAGCTGCCACCTGCCCACCTGTCTACCACACACGGCGGAGACTTCACACTGTTCCTTTTAATGCTGAACGTCATACAGGAAAGCTGTGAATACCAATTTTTTATAGTCTTTGGTTTGACCCGACCGGGAATCGAACCCGAGTCTACCGCATCAGTAGCAGACAGTCTATCCACTCGACCACCGATCAGTTTTTACCGACAATGTGCTTTGCACATAAAAATTGTTTGAAGAAGCACTTTGGGTCAAGTACGAATGGATAGAGGACAGAGTTCTAAAAATTGTTAATTGATTGCCACAAAATACAGGCAATTTATTCAAATTGACTTTGGCCATAAATTTGGCAACTTCTAGTTTGTAAGTTCTATGAATATTTAAGACTTGCAGTTGTTTATATAATGGTTTTAATCCAGTTTTTGCACCAAATTTGTTGCATAATGTTTTTATGATACGATTTTGTTTAACTTGTAGTTTGCGTTTAATGATTTTGGAACAATTTCCTCAGCAAATAATTGCGTATTGGAGATGAGAAGATACTCAACTTATATAATAAACTGTGGCTATTATTTGCGGTATATTAAAGCTCTTTGCGGTATATACTTGCGGAATTCATAGATGGCACCAGAAGCAGCCGATAATTTGGTTTCAAGGTGTTTAATGTTCATAGTGAGTTTGTCATAAAGAAATAATCCTAGATATTCTACGCAGTCGGCCTGTTTTATTTTACAATCATTTATTTGCGGAAAGACTTTTTCTTTGCTTGTGGTAAAACTATTGTACCAAAACCAAGCAGCTCTTCGATTGAAGAAAATAATTTATGCTCATTTGGACCATTGAGGACAAAATAGGCTACCGGTATTTGTTTGGAAAAAGATTAGTACCAGCTAGCCAGATTGATTATTTAGTTCAGTTGTGAAGTCGCTACGCTAACAAGTATGGAACGGCAGTGCCGTCGATAGAAATGATGCTATCCGGGTGATGACTTAATGGACGGTGTCATCGTAAATGAGCCAGGATTTTTGATTGGGGGGGGGGGGGGGGGGGAGGAGGACCAAACCACATGCAACGACGTCATCAAACAATTTGGAAATGAGAAACTTTCTACAGGACAAAGATATCGTAAAATGGAAGATCAAAAGCTGTGGCCTGGTTTGGCCCGCATCCACGATTTTGCTGAAGGGGGAGGAATTGAAGTAAATTTGAAAAGCGAAAATGTCTAAATTTGGAGACATGATGAGCAAACTAGTGTAACTCAACTGTATCACAGACGGGGATCTTGGGGCGAAGTTCCCAGCCGCTGGGTAATTTTTTGTAATATTTTTTTGAAAAAAATAGCTATTTTAATGCCATTGAATCACATTTCGCGCGTTTTTAGAGTAATTTGAAAAAACTAGATTTTTAACATTCAGAAAGCCAATTGAAAAATTAAATAGTTCAATTGTCTTTTTACTCACAATTTTAGTCCAAAACAAGTTTAAAATCTTGCAAATGGCTTTGCTCTGCATGTGATTTGTCCAGGTAGGCGGAAGTAACATAACTTGCCCCTCCTGCAATATTTTAGCAGTAGATAACAATCCATTTGAAGATTTGCCATAAGAGATTTTGTTTTGTCATGAAAACAACCAGTTGTAGGAGTACATGTAACGACCTAGGGGCTCAGGCTCACTCAATTTAAATTCAATAATTTGTTTAGTGAGCATTTTCGTTGACTAATTTTTTTTCAAAAGCATTTTGTCGCGCAAAAACTGGGAAGGTGGAGCCCGTGGAGGTGAATTGTTATCGAAAGTTAATTGGTACCTTAGATCGTTATTGATGAGGCCTATAACTAATCATGCTTTTGCCCAGGCCGAATTTACATTGCACGGCGCTCCTGGCACTTTGGGGATTTTTGCTGCAATTTTCAGTCAAATATAGTTGAAGACAAAAAACTGTTAGGCCCACAATCTAAGCGCGGGCCCCCTGGCACTGTGCCATTTGGTAAGTCCGGTCGTGGTTATTGTAGTACGTTTATAAAAAGGTTAGATAAGTGCCTGAGGTAGCAATTTTTAAGATAAAACTCTTGTTTTCTCCCGGGCTATACACTTAAATTGGTTGGCAAAATTTTAAATTAAGGGAGCCCGGGCCCCTGTTCGTCGATATTAATATTATTGTTAATTACTGTTGAATGCGAACGGTTGTACGAAGAAATGCTAAAAGAAACTGAAACTGAAGAAACACTAGGCTTTCTTTTAATATTTCCATCCTTGAGGGCTTTTTAATTCAGGGCCCTGCCCCCCCTGGGCTACGCCTATGGGTGTAATCACCTAAAGTAGTATGGACAGGCTTGACGGAACGATTTTCAAATTTTCATAGTCGTGACATTGGAATTATAGGGCCAGAAAACCACCACAAAGTTTGGCGTAAAAAAGGTCGCATTAAAAAAATACGGCAAAAAATGTTTCACTCGAT
Source organism: Trididemnum nubilum (assembly GCA_963965965.1). Classification (NCBI taxonomy): domain Eukaryota; kingdom Metazoa; phylum Chordata; class Ascidiacea; order Aplousobranchia; family Didemnidae; genus Trididemnum; species Trididemnum nubilum. The sequence continues at coordinate 19,667,454 of OZ014487.1, forward strand.
TATATATCTCTAGATACCCTTTCACCTCCACCAACCCACTTTTGGCCGCGATGAGTTGTATTTTTCCTTTCCCAAAATACCGTACGCTTGTTTTCTAAACGGCTTAACACCAAAAAAAAAACTGCATCAAATGTGCTATTGCGACGTACAAACGAACAATGCAAACAAAATCTACGATTACTAACAGTGCAAACAAAATTCGCGAGATTTTGCCAAAAAAGTTCTGGTTATTAAGTTGGATCCCCCAAAGATTTCGAGAAATCGACGCGCCTGATCATATGAAACGTCGTGCAAGTCCATGACTCACTATTGCGGGCACCTGTCGTCAATTACATTGAATAGCCCGTGTGAAAAGGAAAATCAGACGCTAGAAAGTCTTCCTGACTTCTTGCGGAGAAATAGAATCGATCTCTACTTTCCCAGCAAGTTTTCAAAGGGTCGCCGTTCTCTACGAAGAAAATTGAATTTTAAGCGGTGCCTTTGAAAACATTGAGCCGCAGAATACAAAAAAATGTGCCGATGTCAGGGCAGCAAAAGAATGCTTTACGATTGCCTAGCGAAAGTGCTAAAAGAATTTTTGCCTGATTTGTTTTAATCGACAATGACGTGTTTTAACATTGTGCCTGCTGTTTTCTCATATTTTTTCAAAGACGTAAATGTGTTGCCCGCTGTTTTGTTTATTTTCGAGTATCGAATATCCAATTTTTCCTAATTCAAACTTGTGCTAGGGCTTTTCCAAATTCATTCTGAAGTTATCAACCAGAACTGCAGTATAGTTAATTAACTTGCCATCGTCGACAACTCATGAAATTGAACTTTTAATTAGCAAAATCGAAGAAAGGCAGCGCTTGTGATTTTAATCAAAATATTGAAAATTTCCTTCTGATCGCAAAAAAGTTTCCGGCCCAGTATACGCTAGTGCCGAATTTATGCAATTAGTGATACGTTTTTGATGATTTTAATATTTTTTTTGTTAAAATTTGACGTGTCCAATGGCAAAAGAACTTGTTGCACTTTTCAGCAGGGTAAATTTCAGTAGATAGTTTTCAGCTATTTGTCGCTTATTTTATAACAAACCAAACAAAAACGCTCTTATTCTTATTTAAAAATAATAAACTTTCAATTTGCCCTGACATCCAATTATTGAGGCCTCTGCAACCGCAAGTACCGAAAAGAACATACCTGGTTTAACGTTATTTGATCAATCATGCAATATTATGCAAATTTTATTGGTGATAGATGATATAGCATGAAAAAAGCTACGCTATACGCTAAAGAGTCCCACACAAGCAAAGTTATTTTGATATTTTCCATTTATATCTTTCATTTCATTGCAGGTCGAAAAAAAATTTCACTCGTGTAGCTATTTATTACTAAAAGCTACAGCTTTTCGCCTTAGTGAACTTGTTCGTAGCATTTTGGCGAACGAGAAATAACAAGGAATCGACAAAGCGTACCTATAATACTACAACTACCGCGGCGGCAAATCTCAAAGAAATTTCTTAACAACCGCGCAAATGCTTTTACAGCGAAAAAATACATGTGACACCTTCAAGAATTTATTTGCCGAAAAACACAGATGCTTCCGTCTGGCAGTGGCGGATCCAGAAAATTTTGGTGGGGGGGGGATTTGAAGCACAAAACCTCAAAAATTCGGATGTCTTCACCAAAATTGAGAGTGATTTTTCGGCCGAAATCGGAAATTCAAACGCTTTTTTCGCCCAAATTCAGGTGGTCTCCAAAAAAGAAAAAAAAAAAAAAAGGTCTTCACCAAAATTGAGAGTGATTTTTCGGCCGAAATCGGAAATTCAAACGTTTTTTTCGCCCAAATTCAGGTGGTCTCCAAAAAAAAAAAAAAAAAAAAAAAGGTCTTCACCAAAATTGAGACTGATTTTTCGCCGGATTCGTTACGTTTAGGTCGGTGGGGGGGGATGCATCCCGAAATGGAGCCGAATTATTCGAAACAGAGGCTGATTTTTCGGCCAAAATCGTAACTTTTAGGCTGGTGGGGGGGATGCATCCCCCCCATCCCCCCCCCCTAAATCCGCCACTGCCGTCTGGCAAGCAGTTTTTCAAGAAAATAGCGTTTAGATGTGATAGGTCCAAAATTGTTTATGCAAACAAATTGTGCAAAAAATCTGATCGTGTGATCCCAGCTTGACGCTCGTGATCAAAATAACTTACGGTAACACATGTCGAGTTAACATTTTTTGACGCATTTCTCCTTTCTTTTGCGGTTTCTAGTGCAACGTAACAAGTTTTTACGTACAAAACTTGTTGAGTTTCACTTTAAAGTAGCGGTTCGGTCGTAAAGACATGCAAAGGTTACTACAGTTCAAAGATCGCACTAGGTAGTCTCACTAGAGTTAGTATAGATGTTAGCACGATCTCTGAATACGACTCTGAATACGACTAGAGTTCATGCTACTTCTAGTGCGACTATTAGCAAGTAGAACGACTTTCTAGATTGTACTACTAGTGAGATCTCTGCATACGGGCCCAGCGCTTCAGGGTAAATTGGGAATTTGGGAACAAGCAAACTTTGTAATGAAGCCCGGCCGCCTACTAATGCTATTTGCTAACCTTAAGGTTAACCTACCGCTAGGCTCTACCTTGTGGTTCGACCTGTAATGTCAGATGCGCCTGTAATCTCTGTGTAATACGTAAAAGACTTCTAACCATACAGTTAAAACGTTAGCACATTCGATTATAATGATCTAGCCTATATACAGATAAAAGCATAGTGAAAGTGCATAAAAAAATATACTAATATGTTAAAAAAGATCTGGATAACGTTCTAGAATTTTTCCTTAGACAATGATTCATGCTAAATGAGGTCTTTAATAGTTTTTTTTTTACGTCAAAATTTTGTTGTGCGGTTTAAAGCATTAAGCTAGGATTGCGGCAAAATGGACTTACAAGGATAATTTTTGGAATGGATTTAACAATGCTACTCCGCTAATTTTTGAAAACAGTTTAGCACATTGGATCCTTCAAGACTTGAATTAAAAGATGAATGTCAAGGGATGTCTTTATTACTCCTGTCCCGAATTACCCCACGGTGTCTCGATTTCCCCCATGTCCTGAATTACCCCACTAAACCCAAATCAAAACAATGACATAAAACTAAATGATACGCAACTCTTTTTCCCACTCTTTTTCCTCTTTGTTTCTTTATTGTGCGGATTTTTGCTCTGACTTTGCCCGCGCTGATCTGCTGACAGTGACTGCAATGTACAGCCTTTGCCTTGCTCAACTAGCAATAGATAGCAATTATAACAAATATTGTTGTCTCTGGAAGTTGTGGCTTTGCGTAATTTACGTAAAGTTTTGTCAACTACTAAATTATGTCCCAAAATCCAATTTTCGAGTAAGTTTTGCGTAAAATACATAAATATCAACGTGTTATCACAACTTAATGTTACGACATCACTGAAATGTACATAATTATGAAAAATGTTGTTTTTTTGTTTATTGTTGTGGTTTCTCATTTCTTCTGCTTTTCTGAGTCAAAATATGTTAAATGTTTCACACTGAATTGATTGATCTACTCGAAATATGTAAGTATCAGTTTTACGTTTCATTTTGTGTTGTTGTTACGGTAGCATTGAACTTTGAAGAGTCAAGATCGAGCGTATGTTAATTTTTGTTGCTTCCATGCCAGAAATGGTAAAAATAAACTGAATTGAATAATGTTAAAAAACTTGCCGTAGTTTTTTATGGCATATATAGTATACCGTCGTCGGGGGTGACTTTGATCAGCGGGGTGACTTTGATCACCTGGGGTGACTTTGATCTTTCCCAGAAAACTGTAACGTCACATTGTACTTGGAGTTATGTGTGGTTGCTTGGTCACGTGATTCAGTTGCTTGGTCACGTGATTACTATTTTTATCGCCAAAATTTCATTTGGCGCCAATTTTGGCTTTTAGAACGTGGCGGCTCGCCACTTCAACGCAAATGGAGATTAATACCACGTGAATGGAAAACAAAAATAAAGCAAATAATCAAACAATACTTGGCAGCACTTTTAGCAACGTGGTACACTTTCCCTTGTCAGTCTTCACTTTCCTTTGTTAAATTTGGTATAGCTAGTCTTCAGGTCTTCTTTTTTAAAATCGAACACACATTATCAAGCCACCTAGCGCAAATGTGCAACGTAATAGTGGTTGCGAGTTAATATTGACCCCAACAAGAGCTATATATTTGATTGGTTCTGAAGGAATCGAATCCCTACCCTCCCGAACCCGACGCAGATGTGAGATGGCCATTACCTGAAGCAAACCCCCTGTAATTGTACTTCAATCCAATTGAAAACTAAATTTTAGTCCCCGACAACGTTTTAAAAAACTTAAAAATGAACAAAGTCATCATTCAGATGAGTTTACTTTGATAAAACGGCAGTTTTGTATGAGTGATATCAAAGTCACCCCTGGCACGGGGTGACTTTGATCAAGCATTAGGTGGCAGTATGCTCACATCACGTGACACTAATCGAAAAAAGCAATGTGTCATAAGAAAGCTCAGCCACAGAGTGTTACGATCAGTCGATAAAGATGGAACGGTAATGTGGTAGTAGATCAAAGCACTTGAAGTTAGACGGGTGATCAAAGTCACCCCCAACGACGGTACTTTTTTTACAAGAACCAATAAATATTAAGTTAAGGCTGGCTGTTCGTAGTTTTTTGCCGAATTTTAGCCTCAATTGTTCTTAAATTTCGAAAACATAGTTGCTAATTTTAGCGACTACATTTGTGCAACTGTTTAAGATGTTAATTTTAGCGACCATATTCGTAAAACTGTTTAAGTTGTTTAGTTCCAAAGCTTTGTGTGCTTGAGTGAACGTTTTTTACTGCTTTTGCTGCAAAATTGCTCTTTTTTCGACTTGAACGACTGGCAAAAATTTTCTCAGTTACTCACATAGAGCGCAACAGCATTCTTTAAACTGGTAATAGTTGCAATTTTGCTTGCAAATACAAGAAAACCACTGAATATTTACCGTTTTGGATCAGTTCAGGATTAAGTTTCTATTATTAATTTGGGTTTTTTTCCTTTTTCGTTTGTCCTTAATTTATTTTTGCTGCTGAGGCTGGAATTTTTCTTAGTTTGTACTTAAATTTTGAGCAAAAATGAGCATAGTGTTCTTATAAAATTGTTCTAGAAAAGAGTGTATATGATTAGTTAGTTCGTGCGTTTTTGATTTCTTTTTTGTATGGTAACATTAACTTCTGCTTTCGAATGCGGAGTCTTTGCCGCTGAAAAATCTTGCTTAAAGATCGATTTTATAATATTTTTGCGTGAAATTTCGGCTGCAAATTTTATTTTGAGGGGTCGCCGCTCAAGAAATTTTTGCTTTTTTGATTAAGAAAACCATCAATTTGAGACGTTTTAGTGAAAAAAATTTGGATATATCAAAATAATGTGGTGAAAAATCACGGGTATGTTTTGAAATTGATTGCAGAAAAACTCCAAAGCAGTTGCGGTTTTGCCTAATATACAGAGCCACCGTTGTTTTGTGACAGCAGGATAAAGCAAAAATAAGTCATCAGCTACAGCATACGATCAAAACTCTAAATGTCGTCTGATGTCTTGCTTAAACCCCTACCTTTGAAATTCATATATTTTACCAACTTCTTGCGAAAAAGCATCAACGCCAGTAGCGTAGCCAGGGGGGGGTATAGCCCCCGCACTGGCATGTCGACCAAAATACAGCATAAGAGAAATATCACGTTTTTAACACTTTTAAGACTGTTTCATGCTCTGGAATGGATTCAAATAGTGATTTAAAGCATCTTTTGAAGCATATATTTAGGAAGGGGGGCTAATTGGTCAAAAATAAGACTCACAAATACATGAAAACTTTGAAAAATGGCCAAAAATAAGCAATCAAATTTGGTCGCTAGTGTAAAAATGCTAAACATAGGTGTCATCTACAAACATACTATAAACTTCGATATAGGGGGGCTATTCAGTATTAGTTAATTACCAATCATTCTTCTTAAATCTCTTTTCATTAGCCCCCCCAATTATTTTTCTCTATAAACTGTGGACAAAATAGATTACTCCATGTGAGCTTTATTGGACTATATGATTTTATAATTTTCCAGCATCTAAATACGAGAACTAAAATTTTACCATAAGCCACCTCCAAAATAGCCCATTATTCAACCAGTTTAGTCATCCTTGCATTGCCAATTTCTAAATCACGTTTTAAAGGCATTATTTTTTAAACAAAATAGCCCTAAAATTAAGTTAATTTTGCAAAAAAATGCAAAAGTTTTAAGCTGGGGGCTCCGCCCCCAGACCCCCAAAACAGCCCCCCTCCATTGCAAATTTCTGGCTACGCGCCTGGTCAACGCTCCGTTTTTTCAGAATTAGTGACTGCAATACGTCCTTGTGTTCTTGGGAAAGACATTTAACGCATATTTCCCATTATGTGGAAGCAGTCTACCTGCAGTAGGGGCCCAGCCAGAGGAAAGACTTGCAAATAGAACCCAAAAAAGTGCTCGGCGTCATAGGCGTAGCTAGGATTTTTGATTAGTGGAGCCCAAACCGCAAAGCAATGACGTCATCAAAACATTTCAAAAGGAATTTTTAATGGGACAAAGATACCGTAAAATGGAGGATCAGAAGCAGAAGCCTGGGTTAGCATATAACCAGGATTTTGCTAAAGGGGGTCAGGACTTAAACCAAAACATTAAAAAAGTTTTCAAAAAATTGTAAATTGGGAGAGATGGCGAGTAAACTAGTGTAACTTAAACGTATCACAGACTAGGGTTTGGGGGCAAAGCACCCCGCCGCTGGAAGATTTTTTGTAATGTTTTAAAAAAAATTGCAAGACTAAGGCCATTTGGATTATATTTCGCGCATTTGCAGATCCATTTAAAATCACTAAATTTTTAAGATTTGAAAGCCAACTGAAAAAATTAAATTGTTCAATCTTTCATTTCCATACAAGTCAAGTCCAACACACGTTTAAAATCTTGCATTTTTAGGTTAAATTTTGCAAGTGGCTTGGTCCAGGTAGGGTAAAACGAGATGCAATGCCTCCTGCAATATTTTTAGCAGCTAGTAAATAATAATTCACTCAAAGATTTACCTCGAAGGTTTTTGTTTTATTATAAAAATAACCAGTTTTAGGAGTACATAAACAACCAGGATCCAGACTCCCTCAATTTAAATTCAATAATTTGTTCAATAAGCATTTTCCCATGCTAATTTTTTTTCAAAAGTATTTTGTCGCGTTACAACTGGTGAGATGGAGGCGGATTGCTATTCAAAGTTGGTACAATAGATGGTCAGGGCCTCAGAGAGAAAATTTACCAGGTCGAAGGTCGATACCGGGCCCCCAAATTTTATTGAGCCCCCAAGCGTTATCGGGGTCCATGCTGTTAAATCATTTTTTTGTTGGCTGGGGGTGCAGATCTTTATGGGGATAACGATATTCGCATACAGTTAGGACCTATGAAAAACACGACAAGATGTAAAATTGGTTTAAATTCTGCTAGGGGGTCTGGGAGAGCGCTGTGAGCTCCCCCAGCGGGGTTTGGGGCAGAGCCCCGGAAACTTTAGCACTTCTTGTGTTTCTTGAGGGTTAAATACAGCATTTGATCAACATCCCAGCACCAAACTTGCTTAAATTGACAAGCAGAAAACGTGATATACGTGAAAGAAAATGGGAGATAATGACATTGACGCAATATTATACAGTATAATGACTTTAATACTGCAAATCCAAATATTTTACTGATAAAAGTGTTAAGAAGTCATGTGCAATCATAGACTTCACAAACCCAAATACCTATTAAACTCATACAGATAGAGTGAGTTACTTAATGATAGTAGTATAGTATGTCAACTTTGACTCCGCTCTCTGAGGTTGAAATGCTTTTGGATATCTGGAAATGTGGGCCCTCGTACATTGTTATAGCGTAGAATTAGGACTCTCAAGTCAGAGAAATGTAACAAAACGTTAATTCGGTGCAAGCGTATGGCTTTTGATGCATTTTCCTCTTTTTTTAAATCAAATCAGCCACTATTGGATGCCCTAAAGGCTGTGTAGCAAAAATAGCGACCAGTTACCAGTACTGATTAGGCTGACTGCTATTTTTGCTGTAGACAAGTTTGATTACGGTGTTATGGTGCCATACCAAAACTTAACGCGGAAACCTGAACTTTTCCGGGCCCCCTAGGCCCGGGTCCGGATACAATGTGCCCCCTGAACCCCCCTCGCAGGCCCTGTAGATGGTTATGAGCCGTGTTATAGCATTATGTTCACAAAAAGGTTAGATGAGGGAGTAAGGTTGCAACTTTTAGGATAAAAAGCCTGAGTTTCTTCCGGAAAATACATTTACATTGGTTGGATATTAATATTGTACTGTTGAACGCAAAAGTGGTAAAATAAACTTAAGCTGAAAAAAGGCTTTGCTGTCATTATTTTTATCATTGGTGGCAATTCAATTTTCCCTCCCCCCCCCCCCCCCCCTGGCTACGCCTGTGCTAGGCGTTGATGTGGTAAGACAGACGAAAAGAGCCTGGTTCATACGAATGATCGATCGAGAGTGACTACAGCAAAAGTTCATGACCTAGGAAAAATGTTGGTGCGGATGAGTAAGACTTCGATTATTTCGTTCACACTCTTTAAACGATTAAGAATGGACACCATCCTACTCTGAATAGGCTACCAGAGACCTGTAGAATTAGTTCCAATTTTCAAGATATTGCTTTCACTCGAATGACATAAACATGAATATAGATTAGTTGACTTCAAACCACTGTTAATTACTTTGCAAGCACATTATTAGCGCTTCAACCGACCTTTTTCAAACTGCGCACTAATCGCCAGTGCCATAGCAAAGCAGAAGAGTGAGGCCTGCAGCCAAGCGTGACCAAGAAGAGAATAAAATGAGCGCATTCTCGCAGTTTCGTATCATCTAGTTTTATGTCATTGATCAAAACAAACAAATTATTCAATTGAAAAACTGTAGCCCAGTGGTATGACAACTATCAACCTTCACATCACTGCTACATACCGGTATTCCGGTAACACCACACTATCAGATCTTCAGACAACGCGGTCTGAATTCGGACAGCTCCCCTAGTGCTTAGTTTTGAATTTTTGTGTTTTTGTTTTGTGAAGAGAATTTTGAAATTTCGTTCAATCCTTTCATAAAAAAAACATTCAAAAACTTGAAACCAGCCTCTAGGGGCACTGTCTGAAGTTAAAACTGGTGTCCGAAGTATATTCGTTTTAAAATGCTTTGTACCCTTCTAAATTAAAATGCAGCTTAAGTAGCGTTAGCAATTATATCCTTCACACTAAAGTTAGCGAGTAAGAGTAGAAAGCATCCATAAATATAATTACCGGTAATTTAAAACTATCTTAGTGCTCGTTACTGATGAAGTTTAATTCAGTATTTGAGTAGGATTAAGTAGAGCTACTTTTATTACTTTGCACCTCTGATAGTCAAGGAACAATGACTATGGTATGGTATGTGCTCATTAGTCATGTACCCTAGTTGCATTTGAAAATTTTAATGGCAGAGGCTGCTGTTACGTTAGAATAAGAAAATCACTTTCCTAGCCTTAACCCATATGCTAAACCTAACCCAAACTTTAATCCTAGCTCTAATCCTAACCCAAACCCTAACAATAATTTAAAAAATAAAAAAGAGTAAATGAACAAATGAGCTCTTACTCTTTGCTATCTTATTCTCTTGATTGGCATTACACAACATAACACTAGCCTCTTCCAATTTTAATTTACTTGAGAAAGATTTGAGATATTTTGTATGTGATCAGGAATTAGATTACAGTAAATTACCGGTTATAAAATTACGATGCTGTACGGTACAAAATGCTTTTCAACAAATTAACAGGTATTATTTAATCTTGAAACAGGAAGACATTTACAATAGTGATTACAGTAAGTTAAGTGATTAGTCAAGTTATGGCTGATGAAAAACCTATTAAAGTGGAAAAATGGGATCATAATGCAGTTCGAATTGCTATGGATGATGCAGCCAAAAAGGTAATTTTGATTAACTTCTCAAATTCTACCTCTAATATATGTGATTGTTTAAGCTGAACTATCCTTAATCTGTGCTGCTATTTTGTATACTGGTAGTTCATGTAGCCTATCTAGTAATGTGAATGTTTTTTTTACCTTGTTTTTTTTCGAAAAACATGGCCTCAAAATAGTCTGTTTTTTTTTTAGAAAATCTTGTGAGTGGAAATACAGATTGTGCTTCGCTATTTGATGGCTTGACACTATAATCCATTGGTTTTTAGTCTTTGAATCCCTAGTTTCATTAAAGCATTTTTACGAGCTATAGATACATTGTGTTATGCTTTACAGATTATGCTCTAATTCAGTTTGGGCAGATATAAGCAGTAGTGCAACCAGGGGAGCTAAGAGGGCTTCAGCCCCCCTTAGCCAAGTCACCTAAAAATTTTAACCCCAAATACTGAAATACAAGCATTTAAACCTGTTTTAAACTTGATCTGTAAGAAAGGATGGACTCGCTGGGCAATTTACTGTTTCAAATGACTTCCACATTTGAGCAATTTTTTTATTTTAAATGGCTCCAAAAACGTGTATAATGGATTCAAATGGCATTAAATACCTAGGCAATTTTCGTTTCAAAAACCATAAAAATTGCCTGGCAGTGAACCCTGTTTGCGATACATTTGAGTTGCATTAATTTGTTCAGCACCCCCGAAATATTGCAGTTTTTGGAAGAAAAAAGTTTTCGTTCAAACCCCCAAAAAATTTTAAGTTTAGCTCAAGTTGGGAAAGGCCTGAGAGCTTGTAACATGTACTGGCATTATGTTTATGTGAATTGTACTTGATCCATTTTGTATCACCATTGTAGCCATTGTTCATTTTTGGTGGTTGTAACATAATAATTACAGGTTTGGTTGTAACTTCAAATTTTTTGCATTGATTTTAAATGCTGTGTTAGTGTATGTATCACTTGTAGCTTCATCATTTCTGAGTGATGATGTTGATCTTCAGAACCAACAAAAAGTCAAATATACCTGGAAATAGCTATGGTAGTTGAGGTCTGTTAGTTTATCGGAAAAACGTAGATCCTTTCTAATTTCTAATCTTCCCTAAGGCAATTCTAGCCCGAAACTTGGAAACAACAGCAAATCCCAAGAGAGGTGTGATCTGTACTATGCATAGCGACTGTGTCGCTTTCTCACAAAAGGAAGATAAATATGTCGAAAGCAAAACAAAAACAATTGCAGAAGGAACATGAATTGGGCTCATCTGGGTAAATGCCATTCTACAGAGTTGGCAAATATTAATAAATGTAATGACATGTGCGACAGAGTTGTAAGTAGGGTGGGGCTTTATGGTCAGGTTTGGGTTTAATCTACATGACAAAATGTTTAGCTTAACTTACATATGTCATAGTTAGAAGATAAATTGTATATTTTAACAATGGTAAGTTAAAATTGCAAAACTTTCTTATCAGTTTTCAGATCAATTTGACACAGTTTTAGTTGGTAACTTCCGCATATTTGAAATTCTCTCAGCAACAAATTTTAGTCATTTAGATAAAAAAGTGCTACTGATAGAAAACAGTGTACAGTAAAGTAAAGCTTATGCACTTGACGATAAAATTTATTATCAAGAAATTATGTATTAAGTCAAAGTATATTGTAATTTGGATTTCTTGCTTGATTTTACTGATTAATTTCTGTATTTTATTTGAACAAAACATAATCTTTGGAATTTACTGTTATATGTGATTAACTGAAACAAAATGACAGAAGGCGCACCTAACCAGTAACTATGTCACATTTTTATACTTGCCTTGTGTTTTCACCTTTTTAGATATCGTCGTTCACCTAATGCGCAGCAGTTTCAGCTCAACTTTGCCCTAGTGGTTTTATTTTAGCGAATTTTTAAATCAAATTTGCAGGGATAACTTTTGTGGTGTTACAGATTATTCACATAAAATTTCAGCTCGATCCGCCCAGAAACAAAAGAGTTACGCATTTGGGAAAAAAAATTGCGCATTAGGCCAAATATTTTAATGCGTAATTGCGCATTCCGTAACGCGCAATGCGCTTTTGGTAATGCGCATTGCGCAGTATATCGACGCATAATTAACTGTTGGACATCACGCAAATGACTACTAGAGCTGGGGTATGATTTATTCAAAATGTTATTTTACATTTAAAAAAATATTATTGAAAAAAGTAAATTTGTAATTGATGACGTTACTGTGACGTCAAATCCCTTTTTGGTTATGATTTACGCGACTCATGTTAATAAAATCATGATCGCATTGAATCAAAATACTTAGCTTGCTTTTTTGAAAAGTGTTTAAGGAAAACTAATCAGTGACTAATTGATGATGTCACTGATGACGTCATAATATGATATCTTCAATTATTTCTAAATTTTTTATACAAAAGTTCATAAAGCACTAATAAATGGTGCTTTATGATTTTAAAAGCAATGAAATTGCCAAAAAACTGTCCATATCATACGTAAGTTACTAAGTTCTGGAAGGCAAGAGATAATAAAAGAGTCAAGTGATAAATTATAATGTCCTTGATGACGTCCTAGCACTGTTTTATTATGGTTAAGCAAATGATGTTAGTAAAAGAATGATTGAATTGAAGGAGATATAATAAACTTCCTTTTTTGACAACGCGTTCGAGGAAAAAAGTCAATGACCAATTGATGGCGTAACTGATGACATCATAATATGATGTGCTTGATTTCTTATTTGTTATTTATGACCAAACTGCTGAGTCTAAAAGGTCTATATTGGTCGATTTTTAAACTAGCCAAATAATAATATCATTTCACAACATCCTGTTTTAATCTAAGGCAACAGACTGGGCGGTACATTCTTGAACCACTGATTGGAGTAATCGTAACACCAGACTTTGTCAGTTTATTCCCAATATTGATGCTTTGCTGTCAGAAATGCAACTACCAAGACGCTCCTGAATCCGATTGAATCGTCTACGCTCTGGTCTTTGCGTTTCCATTCTTCTGTGCACAACTAGGGCATGGTTACAACTGCGGCATGTAAGTGTGGCTCTGAGAACCATACGGACTAGCTAGCCTACATAATAATACACTGTCTGCTCTACTTTCCACCTCGCGGTACTGATGGACTGGATGAAGATACAACTAGCTGCTGCAAGAATCCTTCCCGGACATACCGTATGACGGGAAGCTCGAACGACCGACCGAACGAACCATGTTTTAATTTCTGCTATTTTTCGTACAACAGAACAGAAATTTATTTTTTTGTTGCTCAAAAAAACAAACATCAAATAATAAAAAATGCACAATGGTAATATAAATAGTTATATCCAATATATGTTATATGTACTGACTAGTTGGTCTAAAGGCAACACGTTCGTCTCTGGAGCAGAAAGCCTAAGGTTCAAATCTAGGGCCGATAATTTTCGAAGTAAATTTAGCTGCGAAAAAACAAGTTGTTGGATGTTTCGTAGAAGCATAATAGTGGTTGCAAATTTAAATTGCGCTTTGCCACTCTCTCCATAGAATAACAGAGATGGAAAAGAAAGTAACAGGCACCTGACCTGTTACTTTCTTTCGGGGCACACTTCTAGCTTGGGGTACTGCAAGCGGTGACTTGAGGGGGTACGGCCCCGAAATGCACCGCCTTGGTGCCGAGCCTGACCCTTCATAAGCACTCTACTCTGGCGTCAATCCTGAGTCCCAGCCCTAGAATATCTAGCTAGATTTTTTTTGCGACTGATTTGATGCTATCTATTTCCAAATTACCAAAATAAAATATCCTTAAGTCTGCTTTATTATTTTCCGTAACCCTCCTTTAATTAACCCTACTTTATTTAACGTTTTTTTCTTGCGAGGATGACTACCCGCCATTTTTTATATCACCCGCGAAAACATCACAAGCAAGCAGATTATTAACTAGTAATTTTATTGGTTAACCTAGCCACGCCATAAATACACATTCTATTGCGTCATAAACGTAATTTGCTCAATTAAAATTCGATTTTTATTTTAACGCGCAACAAAGCGATTGCAATGCGCGTTTTGGTATTTGTTGTCGTTGAGAAACGGAGAATATTTTCATCCATTCCAACACTGAAAAGACGGAGTTCTTCTGCATGTAATGGCATGTCAGCGGTTCGTCTAGGCTTCCTGTAAGCTGTAATATACCAAAGTTAATCGAAGAACAGAAAAAGTTTGAAACGAAAATTTTATTGAGGTTGTGAGTGTGAGGAAAAAAAGGGTTCGGTTACATAGGTATAGTTTGTCAATTAGCATAGTTTACACGTTTAGGGTTTCGTTAGAGCGTTATGTGTCAACTGCCTGGTGAGTTTAGGCTTTTGATGAAAATTAAGCAGGCTAGCGATTAGATTGCGCATTAGGCACAAATCAGCAAATTTGCGCATTAGGAAAACGAGGATACTGTAAAAGCACCCAGTAATCAAAATAACTTTGCTACACTGACTGACGACTTTGTTTGAGCATCAATGCGATTATTATTACCGGTGTTCCCTCTAAGCAAAAAAAAACTGCAAAAAATGCAAGATCTTTTGCGGCTTTTTCACACAAATTTTTCTCAAGTGTAAAATGGCCTTTTTGAATTTTGGAGTTTTGGCGTTTTGAGTTCCAATGTTTGATTTCGGGTTTTGATTTAAAAAATGGGTGTTTTAATTTCGAGTCTTCGCCTCGATGACCTTTTTTTTTACAGCGGCTTCACAAAGCCTATGTTAGGACATTTTTGCAAACACTTCAGGAGATTGATCAGCATTAAATTGATCAGCATTGTGTCCACAGTTTTATTTTAACTGTGTACAAGCAATAACCGCTTAATTTTTTAGATACAACTTAAGTTTCGGGCCTAATTTTTGCTTTAAATCATTTTTCAGAGTTCTGGCTTATATTTTCGGGTTCAGGCCTGTACTTGTCGGCCCATTTACAGCTCTGATATGTGATGCTCTGCCATGTTAGTCTTGTGAGTTGATGCTAATTGCTTTGCTTCATTTAAAACAACAAACTTTTTTGTCAAGTACAAAGGAAAAGTAGAAAAAAAATGTTTCTTTACATCTCCAAGCCTGCCATATGCTGTAATTGTTGGCTATCATTTAAAGTATTTCTGACATGGCAGTGGTTGTTTAGCCACCAGCCTTTATTCAGAAAGATTGCTAATTCTTTACGAGCCAAGTCAACTGACTGCGACAAACTGACTGCAAACAAACTGACCGCCAACCAAAGATTACCAGTGATCTCGTCACAAAGTAATTTTGTCATAAAGTGAGGGTTTGGGTACGATGGCTCTGGGGATAGTAAAATATTTCTATGACCCCCTACTCAGCCAATCAGGGTCAGTTGGTTCACAGTCAGTTTGTTGGTGGTCAGTTTGTTGCGGTCAGTTGTCGTGGACTCATTCTTTGTATTCGTGATGTACCAAACTTCAAATGCGAAGTGGAATTAGGAATGCGTTGTATTCACAGCATATTCTGTGTTATTACTTCATAACATTAGCTAGACACTTGTAATGATTTTCAAACTTTTTGCATATGAAGACCAGTTAATAATAAGCTATAGACAGTATCCAGAGCTGTATAGGCACAATCAAACCTTTGATCAACAGTCTAAGACATACTGTTTCGGAATTGACATTCGTCTTTTATTCCTCGTCAGTGTAGCTAGGACTACAGGTACAAACATGAGCATAGAAAGGCAAAGAATCGCAAATTAACCAGATTATGACCCAATTTTTTTCCAAAAATATTAGGTAATCACAATATTGCAAGAGATAATTCTAATTGTTCAATTCAAAATAATTTCCAATAGCATGCCTTAGACAGCTGTTTCACCCAATCTCAGGGCTCATGAGTAAGGCTAGCAAGGCCAAAAGGACAAATATCACTAGTGATAAAAATCTTCAAAACATGCATCTTGACCAATTTATCAATCAATGAATAAATCTTTACCGATTAGGTTCATAATACATAAATCTCTCCCCGTCATTCATTCAATTTTAGCCAAAATATGTAAATCTTAACTGAAAAATCTGTACCCAATGAACCTAAAGCTATGAATGAAATCTTTAACGAATGAAACTATTGCTATAAATCAAATCTTTACCAACTAAAGTACTGATTTTACCTTACATCTCAGAGGAACGATGGACTGGCTAACAAAAAAAGTAAATCTTAACTGAAAAATCTTTACCTTTGTTCTTAATAAAAAGACCTTAATAAAAAGTTTTTGTAAATGTTCATAAACTATCAAGAAAAACTGGTGAATAGAACAATTGTCATGATACTAGTCTATTATCATTTCTTATAATACAAAATTATTTCTTTGCATCCACCTGCTAGGCTTGAAACCTGACTTGAGCTACTTTCAGCTCAGAGCTACAGAGTTTGTTGGTTGTTCAAGCCACCTGACTATCTGGAAGTTTTCCGTGGCATCTCAGAAGTCACCTCCAGAGACATCAAGCTTTTAGTGGTATTCATTGGTATTAAATAGTTTTGCAAAGTAGGTGAAATGTGCTTAGTAAGCCATATTTTCATCTAATATTTATGTTGCAGGCCATTCTAGATTTGGATTATGAAGAAAATTTCAAATTAATTGACACTCGTTTGGTGATTTCTACCTCTGCAGTTCTGTTTGCTCTATTGGCTTTGGCCTGGGATTTTTTTTATCCTTTTCCTGCTTCAAGGCCAGTGCTGTTATTATGTGCGGTAAGCAGTTATTTGTAAAGAACAATTTTTTTCAAACAACACTTGGTTTTGGGAAGTTTATTGGGCCTTTAAAATGGCATTTAAGTTTTTCACTGAATGATCAAAATATTAAGATAAGCCAAAAATGCATTCTCATCAAAATTGAAGTTTCTATATCTTGTTGTGTTCAAGATACTGCAGTTTAAAATTAACCATATTCCTTGTACTTCAATGTCGAGATAAGTCACCGCGACAAACTGACCGCGAACCAACGGTTTTGTTGCAGTGATTTCATCGCTGTGATTTTGTCACAAAGTGAGGGTTTGGGCCAGATGGCTTTGGGGATAGTAGAAATATATTTAGGATTGCCCTTCTCAGCCAATCAGAGTTGTTCGCGGTCAGGTTGTCACGTTCAGTTATCGTGGATCCCTTCAATGTTGCCATTTTGTCAGTATTGTGATAGAAGATTAACTTTTGGAAAGCTGGATTGTGTTATTAAATATCAGCTAATTTCTGAACCTTTACTTTGTTTTGGCAATAACTCTGGCGCAAAACATTTATTGAGAAACTGTAACATGCTGTATATAACTTATTGATATTTTTTTGGCAACCCTAGCAAAATTTGTTAACTGAAAAAGTTCTTCTTTGAATGGAAATCTAAGCTTGTTATATCTTGAGAGCAGAAGGTCGTAGAAAGCTCAAATTTGGTGAAGTTAGTCTTCAGATCAGTCAAAAGTTTTTATTCCAACCTGAAAGGCCTTCTTTTTGCTTTGCCGAAAATGATATCCCAAATTTCTTATAGTTGTGTGATGCTTTTCCATGAGTGACATTATTTTTCACAATGATGCACAACTTTTCCTGTGTAGGCTAAATCAGACTTTAAAACTCTTAAAAAAATTGAACAAATAGATCACTAATTTTTTTAATCTTTTATTTTAGGCTAAATGGCTATTCAATCACGACATAATGGCCATATTTTACTGTTGTTGATTCCAAAAAAATTTGCCGATACTTGCCGATTCCGAATCGCTACATCTCTAGTTTTATTTTTTTCACTCCGAAAATTCAGTCACAGGTCTGAATTAAAAGTCTGAATTTAAACCAACATCCCTAGTTTGTTTTTTTTCACTCTGAAAGTTTGGTCAAAGGTCTGAATTTAAACCTAATTTTTGGTCATTTTTATCTTTGCAAGCATGATTCAAGGCCCTAAATGCAAAATTTTTCTAACTTTTTGCTCATGATCAAAGTCACTGACTTATTTTTGGTCCTTTGCTAAAAATTTAAGTGAATAGCCAAAAAACAAAAAAACTTCAGGCGAACCAAAATAAACCTTGCCAATGTAAACAATCCAATGGGTTATCCGAACTGATTTATAACAGAAGTTACTAGATAATATTACTGTATTGTATGTATATTTTTTAATTTATAATTGTTGGGTTCTGTGAAGTGTGATTGAGCTTGTCATATCAATATATAATAGTTTTGTTTTAACGAGATAGACAGATAGTGTTCGAAATCGGTTGTGTTGAAAAAATGAGAACTACTTGAGGTAATAAAGAGATGCTCTAAAACTGGTCTAACTTTGATACAGTAGATTATATCACTCAAACAATGTTACTGATAATTATGTTTGTAATGGAATTGCTGGCTAAAGTAAAATCCTAGGCCTTCCTAGTCAGAACTCAAAAAAAGGGTGCTCTGCGTTGGGTGGTTAAACGCAAAGTGTTTGGTTCATACGAACAAACAGACCTCTTATGCTTTTTTGTGATGTCACAAATTGCAAAATGCTGTGTTGCCAATGGTGCACATTCAAACGGATTAAATTGTATTTGTTTTTAATTCTATTTTCGCGAATTAGGGGAATTGTGGAAAAAGGTTTGAGGCTCCTCTTTGTTATTTCAAGTAGTTCTCATTTCGATAAAACCAATTTCGAGCAGTATCTCATTAAGGTATCGATACATGGATTAGTATTGCTTACAGGGTGTGAGATTTCCACCCACTTTATATATGTCCAATATTCTGTCGGCCACTTCTTTAGTTCTAAATTATATGGTAAATTGTTTTTCTTGCTGGAAAATGTTTTTTTTTAGTATGGTCATGTTCAATGGCGAATCTGGGTTTGTAAAAGTTGGATTTCTTAAATCATGACTGGATAACCAACTAGCAATTCTTACTGACTTGTGACTAGATTTGAGAAGAAGAAAAGTAGAAATTGAGAACTATTGTGGCTTAAAAACCTTAGTGTTTATAATTTACAGCTGTCATATTTTGCTTTGATGGGTGTGTTTACCCTTCACGCTACCTTTATGGAGAAGAACATTTTTCTGGTTGCTCATCAAAAGGATATTGCTGGCACAGAACCTGATGTAGTTTGGACTCTATCATCTAGTATGGTTAGGTTAGTGATGCTTTGATGTTTTATTTGTGTTTTAACGAAACAATTCAAAATATTTCAGCAAGTTTTTTTTTTTTGGTTATGATCAGATTCTATCACGTTTATACTCTGATTGATTACAGTTATTTTCAGATTTATACCATTGCATTTTCTTGTTAAATCGTTTTATATTTTATCTTCCTGTCACCAAACATAGAAACGTCAGACATTAGCTGTTGGATGATGCGAACACTTTTCATTGCGGTAACTCCTTCGTGCTTGGTGGAATCTGTGCCTGTTTAGGAGTTTCTAGTGATCCAATGTTTTTGTGGCCTTTTACGATTTGGAATGTCAAGTAGGAAAGCTGATATTAATTTTGGGGTCTGGGGTCGTCGAACCAAAACTTGCAATTTTCGTAGTTGATTACTGTATCTTAGGGTGTTTCATTTTTTCACCATTTTTGATATTGAAAATGCTTGGGGTCGTATCTGATGGAGTTTTTGACGCTGATTTTGAATATGTAATTCTTATTTTGCTATGACGTCATTTTGAGGTTGCAGCACGCATTTGAAACTCTGACAGAGCACGATTTCGGGAATTTCCCGTATCTCGGTAACGGTACGAGATAGCGCATCGAGACTGGTGTCAAAATGCGCAGAAGGGTCGATTTTCTATACCCTCTCAATACAACTTTTAAGTGTATCTTGAACAGAAAAAAAGTTAGTAGCAAATAACACATTTATCATGCAATTTTGATTTACAACACACAAAGGCATTATGGCATTCGCTGTAATCACACGCAAAACGTAGTTTGTAAGTTCACACAAGGAAAGAAAAGTCAATCAGCCTTGTCTAACTCCATACTACACAAAAAATGCGCGCAAGTGCATGGCAGTTTTATTCATTTGTGATGGCTTATCTCAGTTCAATCAGCCTTCTCTAACTAACTCCATATTACGTAATAAATCGTTTGATCTGTTGTTACTACTGCAGTTAAAACTGAGGAATGAGGGTGAATTGTGTTCTAGCAAAGCTTTGATCTTCTGTACTAATTGATTTCAAAGCTTTCTCTTTTATCAAAACGTGGTGATAATGGCCGGTGTTACTTCCCGCAGTTAGTTCCTATAGAAAGTTTAGTTACTTCCAACTTCCAAACTTCGCCTGTCTGTGACATCAGCGAAGACAGCTCGAAATCATCTCATGATCCAGAGTATACCGATTGCAAAACGACTTCCACTGGGGGTAAAAATTATACTAAAGCTCGAACTTTTTCAGTTACTGAAGAAAGTTGCATTTTAGCTGATCGACGTTTAACCTCTATCCGTCAGCAATCTGATCAGCTTCTCGCAGTTGTGGGTTCAGAAAAAATTGCTGCTTCACCATCAACAATTTTTCGCAAACGAGAACAATGTCGTTTGAAAGCATTTCGTAGATGCGAAGCTGACTTGAACAAAGCAGATGCTCTACAACTCTGCTATGATGGCAAAATCATTTACAAAATTGATAGATATAGTTTTATTGGACAATATTATGACCCCGATCAACACTTCTTCGAGCAAATTATGGCCATGAAATCGTTTCCTACAGGTGTATCAGTCACTGCCCAAACAGTTTTTAATGCCATTGTAAATGAAGTTTGCGGTCCATGTTGAACAATGTTTTTTCGATAATGGCTGACGCAACATCCCTTAATAGTAGTAAAAAGTCCGGAGTGAGTAAGAAGCTAGTTGATTTTTTTCAATGAAAATGTTGGTCACGATATCCATATGCTAGATTGCATGTTTCATGTTAACGAAATTTATTTTTCGCATGTTATATCAACTATCGAAGGAAAAACAAAAAAATCCAGGAGCAATGCAAGACGGTGCATTGCTTAACTGCATCAAAAGCATCTACAATGGATCCACATTCCAGATGAATCACAACAGCTAGTGGCTATCTAAGGTTGTTAATTTTTGGATTAGGTACTTTTGGAGTTGACCAAAAAAAAATTGTTTAAAATTGCCTTGTATATTATATGCGTTTACATGCCATCTTTTATGCTTATCCATTTAAAGCCAAGAGCATCAGAATTTTCTGACGCTATTCCAAAGAGATATCCTTTTGGTATATCGAGACATTGACCAAGAAATAGTGGATGTAGCACTGAAATACTGTTTAAAACACGCTACTTGCTGGCTAAGCCCAAAAAATGTTTCTGTAAGTGTGTACGGAGAAACTCCTCCTTATAGCGTGGAGGCCGTCAAAGTTTGCATGCTTCCTGATACCGTTGACATCAAATCACACTTGATGGACAGAACTATTCGACTACAACATTTCTTCACTATTCAAAGTAAAAAAGCTCCATGTATTTCGTATTGCCGAATTCCTTCACAGTTTTGGAAAACTACCCACAACAACTACAGATCAAACGAACACAGAATTGGGAGGCTGAAGAATACAGTGAATGCAAAACTGGAGATGAACCATCACAAATGAATAAAACTGCCATGCACTTGCGCGCATTTTTTGTGTAGTATGGAGTTAGACAAGGCTGATTGACTTTTCTTTCCTTGTGTGAACTTACAAACTACGTTTTGCGTGTGATTACAGCGAATGCCATAATGCCTTTGTGTGTTGTAAATCAAAATTGCATGATAAACGTGTTATTTGCTACTAACTTTTTTTCTGTTCAAGATACACTTAAAAGTTGTATTGAGAGGGTATAGAAAATCGACCCTTCTGCGCATTTTGACACCAGTCTCGATGCGCTATCTCGTACCGTTACCGAGATACGGGAAATTCCCGAAATCGTGCTCTGTCAGAGTTTCAAATGCGTGCTGCAACCTCAAAATGACGTCATAGCGAAATAAGAATTACATATTCAAAATCAGCGTCAAAAACTCCATCAGATACGACCCCAAGCATTTTCAATATCAAAAATGGTGAAAAAATGAAACACCCTACAGTGTATCTACTACCTTTATCGCCAATTTCATGGCCATTAGGGTGTTGCAGGTGCCCCGTAAAAATTAAAAACTTGTTTGTTTAAGCTGAACTCTTTTTTGATATTGCACTTTAATCAGTAGATCATGTATACCAAGTTTCACAAATTTTCATCAATGTTTACCTTCCCCGCCGAGCCCATTTTGAAGCCCACTTTTCCAAAAAATTGCCTTTTTTTACCACTAGAGGATGATATGGATAAGTTGTGCTAGTGGACATATTTTAAAAGATGCCCCTTGTTAGTCTCCACCTTTTAAAAAAGATTTGAATGAAATTGAGTCATCCTATCCAGAGATATTGAGATTTTATTACACTTTTCATAAACGTTGCTGCCACCAAGTGGTGAAAATTAAAGTCGTATAGATCAAATATTGAGCTTTTTGATGTTGAATTTCGGTATATTATTCATTTCAAAACTTTAGAAGTACATTTTAATGCAACATTTGGTGAGTATTAAATACTGATTTATAGGTATTTTAGTAAAATTTTGTAGGCAATCCTTAGTTTTAAAAGATTTAAATTGTTTTTACAAAACATTTCGGTCGGGTGGGGATATTACAGCCTCTTGAAGAAAATTACTATCAACTATTTCAGAAGTTTTTTCAATGGAAAATTTATTTAGTTTTTAAAATGTGGTACAGATTAAATGGTTGTTCATGAACTATGCTTTTTACTGAACTAAACTAAGATTAATGAATGTTGCAATTGCACAGTATAGGTTTATTAGTTCACATGCAATATGAGTGCCTGAAGTACTAATTACATACTGTTATGTTAGATGCCCCATGTTAGTCTCCATCTTAATAAAAATTGAATAAAGTTGAATCATCCTATCCAAAGATATTGCTATTTTATTACTCTTTCAACCAGCGTTGCTGTAACCAAGTGGTGAAAATTAAAGTTGAATGTAACGATATTAAGCATTTCAATGTTGAATTTGTGCACACTGTCCCTTGCAAAGTTGCAAAATAGTATTTTGGTGTTTGTTTTTCCGCATTTAGTCACTATTCGACTATATTAGGTATTGCGTTGTTGTAATCTAAAATTGATTGAATTTGAGAACATTGCTGTAATGTTTAAGAGCTGGTCACTATGACTTACTCGATTTTAAACATCTATCAATTTGAGCTAGCTTTTTGGATTTTCAACTCAACTGATTTGACTGGCAAAGTTAATTCTTCCTATATTTTAAAGGGCAAAAATTATTCAGCAACAATGCAGAAGCACCACATTAAACAAATTGGAAAGGATGTTTTCTTAGGTTAGGGATTTTTCTAAGATTGTCTTCCGCAATGAATACACGATTTTGTACATTTTGTTCCTGGTGTAGCAGGTGAAGAAAATCAGTAACCAACTTGATCCCTCTTATCGTGGAGTCATTGCACACTCGCAGGCTGTAGATAGTATCCTTTGCCATGGCATAACCACTCACAAAAAAAAGTCATTTTTAGCATCACCAGCTTTCGAAATCCTGCACCAAATCTTTTTAAAAACTTTCTGTCAGCATTTGGAGTCACTTTATGCCATGAAAGTTCCTCATCTTACCGGGCTAAGGGAACAAGCTCTCTTTCGTTCCTTGGTAACTGCACAAAGTAGAAAATAATTGGCATTTTTTGAAGAAGGCAACAGGAAAGTTGCTAAGAAGTTTATGGTTCTTAAGTCAAGCAACCACTCTCTTTATCGGAGAGGAAATTCATACCTGTATCATGGAAGTGTTTAATGGCTTTGTCTTAGACTTTCAACATTTTGAAGACTTCAAAGTCTACGGCCCGTCGTGAGCATGTACTTGATCTATACATTTACACAGAGAACTGTCGATAATATGAAAAGTAACATGTAAACTGCATGAAAAAGTTTTTGTAACAAAATTTGAACTTTTTGTACAAGAATACTTTAATATCTGCAGGAATCCAATTCTAAATCTTGACTCTCTGATACTAAATATACCTCTGTTATTAATTTTGTGCAGAAACAAAAAATGTGTTAATTGCTGCAGTCAGCCAACTACCTCAGAGCTTGACTAGAACGATCAATAGTTTTACAAAAACAATTGTGAAATGAATTTTTAGTTTTGTTGTACAAAAAACAATACCTAAATTTAGCAACTTCAAATTTGAACAATGGAGTACATTCCCAAAATCAGTCAATTATTCTTAAAAAGTACTAAAATTTATTTAAGTTAAAATCCATTTCGGTCTTAAAAGACCATCAACAGTTAAAAAAAAAAAGTAGGTTAGAGAATTAAAAAGGGACAAAACAATGCAACAACGCTGCCTTAAACTTTGCTATACAAAATGAAGTCACTGCGTAAAAGATTGAAAACAAAAGCGCAGTGCCATAATGTACTCCATGTTTCATTTATTAATGAATCGTCTTCACAAAATCTTCATTTTGTACTTCTTCGGTCTGGGTTTGATTCTCTGGATCTCTCCTATCACAAATCAACAATCACATTAGAATTGAATAAGCCATCTGTTTACAGAATCAAAAATTGTGAGCAATATGGGTTAACTGAATCTCTGAAATGAGCGCCGACAATGCCTCTTTTTCCTTGATTTTGTACGAATTTAATTTTTGCGTGGATGCAAGATACGTGACTCCCCGCTTTATTGTACAACACAATAGTAGCGCATGTACTAAAGCGTAGTCGAGCTTTAAGGAAACACTTGTTTTAGTTTCTTTGGAATTCAACCTGAGCAAGCTGCAGTTTATCAGTATTTTGGGCACTCATATTGCATGTGAACTAATAAACCTATACTGTGCAATTGCAACATTCATTAATCTTAGTTTAGTTCGGTAAAAAGCATAGTTCATGAACAACCATTGATTCTGTACCACATTTTAAAAACTAAATAAATTTTCCATTGAAAAAACTTCTGAAATAGTTGATAGTAATTTTCTTCAAGAGGCTGTAATATCCCCACCCGACCGAAATGTTTTGTAAAAACAATTTAAATCTTTTAAAACTAAGGATTGCCTACAAAATTTTACTAAAATACCTATAAATCAGTATTTAATACTCACCAAATGTTGCATTAAAATGTACTTCTAAAGTTTTGAAATGAATAATATACCGAAATTCAACATCAAAAAGCTCAATATTTGATCTATTCGACTTTAATTTTGACCACTTGGTGGCAGCAACGTTTATGAAAAGTGTAATAAAATCTCAATATCTCTGGATAGGATGACTCAATTTCATTCAAATCTTTTTTAAAAGGTGGAGACTAACAAGGGGCATCTTTTAAAATATGTCCACTAGCACAACTTATCCATATCATCCTCTAGTGGTAAAAAAAGGCAATTTTTTGGAAAAGTGGGCTTCAAAATGGGCTCGGTGGGGAAGGTAAACATTGATGAAAATTTGTGAAACTTGGTATACATGATCTACTGATCAAACTGCAATACCAAACAATAGTTCGGCAAAATCGAAAAAAATAGGGGCGCCTGCAACACCCTAATGGCCATTCCCTAATTTCCCCTGTAAAAGTGTTACAACATTTCCTAGAATAGTCAACGATAACACAACTAAACCAAACATGCATTAATGCCACATTCAAAGCGGCTGTTTTATATGCAATATACAAGTTTCAAATTCAGTAATAAATACGGTCAGCATTGTGCTTAATGTATTCGTGACATTATTTCAAGATTCAGGCTGCGTGTCATGACTATCACCTTCAGTCACTTTTAATTTTAAGCACTTGCTGGTAGATGGCGACGGCGATTTATTTTTAATCATAACATTCTGTTACAGGTTTGAAAAAGAGTATACTCTAACCATAACTGTTCGAGATGGAGAGGGAGAAAGAAGTGGCAGTCTTACCAAGTGTGTTGGTGATGTTATTGATTCAAACGGAGAACTGCAGTACGATATCTACAAGCCTCTCGTTATGAATCTCCATAATTCTTTAGCTGGTGGCAAGAAAAAGGAATAAAAACTACTGGATTATTCTTCACATTTAAAACTTCAGCAACATACCGAATTTCCAGTCTTCATTTGGCCCATCAAGAAAACTATCTTGCCGCATTGATATATTAAAAAGCTAGTTGAATTAAACCGAGGAACCCTTTTGCCTTGGGATTGTATTAATTATCGACGCATTTTACCGCGTTTTACACAATGTGCAAATAAGTATATTATATCATCGTTATAAAGCGATATGTTTATGCCCTAATGTGGCTACAAGTAGTTCAAGCCTGTGCTTTTTTTTAGCACTCGAAATACGGTCTTAGGTAAGAACTAGCTTTTTGATGTGCGTACTGCGTATATTAGGTTGTTGAACTGCAATGCTGTACTTTTGTGTGTTATCGCTGTTTTATATGTCCCTAGTAATACTGCTGCTAATTCCTACTGCAAAAGGCAAAACGTGCAAAAACAAAAGCTTGTTTTTAATAGTAAATATTTGCCTTTTGTCTCACTTAGAAGTTTCACACGTTCACGCTCAGTTTTTTTTTGAATTTGGTGGACTTAGATATTGAAGAGATTATCTAATTGGAGATCATTTTGTGGAAGTTTTTTGTTTGTGTGTTGTTTTCGGTAAACAGTTGGATAGGGAATTATAGGAATTGCTTTCGACAGTAAAAATAAAAGTGTTGCCACTCATTTTGATTTTAAGTTATGTGAAAATGCTGTAGTTTACAATAGAGAATCGGGGTAGAACATTTATTTCTAGTCTCTCTTACAGACCTTTACGATAAAGGTTAAATAAAACAGAACAGTTCAGATGTATTTTTAAAACCACCGTTATCTTGTTCAATTGGGTAGTGTATAAAGCAGTTGTTGGTGTGCCCGTGCTTCATTCGGGCAAAATAGTGAAGCCACCCTCCCATGGGTTTGTAAGATGGGACTAATGGGTATGCATCAGCGGTTGCTGACTGTGGTGACCCGGTCACCCCACCTTGAGTCTTGTGGAAGTGACCACTTTCATCTCCAGGTGGAGATCTGTGGCGCGGCATTTTCGTAGCTCGATTCTCTTATCCATCGGAAAGAGTCGGACATCTTGAACAAATTAATTTCCTGTCGGTTCATAACAAACCATGTTTGCTGCTCTGAGAGTTCACTGGTAGACATGTCTTAATCCTGGTAAACAACATCCAGTATCTCTGTTATTCAGTTATGGAATCCGCAATTAAATCGATAGTTAAAAATTAATTTTCAAGTAGTGAGCAAAATATGTATATTTTGAATCACAGGCATGCTGTGAAAATGGCCATGAAAGAGAGATTAAAGTCTTTAAGTGTTAGCATTGCAATGATTTGTTCTACCACAAGTTGGCGATATAAAGCTAACGAATTAATAAACTTAAAAAGGTGCATTTTTATCTAGATCTTATCAGAACATCAATCTATAATCTTCCTTGACAAAAATTGTGCGTCAAACTTAGAGAAAAAAGTGCTCTAAAATATTCTGAAACACTTTATAAATCGAGAAAAAAGCAAGCTCTTTTAAATAGAAAATTTCATCAAGTTACAGCGGCAAAATTAGCTGAATGTGTGATGTAGAATTTTAGTGAAATCAATCTACAGTGAGTAACATTTTTTTAGGAGCCAGTAAAGTTTAGGTTGAGGCTGGCTGTTCTTAAATTTTCACAAATTTTCAGCCTCACTAATTGTTTTTGATTTATTTAAAAGTTTAAAAACGATTACTGTTTTTCGATTGACAAAGCTGCAAGAAGAAAATAATTCAGTCCGCTATGAGTTTTAAGACTTACTGCAAAACCTAAGTCTTTTACTACCCTAAGGAGTGTGCAACAGAAAATTAAATACTGTTTTTCGCATTGGACTTTGTTTTGATCATCTTCCCCACGTCGAAGCTGGAATTCTTCAAAATTTGTTCTTAAATTTTGAGCAAAATGAGCTTTGTATTTTTTCAAATTGTTCTTGTGAAATAAAAAGGGTGTACACTGTACAGTAATGCAAACAAAATTTGTATCTTAGAATTATATTACTGTAAGTTAATTTGATAAAAGAATAATTTGATTATTCAAACTTAATTTTTGTCGATGAATATTATTTTAAATTAATGTAAGGTACCTGCAGATAGGCTATTAAGGCCCACTTAACGCACTTTTTGATGTCTACAAAAACCTACTCGCCCGTTTCGGATGAAACTTCGCATGGTAGTAGCTTAGATCCACAGTAACCTTATGTAAAAATTAGACGAAGCCATGATATAACAGTTAAGGGTGATCTCACTTTGAAAAAAAGTTTTGGGGGGCCTTATTACCTGCATATGGAATCTCTACGTTTTCTGGGAATCATAGTTCATGAGCATCTGTCTTGGAAGCCACATATGGAATTGTTATTGCAAAAGATTAGAATCAATACCGCAGTAGTCAGAAGAATACAACACTATCTCAATCAAGAAATTTTGCTACTACTCTATAACTCCATGGTTAAGAGCCACTTGCAGTACTGTATTCTGACCTGGTGCAATGGCAATAAGACTTTGTTACAAACTCTTCAACGAGCAGCAAACAAATTCATTAGACTCATTTTTAAATTAAATTATCGCGAAAGTGTAAAAAATACGATGCAACAAAATCACATATTAACAATCAACCAGCTTTTCGAAATTGAATTAGCTTGCTTCATGCATCGATATGATCATGGCAAACTGCCATTGGCTTGCCGGGTCTTACTAAAAAATAATTCCAAATCCTCCAAAACTAAATTGCGTCAAACCAGAAGCAACTCTGAATTCTTTCCTGCATATTGTCGAATCAATTTAACAATGCAATCAATTAAGTATAAAGGACCAGTGCAATGGAATAAAATCCCTTCATCAATTAGAGAAGTAAAATCCTTAACCACATTCAAATTGCTACTGCAAGATTTCTTAAAAAAAAATGATTAGTTAATAACGTTAAGCATGCCTCATGTCCTCAACAGTCTATCACTATCAGTCCATTTCTATACCCTACCACAAAGTCCTTCCCCTCTTCATTTCCTTGAACATGTTTTGTACTGTACATAGCTCATCGCAAATTTGCTTTTTTTTTATTATTTTTAACTATTGTGTGATTGCTACGAAAGGTTCAGCGACCATGCATTGTCATTGCTTTTTGCGTATGATAAATGAAGCTTGAAATTGTGCATGTTTCAACGTATATCGTTTTGTCGCTGTTTTCCTTTTTCTGGTTTGGTGGTGTGCTTTCTTTGTCTTAAACGTTGCTCTGGTGAGCCAGAAATAAAAATTCACTATCACTAAAATAAGGCCCACCACTGCAAAGCTATAATAAAGCAACGGTTGATGCATATACACTTGTATTGTGTCAAGGATAAGTTGAAAAAATAATAAAGAAGCCCAAAAAGTTCTATACAAACCTCCGTAAAGTCTTTAACCTAAATTTAAACCGGGTAATTTGTCGCTAAATTACAGGGTGGCAACAAAGACCCCCTCAAAATCAGCAAAGCTGAAGTCACTAAACTAACTTCAAATTTTGGGAGCCAGATGATGTCAATTACACAGTTTGAAAACAATTTATACCAAACACTCGAGTGTTAATGAAGCAAACAATTTTTGTTTATCGTAATGTGACAAATGGCGAAAAAATCTTGCTTGGGCCTCATTAGTTGCAAAGCCTACTGTTACGTTACCCAAATCATAAAACTAACTTTAAGTTTTTCGTGGGCGTCTAAACTTGTTTAAACAAAATACAAAGAAATTTTTTACTACCTCATCCAAAAATAGTTGTCAATTGACAAGCTTAACACCTTAGTTTTTGAACATGGGTTAGTCGCAATCTTTACATCAGCATGTCAAAAATTGACTTGGGAATTTCAATTCGCTCTAGCGATCTCGTTTTTCAACGGATTAATCTCAAATTTTGTGAATCGGATTTACTGTAAACATGTTTTACCTTAAAAGAAAAAAAGACAAAAAAAGTCCAGTTAACTTCGGAGATCTGAGCAGTGGGCCTTATTACCTGCTCGGCTTTATAACCTTAGATACCTTGTAGGGTATATTAAACAATTTTAGGGGGGCTTCTAATGCTCTGTAACTCAGTTTTCATGATTTGATTCGGGAAGGGGCGTTCTGACCAAATGGGAAGATTATACAAAAACTTTTCATCTTCTCGAAAGTTTCGTTTCGGGCGATTTCAGGTGAACACTAAAAAAGCACTTTTATATTCTGCACTGAGATTCAAGTACGTCCGATTGGGCGTAACATATTTTCATTGAGCAAAAAGAGGGCAGTTCTGCTAAATGAAGCCCAAACGACCAGACTCGTGAAAGTTACCAGACAACCGGACTGACTGAAGACTTGTTTGTTTTTGTTTTTTGAGAACACCACCTTTTGAGGGCACAATCTGCGCAAAAATTGAAGGCGTTTTGGGCAAAATCAGTGCGAAACAAGCATCCAAAAGAAAAAAAAAGTCTTCAGTCAGTCCGTTCGTATTCGGATCGGAGTGTGGACGGAAGCCGATTCCCGCCTTTAAGTTTTGAACATTGAAAGAGAGGACATTTAGCTACTTTTTGGGAGTCCTCGGAGGACAATTCATTTGAAACGGGAAAAGAGGACGAATGGTAACCCTACGTAGGATGCAATAAGCATTATCTCTCAGTGAGAAAGAGGAGTAAATCCTGTTCTCTTTTATACCTTAATCCCGATTAATTGTGTTTTGTTACATCATATATAAAATTTGAATGCCGCAGTTGAAACTGATTTCTTTATGAAAAGTAACAATTAACCACGCGTGATTAATTAAAATGATCTACAGAATTAAAAAAAAAATCAGTGATCGAAAAAGCTAATGCTCTAAAATTGTTTGTCCAATGTTCTTAATTATTTTTTTCATTTTCTGGTTGGTATTGGTCTTAATTCTTAAATTTAAAGCAAAAATGAACCTCGCATTTTTATGAAAATGTTCTGATATAAAAGAGCATTTATACTCTATATCGGCTCTTGATTCATTTTTGGCTGTTCTTGGAGAACAAATCCAAACATAATGTAGAAAAATTGGCATGAAAGAACCCGTAATTTATTGTGAATTTTTTTCATTAGTAGACCCGACACCCAATATTTAATAGGTTTGTGAAGTTTTTAGTAACTCTTTTTGTATAGATAAAATATAAAGCTATATTTCACCAGTTTTTCTTGATAGAAAAATCGTGACAAGTTTGACACTTCGTAATTTCTCATAGGCCAAGCCCGCAACTTGACAGAAGGAAGCGGGATGCAATACCCCTAAGCTCAGAAATTAAAAAAAAAAATAATCCAAATTAGCAAGTTTTTTCAAAACGCTCCAAAAACGTTGTGAATTTTTTTCAAGTAATCTTGAAGTAGAAATTTTGTTTTCTTTAGGAGCGAGGAGATAGAGTCAAGCAAAAAAGTCCAGCAGTCAATTAGTCAAACCGTATGTTTTCTTCGAATTTTTTTGCACAAGTTTGGTTCTTACTAGTCAAGATTAAGCTAGCCAAAGATTTAAAAAACTTTTTGCGGTGGCTTGGTGATGGTTTGCAGGCCTTTCGCACAAATTTTCGCCGTTGTCTCACGACTTGGGTTAAATTGAATTTGAATTTCAAACTTGAAACCGCTCAAGAGTTATTGATAAATGTGAATTTGAATTCGACTTTTGCAAAGCCAATGAATTTGAGTTTAGTTTTTGCAAAGTTAATGAATTTGAACTTGAAGGTCTTAATTAAACATTTGATAAATTTGATTTCCTCAAATCAAAACTTACACCGTGAAAGTAGCGATTTATAAACTGGTCAAAAAGACTCAGAATCAGATCAAAACACAAGTAATCGTTCAAAACTTGTTGGTGTGCTTTTATTTTGTCTTTTTCTCTTTTATTTACTTATTTTTTCTGATAAAAATTATGAGTTTATACATGTGGCACTGCTTTATAAGGTGAGTTAAGCCTACCTAATTTTACAGATTTCCCGAGTAAAATTATTTTGCACAACTTGCAAAAACTACTCAAAAATCTTACTTTTTTCTAATCTTATTCCTATCTAAGTTAAGGTCTCAATTGTTTGGGTTGTTAAATATGGGGTAAGAGTAAATTATCGAATTTTATGAGTTTAGAAGTCGTAACTATAACAGGTTTGAACTTATAATTTTACATCAGTCCAATTAAAGTAAAAATATACATTTGAAATCAACTTTCGCAAAGTCAATAATGAATTTGAATATAAATTTGAATTTAGTTTTTCCAAAGTCAATAAATTTAAATTTGAATTTAGTTTTTTTTAAGTCGATGAATTAGAATTTAAATTTAGTTTTTTAAGCCAATAAATTTGAATTTAAATTTGAATTTAAAAATTAAAAACAAAATGATTGGATCAAATCCTGGTCACGACATCATATTTGTAAACGGGCCGACTAGTTCAGGCCCGAACCCGGCCCGAATCCGAAAACTAATTTGAAGCCCAAATCATGCTAAAAAAAAACCAAAAGTTTAGTTAGGTCTGAAAAATTTAGCAATGTTGACAAGTTAGTTTGATTATATTTTTGTGCACCAAAGACAAAAAAGTACGTCTCAGGCGCGAATTAAGCTCTAAATTTTTTTTCAACTTTAGGCCCAAACCCGGCCAGAACCGAACCCGACCCGAAAACCCCGATCCGACTTACAACTCTGCACGACATGACGTTTGTTTCGAAAACTTGGTTGCTAAATGAAAGAGGGAGGCTGCATTTGAAAAAAGGCGGTCCATCTCATTTCTATCTACTTCTATCATGGTCCAAGTATACGAAGAAAAGTAAAATTTTAAAGTTTAAAAAGGCTGTATAAGATAACTAACTTTTGGTACTCCATATTATTACATTATAACTAATTTTAAAGATGATATTGTTGCTACCGAGTGAATAATAACAACAACTAGCTTATACCAGTCGTGGAGCAAGTTGTTATTAATTATTAATTTTGAAGATGTTACAACCGAATAGCTGGCCTTTGTATTTCTCGAGGGGTCTCCTCTAGTGATGCGTTGGAATGGAATATTTAATCGGTACACGTCATGTTGCATTACACGGCGTGATTAAATAATGGAGTTTTATCATATGTCTAGCTCGGAGCTCCTCAATTTAAGTCAGTTTTGTATTTGACGTGGTCGCGAGAGAACATATATTTTGGAGCTCTCCTGTTTGATATAAGTAGCATAACCAAGTCTCAACAAAATTTAAACCGCGAGTATTCGGCCCATTAATTTCAAATTTGTGTGTTGTAGTCGTGATAGAGCACCAAGACCGCACTTTGTAATAAATTTGTGTTTTATTTTTTTGAGGTTTATGGGCTGTCCGCGCATTTAATACGTTGCGCTTTTGTTCTGCGGTGCGTCGGCAGACTACGCAGTTCGCCGGGAACTGGTGTAGGTCCGCCAACTTCCCCCAGAGTCGGGATAGCTCCTACAGAAGATGTTCAGTTAAATTTTAAAAAAATTCAAATTTACGATTAAAATGTTAATTAAAGGCTTTATTGGATTAATGTTGTAACGTTCTACTGATTTATTAATAATTTATTTCTGCTTTTTTGACGTTTACGAGCAGAAAGACGCCCTGTACGAAAAGCCAATTGATTGGTTGAAAGTAGAAAAATTTTTGTAAATTTTTTGTAAAGCCATTATGTTACTGTTTTAAAAGTAGGAAAATTTGAAAAAAATATTTGTGATCACAAAAACTTTTTATCGTAATGTAACAAAAATAAAATTGAAATTAACCTTTGGCTTCTTAAAATCCAGAGGAGCCACAGTTTTTTGCATTCATCCTTACCTCCATATACTGCTATCCAATTTGATGCTGTTTTGCATACCATTTTTTTTTTTTTTGGCTCTTTATTTTACGTGGTACACTAAGCGATGTATGTACAGTTTAATAAACCGAAGCTAACATAAAAAAATTCATAAACAGTTTTTTAAGCAAATTATATCACAGTTGCTTCGAATAAGGTCGTAAATAAATAATTATGGAATAAAGGACCACATAATCAATTTAATGATTTTTGTTACTCCTAACTCTTTTTTACTTCGATCAAAATATATAGCCTGAAATTATCTAGTGTAACTGCTACCAGCAAGAATGGCAGTACGGTTCGGTACGTTTTTTTTTTGTAATGGTACGGATACGGTACGTTGGTACGCTGTTTGAATTAAAAATCCCAGACTTTTTGCTCATTGCACCGGATTTTTGTATACAGAAATAAAAGACTGCTAAAGCCGACGCTAAATGAGTGAATTGAGATCGTTGATTTATAGACTAGTGATTTTAAAGTCCGTTAAAGTTGCGAGTAGTTGAAAGCAAGAATGGCAGTACGGTACGGTACGCTTCAATTTTTGCTAAAAAGTACGGTACGCTGGTACGGTACGCCTTTTTTGGAATGGTACGGGTATGGTACGTTGGTACGTACGCTTCAAAAATTAAACTGAAGTACAGTACGCTGGTACGGTACGGTTGAAGGCACGTAGTACGCAAATTCTGACCGTACCGTACCGTACTGCCATCCTTGGCTACCAGTAATGAATTCAGTTAAAAATGATTAAGTTTCAAATTTCATTTTCAGGCATGACTTTTTGCATGCCTCCATATTGTTTGAGTTTCTTTCCATATGATGGTAACCAATTAATAATTTAAAACATCAATACTCTGAAGGCTGAAGCTGGGCATTTTCTAACAATGCTGTAATAGTTTTTAACTGATTAACAACAAAAGATGAGTGTTTTTGACATTCTATTCGAATTGAGTACGCAAGATTTTTTCACGAATGCATATATTTGGTCCAATCAAGGTTATGCTGTAGGTAACATGTCATTTTCGCTAGCTTACTTTGCAATTGTGTTTGCAAGATTGCTGACTTTGCCACACTCTTCAGCGTGGAAATGCATATCTGACGCTAAAAATAATCATACTCTATACCAGTTTGGAATTGTTGATATTATTTGTCCTGCTGATAGTAACTCGTCGACTGTAATTCAATTTTATTACAACGTGTCTAAGGATCATGGAAACGAAGTGACAGCAACACTCTTTGTAGCTGATTACTCAAGGACTACTTTAGCTACTAAAAGGTTGTCTAATTATTCGTTCAACGGAACAATTATAGTAAAAGCTGGAAAAATTCCTGATAATTTGTCATTTAAAATAAAAAATACTAGAGGTAGTGGAAATAGTGCAATCTTTTCCTGTGGAGAACTTTTTGGCGACTGTTTGCCTCAGACTAGCAGCCCCATTTTGGACACGACTGTTAACGGTTTGCTAAATGCTACTCAAAAAAGTTCGACACCACTTCAACAGTTTACATTTACTTCCAGTTTATTTTCCACCCAATCCACTCCATTACGCTTTCAACCTTGGTATTTTTTGTTTATTGTGCCACTGTTGCTTCTTATTATTGTCATCTGCTTTATGATAATTCAATGCAAACGTGGAGTTCGTTACTTTGCGAAATTTAAGTTGGGTAGACAGAAAAACGACTCAAAAGAACAAGAAAGTCAAAACGACGTCGTCTTGTCGACATTTGAAAACACTTTCTCTCAAAAGACTCAAGAAGCGTTGCAAAAAAGCAAACGACGGGTGAAATTGTTTGTTGTCTTCAGCAATGACCACGCAAAACACAGTCAAGTAGTCGTAAATTTTGTTAAATTTTTACAAGCGGATTTAGGCTTCGAAGTGTTCTGCGAGCTCTTCCAAAGCCAAGAGATATCAGTAGACCCTTTCAATTGGATGGAAAGGTGTCTAAAAAAGGCTGATAAAGTGGTAGTTATATGGTCACCGGGATCTTCGAAGCAATGGATTGAACACGAGGCCGAACGTACCGTAGGACGCAACATGTGCACCCCAATTCTGAAACGCATTCGAAACGACCTCTTTCTTGATGTGAACATTGGGAAGTATTACTTTGGATACTTTGGCTATTGCCAAAAGTCATGTATCCCTGAATTCTTTTTGCAACCGAGATACTTCCACTTCAAGTTAATGCATGACTTCGAAGAGCTGTTTTTTCGTTTGAAAGGGATTGAAATGTATTTGCCAGGTGGAGTCATTGAGGAGGGAAAGGTGAAATTTTCTCGTTATGCTGATTCAAGTCTCAACAAATATGGAAAATTACTGGAAAAATCGATCAACGAAATGACTTCCTACGCAACGGAACATCCAGCGTGGTATGAAGAAGATCCGGAAGTTTCATTACATCCCGACTTGTCCCTCATTTCAAATGAAGATTTAGAGAGCAAAATAGCAAATTGCCATTTGGCAATCGTACCACCGCCTTCCTTTCTTAGCGAACAGAGTAAAACTAGCACTGATAGTACAAAGGACGAAAACTTTAATGTTGTACACGAATCTCTTGATATATCTTCGCAAGAAGTTATGCCCCAATTTTTGCAAAAGAAAACAATGGAAATTAATGTTATCAATAATTCTGATTCGACAAATGATGACAACTCAAACACTAATCACGCCAATATGTTAAACCAAAATGGTGTACCAAAGGTTCAATTGTCGGAGAACTATCGCCTTTATTACCAGATACCAACAATAAACACCAACGAAAACAAAAGTATGCTCTTTGCAAATGGATTTAGCTCGAAACCGAAAACAAAAACTATGCCAGACAGAGACAGCGGCTGTTCAACAATTCATTTAGAATCCAAACATATGAAAAATTCATGCAATACAGCAGTTATAGTTAGACCTAAAAACGAGGCGAATTTTCGAGAGCATATACCAGTAGAACGTAATTTTGCAAACGATAGTCATCAATCATTCAACTGCGACAAAGCAGTTTCAGTCAAAGAGAACCAATCTTACTGTATTTCAAATGGCACAGCTTCGTCAAAAGTAGCCATTAAAACATTGTCCTCTGCAGCAAATCAACGTCCAACGAAAGCAGTCGAACTAGCTCCTTTAGATACAAAATCAGACCCAATGATTTCGCTTATGTCATTAAATGAGTTATCTACATATTGCGTATGATGTATTAGCATAAATAGGAAGATTTCATAAATATTTTATGCTCTTTTTTATATTGCAATTTGAATGTGTTTTTCTGCAGAATGTTTGTTTTATTTTTTTAGATGAAAAAGTCAGAATTGGTCAAAAATGCGTTAAAATCTACTACATAAATTTCAACTAATGCTAAAATTAATTTTGGTGTCATAAGACCATCCTCAATTTTTAAGGATTGAGCTATTCGAATGATAATCGTCATCTTTTTAAAACCGAAATCGTGTCTAACCATTACCGTACTTGAAATTTAGTTATTTGATGTAATTGACTATAACATATTTTTGTCTAATTTTGTGAAAATGTTAATTGTTCCGCTTTCTACTTTATGAACCGTACCCCCAAAATTGTCATCTGGTACCTCTTTGGTCTGGTTTAATTTTCTGTTTACCCCCATCGATAGCCACATCTTGTTTTTTCTTGTATCACGGAAAGTTTGCGCTGGTTCAGGTTAATAGCCCACTTGGAAATATAAGTGCCAAATTTTGCTTCTACTAAACATTAAATCCCTATTTGCTTTACATTTACTCTTACACCAAAATCAGTTTCTAGAACAAAGGCAACATGCACTTAGCCCGCATTTCTGGTGTAAAAAAAAAATTTCACTGCTAGGGATGTTTTGGCCGAGGAGCTGACAAATGAAAACGTTCTTTGTATACTCTGTTACCGCACTTTGTGTACGGTAAACTTAACCTGAAACTCTTCTGTCAAAACGAACAAAATGATTTGCAACTGACAAAAATAACAAAACGCATTTGCAAATTTGATTTATTCAAATTTCGATGTTGGCCTATATTGAATCTGGTCAACCTTTCGAAATATTCTCTGCTTGAGAAAATTAACATCTTGAAACGGGACCAAAGTGCTGAAGTAACTGATTGTGCTAGAAAATTACTGTGAGTTTCTCTAATTTTTAAAACTACGTTGGTAAATCTTAAACACAGTATCTGTTTTGTCACGTCCAAAAACGCACTGTAGAATTTTTGCGATCCAGCGCAGTCGTTGCGCGTGTAATTGGACAGTAGTTAACGAAAATTCGCTAGAAGTGCATTCACGATTACATTGATTAATGATCATTGCGATTATCCTATCTTTTTGAAAGCAGCTGTAATATTAATCTTGATTTGGCAAAACTTTACTTTTCAAAATATCTAAGTTAACGTCTTCTATCGATTTGACATACTATTATTATGCCCTAGGCCTTAGGGCGATGAAATAATGTTTAAACATTAAACGAAATGCGCGTAATTGAAGTAGGTTAGGTTTTGCATTGATGTTTCATTCTGTGTTTTTGAAGTGGTAACTTGGTATGCATTTTTTATGAAGTTGAATAATGACGTGATTGGTTCCGTAACAGTTTATTACGAGGTACTTTGAGGTACCAAAAAATCGCAAAAATTGCAGATTATGGGAGATGAGGACAGATAAGTTCACAAATTATTTTCGATTTACACTGTCTCGTCTCACAAATGAAACTAAAGTTCATCTGGTTACACTATTTTCATAATGCTTTTGTTTCCGCAGTCAGCCATCTGTAGATTTGCGTGATATCAAAATAGCCTATCCAAATAAGCATTTGTTTTCTGGTGGTGTCTGTAAAACTAAAGCTTCTTGTTTTTTTCCGAACTGGCATTGCGTCATTGTGCCATTAGAAAAGACGCATAACGCTTATTTCCCATTGCAGCCAAGCACAAGCAGTCTACCCGCTGTGGTAGCCTAGCCTGACGCAAGACTTACACAGCCCAAAAATAAGTGCTTAG
The DNA here is from genome assembly GCA_963965965.1 of Trididemnum nubilum. Classification (NCBI taxonomy): domain Eukaryota; kingdom Metazoa; phylum Chordata; class Ascidiacea; order Aplousobranchia; family Didemnidae; genus Trididemnum; species Trididemnum nubilum. The sequence continues at coordinate 19,706,226 of OZ014487.1, forward strand.
TATTGGTATGGTTAAGCAGACGCAGTGTGCAACTCGCTTCAAAAGGAGCTGTGCTGCATTTTGGATAACACAATGAACCTAAAGGCTGTGCAGGGACTTTAATATTTTGGATAAAATAATGAACAGAAAGACTGTGCAGATCTATTTAGTTACGATTTAATGGTACCAAAGTTAAATTTCAACATTTTTATAATGTTTTAGTGGCTACAACACAGCTTTACGCTCACAACGTACTGTGATCGTGACTGATGCTGTTTTGTGATATGCGCTAATAGGCTTTCGCTAACAATCTTTTTTTTAATCGGTTCAATTCAAGCTTCATGCTCATGGTTACTAAGCCTAAATGAACGCTGAAAGGGGTTCCGTGGCAGAGTATTGTTCCAGTTGTCGCCTGTCTTCGTTTTTGCGGGCATGGATTTTCTTCCCATCTGTGATCACTAGGGCAAGTTTTAATTAACCTAAACATTAAAAAAAAATTGACCATATTGATCTAACAAAACTTGAACTGAATAAAAGATATTTCTTGAAACTTTTTTAGGATTTTCATATTAAAACAAACTTTCAATAAATGAAAGCACACAAATTTTCAACGAAATTCGCAAAACAATTCTATGTGCTATTGCGAAATAAGTCTTTAAGTATTGCGATAAACAGTAACACCGCAAGCTAATCACCAGGTGGATGAAGTAAAGAGTAAAATCATGATAGTAATATTGTACTTTGATTTCGATGAGCTGACTAGCTAAACCAGGCGCTTGAACTAACTTTTGCTTGAGTTAGCAAAACATATGACCCTTTAAAACACTCACAAGCACTTTCACTTCAGGTTAATTTTTTTTTGCATATTAAGTAGCGTTTAATTAGTTTCCACTATCCCATCATTTAAGAACAGGTTTTGGAGGGTAACTTATAGTAGCAAATTTGGCTTTAGTGGCTTTATTTTTAATTTTTACTAATTTGACCTCTGAAAATTATTAAATCACAACATCTTCGAAATGAGATCTGAATGTCATAGCACAATTTCACAATGTATACAACGCATGTCACGTGAAACAGCTAGGATATAGAGATTTCAATATTACACCTGCAGCCAGGGGTGCCGAAACCCGGGGGGGATATATACCCCCCAATAATTTGACTGTATCCCCCCAATAATTTTTGAGTATGGTCTACATCTGCATCCCACCCAATTCTTTGACTCCGGTGTGCGCAGTAGCGTAGCCAGTTTTAGTCAATTCCAGCGCAAAAAACAGTCTCAAAAGAGCTAAAAACGTGGTATTTTTCTTATTCTGCATTTTGGTTGACAGGCCAATGGGGAAGGCTCTCCTGGAATTGAATAAAAAGTGATTTAAAGCATCTTTTGAAACATATATTCAAGGGGGGCTAATTATCAAAAATTAAAGTCACAAATCAATGAAAACTTTTACAAATGCCCAAAAACAGACAATCAAATTTGATCGCTAATGTAAAAACGCCAAACATAGGTTTTATCTACAAATATATTATAAACTCAGGAATAAGGAGAGGGGGGGGGGCTATTCAGTGTTAGTTAATTACCAATCACTTCTCTCAAATATCTTTCCATTAGCCATCTCGCCCAATTATTTTTTCTTTATAAAATATAGACGAAATAGATTACTCCGTGTGAGTTTTATTGAATAATAGGATTTTATGGTTTACCAGCATGTAAACAAGAGAACTGCAATGTTATCATCAGACACTTCCCATATAGCCCATTAATGCAACCAGCTGAATCATGTTGCGCTGCCAATTTTTATGCCACGTTTTAATAGCATTATTTTTTATTAAAATAGCTCTAAAATTAAGTTATTTTAGCAAAAAAATGCAAAATTTTCGAGCGCTGAAGGCTCCGCCCCCAGACCCCAAAACAGCCCCCCATTGCGAATTTCTGGCTACGCGCCTGCGTGTGCATTTAAGCGCAGGTCTCCACGAGAATTCGGGGAAAAAAGTGCTCCAGTTTTGGTGAAGACTTTTTTTTTTTGGTCTTCACCTGAGCTCTGGGAAAAAAAGTATTCCATTTTTGGCGAAGACCTTTTTTGTTGATCTTCACTTAATTTGCTCAACTGAACAAAATCGTGATGGAGGTTCATCCCCCCCAATGTTGAAAATAGGGTAAAATTGCAAATTATCCCTCCCAATGCTCAACAAAGATCGGCATCCCTGCTTGCAGCCACCAATATTTTGCAATATCAGACAATAATCTATAAAGTTTCCTCTATTTCCAAGAGTTCTATCAGATTATAGCCCCCCCCCCCCCCATTGGCCTGTCGACCAAAATGCCCGACACGGAAACTACTACAGTTTTCGCTCTTCTGAAACAGTCTTTTGAAGTGATATTGAACTTTAAAGTGGTTTAAAGCCACTTTTAAAACATTGGTTCAGGGGGGAGCTAATATTTGTCAAAAATAAAGCTCACAAATCAGTGAAACTTTGAAAATGGCTGAAAATAAGCAATCAAATTCGATCACTTGTGCAAGATGTTTAACGTAGGCTTCATCAAACAAATCATGGGTAATTAGAGGGTACTGAGCCGTCTGTTTGATTTAGTGAATTGCTAATCACTTCTCTCAAATCTAGTTCCATTAGGCCCTTGCCCTAAATTATCTTTCTTAATAAAATGCTCACGAAGTAGGGGAATACTTGTGAGTTTTTTCGACTTATTGGATTTAATGATATTACTGATGGCTTGTAAGAAAAAGACTGAAATTTTACAATTAAGTTAGCCCAGCCCACATAGCCTATATTTACGTAACCAGTTTAGTTACGTTTTTGCTGGCAGAGCTAATTTGTTGCCACATTTTAAAAACATTAATTTTATCAAAATGGGTTTTAAATTAAGTTATTCTTGCAAAATCTCCGAACGCTGAGGACTCCACTCCCGGACACCCCCAATTGCAGATTTCTGGCCACGCGCCTGGCTGTTGCTACTTATGGGTGATGAACTGAAAACTGAGTGATAATTACAAGAAATTGATTTATGGCCCAATAAAAAGAACTTCGACCTAACGGTAAAAATTGACTTTTAATTGATCAATCAAACTAAGAATATGAAACTGACTCTTTCTATCCAGAGTTCTTGCAAAAACTCACGTCATTCCAACTTACTACAAAAAATTGACTTCATTGAAAAAACTTGCCTTAGTGATCACTTTTTGACGACTCAACTCAACTTATGACGTAATATTGTCCTTTTATTTCATATTTTTTGCTATTTTATTGCAATTGTCTTGATTATAAGTTGGGCCCAGAGGCGGATTTAGGGAGGGGATGCATCCCCCCCACCAGTCTAAACATAACGTGGATATGCATAATATTAAACATTAAAAAAAAAGCAATCAGAGAATACTCGGTAGGCCGGGTGACTGCGATATAATTTCTGAAGCCATTGGGATGGTGAGGTAGGGCGGGGGGAGGAAAAAGTTATTTTTACAGCAAACTTTTTACAAAGCAGAAATTAGTTTTTTACAGGACCGATTGATTTGAAAGCGCCAAACTAGCAAAATTCACAACTCGCACTTTTCAACGACAAATGCATAACACAACAGGAGTTCAATTATAGCGCATTTTCGCTCAAACCACACGCAATACCAGTAGCGTAGCCAGGGGCGGGGGGGTCTATAGCCCCCCTAATGATATGTCGACCAAAATGCAGAATGGGAAAAACACTACGTTTTTAGCACTTTGGAGACTGTTTTATGCACTGGTGTGGACTAAAACGTGATTTAAAGCATCTTTTGAACCATATCTTCAGGGGGGCTAATTTGTCAAAAATAAAACTCACAAATCAATAAAAACTTTGAAAAATGGCCAAAAATGAGCAATCAAATTTAATATAGCTCATTGCAAATGCTTAACATAGTTTTTATCAACAAAAATATAATAAACTCACGAACAGGGGAGGGGGGGATCTATTCAGTATTGGTTAATTACTAATCACCTCTCTCAAATATCTTTCCATAAGCCCCCCTCCAATTATTTTTCTCTATAAAATATAGTCGAAATAGATTACTCCGTGTGAGTTTTATTGAACTATCGGATTTTATGATCTAGCAGCAGGTAAACAAGAAAAAATTTTACCACTAGCCATTTCTCACATAGCCCATTTATGCAACCGGTTTAATCATGTTTGCACTGCCAATTGCTATGCCGCGTTTTAAAAGCATTATTTTTTTATCAAAATAGCCCTAAAATTTAGTTATTTTTGCAAAGATGCAAAATTTTCGATCGCTGGGGGCTCCGCCCCCAAACCCCCAAAGCAGCTTCCTCATTGCGAATTTCTGGCAACGCGTCTGCTCTGTGTATATGCAGACGGTTATGCTAGCGAAAGTTTAATAAATACGATTTTTGACGCCGGAAAGACGAAAAGAGCGTTTTATGTTATTAATTTGAATTGAATTGGTTAAATCAATGACATGAAACTAGTTTTATGTCATTGGTTAAATTTAAAAAAATATTTTATATACTGGTAACGTTTTTGGGATGGGACGGATCAAAAATGTCCCCAACAAGTTTGCGCGAGGTCAAGAACATTATAATCATAAACATGCAAAATTTTGAGATTATACACAATTTGTGCTCATAAATTTTATCATCCCCCCCACCAAAATTTTCTAGATCCGCCACTGGTAGGGCCCTTTTTATTTTGACCTAAAAAAGTTTAATTTTGACTTTATTTTAACTAAATTATGACTTTACTTTTGACCTAAACCGTTTTGGCCTTATTGAACTTCAAATTTTGACTAAAAAACAAGTTTTGTCATTCGCAATTCACGTAAGTTTTAATAAGCAGATAACCTTCTTCACTTTTCCATAACAGCATTTAGAAAAAAATATTTAATTTTGACTTTATTTTAAATTTAATTTTGACTTTATTTTAGCTAAATTTGGACTTTATTTTGACCTAAGCCGTGTTGGCTTTTTTGAGCTCCAAATTTCGATTAAAAAAAAAAGTTTTGCTATTCGCAATTCTCGTAAATTTTAAGCAGGTAACCTTCTTCACTTTTCATTAACAGCATTTAGAAAGAAATATCAATCAGTCAGTCTTGTGATTAAAGTAACTAAACGCTGCAGGACAAAAACCTAGGATCTGCACACATTCCCATGTCAATTACACTTTTTTGAATAACCTGTAAATTTTGAATTGAAATTTGCTGTTCTTAAATTTTTACGAATTTTCAGCCGCTTTGTTCTTAAATTTTTATTGGAAAAATAATATATTCACTGAATTTCAATCTTGCTTGGTAAAAAGTTGCGTTGTGTAAAAGTTTTGTCGATTACTAAAGCTGTGAAAGCAAAACAGTACAGTCGTAAGATTTCAAAAATCTGGTTAATTCGTTGTGATATAAAGTACCGTTTAATAAAAATTGACTTTTTGATTTTTGAATTTGGATATATAGTAAGCTATAGACAGTATACAGAGTCTTATAGGCACAATCAAACCTATGATTAACAGCCTAAGACGTACTGTTTCGGAATATTTAGTGTTTTATCATTATAGTTTATAGTTATTTATATAGTGTTTTAGTTATTTGGACAGTGCTCTTAGTTATTTTTTTCATGCCGAGGCTGGCATTCTTAATTTGTTTTTAATTAAAAAAATTGGTTTCGCGTTATTATAAAATTGTTCTTATAAAGAAGTTAAACCAGGCAATTGTATTGCGGCATATTGCAAATATTTGCAGAAGTATAGTAGAAAAACTTCATTCAAACATGCATAAAATTGCTCAAAACTTTTCATTGGTTCTCAAATATCCAGAAAAATGAAGAAAAAATCCTTTTGTTTGCTTTTGAAAAAGAAGTTTTGCTCACACACAATTTTGACAAATTTTGACCTAACCCAAAAGTTTGACTTTATTTTCACCTATAAAATCTACCTAAACAGGCTCCAGAGCATCCGAAACTAATGTTGGTATTCGTTTGATGATGAAATAAAGCCCTAAAAAAAAATTGATTTTATTGACTTTTGCGGGCCCTAGTTATAACGCAACATTTTCGCATAGCAGAACTGCAAAAGCTGTCAGAGGTAGCCCAAATACTGTTTTCTGTGAAATGTAATACTAATGCTGTATTGAGTTGCTTTTTGTACTGCTTTGCTTTTTTGATTACTAAGTAATGTGAAAAGTGTATAGCTTGCTTGTTGTGAAAGTTTGACATTTTTTAGTCTAGTTAACTTTAGCTTTGGCCATTTAATGTAGATCCGAAGCTAATACCGTAAGGTTGGTGGCTAAGAGCTGAGCTTAGGATGGCATTTTTTGTGTAATTTACATAATATCGTCGTAATTTCATTTCCATATCGAGTTCTGATTTAATTGACATAACATCGATGAAATTTTTCTAAAAAAGAGCAAATGTTTTTTCTCCAATATAAAAAAATGTGATGTACGAGAAAGTAACCCATTTAAAATTTATCGTATATTGCGCGCATAATTTGTCTTAAACTTTCATCTACAGTACTTTACGTTATGTGGAAACTCATCCTGAAGCCTAGCTATTTTTGTAATGAAGTATACGCACAGTATTGTTTGCTACATTTGGGTGCAGTTTGCACTTAGCAAAAATTTGTGAGCGTATTAGTTTATAAACAGAAATTCTGTATGCCGGCATACCGCGTCTGAGAGATGGAAACCGGTCGGGTCGACTGACACCGGTCGGATCTACCGGCCGGTCGGGTCTAGATTCTTTGACCGGCCGGTCAAGCCGGTTGAAACACCAGTCAAATTCTCCTTTCTTGCAGCTAAAAGACATCTAAGCACCAACGGAAATATACGTATATTTCATTATAATAAAACTTTTTATTAAAAAACAGTATTAACAAACCGCACCTTTTGAAAACACTTGTTGAATAGTTTCAAGCTGTGACTAATATGCTGTGACTATTAAGACATGCACATCCAAATACGTCATTATGGGGGAAGCATTGTGCCATGCCCCCCTCCTTTGGGCCACGGCACAAAGTAACAAAGGGCAAAATATACGTTAAAATCACGTAATCAGATTCTAATAAAGCATGCATGTGGAAGAGGCTTACGCTACCAGGTATTTTAGAATCATTTTAATCAGCTTGAGAGTAGAAGTGCTGCAGATTTCAGATTTTTTAATACATACTAAAATCTTGCCGCTCTGAAAAGCTTTTTTCAACTCAAATTTACCACACTCTACACTGGGCAAGAAAGTCATAGCTCTTTTTTTTTATGTCGAACTAACCATGGCTTGTTTTGAAGCAGCAGCATTTACAAAACCTGCTGGGGCACATTATATTTCGAATATTTTCTAGCCAATGTCATAGCAGTTTAGAGTTTGCTGCTCGGCAAATTGCAAATAATCTGTCACGGGTAGCTAAAAAATTTTAACTTCTGTTTTTGGCCTTACGCATAATATCATTAGAAAAAAAGTCTAATAATTTAGCATGTGCCCTCCAGTTCTTTTTATGCTTATTTCGTGCACATTTTGCGCTGCTCAAATTAGGTCTTTCAAATCGAAATTTAACTTAAAGAGGTCTTGAAATTGTGTTATTTTTGCAAAAAATGCAAAAATTTGTTTGCGTTTTTTTTCTGAGATCCCCGTCCGAAGTCACTAACTTTAACACCTCACCCATGGTCCCCCTTTTGAAAATATTTCATTAGATGCATTGAACAGTGAACAAAAATCTTTGGTAAAAAGGCCGGTCGACCGGGCCGGTCAGAAACCGGTCGACCGGCGATGGTTTTGAAATTTACCGGTCGGGTCGAGAATATCCTGACCGGTTCCATCTCTGCTGCGTCTTATCAGCGTACAAGCTAGCAGTTAATTAAAATAAACTAAAGTCAGTCAGCAGTCATGTACCAGTAGCCTACGCGCAAACAAAGAAAAATTCACACTTGGAATATACAGCTGCATGCAAATAAGAGTACGGTACATAGAGAGACCACGAAAGAGCGAATGCTCATACCCTCATGATTTTACGCGCAGTGCTGTAGACCGGACACAGAGGAGCAAGTTTTTCTTAATTTTATTGCAAAGGAAACACTGACTGGGATGGTTTATATTGTGGCGTTAAAAGTGAATTTTCAGCTGCTAAATGCCATTAAATTTGAAGAAGAATAACAAAAATCTACTGGAAGATAATTGACGATGTGTCATACAGTCATAGCTTGCTGACCAACGCAAATGTCAGCAAACAGCTGTCAGTTTTAAACGTGATTAATGTTTTAAAACTGACAGCTTGCTTTTTGCGGTAAAATTGCTTTTTGCGGTACTAAAGTTAAACCCTATTTTATAAAAGCAAAGAGAGGTAAAAATGTCCATGTTCCAGCACATTTTATCTAGTTTTTTTTGTGATACATCTTTTCAACAAATAGCTTTTCACTTTAAACTTTATGACTTTGAGTCAAATTCATTCACAACTCGCATCCTAAAATTGAAATGTGAGAAAAAGTTTCCAATTTGAAGAATGCCAAATGAAGCCACTTCACAAAATTTGAACAGTTTTGGCCTTTTTAAAATTGGGCAATTTAAAATTGAATCAGTAATTGGCAAAATTTATGACATAAAAAATCAAATAAATCAGATTTTTTATTTTCAAGTTTTTTTTCGCATCCTTTTTTTTGAGAGGGAGGCGTACGCACTATTAGTTTGTTTAAAGAGTGACGTTTCAAACAAATTTCAAGAATATTGGTCAAATAAAATTTAAATCAAATAGAATTTAAGTATGTGCTAATTCATACAAATTATCTAACTATACGGTAGTGTTTTTTTTTGCTGAAATGATTTAGGCGCATTTATGTTTGTCTAAAACTAGTAAGTTAATTTTAGGAAAATAACAACTGTTATGGAACAAAAAAATTGCTTTTTAACCACAAAATTATTCAAATATTGCAATTTCAGCATTAAAATTTCATTAATTTTGAGCTATCTTTATTAGTTGATTTAAATCATGATTCTTTACTGGCTTGATTTAAACCCTGATCGAACGTATTGGCAAAATTTGAATTGCTTCAAAATTCAATTGACACAATTTCCCAAAAATTGGCCTTGACTTCATTACGATGGTGCATTAACCGCAAACCACTTTCTCAACAAAAAAAAAATTGAATACCAACTCATATCCCAAATTTGATGTTCGCAAGACTTTCGGTTTAGAAGTTAGGTATACATAGTAGCGTGGGGTACTTTGTCTCTCTCAGTAAATGCACCGGGCAATACCTCTTGTTAATAGGATTAAGAAACAAAACATGAAAAAAATTTGTTTTATAAAATTTGCAAAGAGTGTATTTCTGATAACTATTATTATGTTCTGGTTCTATTTCCGGCTGCTATTTAAATTCTACTGTAATAAGTTATAGTGGTTACGTTCGTGCTTTTGTGGGAAATGGGCTTGCACGAATAAAAGCTACTGTAAAGAAGGCCAAGAAACCGCTTTGTACTGATTTTATGCTGTACAATGGATTCTTGTACTACCGTACATTCAATCGCACTTCTAAGTTAAACGTTTAGGTATTGCCTTGTCGTTTGTCATCGATAATAGTTGTACGGCATGAGAGTGCGTTCAAAATATATATGATTTAATCATTTTTTGATTAAAATTTAAATATTACTTGAAAAAGAGTGCGACAATGACCAAAGTCATTCTGCTAGACTCAAATACGTGCAGTAGGTTGCATAGACAATTAATATTTCTTGTCGAAAACTTAAGAGAGGAAAGAGTGTATTTTTCAAAAACTTACACAAACACAAATAAAACTAAATGGGACTGAGCAAATTAAGCAATAAACGACCGACGCATAGTGAATACACATCTTCAAAAATATTTTTTTTAAATTTATTTTAGGGGAGTTACCAGGAGTAAAAAGCTCCAAATCATGTGAAAATTTTTGTCTCTTCATTGCATACCGAGATAAGAAAAAAAGCTTTATTGTATCAGCCGTCCAAAACATCGACTTTAGAGAGTTTGTTTTGTGAAGTTTCCAGAGAGTGGCACTCACAAACTAAGTCAAAATGTTTGACTTTTTAATGTCTACTAATATCAAAAACATCTTTAGTTTAAGATGTTCAAAAACTTAACTTTGGGCGTCCATTTGTGATTTCCGAAATGATGACACCCCCACACTATGTCAAAATTCGAATTCTTCTCTTATATATACTTCTTCTTTCTCTATTGCCCACTTATCCGTGAGGGTTGCGGGGGCAGCAGCTCGAGATTAAGCCGCCACACCTCACATTCTTCCATTATTTTGCTTGAGTGAAGTCCCCAGCGATTCCATCCAAGATCCTAAATGCAATTGATCCATCTACGTTGTTCAACTGGTCTTTTCCCATTTACCTTGGCAAAAAATGCTTGTTTGCGGAGTCTTTCCTGAAGCATTCTGCTTACATGGCCAAACCATCTAAGCTGAGATCTTTCAATTCGGACAAGTAGCGACTCGATGTTCAGAGATTTTGGAATTTGAGAGCTACGCATGTAACTCCATCGATTCTTCGTAAAAACCTCATTTCGGACGCTTGTGATCGCACTCTGTTGGTCATTACTCAAGATTCATGACCATAGGTGAGAATGGGGACAAAAACTGTTTTGAAAATTGAGAGCTTTGTCTTTTACGACAATTCTCGTTTCATGGCAAGCAAATAACGCAAAGCTCGCATTACTTCACTAGCCTTGCCTATTCGGGTATCCAGTTCATCGTCTTGCCTTTCGTTACTCGTGGATGCAACCCCAAGATACTTGAACTTCTCTATCTGCTTTAGTGTACTTCATTCAATTGCAACACGCACTGATCAGGCTTTCTTGAAAGATAAAGTACCTCAGTTTTGGCCTTGCTTATTTTCATTCCGGCGCTGTCACATGCATCTGCAAAACTATTTAATGCGCGCTGAAGGTCAGATTCTGTGAAAGAAAGCAGAACCAAATTATCAGCGAATAGCAGACGACTGATTTTGCAATTTCTAATCGAGGAAAGCTCATCTTATACCTACAAATATAGAAAAATTGACTTTTCAAAGCTTTAACCATTCAAGAAAAATAGATTTTGGTACAAAACTTCGCTCTCGTTAGATGCAAAATGACCAAGTACCAATAAAAAGTAAACGAGATGCAAACGTGGAGGGTTGCAATAAATACAAATGAAAAAAATTAAGGTCGGGAGACATGATGAACAACCCGTCAATAAGTTTTGAATTTCTTTACAACGAGTTGTATTACATTGAATATCGTATAATTTTGCGCATTTAGATAGTCTTTCTCAACCTCCAGCACTATCGTAATGATATATCAATATCACGTCCAAATTAAACAAAAGATCAAATGTCAATCAATCGCAACCGGGTGACATGGGAGTTGACCGCTTAGAAACTTAAAATTCGATAAAATTAAGCTGCCTGAAACAGTCATGTTCTCTTCATCCAATAAATTGTAGGTAAAATAGCCTAGGTACAAAAAATGATTTCAAAATCTCATTGTTTTTTATTAAAAAAAATTGAGCAGTCACTTTTCCTACAAAACAAAAATAGCAATATTTTGGTTACGCTAAAGATAGGCCATCGTGGTAGCTCTCTTTTAGCAAGATCATTTATGGCGGTATACTACTGGCGATATTTTACTTGAAACAAGAATCAATTTTTTAATCGTACATTGTTGTACTTGTCGAAATATCTTCGTAGGCATTAGGAGATTATGGTAGCCTTACCAAACATTGTTGTGGTTTTTGCTTTCTTTTAAAATAGGCCACGTAACTAACTATAATTTATAATTTTCAACGTAATAAAGCCAAATTCTAACCTGAAAATTTTTTATAATTTTTTTAACAGTTTTGATTATAAAAATAAGCTTACAAGACCAAGACTGATGAAAGTTAACATCAATTTTGTATTTTGTTGTTAACATGTAAATTAACTCCCTTTAAGTTCATTGAACTTACACCTGTTACCTGTGTGAACAAAACGCGATTTTACTGTATACAAACGGATTTTTTTTTTTTTTGTTGATCGCTTATTATCAAGTTTGTGAAAAGGTGCGATTGTTTGAATAGTTTTGACATTTTTAAAACTATTTTTCAAGGGAAAAGCAGTCCATGACTCTATTTTACTGCATTTTGCAGAGGCAGCAACACCAGAAACTTAAAAAAAAACAATCAAGCAAAAGTGCAGATTATCGCACGTTACTTACCGAATCTTTGCAAACAAATTATCTCCAATGAGGCACCACAATTAGTAAAAATATAAACAATTTTTATTCATCGATGTTGTGAAACCAATACATCATAACGTATTTACTCATTTTGCGAATCTCCGTGAAGAGTTAAAAAAGTAGTTGATCTTGGATAGCACAGAGCGGTCGATGTTCTCATCAATAATAATTACTATAATTAATCGTTTGCGTGCTATCTGGCCTAAAGGCTACCAGCGCGGAAGCCTAAGGAAGAGTCAGTCACCAGAACGGCGACTTCTTAAAAGCAAGCGATGTGTAAAAGTTGTCTTCCCGCAGGGATCGAACCTGCAGCCTTCGGATTACCGGTCTACCACTTGAGCTAGAGAAGACGTCTCCTCGCATGTTTAATATTGCCTATTTAAACCCAGCTACTTAATGCTTGATGTATGATGTTAATAATAATTTAGTTGTGATGTTTTGACGTCTCGATTCCTGCGGGAAGACAACTGTTTCGCATTGCTTGCTTTTTAGAAGTCGCCGTTCTGTTTGTAATCCGAAGGCTGCATGTTCGATTCCTGCGGGAAGACAACTTTTTCGCATTGCTTGCTTTTAAGAAGTCGCCGTTCTGGTGACTCTTCCTTAGGCTTCCGCGCTGGTAGCCTTTAGGCCAGATAGCACGCAAACGATTAATTATAAAAGCTCTGGCCAGCAAACGTCAAAACATCACAACTAAATTATTAATAATAATTACTATATTCTTTTTTGGTCAAAAAGCTTGTACCAAAACATAACAAAAATTACACAAACTTTAACCGTTTAAATCTCTTCGTTTTATGGACACCACAAGCCGAAATTTAAGGTCTTCAACTGTGGAATTTGCTTAAAAGAAGTTCTAAATCTTGAAACATTTTACCAACTCCCAACAATGTTTACGACAACACTAACAGCAAAAAAATATTCGGGATTATTGCTACAGTTGTCAGGCTGTTGGTCGCTCTTCTGCAGTATACTTTGATCACAACTTTTTTAATAATCACAACTTTAAAAATCAGGCAACAATAAACGACGAAACAATCGTTTATACACTAATATCTTGAAACTACAGAGGATCTAAAAGTCAATGGCGAAATTTTTTTGACATTTTTAATTTTTCAATCAGTAGAAAACCAAGCATGATGGTAGGGAATGTTGTGTTGCAAGCTAACTGTACCCTACGAATAAAACAACTTCTAGTGCGAATATAAATAATTTGGTCACCAGTTATTGCGAACTGTGTCATATGATGCTACGAAACAACGTGACCAAACATGAGCAAGGTTTCTTGAACAAGAGTTTCTTTATCTGGATGATTGACATCCAGCGGCCAGACAGTTGTAAGGTCCCACAAGTTCAAAAACAATACGTTTTTCATCTCATGAAACGTTTCTCGCAACAAACGGTTTAGTCTGTAAATGCTCCACTCATCAGCGTGTTCGACAACATTAAGACCGCGAACTATAAAACGAGTTTCGTGAAATACTTTGTGATGTTCCTCAATCGCAGTTCTTATTCCTCTGATCCGGTGAATGTAGAAACTTGGATGATGCTGATAAAAATGTGCTCCTACGTTAAAAATTACCAGTACATCCTGGCCACCGACTGAGATTCCCAAAATTGAGTCACTTATGTAAGGCCGGGTATTTGGAGGGCCAGGGTTGCGTAACGGCGGCCCATGAGCTCTGTAGTACATGGTTATGTTGTTGGCTTGACGGGGGTAAGTTCGAGCGATTTTGGGTTGTTGCCAAATTTTTTTACTATCAGGTCCTTCAATTTTCATGCCAAGTTTTGATGAGACAAGCATAAAAAATTGACGGATTGTAGAATCTCCGAAAAAGTAAACAACTTTGTTCTTTAGGGGAGTCAACAACGACTTGATAGAATCCAAAGAATGGGAGCATAGCAATGGATTCCATTTTCTGTTTTTGAAGTAGCCAGTCACGCGGTTTATATTTGTTAAATTTTGTTGAAAGAATTTTGAGCATGGTAACAATGAAGAACGCGCCAAAGCTGTGTTATTACCAGGATTCACGATCACAGTTTCATTTGAAAACAGTAGAGTACGGCATCCATAAACAGAACAAATTTCTGTGAAATTGATGGGTGAAATAATATTCTTATCACCACACATGTATTTAATTTTTAAACAGTTTTTAGATACAGGTGCTTCACAAAACCACGGTTCGTTGTTCCTGGGGTTGCTGTAATCACAAACCAGTTGATTGTTTGGTCTGAAAGCAAATGAAAATAATGATGGTTGGGATATAATTCAATGCATGATTTTTAATACTGTAATGCAATCTTCTGAAAAGAAATTAATGCTCCATCAAACAATTAAATCACAAGTCTTAAAATATCAAATTTTGCTTACCACTAAGTGTTTTTGTCAAAAGTATTTCAGAATATTTTTTTCAGTCAATGACACCATCAAACTTTAGTCCTTTCCAGCTTATTCAAATTTTCGCAAACCCAACACAATGAGAGCATTTTCGTAAACGCATTTTAGTTTGTGGAAATTTTGCTCGCCGCTTTTGTTACTGTCATTTAACTTAATATTAAAACTAAAATATCTTTACCATATTTCACCCGATGAGCTTTCTCTAATTTTTTTCATGATAAGTTCCTTCACAATAAGCATACTTTTTCAAATTAACTTGATTTGGATCAAATTTGTTCACAATTCTTGAAAATTTGAAGTAGCTCAGGGAAAAGGAAGTTTACCAATTTTTGAATCTGCCAAAACTCTTTTCGAAATCTGAACATTTTGACGCAAATACTTCACTAAATGACGTCATAAGACGTTTCTGTGGCGAAATCACTTTGACGTAGGCATTTTATGATTCAGTTTCAAAAGACAAATTTATGTAAAAATTGTTTAAATGTAACATCAAATATAGCATGCCGTCACTATAATGACATCATCAACTTAAAACCAATTTTGCTAAAAACGATTGGTGAACACCAACTCACACGGCAAGTTTGGTGTTCCCATGACCTCTCTGATTCAGAAGTTAGATTAGGGAGGGACATTTTACCTCCACCATGTAGATTACGCTATTTACGTTGGTCAAATAGCCCGCGTAAAATAGAGTTAAATCCTAAAATTCTAAACGAGCAGCAAGCATTTCAAATCAAAGTCAAAGTTAGAGACAAGGCTGTCTCTTCGGAAATTTGATGTTTATTCTACTTCACCAGGGTTGATTGTACGACGTATTTTTCAACGCTTCGAGACACAAGGTATCCCCTATCTTCCTCCTAGACAAGAGGTTAAAAAGCTCCAACTTTGACCTGTGGATTGATGCTTACCTTACCGTTTTAAAAAATTGGTTTGATGACGTTGTATAATTACGTCAAGGCTGGACTAATTGGCTAACGTAACGTCGCGAAAAACTGTTAGTATAAAAAATAAGAAATACGCGGCTCGAATTTTGCTCCTACTGTAAATTTTTTTTTTGGATGTGCATCATATAACGGCGGTGTCAAAGTAATTACGTCCCGAAACAGGAAAACCTACGTCATCTTACTGGTTTAAAAAAAAAGTCTATTCAACAATATTTTGCCTGTTAGAAGCCATTTGCACATTACACGTTACAGCTTCACCACTTTCAAGAATGGCTTCATAACGCTTTTTCCACGAGATCAGTTGCTCTGTTTTCATCGCAATCTCTTTGATGGCTTCAACTGAGTTCACCAGTTTCACTTCCAACATCATTCGTCCTTCAAATGAAAGTGGAGCGGTTACTGTGTATGTTCCATCATGATTGTCGACAATCTGGCATGGAATCCCATCAGATGGTCGAATACCGCTTTCTTGGAAAAGACGAGCCCGATAGTAATCTCCACCAAACTGTTTTGGCCGCCATTCCCAATCCAGTGATGTTATGGTTGCTTGAAGCTCTTCTCCAACATTATAATTGGTACGGTCAAAACTCACCGAAGCGAAACGAGTAGACATCGTTTTAACCAAAGTTAAATTAAATTTCTCCAACTTTTGAAAACTCAACATCAATTCAGGAAAATATAATTTCCAAGAATGCCATTCGATTTTTGATTGCTCGTAGATCTCCACTTGCGGACGATTTTTCAGAGGTAATCCATATTCATCCATAAACAGATTTCCATAAAAAGGTGAATCCTTATTGAAAACCTCTGGTGATATTGCTTTTGCTTTATCAGCATTAGGTGATATTGTAATCTGATTTCCATTATCAGTATGCTGAGCATTCCGTTTAGTATCATCACTATCGGAATTCAGGAGGATTACTTCATTACCAGCATGTTTTTTCTGTGACAAAGTCACCTTACTATCTTGTTTTTTCATACTTGAATTTTCATTTCTTTGCGCTTTTGCCTCATTAGTTCTTGGTGCTTCATGTTGAATAACTTTATTTTGCGTTGACACCGGAGTCACAGCTTCAACGGCGTGTTGTGTCACCTGACCATCATCAGCACTATTTCCACCATTACTTTTCAGTGTTAATGAAGATGTTGATGAGGCAGAAAATGTTTTGATCAAATCTTGAAGTCTCATGCTGATTCTTTGCTCATTGTTGTATAGCAATAGGCTAGTATATACTCCCACAAAAATAATCAAATATACAACTAACATGCAGTGAATGGTTTTCATCATATATAGCTATTAAAAAATATAAGCTACAACTTGCCTAACTCAACAAATTGCAATAAAAGAAATAAACTATAAATTCTAAAAGTTGTTTTTTTGGCAATGCTGTTGTAGATCTACGGTACATCTAACTTGGAATTGTAATATCTTCATGGCTCTAACAAGATTAATTTTGCTGAGGTTGAAGATCTTTTGGGATTTTTTCTGCTCATGTTATTATCGTGGTGTTCTTTGCGAAGAATTTGTTAGACCGGGAGCCAATAAGGTCAAATATACAGCTGCTGAAACGTTACCACTTTTCAGTTATGCCACGATATGTTGAATGCCCCGACATGATTTTACCTATGCCACGATATAATTTCACGTACATGTCTCGGGTAATGATCGGAATAGAACGTCTACAGAACTCAAAATGGTGGATAGGTCCAAGAGCAAGGGCTAACACCCCCAAACGTACGCTACACCTAATAGAGTAACTGAGAAGTTGACGCCGCAAAATATGTTCCAAAAGCTCAGCGTCATTCCAGATTCTGCAAAATGCTCATCAAAAGAAAAATTTTCAGGTAGAAGTGCTAAACCAAAATTGGCACCCCGAAATCAAAAAGATGTGTGATGCCACCATAATCGAGGATATAGATAAAACTGAAGACAAGCATTACAAAAATTTATAATTTGATTAGTCGGACGGCAGCGCCTACGGATATAAGGCTCAATGTCTTCCAAAACACTCAAGTGCCAGTTTGTATCAGTTTTTTTTTGTCTGCTTAATCTTTCGGCGATCAAACCAAGTTTACTACATTTTCTTCATTAGGTTATGATTTCCGTTTCATTTGAATCCACAGATTTAATTAAAATTATGCACTGACGTTGAAGCATTTTGGGTTCAAGCCGAGTTTGCAGTTTTCAGCATCCAAAAAGTTTTAGGATTTGTAGTATTTTAACGAAAAAAGAGCACAGCAGCAAGCTCTTAGCAACAGCAATTACTAAGTAAAAGACCAAAAGAACATGTAAAACACTTATAACTGGAAATTTTTGCAAGACCAATTAACTAGAAGTCATTTTTTGCCAGGGTTGGAACGAGTCACTAGGTAAGTGACTTAAGTCGAGTCTCTTGGGTATATTGACTCGAGTCGAGTCTTTTGAACAAAAGTAACTCGAGTCATTTTCGGAAAATAAAAAAAGGACTCGAGTCGATTCGCTAAAAAATGACTCGAGTTGATTCACGAGTCATTCATAAAAAAAAACAATAAATCAAAAAAAAAATGCTCATGAAGAATTCGCTTATGGTAAACAAACTCTAAGTTTTGCAAATATCTGAGGTTTGTCTATGTAAGCTCGATTTAAGAGTTGTAAAATAAAGAATCAACGAAAAAAATGTTTACGTTATCAAAATGTAATATCAGTCGTTCCAAATACATCTCTTTAGTACAGTAAATCGTTAATTTACCCTAATTGAAACAATATGCTAGACTATCAATTTTTATGAATTAAAAGCAGCAAGTTACAGATTTGACGCTAGCATAGCACCATAGAAAAGACGGTCTAATTCTGTCTAATTACGCCAAATGCGATGTCGTATTGATATTCTTTCAGTTGATTTTAAAGCAGCAGTAAAACTGACCTAAATTGAAAATTACTAGTTTTTTTGACAAAAAATTTAACAATTTTTAATTAAAAATCTGATTTTCAGGACATTGTTATTGTTGAAATATTTTGAAGTCACCAAAGTAGGAAGAAATAGAAATTAAATACCACATAAGCACGAAAAAATGTTTGGATGATTTTAAGGGAAATTTGAAAATTTTTTTAATCAATAAATGAACAACTGAAATTTTGTTATAAACTAAAATCAGCTACAAAGTTAAACATTTTAGAAAGGTATACTTTGATGTTTGGGATCTCAAACTAGAGATGCTTACGTGTTTCGACAGTCTTATGTCATCTTCACGGCGTTACATTCAAAAACATAAGCAATACACTAAAACGATTTAATGCAATATGCGCTGTGCCATCGCGACGCGTTTCGACCTTGCTCAAGGGTATTGTTTTCAGTGTATTGCTTATATTATTGAACGTAACGCCGTGAAGACGACATTTAAGACTGTGTCGAAACACGATAGTGTCTCTAGTTTAAGATCCCAAACATCGAAGTAAACCTTTCTAAAAACTAAAATCAGTAAAACACCAATAGAATATTGTCGCCAACAAGCTGTTTTGCCGTTAGGCTCTTCAAAGAGGGTGACAGTAAGTCTGTATGATTAAGATTCACTGTAACACCCCAAGAGCCTAACTGCACTGGCTTAGCGTCATCGAGCTCTTCAGCTGTTTGCGGCAAAAACACTTGCTAAATTTTTGTTATAAGTCTATCACTAACATCTTCGCTTTTGATGACGTCACACATTGCAAGATAATGACGCCAAATGGCATTTTTTACAAACTTTAATAGAAGCAATCACAATTAACTTAGAAATTTTATCAAAAATTTGCTTTTAAAGTTATATATTTGGAAAAAAACGTATTATGACATTAAAATGAGCAAAGGGCAAATTTGTAAGCTCTAATAAATATATTTTTAAACCACAAAGCGCATATCAGCTGAAATTTTATTCCAGAAAGCATTTTTATTTTATTCAAAACGTTTTCGGCGCATTTTCTAAATTGCTCTCTTCAAATAAAAATGCAGTTAACAATAACTTTAAAATTTAGAAATAAAAGATTATCAAAATATTTTCTGCTAAACACAAATGTTACAATTCTACAACCTTTATAGCTTCGTACGTTTAAAATTGTAACGTATACGTAATTACGTATACGTTACACCTTTTTCATTGTAAAATCAAGTCAGAAAAAAAAAGAGAAAAATCAAGCAACACTATAAAATAACTATGCTGTATATGGTACAATATAGACAATAGGCAAACAAAATAAGTAAAAAAAAACAATTGAAATTAAAACACATTCAAAAGAAAAGAACAACTGCTGGCGTATAACTGTGGATTCAGTCGTGGAGTTAGCTTTTTTATCAATAGTGTCCCTGTATTTGGGTTTTATTTTCATCATGACAGTTTCAAATTACTTTAAACGAACTAACATCCAAATTACAATTTTGATAACTTTAGCAAAAAGAAATGTGTTGGCTGTTGGCATTTTTGGCCGAATTGGAGTTAAGCTGCAAGTGTTCTCTGGCCCGAGTCACTAAGTGGCGCTTTGACATACCAATGTATATCGTGTTTATACCTTTTTCTACACTTGGAAAATTTGATAAGCATTGCTAGCATACACACAAAAAAAAAGATTAATTGCTGTGTATCAACGTTCTTTTAAGCACCGCTGGTTAGACATTTGGATGGTTAGCAACCAGACTTATTTGTTTCTTATTCGTAAAACTTGACACGAAGTATATCTAAAAAAATCAGCTCTAAAACTAACCTACGCATAACTAGGTGGTATATACGTAGGTCCGGTCACACAGGCAGTAATTTCGCTTTCAACAACATAAGACTTTTCTCAAAAATTGTCACACTTCGATCAAGCGTTAGCGTGATTTTGATATTTTCAACAGATTAGGTTATAAATAAACAAAACCAGGGATCTGAAAGCGGCAATTTTTTAAACGCTTCCACCCTTAGCGCTTCCGGTTCCACCACTTGATTACCTAATTTTTACTAAAATTTTTTTGTCGTAAATTTTTTTGGCAAATTTTTTTCCAGAAAAGTCAACATAAAAACAGTTTATCATCATCTTAAAAATATCATATAGAACCAAATTATATAATTGTATTCAGTGATTTGTCATACCAAGAATCTGCGCATGGGCGTAGTCAGAAATTCGGATTTGGAGAGGCCCTGAAGCAAAAAGTTGAATCGCATGGTTGTTATGTTTCAGCTGATGCGAATTTATGTAAACGTTCACCCAAAAGTTTACAATTATGAGCGATTATTTGGGATCTGGATACAGATTTCCAAGCGCTCGGTATAATAACTTGTTTCAATTGCATCTGCGCTGTTGAGCGCAAATCTTTGCTTGGCTGTAATTAGGTAGCCTGGGCAAAACTTCCACATTTGTAGAATTTCTTTTTTTTTAATTTCTAGTTTGTGCATGTGGTTTGCTCCAAATTTTTGCCAGCAGCGTGTATTTTCAGCACAGCAAAATAACAAAAAAAAAACATTACAAAAATTATGCGGTCATAAGCAGTTCCATACTAGAATAATTTTTGTAGCAAACAGTACTTAGCCATAATTAAGACTACCTTTACAACATAATGTTTAAAATTCATACAGTATTAAACTTTGTTTGAGAGAAGTTATGATGCCGTCCACTGTTTGCTTTTCAAGAATGTACTATCGGAATGAAAGAAATTAAAATGCTGGAACAGGAAACTTTATTTATGTTGGTGAATACATTAAACTGTGTTCCCAGAGTGTGTGTTATACGAATATCGCCTCCGATTTTTAAAAACTAGGCCAAGCCCTGTTTAAAAATATTTTTGAGAGTCTTGAAATTTTTAGAACTAAAATTGAGAGTTTTTGAACACTTATAATTTGAAAAATGAGTTGACTAGCTACATTGTTCATCTTTGATTTGATAGGGGTGGGGGCTGCTCCGGATCTAACTGAACCACAAGCCTTTACAAATGTTTATTTGCAAATGATGATCGATAAAACATTCTCTTTTCAAGTTTTTTACGTTCGGTATGAATGGCCAAAGTGGAAGTGGTACCCTTTTACCGCTTCTAGCTCAGCTTCCACGAAAATTTGCCGCTTCCGCTTCCACATCCCTGTGCAAAATCAAGAACAATAAAATATTTATATTTTGTAAGCTTGTAAACAGTGCCGTCGCTAAGGGCGGGGGGGGGGGGGGGGGAGGCGGTCCGCACGGGTGTCACCATTTTGGGTTGACACCATATTATGAAGTGAAACCATATCTCCACTGATTTGTGGTGAAGATCTTTTTTCCGTCCTCATTTGAACTGAAAACCAACCAATTTAGCGGCGAAGACCTTTTTTTTTTCTTTTTGTTTTGGAATTCACATATTTCTGGGCCGAAAACCACTACTTTGACGGCAATGACCTGTTTTTGTTTTTTTTTAGTCTTCACCAATTTTTGGACTGAAAAGAGGTGATACCACGAAATTCCGATCCGGGTGCCACCATCCCTAGCAACGCCACTGCTTGTAAATGAACAACGTATTTAATTACGTTACATTAACCCAGTAATGTATAGTGACTGTGTATTAACAGCTGTACATGACGTTGATATTCAGACACCTGCAGAAAAACGCCACCTGTGCAGTCAAAACGCGCATATAAATAAAAGAAACTTTAATGTTATTCTTTAGTATCAAAAATCGTTTTCAGGAAAAAAGCAATCCACGACTCTGCTTTACAACCTTCGCAAAGTAACGCAAAACTACGATTTTATTAATGGGGTAGTAACACCTGGACATTTCGCAGAAAGTAAGCAAAGAAAAGCGGATATTATGCATTACAGATTACTTTCATACCTTGTTGCATGCAAATTATCACCAATGGGACAGAGCCATTAATTGTAACTGTAAATCTAATCAAACCTCTGCCTCTTACAACTGGCAAATCTATTAAACACTTAAGAAGCGGTTCTACAGGTAAAAAAATCAATCGCTTGTACGGAAGATTCAAATCTGACGAGATTGAATCCCTTTATTTGACTATTGAACTATACAGCAAACAGTTAGCGAAAATTAAACCACTTGTTTCAATGGTAATTGCAGTTTTATAAAACAAAGACTCACAATCGCAGCGAACTTAACATTAAATCAAGCAAAGGGCCAATATGCACCGGACGCAAAATGCTGAGGTTTGAGCGCTTCCTTAGTTTAAAAACCTGACTGTTTTGTACGCCGGTAAAACGTACGACTTTGTGTTTAGAATAACTAAAATACGCTCGTACGCTCACAATTCTACGCTTTTGTAGACCGCAACTTTATTTTCAGTAAAATATAGCAGTGCATAAGTTATAACAAACAAAAAAAAAAATCAGTCTCAACAATCTAGCTAAAATAACGTTTTTCACTGCATATAACAATTAACCATGCATGTGTCAACAAAAGCATTTAGATAAACAATGGCTGACAAAGTAACTAGGCGTCGTTTTTATGACGACCCTGATCGCATGATTTACATGGGTTCAGCGTGCACCCTGGTCACGTTGTTGCTTCTTCAATAATACCAATAATCACTTTACGATGATTATCTCTGCTTGGTGGCTTCGAAACAATCAGCAGATTTAGTGATAAAGAATTCAAAAAATCCACAAGAACTTTAGATCATTGAAAACTCCTAAGCAGGTGTGGATTTCTCTTAGCACGAAATAATTACAGAAATAAAAAGTGTTCGAATCATCATTATACTACGAAACAACGTGACCAAACATGTACAAAGCTTCTTCCACAAGAGTCTCTTCATCTGGGTGGTAGGTATCCAGCGGCCAGACAGTTGTAAGGTCCCACAAGTTCAAAAACAATACGTTTTTCATCTTATAAAACGTTTCTCGCAACAAACGGTTTAGTCTGTAAATGCTCCACTCATCAGCGTGTTCGACAACATTAAGACCTCGAACAATAAAACGAGTTTCGGGAAATATTTTGTGATGTTCTTCAATTGCTGTTCTTATTCCTCTGATCCGGTGAATGTAAAAACTCGGATGATGTTGATATAGATGTGATCCAACGTTGAAAATCACCAGTACATTCTGGCCACCAACTGGGATTCCCAAAATTGAGTCACTTATGTATGGTCGGGTATTTGGAGGGCCAGGGTTGCGTAAGGGCGGCCCATGGGCTCTATAGTACATGGTTATGTTGTTGGCTTGATGAGGGTCAGTTCGAGCGATTTTGGGTTGCTGCCAAACTTTGATGCTGTCAGGTCCTTTAGCATTCATGGAAAGTTTTGATTTAATAAGATAAAAAAACTGACGGATTGTAGAATCCCCGAAAAAGTAAACGACTTTGTTCTTTAAGTGAAACGATAGCGACTCAAGAGAGCCCAAGGAATGCGAGCATAACAATGGATTCCATCTTCTGTTTTTGAAGTAACCAGCAATTGTTTGGTTTTCATTCGTTATGTTGTGTTGAAAGAAATTTGAGCATGGTAACAACGAAGGACGAATCAGAGCAGTGTTGTTGCCACGAAACACTGTCACATTTTCATTTGCGACTAATGAATGGCATCCATAATCAGAACAAATATCGTTGAAATTAAAGGGAAAAGTAACATTTTTGTCGCAGAGAATGTTCTTAATTTTTGAACAGTTTTTAGACGCAGGTGCTTCACAAAACCACGGTTCGTTGTTTCTGGGGTTGCTGTAATCACAAACCGGCTCATTGTTTGATCTGAAATCAAATTAAGCAAATCTTTTACTATTGTTTTTTTAGTCTGAATGATAAAACGGCTAAGTGTTACGAACGATCAAGTTTTTATAACCAGGTTTTGCGATATGTTTCAGTTTGCCAAACCGTTTCACGTTAAAGCTTAATTTTTAAATTTGAAGATCTGCTAAGACTTGCCAATCAGAACCGTTTTGTGTTTTCTGCAGGGCAACGATGCGGAGTATTATAGCCAAATTCAATAACGTATAGGAGAGCTATGCCAAACTCTCCCAATCCCTTTCTCCTTGCGACAGCTGAACACTTGATTTACTGATTTTTAATGAAATTTATTATTATACCGAATAAAGGAAAGTACAGAAAAAACGAAGTAGTCTCAAATACGATGTAAAGACCAATTCAGGGCCTTTCTTCCAATCTACAAGACTGTTCCCTCACAGTCAGTAGTCAAATCCATAGGCAAGGAGGGGGAGTAAGGAGTCGCAAAACGAAATTTCCCCAAGTTAAACAGCTTTTAACACGTTTCACCAAAAACTGACACTGTTCACTTGACTCATTTTTGTCACTACTGAGCTCCCAGGCTCCAAGCACGTTTAAATAGTTCCAAGCAGTAATAGCAGGTGGTAGATCGTTTTTGTTTAGCATCCAAAGGCCGGAAATTAACAAAGGTTGGCAGCTGCCAATCTGCAGTCGTCTCAAAAAACAAATAATGCACACAAAGAAACCTTCTGACACAACGATTCTTAAATACGGCCTTTGTACATGCGCTAATTAACAGCTTATTTTTAACAAAGGATAATAATTACTCAGTAATTTGACTTAAACACCGATTAGACAATGACAAAAAACCTTTTCGATTTAAGTCACAACTCTTCAATCAGTAGTTTTAAAGCAGGGCAGATTATTTTTAATGATTTTAACACTAAGTTAAAACCCATCACGCCACGAAATTTTGTATGATGTCATTTCAAGAAAATATGAAGTAAAATTTGCCAAATTTTTTGATGAAAGTAATGCAAAAATCATGAAATTTTCTGTTACCGGTATCTCAGCAACTTCTAATTTTCAGAAATGATTTTGGAATATATTTGACTCAAACTTAAGTTGTTTTGAAATAATTTGGTACGAAAAATGATCACTTTTCTAGTTTTTAACAGAAATTTATTGAAGATTTTCTTACCTGTTAGAAGCTAACTGCACATTACACATCACAACTTCACCACTTTCAAGAGTGGCCATAAATTTCATTCTCCATGTTATCAGTTGCTCTGTTTTAATCACAATCTTTCTGATGGCTTCGACTGAATTCACTAGCTTCACTTCCAATATCAGTGGCCCTTTTACTAAAAGCGGAGCGGTTACTGTGTATGTTCCATCATAATTGTCAACGATCTTGCACGGAATTCCATCAGATGCTTTAAAGCTGTTTTGTTGGATCAGACGAGCGCGATAGTAATCTCCACCAAACTGTTTTGGCCGTCGTTTCTCATCTTGTGATGTTATGGTTGCTTGAAACTTTTCGCCCAATATATAATTTGTACGGTTAAAACTCACAGAAGCAAAACGAGTAGACATAGTTTGAATTAGAGTTGGCTTAAATTTGTCCAATTTTTGAAAATTCAGCATCAAGTCAGGAAAATATGATTTCCAAGAATGCCATTCGATTTTCGATTGTTCATAGTATTCTACTTTTGGGCGATTTTTCAGAGGCAATCCGTATTCGTCTCTAAACAACATTCCATAAAAAGGAGAATCCTTATTGAAAGTCTTTCGTGGTACTTTTTGTTTGATAGTTGTTTTATCAAGAAGTTTGACTTCACCCACATTTGATGATATTGTAGTTCTATTTGCATCATCACCTTGCAGCGATTTCTTTGTCGTATTGGTAATTAGCTTAACTTTCCTGTCACCAGCATTTTTATTATCGTTTTTTTGCGTTGACATCCGATTCAACACTTGACCATCATCAACAGTACCTTTTTTTTTCAGAATTAATGAAGATGTTAATGGGGCAGAAAAAATGTTGGCAAAATCTTGACTTCTCAACCTTAGACTTCGCTCATCGCTATCTAGCACAACGAATAATCCCACAAATATGATCAAAGTAACAGCGAATACGCAATGAATGATTTTAACCATAGCTATTAAAAAATGATAACTTGATGTAGCAAGTCTAGCTTATTACAATAATACAGCAAAAAATTTTGGCTGGCTTGAAAATGAAGAAATTTTATGGCTGCGTTGCTCTGGACTCAATCTTAGCTTTTCATTGTAATGTTTTGGTAGGTCCTAAAAAAACGAGCATGCCCCAGACCTTAGACCTAAAAAACTACTTAAGACATGTTAGTCTGAATCGCCTTGTAAAGTTAGGAGTATACTTCTTGGAGTAGAGTTTTGCTTGTTGGTAAACTTGAGTTGTAGACTTACGGTATGCTAGATCGGATATTATGATATCATCAAGCTGGTAGAAGCGGTCACTGAGACTGCTATTGATTAAAGTCTGCAGTTAAAGGTTTTTAAGTTAAACTTTTTTTTCAAAGAACCAGTTCTTGTTTTGTTTTGAAATTGATCATGATTACTGTTAGACAAACCAGCAATGGCAACATAAGGCGAAGGAAACTATGTTGATTACTTAATATTTGCAAATGAGTTGTTCTTGCGGGTGTTCTTATTTATTTTTTCATACTGAACTCCGAAACAAACGTGCAAAAAGCACGTTGAGAATAAAATGAAAAAAAATGTACAGGTGAAAGAGGATGCATGTGATCGAACGAAATGGTGAGGCGTGATAAAGACAATGACCAAACGAAATCCGGCCAACTACGTCTATTGGAACAATGCCGGGTCAAATGAGATGACAATAAATGATGACGAAGCTGCCATTGTTTTATCTTTAAACTTTGCGCAAAATTGAGACTCGTGTTCTTACAAAATTGTTCTTATAAAAAGTGTAAATCATGAAATTATCCCTTCACTAAAGCTAAGTCTTATTTTCTTGACATCATCCCTGTTTACCTTTGAACTAAATCCGGCCAGACCATGTAAAAAACCACTCAGAAAATCCCAGTACATCGAAGTTTATCATGTTAAAAAGGGCACTCAAAACAAGTTTTTCATTGTTTACAAAAAATGTTGGGAAATGCTAAAATGCATTCTTACCAAATTTGAACTTTCAACGTTTTTCCCTTTTGAAGATATCGCAGTTCAAAATTAGCAATTTCTCTCTTACTTTAGTGTTGCAGTTTGGTCAGTTTTACATGACAGACGACTAATTTTTAGAAAACTGGCTTACATCTGTTTGAAAAGAATCAATTTCATAATTTTTATTCATAGTCAAATTTAGAAACCCTTAAGAGTCTGTTTCTCCGTTACGGGATCATTAGAAGCGAACTTCTAAACAACACAATTTCTTATAAAAAACAATTGATCATCAGAAGCGAACTTCTAAACAGCATAATTTCTTATAAAAAACTTTGAAACATAAATTTATTAGAGGTTAATAACAAAATAATGCGTCTGCCTGGCCTCAAAACTTTGTGAACTAAGCCACAAAAAAGCTGCTACAAGATTTCTAATTTAGAAGGCGGACAACATTGTGTTTACAAAATAATGCGCAAATTGGGTTTGTCGTATTATTTTGTAAACACAATGTTGTTTACCTTTCAACTTAAAAGTCCTATAAAAGTTGTTTTGTGACTCAGTTGACAAAGTTTCGAGCAGAAGTGGAGTCGAGGAGACAAGGCTTGAGGCCAAGGACACAAAAAAATCCGAGACCAAGGATAGCCCTTTCCAGGACAGACCCTCTCGAGGCCAAAGACCAAGGACACAGACGCAAGTGTTCTCAAAAAAATTTTTTAGGTTCAAAAAATTAAAAAATTTTTTTTTCAGTGTTCAAAAAAATTATTCAGGCGATCTCCAAACGAGGAAAACAAAAACAATCTTTGCAAATTTTCAGCTAAGTTTCTGGCGTTTTCCAACAAAATTTTAACGGTTCAAAAAATAGTGCTGTAGGGCAATTTTTGAGGACTTGAGGCTTCGAGGTCAAAAACTTTAAAATGTGTCCTCGAGGACTCCACCTCTGGTTTCGAGGCCAGGCAGATGCATTATTTTGCTTTTAACCTCCAACAAATATATGTTTCAAGTGCAACTAATCAATTTGTTTTTGATATATAATCATGTTGCTTAGAAGTTTTCTTCTGATGAGGGCTTTTAAATTTGACTGCGAATAACATTATAATTTTCTTTGATATCTGATCATTGAGCTTCCTTTAGTTGGAGATACCAAAAAAAAACAGAAAATCTACAATTAAATTTAAGACCCTTTACTTTGTCTTGACAACAACTTTGCAGCAAAACACATTGAGAATTAAAAATATGCAGTAATTTTTTGAAATTTTGTTTCTATTTGACAACCCTGCCAAGTTTTCTCAGAAAAAAAAGCCTTTCTGAGGAGAAATCTAAGCAGTTGTATCGCAGAAACGGAAGGTCGTAAAAAGCATAAATTTGGTGAAGTTAGTCTTCCAGCTTTTTAATTTTTTAAGAGAAAGCCAACCAAAAATGCTCTGACTTGAATGCCATTTTAGAAGAAGAAATTTTTTTTGAATATGTATAGATACTGTAAATCAATTATTTACAAATATAAAAGAGAATTGCTCAGCAAAATTATGATATATCATTTACAGGGTTGCCACAGAAACTTCAAAATCAAATTCCAGGACTTTTTTAGGTCATTTTCCAGGACTTTTCCAGGACTGTTTAAGGTTTTTTTTTTACAGGTCTTTAAATTCAATTTTGACAACTACTCTTTCATGCACCTACTTTTTTGTACTTGTAATTGGCAAAAAATTATGATGTAACGCACTTGCATTCCAAGTACTGACTACTAGTCAGATGCAAAACCAGAAATTAGCAATGGAAGGGCTGTAGTTTTGGGTTGAGGGCGGAGCCCCTGGTGGCCGGAAGCCATTGGGTGTCTGGGGGCAAAGCCCCCAGCCCTCGAAGATTTGGCAATTTTTTTGCAATAATAACTTGATTTTAGGCCTTGTTTGGTAAAAATTATTTCAATAATAACTTGATTTTAGGCCTTGTTTGGTAAAAATTATTTCTTATAAAATCTGAAATGTGGAATTGAAATTAGCACTGCAAAAACATGATTAAACTGGTCGCAGAAATGGGCTACAGTATTTGGGTGATGGCTAGAGCTCGACCAATATGACTTTTTCAGGCCGATACCGATATATTAACTTACTTACTACCAAATTTTGTCTCTATTTTTCACTTAACTTGATACTAAAAGCTTCAATAATCCTCCTCTAAAAAAAGACTATCGCAAACATAATTCATACTAAGCAAATAGAACCCAAGATCACTCGTGCTTGCTCTAAAAGATAAACAGTTTAAGGTAATTGCGCCAAGCCGATATTTTACCGACGACACATAGCCAATTCGATAAACCAGCTCGGCCCTGATATTGGTCGAACTCTAGTGATGGGTAATGGTAAAAATTCAGTCCTAGCGTTATTTCCAGCCAGTAAACCATAAAACCATATCATTTGAAAAATACATAGCTTATTTGCATGCCATCGTGCAAACAAAAAAACGCTATCCTAGCTCTAACCCCAACCTTAAACTTAACCCAAACTGTGACCAAAGCTCTAATTAACCCTAACGTTAATCCTAACCTAACCATTAAATCTAAACCCCACTAACCACTAACGATAATAATTTAAAAAATAAAAGAGTATTTGAGCAAATGAGCACCCACTCTTGCTCTCTTATTCTCTCTAAGCAGAGCTCATTTGCACGCTTAAGTGTAAATAAGCACTTTCTTTGAAAAAAACTCACAAGTATTAATCCAAATCGTCTGTATTTTATAACGCTAGATAAAGATATAGTTTGGGAGGAGGAGCTCAAGAAACAAAATTTACCTGAATCGATTGGTAATTGACAGAATTAAACACTAAATAGACCCTTTATAATTTTTTTACAAAGCCTACGTTAAGCTTTTTGCATCAAGCAATTGCAATAATTGTTTATTTTGAGCTATTTTTAGTTACTTGTCACTGGTTTTATTTTTGACCAATATTAGCCCTTCCCCAAAATCATGTTCCAAAAGTGGCTTCAAATTACTTTAGTGACCATATTACTGCAAAAAAACTGCCTCAGAAGAACAGTATACTGCAAAAAATGTGTTTACAATGCATTTTGGTCAACGAGTCAATGGGGAGCTTATAGCCCGCTACGCTACTGTTACTAGCACAAATACTTCTACTTGAACCACGAATTTACTCTTCCTGATAATATTCAATAATTTATGCACACTGTACTGCAAATTTTGGCATTTTGTTGGTCGAGCAATAATGCGTTCATTTCTGGAGCAGGAAGTCTGAGGTTCACATCTCGATCCGCTCAAATCGGACACAGTGTTGCCAATCGCTTGCACCGCTGCAAAATTTCTTCGAAGGAGCTGCGTTGCCTGGATGCAATGACGCAGAGATGGGGCCCGCCAACTCGTTACATGCTTCTGCGTATTGTTGAGAGCATAATGAAAGATTTGATTTAACAATTAAGTTCTCATTTGCATCCTAACGCACTAGTAAAAACTGCTGAAAAAGAATAAGGGAACAAAGAGCAGAGGGATGGGCGCTCATACTAAAGTTAGGGTTAGAGCTAGGGTTACCGCGTGGGTAAGATTTAGGGTTAGGTTTGAGTTAGAATAGCAATTTTTTGTTTGGGCGCCAGCGCACAAATGAACTCTGTCTTTTAACAATACAATAAAGCTTTTTGAACAAACTTCACAATGCAAATTATTTCAACAATGGCTTTGCACAATTACCAGATTACAAGGTACCAGTTATTATACAAAACAACAACTTCACATTCTGTCTTGGTAAATCTCGGGAAACGTTATAAACATTTTCCAGGACTTTCCAGGACTTAAAAACAAAATTCAAGGACTTTCCAGAACAGCACAAAAAATTCAGGACTTTTCCAGGATGTGGCAACCCTGCATTTATATACGTAGAAGAGAATTACTAGCAAATAACAACATTAAGGTTGATCAATGAATAGGTTTATCAATTGTCACCGGTCGATTTTAGAAATTTTTTAACCAAAAAAAGCCATTTTAGCGCCATTTGGATCATAGTTTGCAGTTCGCACGTTTTCAGAGCCATTTGAACTAAATTGCAAAAATTAGCAATCATTTAAAAGAATAGATTGCCCAGCTCCTTCCCCCCTTTACTTAAACGTCAAGTCTGAAACATATTTAAGGCCTCGTATTTTTAGGTTAAACGATCTTTAAGTGACTTGGCTAAGGGGAAGAGAGGGCTGAAGCACCTTTTATCACCCCCTGATTGCGTCACTACATATACATTAGGGTGGCGTGAAAAGATGCAAAAAAAAAAGCTTTTGCTCTTCTTGTGGAACACTGTGTACTGTAGTAATAAAAAGTTGGCGTGCAGCAATACCGTCAAAATGGTACAAATAAAGCAATAATCTTAAAAATCCTTCTTAGCGATGTTTATTTGTAATTATAAAGTTTTCCCAGGTAAGCTCAAAATATTCAGCTACCCATAAAACATCTGAAAATTGTTCTTTTGTTTCTAATTTTTGCATTGATTGTAGGTAAAATTTGACAATACAATGATAAGATACATTTTGCAATAAAAGTGTTTACAAATTAATAAGGCTTTAAAATACTGCTGAAAAAAAATTTACTTTCAACTCAAATAAACCCTTAGGTCCAGTCTTCTGCGCGTAAAATTGTGAGCGTGCGAGCGTATTTTAGTTTATTTTCAGCAATAACCCGGGACGCCAGGCGTGCCAAGCGTACAAACTGCCATTTGATTATAATAAACAAAAGATACGTTCGGTTAAAAAAACAAAACGGTTTGCTGTAGAAACGTGAAAAGATAGCGCTAAAGCAATTCTTTTGTGTGCAGTTGACACACCAGCCATTGCAAAAGCCGCTGCAGACTAGTTTGTAATATTCGATTACTCTGTTTAAACTCCAGTGTTTATTGCTGTTTCATCGTACCATATTGCTTAAATATGATCCAGATCTATTGATTTCAATGCTTTAGGTAATTCTTTTCCTATGCTCTCAATAGAACCGTTTTTGGGAGCAACGTGAGTAAAATAAAACATTGCATGTGATCAGAAGGTTTCAGGTTTCTTTCTCTGTGAAAACCCCCCAAAACTCATTTCTTTTAACAGCTTAAGCTAGGGTGCTAGTTTTTTCGATATCAATAGACATTTAACAGACAAATACTTGGACATAGTTTGGGAGTACCCCCCGTAAATCCCCAAACGAACCTCACAAGAATCAATTTTTTGAACGGCTTAAGCTAAGGTCCAGTTTATTTGATATCAGTAGAGTAGATAATTAACGGGAAGATATTTTGACATAATTTGAGAGTACCAACCCACCCGAAAACCCTCCGAAACGGAACCCTCAAAAATCACTTTTTGAACGGTAAAGCTAGGGCGTTAGTTTTTTTTTTTTGGTGAAGAGATTTGAAAAATATTTTGACATGGTTTGAGGGTATAAACCACCCGGAACCCCCACATCGACCCCCAAAAAACAATTTTTTTAACAGCTAAAGCTAGGGCGCTAGTTTTTTTTATATCAGTAGATATTTAACAGACAAATACTTGGATGTAGTATGGGGGTACCACCTCCCCACGGATGCCCCCAAAAATCAGTGTGTATAACGGCTTAGGCTCCAGTTTTTATTGATATCAGGAGATATAGTATTCAAGAGACAAAAATTTTGACGTAGTTTGCGGGTACCACCCCTCTAGAACCTTTCCAATTGGACCCCCAAAAATCAATTTTTTGAACGGCTTGCAATAGGGCGCTAGCTTTTTTCGATATCAGTAGATATTTAAGAGACAAATTTTTTTACATAGTCTGGGGGTACCAAGCCCCTGCAACCTCCCAAAATGGACCTCCCAAAAATCATTTTTTGAAAGTTAAATTTAACAATCGATTTTAGTCATTTGGGTTCATGTGCTATGCTGGCAAAATGGTTAAAGACGCTAGAGTTTGAAATCGTCGTGACTGAACAAAGCTGGGTTCAAATACTTAGTCAGACATCCATTTTACCTAAACCACAAATGATTTGAAATTAACATTTTTTGTTTTATTAGACAAAATTGCTTTTTTTGTATTGCATAAGATTGAATTTTACAGAAATATCGAAACCCTCAAAGTATGAAGGGGAGAATGCTGGTGAAAAGAAACTGGCGGAAGTCCCGCATTATTTTCTTCCGGGAAAATGACATCTAGTTTTCTTGCTAGCTTTGTTCCTTATTTGTTATTCTTCTTCATTATTGGTATCTACTTCTATTTCAGTCGAATTGCTACTACGCTCAGTGTCAGTTTCGAGAGATTTAGCAATATTTTAGCAGAGCTTGATCTCAAAGGTGAACCAAGCGTACTTACCTACCATGCTCTCATAATAATTCGATTTGTCATTTCTACATTAACTTAGAAAGATACAGTATATCGAAACGAAAAGAATCTTTACCGTTGGAAGATGCAGTATATCGAAACGAAACGGATCTTTACTGTTCATTTCTTCTTTTATTTGGGTCTTCATCAAATAGTAATACTTTATGGTACTTTTTAAAGTCGAAAGCAGGTCTGTAGGTATAGTTCCGAAAGAGAACCAAAAACGACGCTATACTTTACTTCTTGTTGCTGCTTGTGACGACTTACTCTTATTCCAAAATATGGCTGTATCTGCCCAATCTTTTTTTTTTTGCTGACCAGTATTTTTGCAAAAACAATTAAAACATAACTAAAGCTAAATTATCAGAGTATTCTTGATGATCTAATTTCTGTAAAGAGGTAGACTTGTTGTACCAACAGTAGCAATACACCGCAACCATAAGATCTGGTGCATTTTTAGACTTGTTGCTTGTATTTACCTTATTTACAATCAAAATTCTTCTAGGGCTGGTTACTTGTATTTACATTGTTTACCAGCCTAAAATGCACCAGATCGCATGGTTGCTGTATATTGCTACTATTCTTTATTCTTACGCTAGCATTTTAAATTTATTTGTTCCAGGGGGAGGGCAAATTTGCCCCCTCTCTTAGTTACAGTATTTTAGTATAGCTCCTAAGTCCTAAACCAAAAAAGGGTTTTGCTTTGATGCACCCTGACTTTGAATCAAATTTAATAACACATTTTCAGAATCTTTGGGGTCAGCCGGATAACCGCAAGTGACGTCATTTTTGCCTGTGTCAGAGGCACCTTAGGAGTTCCACAATTTTGAGCACAATGCATGCTTATCAATGCTCTTATTCTATTCATTGTACTGCATCTTCATTATCGATGCTTATCTTTAGCTGGAATAAAATATTTTATTTACTGATAAATGTATTGCATCATCATTACGTCATTGATGAGATCATAATTCAGAACTATTGCTTTTTCACCTGTTTCTCCAAATAAATTGCATTTGCATAAAAAAATATTCATTGTCATCAACTGTTGAATGATATAATGAAAACAATACTGCAGTATT
The DNA here is from genome assembly GCA_963965965.1 of Trididemnum nubilum. Classification (NCBI taxonomy): domain Eukaryota; kingdom Metazoa; phylum Chordata; class Ascidiacea; order Aplousobranchia; family Didemnidae; genus Trididemnum; species Trididemnum nubilum. The sequence continues at coordinate 19,740,927 of OZ014487.1, forward strand.
CTAAAATTTCGTTAATGATACTATATCTCAGTCACGAAAAATTTTAAATAATAATTAACGTAAAGTATTAAAGATGACGCCATCATGTATGTGACATCATCATCAGCGGTGACTTTATCAGAGATGTCTTTGAAATAACATAAGTCCAAACTGAAAATAATATTTAGCAACATTTAGAAAAATTTGCGTGCTGTTATATGGATTTAGTGGTTTCGATGACGTCATCATCGTTTGGTGACGTCACCACCTTAAAATATTTTAAGGTGTGAAAATAGCTAGGTAGATATAGAGTTAAACCACACAAAGCTGCTGAATACTGACCTACACTGCTTGTTTTTGAACGTATAAGTATAAGCTTTTTTTCAAGCAAATTCAGACAATCAATCTTCAGTTTTGCAACAACTTCTTGATTATTAAACGCAATCCAAACAACGTTGGAATGTCAATTAAAGCTTATCAAAAGCAAAACAGATTGTTGATACTTTTTCAAGCGGCTTTGTTAACTAAAAACGTGTAGAACATTGTGAGTAGCGGTTACTGTTATATGGACATTGTGAGTAGTGATTACTGTTATATAAAGCGTTGTCTAAATGAAGTCACTTTTTAAACCGTCATGGCACCTGAAAATCTTTTTCAATCTTCATCAACTTTTACGCAGCTACTATTTTACTTTATACCAAAGATGGTAGTACGGTACGTTCAAAATTTGAACATGGCGTACTTAAAAAATTTACCGTACCGTAGTGACGTAAGAAAAATAATTTTGCACGTGTATCGTACCAGCGTACTTTTCATCGGATGGTAACAGGCGCGCAGCCAGAAATTCGCAATAGGGAGGATGTTTGGGGGGTCTGGGGGCGGAGCCCCCAGCGCTCGAAAATTTTGCGTTTTTTTGCAAATATAACTTCATTTTATGGCTATTTTGATTAAAAAATAATGCTTTTAAAACGTGGCTTAGAAATTGGCAGTGCAAACAAGATTAAACTGGTGGCATAAATGGGCTATTTGGGAGGTGGCTAATGGTAAAATGTTAGTTCTCTTGTTTAGATGCTGGTAAATTATAAAATCGAATATTGCAATAAAACTCACACGGAGTAATCTATTTCGTATACAGTTTATAGAGAAAAATAGTCTGGGGGGGGGGGACTAATGAAAAGAGATTTGAGGGAAAAGATTGGTAATTAACTAATACTGAATAGCTCCCCCCCCCCCCCCCCCCCTATTCCTTAGTTTATAGTATATTTGTTGATGACACCTATGTTTAGCATTTTTACACTTGCGATCAAATTTGATTGCTTATTTTTGACCACTTTTCAAAAAGTTTTCATTTATTTTATGGTTTTATTTTTGAAAAATTAGCCCCCCCCCTGAACATATATTTCAAAAGATGTTTTAAATCACTATTTTGTCCACTCCAGTGCATAAAACAGTCTCAAAAGTGCTTAAAACGTAGTGTTTTTCCCATTCTGCATTTTGGTCAACATGCCAATGGGGGGGGGGGGCATAGGCATAGCCAGGATTTTTGATTGGGGGGGCCCAAACCACAAATCACATGCAATGACGTCATCAGAAATTTTCAAAAAAGGAGCTTTTTGTGGGGCAAAGATATCGTAGAATGGAAGATCTGAAGTCGTGGTCTGTTGTCACTTAACCAGGATTTTGGTAAAGGAAAAAGGGCAAAAAGTAATAGTTAAAAAGCAAAAATGTCTAACTTAGGAGACGTGTTGAGTAAGCTAGTGTACTCAAACGTATCACAGACGGGGGTTTGGGGGCGGAGCCCCCAGCCGCCGAAGGCTAAGGGGGTATGGGGGCAAAGCTCTCAGCCGCTGGGCGATTTTTGTAAGTTTTTGGAAAAAAAGCTAGTTTAATCCCATTGGATCACATTTCGCACAGGTTAACAGCCATTTGAAAGAACTAGATTTTTAACATTAAAAGCCAATCGAAAAATTTTGATTGTTCAATCCTCCTTTTACTTGCAATTAAATTTCAAAACACGTTTAAAAGCTTGCATTATGGTGTAAAGTTTTAATTGTAAGTGATTTGGTCCATATTGGGGGAAATAAGGCACATTGCCTCCTGCAATGTTTTAGCAGTAAATAATAATCCACTCAAAGAATTTCCTTTTATGAAGTTAACCAGTTAAAGGAATACATGTACGGCCAGGGGACCCAGGCCCCCTCAATTGCAATTCAATGATTTGTTCAATGAGCATTTTCCTAGCTATTTTTTTAAAAGCATTTTGTGCGTAAAAACTGACGAGGCGGAGGTGAATCCTTATTGAAAAATGGTCCAATCGATGGTTACGCTTCGTAAACATGTTATTCCTCGGCCGGATTTACGTTGCGCGGTGCCTCTGGCACTTAGGGGATTTTTGAAACATCTTCCAGCCAAATATAAATGAAGACCAAAAAAAGTCCTACTATCTGAGGGCAGAGTCCTGGCACTGTGCCATATGGCAAATCCGGCGCTGGTTATTTCATTACGTCCATAAAAAGTTTAGATGAGGGCCTGAGGTAGCAACTATTAGGACAAAAACCTTGATTTCACATTTTCATCCTGGCTTTACGTTTAAATTGGTTGGAAAAAATTGAAAGAAGGAGGTGCGCCGGGCCCCCTAGTCGTCAATATTATTTATTGTTAATTACTGTTGTGCGCGTGTACTGTTGTACGCAAAGATGCTAAAAGAAACTGAAAATGAAGAAACAAGACTTTTTTTGCCAAATTTGTGTCATTGATGGCATTTCGATTGAGGGGGCCCGGGCACCCTGGGCCACCCCCTTGGCTTCGCCTATGATTTTGAGATAAGATCGCGCCCTTAAGTTCTTTTATAAAAAAAACATTTAACGCAAAATTAAAACAATTTTTTTCCAAAACGTGGAGGACTTGATTCAGAACAGAACAGAACAGAATTTATTTATTTAGTCGACATTTCGAGAAAAAAATACATGAAGTGAAACAGATTTCACCATTACCGAAGAGCAAAAGAGAACAAAAAATTTCAGAATGCGACAAGGAATCGTGAAGGGACGCGAAGTCTTCAAGTCAAACGATTCCCGACAAAAAAAAAAATTTCAGACGAGAAAATACGCTCGAAGTCAATGGTGCTTTCCAGCTATTGGTACATATTTAGGTAAAATAAATACGAGACTTATTCCTCTTAGTAGAGACCACAATGCCCAATCCGTAAGTTCTGGTAATCTAATAAACTACTGAAGTATATTGTAATTTTGAAATGTCCATCGTTTGTGTTCTTTAATGAATTTACGATACGATAGTTGTTTCATTGAATTAGGCAAAGAATTCCATAGTTTAGCCCCTTGAAATTTGATCGATTTTTGGGCTCTATTTGTTGAGTAGTAAGGTAACATTAAACGTTGAGAAGATGATCTTGTATTGTGTGTGTTGGAAAATCTGAACTCTGTATAGAAAGTTTCAAAGTATTTGGGGAGAGCTTTTTTGAAAAACCTGTGCATGAATTTGCTTAATTCCAATTTATATAAATCATCTATCTTGAGAATTTCGAATCGGTGATACAGATGTTTGGGTGATTTACGCCAATTAAGACGTCCAATAGCTTTTAGGGTTTTGTTTTGTAATGATTTTAGTTTTGCCGAAACTGTTTTGTTGCAGGATCCCCATATAATTATTCCATAGGAGAAAAAAGGATGTATGAGTGCGTAATATAAAGTTTTCAGAGCAGAAGTAGGCAAATATTTATTTAGCTTGAACAAGATTCCGACATTACGAGCTACTTTGGTTTCTACCATTTTTATATGTGATGAAAAACTGAGTTTTTCATCAATTAAAACTCCGAGGTATCGCAATTCTTTAGTATTTTGAATATGATCAGAGTTAAATTTTAATGAAATATCACTTATATTCACGTCATAAAATTCACATAAAATTCACGTCACTTGACAGTTTTTTGAAACGTACAAGAATTGCATGACATTATTATGACGTGGACACGTGGTCGTCATGATTATTACTTACTTTTGTACGCGTAAATCCTAAATTAAAGAAACTGCAATTCCGGACAAGGACAACGTATTGGCTATGCTCTCATTATATTTATCATTGGCAGTATTTCAATTGGAGGGTTTGCTTTACCGCCTGTGTTATAACATTAAGCGCATAATAACGTTAAACGAAGGCCTGGGGTTGCAACTTTTAGGAAAAAACTCTTAAATTCAGGTTTTGCATACAAATTATTAAAAATTTGAATTAAGGGGCTTTTGACCCGGGACCCTTAGTCGTCAGTCAGGGGCTCTGGGGCTCCCTGGTTGTCAGTTAGAGGCCCCGGGGCCTCCTGGTTGTCAGTTAGGGGCCCCCTGGTTGTCAGTCAAGGTCCCAGGGCCCCCTGGTTGTCAGTTAGGAGCCCCCTTGTTGTCGGTTAGGGTCCCTGGGGCCCCTGGTTGTCATTTAGGGTCACCGAAGCCCCTGGTTGTCGGTTAGAGGCTCCGGGGCCCCCTGGTTGTTAGTTGGGGGCCCCTTAGTTGTCAGTTAGGGCCCTCTGGTTGTCTGTGAGGGGCCCTGGGGCCCCCTGGTTGTTAGTTAAGGTTTCTGGGGCCCCTGGTTGTCAGTTAGGGGCCCCCCTGTTCGTCGGTTAGGGGCTCCGGCTCTCCTGGTTGTCAGTTAGGGGCCCCTAAGTCCCTGGTTGTTAGTTTGGGGCCCCTGGCCGTTATTTGGGGCCCTCTGGTTGTCAGTTAGGGGCCCGGGGCCCCTGGTTATTAGTTTGGGGCCCTGTGGCCCACTGGTTGTTAGTTAGGGGGCCTGGGGCCCCTTGGTCGTCAGTTAGGGGCTCCGGAGCCCCCTGGTTATTAGTTAGGGGCCCTGGGGCCCCCTGGTTGTTGGTTTGAGCCTTATAGTCGTTAGTTTGGAGCCCCCTGGTTGTTAGTTAGGGGCCCCGGGGCTCCCTCATTGTCATTAATGTTATTGTTAATTACTGTTATGTGCGTAATTGCTAAAAAAAAACGCAACTAAACAGCGCTAGCCTATACGTTGTCGTACTTTTTATCATTGGTGGTATGTTAATTGGGGGGGGCCGGCCCCCAGGGCCTCCCTGGCCACGCCTTTGGGGGGGCTATAGCCCCCCCCCCCTGGCTACTCTACTGGATGGTACGCTCTAAACGTACCGTACTTCGGTACGTAGGTCAATCAAAGCTAGAAGTCTAAACGTACCGTACTTGGGAGCAACGGTACGTAGATAAAAAAATTACTGAGGTTTTTCCGACGTTCTCGTTTTCCGCGCTTCAAAGAAAAGTTTAACTGCATATCTAAACTAGATAGAATTCACGGTCATCAGTTTTGCCAAATTTTGAAGCTGTTCAACTCACGCGACACCTAACCTAATGGCCTTAATTCTTGAGGAAGAAAGGTTAGGGGAACATTAATCAGAACACGTATCATAAATAAATTACAGACGCACAGCAATGCATCGTACTAACACAAGTATACGGCGCGTAGAGGCTTCAGCGAGTTGCAAACGTCGTTAAGTAACGTACTTACATGATACCGTGCGTTAGTAAATTTCATACGCACTTTCAAACAGCGAACCAAATTACTGTACCCGTACCTTCACAAAAAGTGCGTACCGTATTTTTTAGCAAAAACTGAGGCGTACCGGTATCGTAATCAAATGCCATGCTTGCCTAAACACAAATTTTGCGTACTATTGCGAACAAATTTTAAACAAAATCTTTTTCGCTCCACCCTAATAACTACATGCCTAAAGAAGACTAGTTTAAATTTATTCATTGATCAACTTTAATGTTGCTATATATATACTAGTTATTCTCTTCCATGTTTATGATATATCTCAATTTAGCTGAGCAATTCGCTTTTTTGTTTGAAAATAATTGAGCAATCTATGGGCTACATTTTCTTAACTCGATCGATGAAACGGTTCTTCGGTGCTCCTTGCCAATCAGTTTTACTGCAGGCTAGTTGTTTCAATGTACTTTTTTTTTCCTTTCATTTTTGTTTGTTATTTTTATGTCAATTGGGACTTGGTGAAATAAATCTCTATCCAAAAGGGTTTTTCTGCTTTTAACACCGTTAACTTTGCAGAGACCAATCCCTGTGGTCGATGCGCATAGGTTTTGCACAAAATCACGAATAGGCTAAGACAAGTGTGTCCTAAACCACTGAAAGTAGTAATAGCTGGTAGAAAACCAATTTCTCACGTCAAAGTTTCTCAGAGCCCCGAATAACCTGCAATTTACTGGTATAGTCAATCCGTATAGTATTATCCATGATAAAACTGCTCCAGGCTTACTAGTCTACTGTAGCCTATTATCAATAGCTTCTTGTCTTCCCAATACTTACCGGTAACTAAAGCAGTAAATAAACTTGGCAATGACTTCCGACTCGACTAAGATATGTCCTAATCTTTTCACTGTACGTTTATTGTTGCAACCGAAGTTTCTGGTAAATCTGCCAGTAATGTAATTGCTAGCAAAGACAGTCTATAAAAAAAAACTTTATTTTTGATTGGCAGTGGCTATTTTGCCTCTAGAGGCAAAACAGCCCCATGTTATTTTGCCAATTAGAGGCAAAATAGGCCTAGTCCTAACGGCTATTTTGCCGCAAGTGCCAAAATAGCCCTAACCCTGACCCAAACCCTAACTCTAACCCAAACTTTAACCCTAATCCTAACCCTAATCCCAACCCTAAGCCTAACCCTAATCCAAACCCTAAACCAAACAGAGAAAAAACACTATTTTGCCTCTAGAGGCTAAATAGCCACTTTCTTTTTGATTTGCTCTTTCTGTAAGCAGTTATTTCAAGCAACTACCTTAAACAATTTTATAATTAACAATGGTTTTTGTGGTAATGACAATGTCAATTAAGGTACAATTCTTACGATTTCGCGATGTAAGATTTTTTCGGCGAAACATATTTTAAAACGAAAATTTTTGCTTGTAGATACGACTAATTCCGAGTTTTCAAAAAACCGCTTAGGCTATTGCTTTTGGTGATGAGCATTGACATTATAGGCTAAGAGGTGGATTTGCAATACCAAACTAAATGCAATAAGCAGCAATTTTGTTGGATTAACATCTTTAATTTGTTTAAATATCAAACGGTTTGGCTAAAATCAAGCCAAGCTGATTAAAACATTAACAGTAACACATTTATATCGGCAAAGAAAAACAGAAAAAATTGCAGTAAGATAAATTGCGTACAACTGTGCAATAACGTATAATCTAATTTTCTCTGAAAATATTAAGTACATAAAATTTTTATCTAGCAGAACAAAAATGCGTTTTCAGTTTTGGAGCAAAGCAATCATTAAAGATTAGAGTCAACCAAGCAGCAGCGTAAAACTTGGGAGTGAATTTAAACAAATTCGGTTAGAATAACTATTAATGGGGCAGTCAAAGGTACCGCAAAATAGTAAAACAAAGAAAAAAATCTAGCCAAATCAAGGTAATAACTAAAAACAAACTAATGTAAAATTTGCAATTGAAAATCAACCAATACTTAACAATTCCTTGATCTAGATGCGATATCAAAATTACTAACAATGTCGTTGATGAATGGGTTTGGAGAAATCAATTCGATGTAGTTTATACTTTTGCGATTTCTGGCACCGAAGCCAGGGCCACCGAGAGGGGGAGGCAGGGGGGGACAATGACTCCGGGGCCCATGGAGTTTAGGGGGCCCATCCAAAGTACATGGAGAAGTGAAAGGCCCACCGAAAAAACCGTCAAAATTTCAGTGAAGACCTTTTTTTTTTTTTTTTTTGGAGATCACCTGATTTCGGCCGGAAAAACCGTTAAAATTTCGGTAAAGACATTTTTTTTTTCTGGAGATCACATCATTTTTCGGACCAAACAGCAGCATTTTCTTCGTCTATTTTGGACTTCAAAAAACCAGAATTCCGTCAGATTTGAGCTGGCCCCGGGCCCTCGTTCGGCTCTCAGCGCCCCTGACCGAAGCAACAAATGAGCTTATGGTCTTCAAAGTTTAGTGCAACCAGGGCTGCAAAATGGATCGATTTTTATTCGAGTTCAAGACCGAGTTCGATTTCAGCCTTTTGTAGCTAATCCGAGCATCAGAGTTTAAGTTCGAGCTACTTTATTTAAGTTTTTTGAATTCAGGTTCCGCAGGAATATCAAGTTTTTCAAGTTCGAGTTCAGGCTGAAAAAAATACTAAGTTTAGTATTCGACTTAATCCTATTTTACACGGGGTATATGGCCGACGCATTTTACACTGAAATGGTGGCAAAAATGCCCCCTATCTAACTTCTAAATCAAAATTATGGGAACCCTACATTCGGCAAACGGGTTGGTGTTCACCGAATTTTTTTTGAAAAATTAGTTTTCATTGATGACGCCATCATTGGAACGTCACGGCAATATTTTCGAAAAATGACGTCAATTTTTCGATGACGTCACAGGCGGTTCAATTTTGTACATAAGTTTGTTTTTTAATCACAAAAATTAGAGCCAATCTCATTGTAATAAATTTATTTCAAACGTCTAAGTTTATAACGAATAAGTCTATCAGTAATAAGTTAATTTCAAAATAAGTTTATATTGTAATAAAAACCGAACGTTTTTGGCTTAAAGCAGTTAAGCCCTCGTCAGGATAACATGTCTGAATAAAATGAAAATAATTTTACATATGATTATAGGTAATTACCAAGATACTCATTACCAATAAAATCAATTTATGATGTAACAATACCAAAAACTCACAAAAATTTTTAGTGAGTTAATTCATAACAATTTAGCCATGCAGCAGTAAGCGGGGGTATTTTTGTGGCTGGTCAGACAACCAAGACAAATGAAGCAAAAAACGGCAAGACAAGCAAGTTTAAGGTAAGAACTGAATAATAATGCGTATTAAAATATCACTAAACAATACCAAGTAAAAATGAGGCCCCTTTAGCATATGACGGTTTGTTTCACTTTGAATTCAACTTTTTAATTAATAAAGCTTCTTAAATTTTAGTATCATACTCGGTGACACACTTTTTAAGAACCATGAAAGATTCCACTGAATGCTTCATGGAAGAGCATTTGTCACAATCGTATATATGGTCTTTGATAGTACTTTTTCTATTAATATCGGCTAGATTTGGATGTTACCGTGCTCGAGTTCCAAGGTGTCGCAAACTCATGCCCACATAGGACAAATTCGTATCACACGAACATAAAAATTGATATACGACATTGAATCTCAGAGTAATGGAAGTAGCTGACTTCAGCTGAAAATAACGGCCAACTTTATATGTGGTATAAATTGCACAAATATCAACGCCAATTTGTATTTAACCAGCTCAGAAAGTTGTTTAACAAGTCGCTTAGACGCTGCACCAACGTAAGCGACCTTAACAAATGCTTATCAGTATCATCTTCACAGTTGGTAGTAGCACATGAGAATGAATCAAGAAACTGTTTTCGTATTTTGTTAAGGAAAGTATTTGTGTAAATGTCAGCGAGAAATAGAGATCGTAATTTATTCGCTTCCGCAAAAAATAAATTATCGCTAGAGCAAATCATTTCAGCACGGAGTAGTGTATACACAATAAGACCAGATTTCTACTTTAAAGGACAAATAGCATCAAAATTCAAAAATACGCCAGCTCTAGTTGGCTTTCGCCATACCCAAGTATCTTTGTCCTGCTCATTAACTTTGATATCCACACCTAAAAATTGTAGGGTGTTTGCAGACTTTTCTACAGTAAACTCTAAATTTTTATGATGAGTGTTAAGTATGTTCAAAAAAGAATCACATTTCTTATTGTCATCGAAAACAGCAAACACATCGTCCACGTAACGAAAATACATTTTTAAGATGAGTTAAAGATGGCTGTTTAAAAATAGCGGTCTCCTAATGGCCAAGAAAGAAATTTGCCAGTGTGCATCCCAGGGGAGAGCCCGTTGCGACCCCATCAATTTGCTTGTATAATTTATTGTTACATACAAACATTTCTTGAATCGCAAGATGCATTGATTTAATGAAAATTTCTCTTTTAATCGGTGGTTGGTCGTTACGTTCTGGAGAAAAAAATGTAGCTAGCAATGATATTGATGGTGTAAGTTAAAGGGACATTGGTAAAAAGTGACTTAGCATCAAAACTTATTAAAAATTGATTCGAGTTAAATGAAAAATCTTTGATATGGGTTAAAAAACCATCTGTAGAATTTATCAAATCCGTGTTAGGAAAATATGGCTTTATAATTGTGTCTACGAATTTTGCTACCTTATACTCTGGCGTCCCAATCATTAAAACAACTGGTCTTTCTGGATTGCCTTTCTCGTGAATTTTCATCAGTCCATATAATTTCTCTAGAGAACTGCTTGATGGTATAAGACTTTTAACTGTTTCCTTGTCGAATTCTTTTAAGTGTTTCCTGATATAATACGTAATGGATCTTTCTTTAGCTATGATAGGGTGATTAGATTGATTTTCAGTGTTGATTTCCACAAATTTGGAAGTATCATTTACAATCACATCGAATTTAGCATCATAATCATCAGAATTCAATACAGCTACACGTTCACCTTTGTCAAATTTGCACATTTTAATTTTTGGGTTATGAGAAAGCGAACTGAGAGTTCGGTGAATGAATTGGTTATGCCGTTTGTCACATTGTTGGTTTGCATTTATCATGAACTTTCGAAATATGTATCTGATTTCATCCTTATTTTGTCGTCGAATAAAGATATGTGAAATTTTTTTTTAATGGAGTAAAGAAGGCGTTCCAATAATATTTTAACTGAGTCCTGATCAATTTTACGTGGCAAGATGAGATGATTAAGACCAAAAGACAAAACGTCTTCTTCTGGAATGGACAATTGTTTGTTACTTAGGTTTACGATAGAGTTAGGACTACGTGCTCTGTGCTGCCTCCGTAAGTTATACAACTTCCAATGATGCAAAATTTGTATTTTCCTGACAAAATTTTGAAAGTGTTTTTGAAGGAGATATTTTAATCAATGTTTTTCCAGAAAAGAAGCAGTGTAAATATTAAGGATTTTAGCTGGTTATATTTTCTTACTGCAATTCGTAGAGTTCGTTTCGTATACTTAATTTTTCTTTTAAGTCTAATTTCATAGAGTGGATCTACATTTTGGTGTACACTGATGTTGGGTGGTTTAAACTTCAAAAATTTAGGACAAATTTTTAGGTCTGCATAGGATTCCAAATATTTTGTATCTAATTTTAGTTTGACAATTTTGACCATGCCTTTCACAGGTACGAAGCTGATTGACGTGGATGCCTCTTCTGCTGCTTATATGATAATAAAGTTTTGTCAAAGAGGTTGATTTTGAATACCAGCGAACTGAAAGTAATAGCAACTTTGCAGCATCAATTGACGTATTTAAAGCTTTTATTTGACAGTAAAACATATTATATTAAAAATCGAACGTTTTTGGCCCAAAGAAGTTAAGCCCTCGTCTGGATAATATACTTGAATAAAATAAAAATAATTTTACATATGGTTATAGGTAATTACCAAGGTATTCATTACAATTTCTTTCTTGGCCATTTGGAGACCGCTATTTTTAAACAGCCATCTTCAACTCATCCTAAAATGTATCTTCGTTACGTGGACGATGTGTTTGCTGTTTTCGATGACCATAAGAAATGTGATTCTTTTTTGAACATACTTAATACTCAACATAAAAATTTAGAGTTTACTGTAGAAAAGTCTGCAAACACCCTACAATTGAAGCACGTTGTTGCAAAAGTTGATAAATGACATTTTTCAAAAAATGAGTTTTTCATAGATTTTAATTTATTTACTAAAACTAATTTTTTTGAGAAAAAAATAGTATTATCATTCAATCAATTTTTGGTAATAAATAGTTTAATATGTCGCACTTGACAGCAGTGCCAAATGGAAATTTAAAACTTTAAACGCGATTTACACGAAACAGCAAAATGCGACTTATCAACTTTTGCCAAAACATGTTTCAATTTTTAGGTGTGGTTATCGAAGTTAATGAGCAGGACAAAGATACTTGGGTATGGCGAAAGCCAACTAGAGCTGGCGTATTTTTGAATTTTGATGCTATTTGTCCTTTAAAGTAGAAATCTGGTCTTATTGTGTGTACACTACAACGTGCTGAAATGATTTGCTCTAGCGATAATTTATTTTTTGCGGAAGCGAATAAATTACGATCTCTATTTCTCGCTGACATTTACACAAATACTTTCCTTAACAAAATACAAAAACAGTTTCTTGATTCATTCTCATGTGCAGGCGCGTAGCCAGAAATTCGCAATGGGGGTTTGTTTCGGGGGGTCTGGGGGCGGAGCCCCCAGCGCTCGATAATTTTGCATTTTTTTGCAAAAATAACTTAATTTTAGAGCTATTTTAATAAAAAATATTGCTTTTAAAACGTGGCATAAAAAGTGGCAGCGCTACATGATTCAACTGGTTGCATAAATGGGCTATGTGGGAAGTGGCTAATGATAACATTACAGTTCTCTTGTTTACATGCAGGTAAATCATAAGATCCTATTATTCAATAAAACTCACACGAAGCAATCTAATTCGCCTATATTTTATAAAGAAAAATAATCGGGGGGTGGGGGGCTAATGGAAAGATATTTGAGAGCAGCGATTGGCAATTAACTAAGCTTAACACTGAATAGCCCACCCCCCTCCTTATTCCTTAGTTTATAATATATTTGTTGATAAAACTTATGTTTGGCGTTTTTACGCTAGCAATCAAATTTGATTGTTTGCTTTTGGGCACTTTTTAAAGTTTTCATTGATTTGTGACTTTAATTTTTGACAAATTAGCCCCCCCTTGAATATATGTTTCAAAAGATGCTTTAAATCACTTTTTAGTCAATTCTACCGCAAAAAACAGTCTCAAAAGAGCAAAAACTTGCTATTTTTCTTATTCTGCATTTTGGTTGACAGGCCAATGGGAGGGCTATAGCCCCCCCTGGCTACGCTACAGCTTATGTGCTACTACCAACTGTGAAGATGATACTGATAAGCATTTGTTAAGGTCGCTTACGTTGGTGCAGCGTCTAAGCGACTTGTTAAACAACTTTCTGAGCTGGTTAAATACAAATTGGCGTTGATATTTGTGCAATTTATACCACATATAAAGTTGGCCGTTATTTTCAGCTGAAGTCAGCTACTTCCATTACTCTGAGATTCAATGTCGTATATCAATTTTTATGTTCGTGTGATACGAATTTGTCCTATGTGGGCATGAGTTTGCGACACCTTGGAACTCGAGCACGGTAACATCCACATCTAGCCGATATTAATAGAAAAAGTACTATCAAAGACCATATATACGATTGTGACAAATGCTCTTCCATGAAGCATTCAGTGGAATCTTTCATGGTTCTTAAAAAGTGTGTCACCGAGTATGATACTAAAATTTAAGAAGCTTTATTAATTAAAAAGTTGAATTCAAAGTGAAACAAACCGTCATATGCTAAAGGGGCCTCATTTTTACTTGGTATTGTTTAGTGATATTTTAATACGCATTATTATTCAGTTCTGACTGCAGCGTCAGCTCTAACGTAGCCATAAGTAAAAGTGCAATTGCATATATCGATTAATAAGTTAACCCGGAGACTATTACGGTGGGTTGTTGCACTGGGACGCGTTTTTTTGACACAGACATTACAATACTTTAAACTTGTTTGTTTTGCTGTTTATCGCTTCATTTTTCTTGGTTGTCTGACTAGCTTTCTGTTGTGTGGCTAAATTGTTATGAATTAACATACTAAAAATTTTTGTGAGTTTTTGGTTGTGTTGCATGATAAATTGAGTTTGTTTGTAATGAATACCTTGGTAATTACCTATAACCCATGTGTAAAATTATTTTCATTTTATTCAGACATGTTATCCTGACGAGGGTATCCTTACTCCTCGCAGAAAAACATTTCCCCGAAAATCATTTGCCAGAAAAACATTTCCCTAAACGTTCGTTTTCTAAAGTTAACATTTGCCGAAATCACACTTGCCAGAATGAACACTTGCCTGAAATTACATCTGCCTGAATAAACACTTGTTTGAAATTACATCTGCCAGAATGAACACTTGCCTGATAGTACACTTGCCAGAATGTACATTTGGCCAAAATTACATTTCCCCGAAAGCTTATTTTCCAGAATTTACACTTGCCGGAATATACATTTGGCCGAAATTACATTTCCCCGAAAGCTTATTTTCCAGAATTTACACTTGCCGGAATATACATTTGGCCGAAATTACATTTCCCCGAAAGCTTATTTTCCAGAATTTACACTTGCCAGAATGTACATTTGGCCAAAATTACATTTCCCTGGAAAGCTTATTTTCCAGAATTTACACTTGCCAGAATGTACATTTGGCCGAAATTACATTTTCCCGAAAGCTTATTTTCCAGAATTTACACTTGCCAGAATGTACATTTGGCCGAAATTACATTTCCCCGAAAGCTTATTTTCCAGAATTTTTACTAAACAAAATTTACGTTTGGTCGAAAACACATTTCCCCGAAAATTCATTTTCCAGATATTATACACATTAAACCGAAATTTCATTATTGATAGAATTTACATTTCGACAATATATAATTATGCTTGTTCATTTTCAAAAATTATTTAGCTGCGCGTAGAATAGAATAAAAAGGGCAAAGGAAAGCAGTCTCTCACGCCTTGTAACTAATTTTGACAAACAACGTTAGGTTTGAAATATTTTTGGTTTTTGACAAAAATAAGTGCCATTTTCAGAATCGAACTATTCTTCAGAAGTTTGTGATGATATTTTGATGTGTTTTTAGATTATCGGTATTATTACGGTATTTCGATGGTTGCTGAAACTCACAAAAACATCAGCATAAGCGTCGTATAATTAAAGTATCTTAGTCAGGCGCGTAGTTAGAAATCTGCAATGAGGGGCTGTTTCGGGGGTCTGATTGTGAAGCCCCCAGCCAGAGAGTAATGTAGGTCTGGGGCAGAACTCCAAGCCGCTAGAAAATTTTGTATTTTTTGCAAAACGGACTTAATTTTAGGCCTATTTTGATAAAAACCATTGCTTTAAAACGTGGCATAAGAAGTTAGCAGTGCAAAAACTTGATTAAACCGTTTGCAGAAATGGTTATGTAGAAGATGGATATAAACGGTAAAATTTAGTTTCGAATTTACAAGCTGGTAAATCATAAAATTCTAGATCAATAATATACTTACAAGGGGTAATCTATTTTGTATATATTGTAGAGAAAGGCAATTGGTGGGGGAGCGGGCTAATGGAATGAAACTTGAAAGAAGTGGTTGACAAAATTTGAGAGAAGTTATTGGTAATTAACTAAAATTGAATAGCCCCCTACCTATTTCCGAGTTTGTTTTTTTTTGATGAATATCCTTGTTCTGCATTTTTTAGCAAGCGATCAAATTTGATTGCTTGTTTTTGCCAGTTTGAAAGTTTTTACTTATTTGTGTATTTTATTTCTGACAAATCAGTTTCCCCTAAATAATTGCTTCAAAAGATGCTTTAAATCATTTTCAGTCCATTCCAGTGCAAAAGACTGCAGTCTCAGAAGGCTATAACCATTACCCGAGTGCCGTCGCCAGGGCAAACGAAGCCAAGGGACACTAGCCGAAAGTGGGGGGGCACTAAAATAGACTAAACTTTTGCATATCAAAACCGATATTCACATCTTGTACGGCTACAAATATATATTTAAAAATGCTGTATTCATGTCTGAAAAAAAGTCTTATAATGCCGGCAACATTTCTAATCTCGTTTTAGTCTTCGGCCCAAATACAGTGACGCAACTAGAACGTTGTTCTATGGGGCAAAATTTCTTTCAGGGGAGGCTAAAAATTGCTGCCTTTTTCTACAATACGAGCATGCTGGGCCATAAGTGTAGCCAAGATTTTTGATTAGGGGTGGGGGGGGGCACAAATCACGTGCAATGACGTTACCAGAAATTTTCGAAAGAAAAACTTTTTGTAGGACAAAGATATTGTAGATTGGAAGATCACAAGCCGTGGCCAGTGTGTTAGCACATAACCAGTATTTTGATAAAGAGAGAGAGCTTAAACCTCCCAAAAAAGTTTAAAATGGGAGACGTGTTAAGCAAACTGGTGTAACTTAAACGTATTACAGACGTAAGTCTGGGGGCGAAGCCCCCAACCGCTGGGCGATTTTTTGTAATTTTTTGGAAAACTAGCTATTTTATTGCCTTTGGATCACAATTTACACGTGTTTAGAGTCATTCGAAAAAACTAGATTTTTAGCATTTGAAAGCCAATTGAAAAAATTAAATTGTTCAATCATACTTTAACTTACAAGTTAAGTCCGAAACATTTTAAAATCTTGCATTTTGGTGTTAAATTTTGTAAGTGATTTGGCCCAGGTAGGGGAAAGCAAGGTACATTTCCTACTATACTATTTTAGCAGTAAATAATAATCCACTCGAAGATTTTCCTTAGAGATTTTTGTTTTGTCATAAAAATAACCAGTTGCAGGAGTACATATACGACACAGAGATACAAGCCCCCTGAATTCAAATTTAATAGTTTGTTCAATGAACATTTTCCCTAGCTAATTTTTTTTTCAAAAGTATTTTGTCGCGTAAAAACTGGCGAGGTGGAGGTGTATTGTTACTTAAAAATGGTGCAGTAGATAGTTATGCCTACTAAGTACTAACCATGTTATTGCCCTGGCCACAGTTATATTGTGCGGGGCCCTTGGCACTTTAAAGATTTTCGCAACATCTTCCTGCCAAATATAGGTGAAGACCAAAAAATGTCTCACCATTTGAGCGCGGAACCCCTTGCTAGTGCTGTGCCATACTATGGTAAATCCGGCCCTAGCTATTGCATTACGTTTATAAAAAGGTAAATGAGGGCCTTAGATAGGAACTTTTAGAACAAAACTCTCCATTTCTCCTGGGTTATATATACATTTAAATTGGTAGGCAAAAACTGAATTGAGGGGACCTGGTCGTCATTTATTCTTACTAAGTAGTGTTGTGAGCAAAAAATGCTAGAAGAAACTGAAACTGAAGAAACAAGAGGCTTTTTTGTCACATTTTTGTCATTGGTGACATTTCAATTGGAGGCGGGATCCCAGGCTACGCCTATGTGCTGGGTAGTTTGTTTTAGAAATAAGAAAGCTTTTAGCAACCTCTGAAGCTGAGTTTATTCATTGGTTGGTGCGGGTATGGGTTCGAAACCATTCGGGACCAAAGCAGCGGTTATTTTTGCCTTTCGGGAATAAATTCAAGTTTGGACGTGAAGGAGCAAGAAGGTTAAGCTAATCAGGGGCACCAGATGCATGTGCTGATAATTAAGTGAAAAGACTATCGATAGCTTCAGAAGAAGCAGGAATCGGACCGGGGTGAGGGTCTCTAAAGGTGAATTTACACAGTATCCGTTTTTCGTACGTTTTCGTCCGTTTTTTTACGTTTTTGCTTGTCCTTGAAAAAGTATGCGCTTTTTCATCCGCATTTTTATAAGTCCATATCCGCACTAAGTAGACTGTTATATGTAGATAAAAACTTTGTGTATGAACGATAAGAGCGATATTTCGAAATGGAGCTGTACCACTTTACAAAAAAATTTTTTCGAAAAACTTTTGTCCAGTATGTGACAGTCTGGTTAGTGCGGATAAGGACATATAAAAATGCGGATGAAAAAGCGCATACTTTGTCAAGGAGAAGCAAAAACGTAAAAAAACGGACGAAAAACGGATACTGTGTAAATTCACCTTAATACTTCTCATGATAAACCTATCCATTACTGCCAAACAAGACAAAATGCAGAGTGGAACAGTTCCTAAACAACTTTTTGGCCCAGGTCAAAGTAGCCACGTACACTCATTGCTAATGTGCTACCATGGTGCTACCACAATCGAACCTAACGTCAATTTTTTGATTGTAAAATAGTTGCTATTGCGTCACGATAAAATTTTGCAATATTCTTCAAAGATTTTACTCACTAAACAATTTGTAGCTTGTCAGCTAAATCAAGCAAGGATTGCGATTATGCATTAGGCTTATGCATACCGGGTGCCAGTGCCACTACAATCAATGTACCGATTATAAAAGTTTTGCGAAACGCAATATTTCGCATCAGTTCAAATCATTAATCAACAGCCTTACAATAGGCTACTTAGGCCTACCAATATTTTTTCCTATTGTCGCTTTGGGGTTTGGGTGGGCGAAATTTTTGTTTGGGGGGCGCCGCCCCTCCTGGCCCCTCTGAGTTGCGGCCCTGCCGTAATCGCTTGAAAACTCTATCTGCAGCAGTGAATGCTGCCCAACGCGCAACCAGGATTTTGCTAAAGAGGGGTGAAACAAAAATTATTTTTGCACAAAAATTGTTTAATTTAGGCCTTGTGCTAAACAAACTGATGCAACTCGAGCGTGTCACAGACCGGAGCTTGGGGGCAGAGCCCCCAACCACTGGGCAATGTTTGAAATTTTACAGCACAAAAATAGCAATTTTAACGGCATTTTCATCACCTTTCGCACTTTTTGAAGCGGCATCAATGACTAAATTGCTAAAATTCAGAAGTCATTTCAAAGACTTAAACTGCTTAACCCCTTTAGCCCTCCCCCCTTACTTCAGGTCAAGTCTAAATACTTTTAAACGGTTATATTTTGACGTTAAATTTTCTAAGTGACTTGGCTAAGAGGGCCTACGCCCATTCACAATGGTGCCCCACTCACTGCGACCTAAAAATGTTGAGTGTGCTCCAAAAATCAAAAACAGCTGCTCTTTTAAAAAATGTTTTCACCTATTGTTTATGTCATAATCACTAACAAAGAATCGGTAGCGATTCTGCAGTCTTATATCTCTCTTCCGCGACACATTTGTAAAGGCGTGTTGCAGTAAAAGGCGGGTTATTCCGACACATTTATGTACACCAGTTGATTGCCAGCAATTCGTCAAAAGATCTGAAAACGTCAAAGGAAAATTATGTTTGAAAGTTATTATTGCTATATTTCCATCATTGACTATTGTCTTATCTTTACGCGATGTTGCAAAAACAGCATTTTGAGGAATTTGAAATCGGGGGACATGGCCCCCTGTAGCGACGGCACTGCATCACTTCCCCGCCTATGCTACTGACCTTAGCGCAGACTTACTCGTATGAAAAGACGAAACAGAAATTTCACGACCATTACGCTTGCGTATGGCCTTCAGCAGTGGTTTTCAATCGTGGGCCATAGGACCATTTTGTGGTGGGCTAGAGCTATTTGGGTAATTGCAAATTCGGTTAAAAAACTGTCTTAATGATTGGGGCTGTGGGGCCCATTAGAGAGCGAGCTTGCACAAAATTTGCGGTTTTTGGCGTGAATACCTTTTTTTGGGGGAGATCACCTGAAAATTGATAAATTGCGATTAAGCTAGCGATTTAAATGTGGGCAATGGAAAATTTTCGAATTGAAAATAGGTCACGGTGATGAAAAATTGGGAAGCACTGGCCTACAGTCTTGCTTTAATGGAGCTCGTTAGGTTAGCGTTTTCTTGCAATAATTATACAACAATATAATGAAATAGGCCTATTCGTATCAATAAATTTGAAGAATAAAAAAAAAAACACCGTACGGAACTGTCATTTTGATTTGAGGTACATTACGCGCCTTGAGGGAAAATTTATCTAAAGCAAAAATTAATGTTTCACTTACACCAATGTGTAAATTGGTGAAATTGTTCAATTCGAAAGTATGACAGGAGCCTGGTTGCAAACAAATATTAACTCAAAATTCTCTGGTCAAAAGTACACAGCAGAGAATTCTTAACAGCAGGAAATTCGTATTTTCATCGTATACAGCTGCAGTCCAGCTACCTCCCCAACAACAATCTCGACAAGATCATTCATTCTACGTTGTTCCTAACCAATGCTGCTGCCACAGGCTACTCTTCAAAATTCACTAGAATTTTGTGAAACCCAAAATTTTTCAAAACGCTTTGCGCTTTTAATTTAAAATTGAGTTAAAAACAAGACAATGAGACTGCTTTTAGGTGATCTTAAAGAAAAAAAAGAAAAGGTCTTCTCTTGGTAAGTTACAAAAATTTCACTAGATCGATGAAAAATTTCATTAGATCGTTTCACTAGGACACTAAAACGGACCTAAATTCACTAGATCTATACATAATTCACTAGGAGTGGCACCACTGGTCGTAGTTTTTGCGTGAATTTTTAGGTGATCTCCCAAAAATAATAAAAAAAAAAGGTCTTCACTCCAGCGACGCACGGTTTCCGCGTAATTTTCTGGGTCATCTCTAAAAAAAAAAAAAAAAAAAAGGTCTTTTAGGTATTTTCACATTCTACAAAAAAATTGACTTGGTCACTAGACCGGACCAAAATTCACTACATCTAGTGAAAATTCACTAGGAGTGGCACCACTGTTCCTTACATTGCATTATGCGGTCAGTTTTTGCTACAGCAAGACTCGTTGGTTTTAATTGTGACGTCATGCACCTGAAGGAATCACTTATCTTCTTGCTACTTTGCATGAACTGCGAATGAAATGTTCTAAATTGTATGAAATGTGAATGGCGGGAATTGACATTATAATGAGCTTTTCGTAGAGCTGGCTTTCTCGGTAGATTTCAACTAAAACTTCTTTGAAGCTGGTTGCGGGAATACACGCCATTGCTGCTTTCTGGAGTGTTTGTAAGCTAAAGCGCGAAATCCTTTGCCGAGGAATGCAAAAAGTGTTGTTTTGCTGGCTGGCACTTGACGTAAATTTTGGCTACATCGTACTACAGCTGAAGATTTAATTTTGTCGCGAACGCAAGACGAGTTTTTTTATAACAATAATATTTCATCAAAACCCGAGGCTCATTGTTGCTCAGAATCTAAAAAAATACCAGCCTCTATCAGTAACAAAAAGATTGGAAACAAAAAAGAATAAATTTCAAATCTTGAAAGCAACAAAATTCTGTGCTAATTCAAAGCGATGAAATTTTAGTAATTTTCCAGTATTTACAAGCAAAATATTGCGACGATTCTAAAATTAAAGAGTGCTGCTTCAAACTGCGCAAGCAACTCATAAATATTTGGACGTTCTCAAGTCAAAAAAAAACTCCGTACTTTTTAGCTTTTGCAGTTTTACGATGCTGCAAAAAAAGCAAAAAAGTCTTTGCTTAAGCTGACAGAGCATTCGGAATTGGACTCCAAACTAACTTTAAAAACATGGTCGTTTAAATTGACATGAACGTTCTCAGAATTCAAGGAATAATAAGAACAAATGAAGCAGCAAAGTGGCAAAAAACTACGAGAAGCCAGCTCGACTTAAAATTTATTGGTTCTTCTAAAAAAGTGTAACCTGGGTTAAAGTAAGCTTGCTTTGCCTCTGTGAACATGCTTGCATCGATTTTTATTTGCTAATTTTTGTTACGCTTGAATCACAACGTATGATAGCAAATTGACTAATAAGCTAGGTTATATTTCTCATTTAGTAAGCTAACTGTTATCGCAACGTTTCTTATTTTCAACTAAAAGTTTGCTTTGTTTACTAGAAATAAATAACCTAAACATAGTATAATTTTTCGAATGAAAAATAGTTTCTAGAAAATGAATTTTTGAGGAAATGTAATTCCTGAAAAATAAGTTTTCGGGGAAATGTGTTTTCGACCAAACGTAAATTTAGTTTAGTAAAAATTCTGGAAAATAAGCTTTCGGGGAAATGTAATTTCGGCCAAATGTACATTCTGGCAAGTGTAAATTCTGGAAAATAAGCTTTCCAGGGAAATGTAATTTCGGCCAAATGTACATTCTGGCAAGTGTAAATTCTGGAAAATAAGCTTTCAAGGAAATGTAATTTCGGCCAAATGTACATTCTGGCAAGTGTAAATTCTGGAAAATAAGCTTTCGGGGAAATGTAATTTTGGCCTAATGTACATTCTGGCAAATAACATTCGGGGAAATGTGATTTCTGGCAAGCGCATGTTCAGGAAAGTGTTCATTCTGGAAAGTGCACGTTCAGGAAAATGTAATTTCTGGCAAGTGCAGGTTCAGGAAAGCGTAATTTCTGGAAAGTGTATGTTCAGGGAAATGTAATTTCTGGAAAATGCACGTTCTGGGAAATGTATATTCGGGATAATGTTGTTTCGGCCAAGCGTTTTTCCGGGAAATGTAATTTCTGGAAGGTGTTTTTCGAGGAGGTGTATAGGATCCCCTGACGAGGGCTTAACTGCTTTAGGCCGAAAACGTTGGATTTTTATTACAATATGTTTTACTGTCAGATAAAAAACTTTAAGTATAAGTTTATATCGAATAAATTTATTTCGAACGTATGAGTTGATATTTCGAACGTATAAGTTTGTTAATATTGGGATAAGTTTGTTACATTTTTGGAATAAACTTATTACAATGACATTGGCTGTAATTTTTATGATTAAACTATTAGCCTCCTCCCTACTATACCGTTTGCCAAAGTTTGTTTTTTGATACTAAATCATAAATTTTTTTTTCACGGCTGTGAGGTAGCACTTACCTCACATATCTGCTATCCCATGAGGCTAGTGTTTCATCAGCATCTGAATTCACACGTAGCCTATCCTGGCATCCCACCCGAACCTTCAAACCACACACGAGGGCAATTTCTACACTTGCCATCGTACCCTCTTCTCAGATTACTCTGATCTAAGTCTGACAACAAGGTCACCAGATAATCATGAGTTGTTTATCGGGATAATGTTGTTTCGGCCAAGTATTTTTTGGGGAAACGTAATTTCTGGAAGGTGTTTTTCGGGGAGGTGTATAGGATCCCCTGACGAGGGCTTAACTGCTTTAGGCCGAAAACGATAATCTGAGAAGAGGGTACGATGGCAAGTGTAGAAATTGCCCTCGTGTGTGGTTTGAAGGTTCGGGTGGGATGCCAGGATAGGCTACGTGTGAATTCAGATGCTGATGAAACACTAGCCTAATGGGATAGCAGATATGTGAGGTAAGTGCTACCTCACAGCCGTGAAAAAAAAACTTAATGTTTCAAGTCTGCTATGTAACTTCTAAATCATAAAATGTCCAAGTCAAGTTAGTTACGTCACAAAAATGTCTTGTGACGTCATTTAAGTTAAGTATTGGCCAAAAAATGCTCCGATTTCGGAAAGCGACTTTAGAAAACCTCAAAAATTAAGAAGCTTCCTGTTGCCTTAGCAGCTTCAAATTTTCAGGAGTTATTTGTAATGAATTTTGCCTCAAAGTCAAGGCCAAGGACTGACTTTTCGAGGACATGCCTTCTCGAGATCAAGGACAGGAATAGTCGAGTTCAAGGCTGAGTGCAGACGACACAATTTTTCTAAATTATGGTTGGCAATTTTTCCAAATAATTTTTCAACGCAAAAGCAGTGATGAAATTGGGCCGGAGCGCGCCGGAGCTCCGCCCCAAACTTCTCCACTACCACCGGAGCGCGAGCTCCGGCAGTTCCTGGGACAACGAATGTTACTGCACCGATCAACCGAATCACTCTGTGATGTTAAGTAATCGTCGCATTAATATCCCTGTCTTTTACATTACGACCGCAAGGCTTTTACATGTGCATTATTTGCTAAAACCGCAATTTTAAACCTGTCGATCATATTACGTTTATGATGTCAAAATGCTTTGTGAATGGGAGTTAAGTAGAACGAATACTAGGCTACCAGACGTAGGCCTACTGCTCTCTTGCTCAACGGCAAGGACTAAGAAGTGAATAGTTGAGGTACGGTACCTCATATGTGTGACGAGCGTAGGATTTTTTTATGTAGCAGTAATGTAAAGCACTAAAGGTATGGTTAAAGTGGGATGTTGTGTGATGAAGCAATAGGAATAGGCGAAGTCTTAATCACTAATGCTGGCGTTTTTGACGTGCACATGTGATGTAACCCAATATCTTGGAAGTTAATTACAACTTTATCTATTATCGTTTTAGCATATTATAGCCAGCGGTTAATTTAACAAATTATGAAAAGAAAAGCCCAATCGAACATAATAAGTAGCTTCTTCAAGAAAGTCGCCAGGTAGGTAGCCTAGTCTATTTTTCTATTCTATCGTTACTGGAATTCCTAAGGAAGTTAGTTTTTAGTTGTGTTCGTGTTGTTGTGAAGTGGAGATAGCCTACGAAATTGTACTATGCTCTATATTTTACTAAGGTGATCGCTGATCAGCTTAGTTCGCCAAAATGTTTACGGATACGTAGGCCTAGTCGTACCGGTGCTTTTCAGAATACAGTGTATTATACAGTAATCAAACTCAGGGCTCGCGGTCTATACACTCCGCGTCGTCCCTATTGGCTCTATAATCATTAGGACCTGGTTCAAATAAATGCTTCGCGATAGTTTTCTCGGCTTCATAGATTTTTATCAGCAAATTAAGAAAACATGAAAACCAAGTCAATTCCATGCTTTATAATTTTTTTCTCAAGCTCAGTATAGGCGTAATAAATAGTAATATCCCTTCCGTTTACATAGTATGCCCTTAAATATTCTCGCGACAATGCAGTGTTCATTTGTGACAGACAAGAAGATTGTCAAGAAGAAACTTGTTTCGTCTGTATCAACTGAAACTCAGCCGATTGAACAGGAAGAAGTAGCTGGCGAAGTAAATGAAAGCGTTAATGCAGTCGCTATCAGTGTCGAGGATGAGGAAAGCGTTACAGGTATAACGGGGGCAGGAGGTATTAATGCTGGAGAAAAGTGGCCAAAATGCTGGACTGAGCAGCAAGTGAAAGATTTTACAAACAAATACTCATGGCTCTACAGTAAGAATAATAGTTTGGGATGTACGACCTGCAGAGCTGCAAAACTGGCTCCAGGTCACATGAGTCAAGGAATGTCTTTCCCTATGCAATGGTGCGATGCCACTGTGCAGCCCTATGGTGATGGCCGTCCTGCGCAGTTAAAGTCTTTGAGAAAAAAAATTGCTGAGCAGAAAGAAAGCAAAATTCATAAGTTACTGTCGGAAATTCTCTTAAAGAGAAGCGATGATGTTTTGCCACATATGATGCACCAAGCGACTGAGCGGGAAAATGAGATAACGGTCAGAGTTTTTCGCACGGCCTATTTCCTCATGAAAAAAAAACGACCCTTTACAGATTTTCCGCATTTAATTGACCTTCAACAACTTAACGAGGCAGATATGGGTCACGTTCTTCACAGCAGAGTGAGTGCAGCCGATATATGCGATCACATTGGCAATGAGATGAGAAAAAATGTGGTAAAAGCAATGAAAGATTCTCGCGAAATAATCGGCATAATGATCGACGAAGCAACCACTAATTCGCTAAAATCGTCATTGGTTGTTTGTTTGCGATTTTTTTTGCATGGTAAGCCCACATCCATGTTTTTGGATTTAATTGAATTGGAAAAATCGGACAGCCAGACCATTTTAGACACTTTACTTGGATGCATGAAAAAGCACGGAATGGATAGTGACTATTTGCAAGAATACTTAATTTGTTTTGCCAGTGATGGGGCATCAGTTATGACTGGAAGGGCGTCGGGTATAGTCACAAAATTGAAGGAAATGTTTCCAAATGTTGTTTTCTGGCACTGTTGTAATCATAAGCTGGAACTTGCTGTGAATGACTGTGTAAAGACTGTAGGAGGGATTAACAATTTCAAAATATTTATGGATAAATTGTACAGTTTATACAGTGCCTCTCCAAAGAACAAGATGGAGTTGCAGAACGCAGCACAAAGCCTGGAAACAGAGTTGTTGAAGATAGGTAAGATGCTGGATACTAGGTGGGTAGCCTCCTCTTATAGAGCCGTTTCTGCTGTAATGAAGAGCTACGCAGCACTTGCAGAACACTTTAAGTCTGCATCTCGTGACAGTAAAAGAGATGGCCGTGAAAAAAGCAAGTATCTAGGAATACTATCGTACTTGACTTCCAAATCGTTTGTTCTGAACTTGACTCTTATGGCTCATGCTCCGCAGGAACTATCAGCACTTTCCCTTGACCTTCAGTCTCGCCAAATGACATTTGTGAGGGCACATAAACGGATCAAAATTGTGATCGCTGTGTTTCTTGCCAGGAAATACCAGGGTGAGTCACGGGAAATGGATGTTTTTAGAATGCCACTTGCTCTTTTAGAGTAAGTGGTTAGGGGGTGATGAAGGTAGTCTTTAAACCTGCTTAAGATGCCATTTAGTTTGTAGCTATTAATTTATTTTTTACGTTAATTTTTGTACGTGTTAGTCATTAATTTTTAATTGCTTTTCTTTTTATTTTTGCTGTTAAGTTGCGTTCCCTCATGCTACCGTCGAGTCTTAAGCACCGTGTATTTGCTTATGACACCTACGTGAAAAATGGTAAATCGCGCGTAAGTGTGGGGGGTGATTTGTGTGGAGATTTCTGAAACCACGCGTTTATTAACCATGCGAAACCCCGGCCACTTGGAGAATTGAAGACTGCAATACGTGAAAATATCCAAGAATTAGGTGAAGAGACTTTAGTGAAAGTGGAAGCTAACTTTAGAAACCGCCTTCATATTTCTGCTCATGAAAATGGCCATCATTTGTCAGACAAAATTTTTTGCTCAAAAGTATTCCATAACGGCATAGTTTAGTGAATGTTTTTATGTACATTATTGAATTTTTGTTAAAATATTCGCAGAGTTTTGTCTTCCTTGAAAACATCCGTTTCCTGTGACTCACCCTGTATAAGCCGGGAAAATTCTTGGATGAGGCCCTCAGGGAAATTGAAGAGCATACTACGTACAATGGTGTGCTTATATCGGAAAATAGCCGAACTACAGTCCCTATTATTGATGCTCCACAATTTTTTCAGGCATTAGCCGACAATCTTACCACGAGGCTCTACACGACTGTATCAAGAACAGCAAGTAGAAATGTTGATGCAAACGAAAATCTGTACGATGCATTGGTCAACGATCTGCAAGTCCTTATCCCACAGAATTGGCCTGCTGAGTTTGATGCCCTGTTTGGGGAAGACGCTATACTGAACATGTGCAAGCGTTTCCAATTACCTGGTGAACATCATGACATACATCATCAGTGGTTTTAAAGAGTTTAAACTGGAATTAGGACGGATTACCCCAAAATCTCTGCAACCGTTAATAAGGTCTTCAGAAACCCTGATTGTAAGTACCGCTGAGTGTGAAAGAGCTTTTAGCTCAATGAACAAAATATTGACGGATACCAGAAATAACCTAAAGGTCGCGAGAGTAAGTGCGTTGATGTTTGCAAAAATTGTTGGCCCACCTCTATCTGCATTCAAGCCAATGCCTTACGTAAGGTCATGGATCTTGTCAGGCAGAAGATGTGCAGATAACGTTAGCTGTAAGAGGAGGAGTAAAAGTACCAACGAACAGACTGACCACTCATTTGGAAGCTTGTCTTTAATCTTGCTTGATGGTCGTTGGCTGTATATTTTCTAGACGTCATCATCATTCTAAGCTATTTACCACGCGCTTCCGAGAACCTTTGACTGTTTTTTTCTTACTTTTCCGTTGAGAATCTCGCTGTGGAAAATTTTGCTACAATTCTTATCGCGGAGCATTACCGGTATTTATTTTACTTCACGACTTAGGGCTCATTACTAGTACTGGTGCGTTATTTTAGTGGAGACAGCATGCAAGTGTGACATATAATGCTATATATTTTCTTTTTTTACTCAAAAAATTCTCAGCTTCTTGATATCATGCTCCATAACCATAATCCAGAGTGTGCTCATTGTGCTGAGCATGAAAATGAACATGCAGGAAGTTGTGATAGAAAACATAATTCCGTGTCAAGATTTCGTTGCCGGTATCGCGATTATTATAAACAGTTATTTTTAGCCGCTCAAAATGACTCATCACCGAATAAAACATGGTCGTACTGGAACACTATTAGTTTTTTAATGAGGATTCAGTTAACCTAAGTTGCGAGTTTCTGCTTTCATACCGATATGCACTGCCAAGCCATGATATATTGCTTGATAGCTTCCCCACATCATATTGCCCGAAGACCGACAACTTTGACCCTCGCGATTATTGCTTCTACTGGTCTTTTTTGTTATGCTCGGAGTTGATTCTCAAGGAGACTGAGTTTGATACTCCGTCGAGTCCTACCAAAGACTTTAAAAATGGTATCCACAGCTACTCAGGTTAGCGCTCGGCGTCATGGGTAGTGTGGAGAATGAAATTGGTTAAAACATACCTTGTCCTATGAATTACTTCAGTCCTGGCACTACAAGACCTTGGTAGTTATAAAGCGCCTAAAAACAACCTAATATTTCATTACGCTCTCTGCAAACCGGAGAGCTCCGGCACTTCTAACTTACCAATTTCACCACTGCGCAAAAGTATTTAGAATATTGGATTTCGTTAAATTTTTGATGATAATTTGAAAATAGTAGTTTTTTTTTAAATACAGTCATTTGCAAAAGTATCGAACCACATGTGCAAAAACGCAAAAATGGTATTTTTTCTGATTTTTGCAAATTTTATCGGCTGGCAATACATTTTTGTTTTATTTATTGCAGGATTATAGTCTCACAAGTGTTTTAATCTAGATTTAAGCAGAACTTCCCCGTAATTTGTTGCATTTTGATTATTTTTATATAATTTTATCCATCTAAAAATGGTGAAAAATCGGTACCACACAGATGTAGAACGTGGTCAGATCGTTGTACTTCACAAAAATGGATTGTTTCAACGCCAAATTTCTAGGCAACTTGGTATCAACCGGTCATCTGTTCAACGGGCAATCAAAAAATTTGCCACAGAAGGGATTTTTGGCAATTGAAAAAAAAAGTGGTAGGCCACGGAAAACAACTGCACGAGATGACATTGCCATGAAGAGGATCGTGGCTCATTCTCCGACAAGTTCCTGCAAGAAAGTGCGTGCAAATTTACTCAGAAAAGGGACTGATGTTACTAAAAGTACAGTTTTTCGACGGCTCAGCGAGGAATTTGGATTAAAATCCTGTAAGCCTGCAAAAAAAAACAAAGTTGACACCCATAATGAAGAAGAAGAGGCTAGCGTTTGCCAAAAAGCACTTTCATTGGACTGCCGATGACTGGGGAAAAGTTTTGTTCAGCGATGAATCGACTTTCCAGCAATTTGTTGTCCGACATAAGCATGTTCGCAGACCTGCAGGAAAACGTTTCGACAAAAAATACACCTCTGCAACCATGAAACACCCCCCTAGCCAGATGATATAGGGTGCCATGAGTAAAAACGGAACCGCTATGTTGTATTTTTTGACTCCTGGAACCACCATGAATGGGTCCAAATACGTGGATTTACTCAAAACTAAGCTCTTATTGCATATGTCAGTCCACAATACCTCAATTTTTTTGCAGGATGGTACTCCATGTCACCGTTCCAAGATTGTAAAAAAATTTCTAGGGGAGAACAATGTGGTGACCTTGGATTGGCCAGGCAATAGCCCAGATTTGAACCCAATTGAGAATTTGTGGTCTAAAATGAAAGACTTGGTGGCAGAGAAGCAGCCTTCAAGCGGTAAAGCATTAACCGAAACCATTAAAGAAGTATAGGTGAAAAAGATCTCAAGAAAATATTGCATGTCACTCATTGCTAGTATGCCTCGCCGACTAGAAGCTGTAGTAAAAGTGCAAGGAGGTCACACAAAATACTGAAATCTTAAACTTTTTTACAATTTTGTATACTTTGTGATGTTCTTTTTACGTTTCTGTTTAATTCAGAAAAGTTTGGTATCATTAAATGACTTTAGTGTGTTCACAAATTGGTGTTTACGTATAAATTGCAGGTGGTTCGATACTTTTGCAAATGACTGTAATAATGAATAAATTTGAAATTTTACACGTTAGCAGCCAGGCCCAGCGCCAGAGTAGCGTGACTGGGAGAGCAGAAAAAATATTTGGAGGGGTACAAATAAATTTTTTCTCAAATTTAAGAGTAAAAACCAAAAAAAGGTCTTCATCCCAAATTACGTCCCGTGAATACGGTTGCTTCCTTTCGGAGCATACTGAATGTTTGCTTCCTTTCGGAGCATACTTTTCGCTTGGGGGGGCGGGTTACATTTTTAGCCTGGTGGGGCCCGACGAAATCATATCGTGTGGATTTCGAAAAAAAAGGTTTTCGGCGAGAAATTTTAGATTTCGTCTTGGTGTTCATTCGTGTTTTTTGTCCTAAAACGAGACTTTACTCACGCTTGGGAGGCACAAACAGTATTTGGGGTAGCACAGGCCCCGAAATGCACTTCAGTGGCACCGGGCCCGTTGTTTTGTTTTAGGGCACAATCCTCGCTTGGGGGGCACATTTTTCGCTTGGAAGGGCACAAGCAGTGATTTGGAGGGCTCGACCCCGAAATGTCTCCCCCTGTGGCCCTACGTACCGTAGCGGTATTGTGGTAGTGAAACAAGGCCATAATCCAAGAATGGGAATACAGCTAAATTATAAACGTAGAAATGGTCAATTTTAAGGTAATTTAATTAGACCATTTTAATGGTGAATTATTTCATCAGTTAGACACTCGATGCAAACGCCCCTGTATATGGATCGGACTTTTTTAGCAGTTGTCTAAACCCAATCATATTTTTTGGTTATACGATTTCTTTTCACGGAATTTTTTAAACATTGTTGTCTAAAAATATTGCAAAATATACTATAAATTTCTGAATATGAATTGAGGTACCGTACCAAGTATACTTATAAGCTCGTAAGTTTTTGGCATTGAAAAAATTGGTGTTATGGGCAGTGGCGTCGCTAAGAATGGTGACGCTTGGGGCGGAATTTCGTGATGTCACTCTTTATGATGTATAGTAGGCTGCAAAAGCTTATATTTGAAAAATAGGGGTTTTATATTTTATTGCTGTTGATAGCGGCTGTTATTTGGCTAGCTCAATGACTTTTCATTGTAAGATTCTAGAACTTGAAATATGAAATACACACGTCTAGTATCAGGCGCGTAATCAGAAATCTGCAATGGAGAGAGGGGCAGTGCTCGGGGGTCTGGAAGCTCCGCCAGAGGCCATTGGGGGTCTGTGGGCAGAGCCCCCAGCATTCGACAATTTTTTTTTTTTGCAAAACTTACTTCATTTTAGGCTTATTTTGATAAAAAATAAAGCTTTTCAAACGTAGCATCAGGGAGAATTTTGGTGGCATAAAAATTAGCAGTGCAAAAACGTGATTAGACTCAGGCGCGTAGCCAGAAGTCTGCAGTGGGATCTGTTGTTGGGGTCTGAGGTAGAAGCCCCCTGCCCTCGAAAATTTTGTGTTTTTTTTTCAAAAATTACTTAATTTTAGGCTTATTTTGATAAAAATTATTGGTTTTGAAATGTAGCAAAAATTAGCTGTGCAAAACCATTATTAAATTGTATATTGTAATTGTAATTACAGTTTATTCACCAAGTTGCCTTGGCCAGGAGACAGCGAAGGGACCTTTCGGTCGAGTCAAGCTGCCACCTGCCCACCTGTCTACCACATAAGGCTGAGGCTTCACACTGTTCCTTTAATTGCTAAACGTCAAGCAGGAAAGCTGTGAATACCAACTTTTCTAGTGTTTGGTTTGACCAGACCGGGAATCGAACCCGAAGTCTACCGCTTCAGTAGCAGACGTTCTATCCACTCGACCACTGATCGGTTAAACTTGTTGCATGAATGGGCAATGGCTATGTGGAAGTTGGCTAATGGTAAAATTTCAGTCCTCTTATTTACAAGCTGGTACCGTAACTGATAAAATCTTATAGTTCAATGAAACTCACAAAGATTAAACACATTTCATGTATATTTGAAGAGTTTATTTCTAAAACGCCTTAGAGACCATACTTTTCAAAATGGACTTTTTTATAGAAAAATGAAGAAATTGACCATGTGCATACTTCTATGCAAAAATTTAGTTCCAAATCGCTTTCTATCCCTGTCAAGAGCGTTTCAGAATATTGTGTTTATTTCCTAAACGCCTTGTATCGACTGTCGGTTTAGTTCCAAAACGCGTTCTGTTAAATGAGTTGCTTTGCTTTTGCTTATCGAGTTATTCATAAGCTATAATAATGAACTAAAAAAGATTATTAGCGACACACGAGAGTTAGCTACTTGTCCAAGTGTCACATTTATTGATTATGCATGGTCAATGCAATGCGAAAATGATTTATTTCAGTTTAAGCATATGACAAGTTTTCGTACGGTTAATACAGTAATTTGATCTTTTAAAGATAAAATACTGTGATTAAAATGTTCATGTCTTCAAAGCTTTTTGTCTGACACTTCTCAAGAGAAATCGTCAAAATAGAGAGCACAGGAAAAGAAGCGGCTATTTAAAGGCAAAAGCCGACCGTGATTGGCTAAAAAAGACCAATGAGAAAGCGTCGTTAGTACTCAATCTTTAAGCTGTATACGAATTTTTTTTGTCGGCTGAGGGCGGAGTTGAAAGTATTGATGAAAGTAAATAGACGGAAAGAGGAGCGGCCTTGGGCAAGAATGGAGAATCTACTGTCATCGTAATGTTGAGTACAGGTAGGATTTTGTAAAAGATGAAGTCCAACGGCTGAATTAGAAGCAAGAGACTGGGTACTAGTCTGGGTGGAAGTTTTGCATCGACGGGCAGGAAGTAAGCGTTTCTGAGAAGAGAGAGAGCAGACGGATTTGGAAATATGTTGTTTAATTCTGTCGTGCAGCCTTTGGGAGAGACGGCCTACATACCAACTGTCGGAGTGAGATGAGAATTGATATACCACTTTGCTTTTCTATAAAGCAGGCTGGACATCCTTGTTTGTAGCGGAGAGAAGCTCGTTGGTAGAGTAAACAATACGTGTTTCACCAGCGGAAAAGCACTGTTTGACAGCAGATTTTACTTGCTTTTCAAACCGGGTAGAAACAGAACCAAGCCATGGGAGACGTAGATAAACGGGGCATCTTTCTGGTCCAAATTTAAGGAGAGCGTAAAATGGCTTCATCTATATCCCCACGCCCCTCCTGGCAACTCTATTGAGTGTATGCATAGGCGTAGCTAGCCCTCCCTCCCCCCCCCCCCCCCCCCCTTCTCCCAATTGAAATGACACCATTGATAAAAATGAGACAAAAAAGTTTATCGTTTCTTCAGTTTCAGTTTCTTTTAGCATCTTCGCATACAACAGTACGCGTGTATAACAGTACCTAAAAACAATATTGACGATCTGGGGGCCCGGGCCCCCCTCAATTCAATTTTTCGCAATCAATTCAAGAGTATAACTTTGGTGAAATTGAGGGTTTTTGTCTTGAAAGTTGCAACCTCAGACTCTAATCTAACTATTTTTATGAAAATAATGCAATAACCAGGGCTGGATTTACCATATGGCACAGTGCCAGGGGCCCCACGCTCAGATGGTGAGACATTTATTTGATCTTCACCAATATTTGGCAGGAAGATGTTACAAAGATCTCCAATGTACCAGAGGCCCCACGCAATGTAAATCCGGCCCGAGCAACAACACGCTGGTAAGTAGGTCTAACCATCTATCACAGTATACCATTTTTTAAAAACAGTTCTCCTCCAACTCGCTAATTTTACCCAAAAACGCTTTTGAAAAAAAAGCTAGGGGAAATGCTTATTAAACAAATTATTGAATTTGAATTGAGGGGGCCTGAACCCCCTAGCCATACATGCACTCCTATAACTGCTTATTTTTATGACAAAGCAAAAATCTTTGAAGAAAGTTTTCAAGTAGATTATTATTTGCTGCTAAACATTGCAGAAGGCAATGTGCCTTTCTTCCTCCTACTTGGGCCAATTCACTTACAAAATTTAGCATTAAAATGTAAGACGGTTTTTGGACTTAAATTGCAAGTAAAAAGAAGGATTAAACAATTTAATTTTTTAATTGGCTTTTAAATGTTAAAAATCTAGTTTTTTCAAATGGCTCTGAACTCGTGCGAAATGTAATTCAATGTGTGAGAATTCGGTTATCTTGATCCACCACAAGCAGTTGAACACACAAGTGTACATGTACAACATTTTTTGTGCTTCAGAAAGCAAAAAAAAAAAAAGAACCTCGTGCCAGCTAACTCGCCTATATACAAAACTACGTTGTAGCGCCGTTTTCTCTGCTTTATTCAAGATTCAAACCCGGACTCATTTATTGGTCGTTTATGTGTGTTGTTTTATGTACCTTGGTTTACTCGTTTATTTTACACACGTAATCATTGCCAAATTTGGACAATTTAATTTGTGCAAAGCACACTATTTGACTTCCAGCTGCTTTTTAAATTCTTCAAATCCGGTTGCTTAATATCACTTGCTTATTCCTTTATGATGTAAAATAGTATGCAAATTTGTTGGTCTTGCCAGCTGCGAGCTTGTGATGCCAAATCACTCAGGATTTTAGTGCCATCGAGAGAGGAAGTAATTTTAGATCTCTAGAGAAGCAGGCAAAAAGACCCAATAGCAAATCAGCAGTCGCTGTCCTTTTTTTTGGACTGAGAAATTGTCCTTCCCAGAGCCTATAAAGCTCAATTTTTAAGCTTCTATTGCACGGCAATTTCGGAGCCGTTTGCATTAGTCTGCCGATTTGGCACCCCTTGGACAGCAAGCAGTTGAGACCCCCGTGTCTTTCCTACTTTCAGGCCTTTCTCTTCCCTCTCTCTCTTGAGTGATTTGACAACCAAGTTTCAGTAGCAAGACCAGAATATTTTAAATTGGATTCAGCGTCTACATCCGGATGCTCATCGGTGAGTTAATAAATAGTTATTGCATTTGGATTCTTCATACTACATTACTACTGAATGTTAATGCTAAATTACTACTGATTATGTAAATGTTACCGTTAAATACTATTTGCTTAAGTTGCTTGAGCTAAACTTTATTTACAGTTTAAAATGTTACGTGTCTTACTTGCTTTGGGTAATATTTTATGCGTATGCGAGTTTTGTGTTTCACATAATGTTGGTACTTATTGTTTGCGTTTTTTAGAAACCGCTTACCGCTTTCCGCTTATTGGACCACTTGGGATTGCATTGGATTAAATTTTTTAATTGGCTATTACAAGCGTGTTACGATTAGCGAGTAGACGCTGTAATTAAATAAATAAATGACGGTCTTAAGAACGAAGTAAAAGAGCGGAAAGAGTGTTGAAATAAAAAAACAAAAGAACAGGAGGATGTGAGGCTCCAGCTTGCCCCACGACAAGAGGACGCAAAATGAAGCGAAAGATGGTATTTTTTGGTCTCTGACTTGAAAAAGAAATGAAAAAAGGGGGAAGGATAAGAAAGACACGAAGTAGGAACCGCACTCTTTTGTAATGTTTCGTTTTGACTAGAGTTTGAGCACTTAAAAAAATGCCGCATTCTAGTCCTAAACAAAGCATGCACACTGAAAATTTTTCTGTTGTTGTATCCATCAACGTTAGCACCGTAGTTCTCTGATCTGAGATATTTGATGACCTGAGCAGCTATGCATTCGGACGGTGTGCATGCTAGGTGGTCGGATGAGCACGAGCCAGTTTTTTGTTTCAAGCCTTCAAGTGATTTGTCCATGGCTATCCCGGTATTGTGCAGCTTTTGACAACGCTGTCCTCATTTCATTCGTTATGGCGTTGTAGCTATGGTCGAGTAAATAGAACGTCTGCTACTGAAGCGGTAGACTTAGGTTCGATTCCCAGTCGGGTCAAACCAAACACTAGAAAAATTGCAATTCACAGCTTCCCTGCTTGACGTTCAGCAATCCAAGGGACTGTGTGAAGCCTCCGCCGTGTGTGGTAGACAGGTGGGCAGGTGGCAGCTTGACTCGAAGACCGAAAGGTCCCTTCGCAGTCTCCTGGCCAAGGCAACTTGGTGAATAAAATGTAATTACAATTACCTACAGTTGGCAAGCTTGCAATTACCACAAGATTGTGATAGAAAATTCACGTCAATGATTTCGTTATCAGTTTCTATGTTGCAATTGTCCATGCTGGCTCTCAGTCCCGCCCGTAATGAAGCGCGATGAAAATATAGCACAACATGTGCTATGCGTGTGAGCTTGCCGCCCGTAGCACATGGGAAAACGTTAAAAAGAAAAAAAAAAAAAGAAAACAGTCAGCAGTCAGCTGGGTCTCCCTTGAGATTTTAACGATGAGCTGTTTCCTCTATCAAATTTCGGCTGACGGATTGCGAAAGAAAAAAAAGGTATTAAATTACGGACAATCCTTTACAAGTGACAGGTATTATCCATAAATAACATCTCTTAAGTTGCTAAACAAGAGATTTTCTCAACAAAAATGAAAAACAAATTAGCGTTCAAGAATAGAGCAGCGAGGCAAAAGTTCCACTGTGCTTGCGTGTTCCCGGTCTATCAGGATCAATCCGACCGGCATTCTCCGAAAACCTGGGTGGAAAACAGTGCTGTGTGAGTATGTGTACTAAGCTCATTTCTTCTGCAAAAAATATTGTTCTAGACATGGAGTCCGAAAACAGCAGCACTCATCATGTCAAATGAAACCTGGAACGAAAAAAAATGTACTTGTGGAGACCATTTCCCAGCAGGTTGTCGTGCTGGCCAAGCACGACCTTCAGCAGAAAAAGGAAAAAAACTCCCGTAACAAGATCAAAAAGCCCCAAACACTCATACCAAGAGTTTGAAATGAAACTTAGGAGGTTGCTGGCATGGTGTCAATTAACAGCAGCAGCAAAAGATGAGCTGCAGCGGTAGGTGTTGTGTTCTTGTGAAAGTGTTACAGTAATAAGTGGGTAAGATAAACTGGACATATCTTTTGGCCTGCGTATAGCTCGTTCAGTTTGTGTGCGTTGTATGGGTGTTGACTGTTTGTCATAAGACTGTGCATGGTGGTCAAGAGCCGGTGGTGTGGTTACTGGTCAGTCTAGGGTGATGCGCATGTGGACCTGACATGGCAGTTGATGATGGCGTTTCGTTTATGTCGTGTTCAAGGAGATATGCAGCTTTCAGCCTGTGAATGGATACGTTGTACAGCCTAGTTCCTAAATCGAGTGCGAAGTATTTATCACTCTTGTTGAGGACTTTAAAAGGCCCATAGTAAGGTTTATCAAAAGTTCATTACAAATGGCATAAAAATAGCTATTTTTTCCAAAAAAGTACAAAAAATTGCCCAGCTTTGGGCTTCGCCTCCTGGCCCTCATCTGTGATACGTTTGATTTACATAAGTTTACTCGGGCGTTTCCCGCTTTAGACATTTTTGCTATTTAACTTTTCGCTAAAGCACTCTTCTTTT
Source organism: Trididemnum nubilum (assembly GCA_963965965.1). Lineage (NCBI taxonomy): Eukaryota > Metazoa > Chordata > Ascidiacea > Aplousobranchia > Didemnidae > Trididemnum > Trididemnum nubilum. The sequence continues at coordinate 19,777,983 of OZ014487.1, forward strand.
AGCAAAATTTTGAACAAGTGCCCACAAGGCCCCGGCTAATGATCTTCCATTCTACGATATCTTTTTCTCAGCAAAAGTTCCTCTTTGGAAAATTCCTGATGACGTCACTACGTGAAATTTGTGGTTTGCCCCTCCCCTCAATCAAAAATGCTGACTATATCTATCAGTGTATGTGATGCTTTTTTCACCACTAATGCCTATCAATGAATGAGCGCGAACGTTTCGGCAGCCAAAAGACAATTTGTTAAATTAAACATATTAATTTTGCTTGAAAATGCCCCAATTTTATGTGGGAGCTTTGCCTCTTTATCTTGATAGCGTGGTGTAAAAAATTTATGAATTCCAGGCATTCGAGCAAGTATAGTTATATTTAACTTCAAACTTAATTTCTTAATAACTCTTCAAGCAGCGTTTTTTGTGATCCAATAGTTTGCTATTTGGGATTCTTAGCGGCTATTTCCAACAACAAACAGGAAATTAACACAAAAATATTGTCGACCACAAAACAAGCTTTCGTGCCGCCAACTAATACGTCTTATCTGCTCGAACTTCGATTGGTTATGTGTCTTTGTTCAGATAAAAGCTACAAATTATTGTCTATTTACAATCGTGTTGACAGATGTGGGCATCAAAATGATGGCATAAAGAAAAAGCTTCCAGCATAAAACGATCGGTTTAGTAAATTCTCAGCCAAGAATGACAATTGGAAAACCATAATGCTTACATAAGTTATACGCTGAAAAATTGGAATGCGATTAGCTTACAGGGCACATGTGGCATGGTCTCTTCAATGTGATCCACCAAATTTTGTTACGTTTAATCTTGGATTCATATTACCTTATCCAATAGATTTGTTTTGTTTAGCTTTTGTAGTCAATGGGGGCAAGTGTCAACACAATTGAAAGACCCCTATAGTATGACATTCCCAAAATTGTTTATGTAATCTTTTTACCTGTGTTGAAAATTTCATTTTTTTTAAGTTTCAGTGGTTAAAAATTTTGAAAGGCATATTTAAGGAGGACTACCCAATTGTGGCATCTGAAATCAGTCATAACTTTATCTTTCCTTTCTATTCTTATGCCTAGCTTGAATGGCTGAAAAGTTTAAATTTTCGAGGACTACTGAGGCACCTCTATTTTGGTACATCCAAATTTTGTTAAATTATAACTTTTTGTTATATTTGTCTATTCTGAAAATTACATGTGTCTAGCTTAAGTCGATAAAACTATTAATTTTGGCAGTGCTGTTTGAGGAAAACCTCCCCATTGGGGTATCCCAAAGTTTTGTCAAATTAATTTTTTCTTCACATTTGTCTATCGTGAAAATTTCATGTGTCTAGCTTAAGCAATTAAAAAGTTTAAATTTTGGCGTCCGCGTTTGAGGAGGACCCCTATTGTGTTACCTCCAAATTTTGGCGTATGATATATCTTTTACATATATTTACTTATAATGAAAATTTTATTAGTCTAATTTGAGTGGTTTAAAAATTTAAATTTTGGCGGCCGCGTTTGGAGGGGACCCCTTATTTTTGTATTCCCAAATTTTATCTTTTGTTTATGTTTGCGTACCCTGAAAATTTTATTTGTCTAGCTTAAAAGGTTAAAAAGTTTAAACTTTGGCGGCCTTGTATGAACGGGACCCCCTGATTTTGGTACCCCCAAATTTTGTCAAATTTTATCTTTCCCTTATATTTACTTACTTTAAAAATTTCATTGGTCTAGCTTTAAAGATAAAAAAGTTTGAATTTCGGAGGGCCCGTTCTGGAAGACCCATCCCATTGTGGAACCCCCAATTTCAGGCGGGCACCAGTACTTTCGGATATCTATAACAGCTCACAGTATGATCCATGTACGTTTTGTGGTTTAAAAGCAGATAGTGATAGAAGAAAAAAGAAAAAAATAAGGAAAAATTTTATCCAAGGCGAAATATATAAATATGACCATGATAAAGGTCGTAAGCAGTATGTTCAAAAAACACAAACTTTTTTTCATTAATGTTGGTATAGTTACCGAGATATAACGGTTTAAAATTGTCCACTTCTGGCCGATTTTCGGCCTCTGAAATCGCGATCACGTAACTGGGCCCCCCAAACTTGGTGTGCATACAGCCTCTATCTCCACCAAAGTTGTATTCAAATTTCAGCGTTCCACATTCAGCAAATTTACAGCTCACATATCTGCTTTCCCATTAGGCTAGTGTTTCATCAGCATCTGAATTCACACATAGCCTATCCTGGCATCCCACCCGAACCTTCAAACCACACACGAGGGCAATTTCTACACTTGCCATCGTACCCTCTTCTCAGATTACTCTGATCTATGTCTGACAACAAGGTCACCAGAAAGAGGATTCTCGACCAGTATCACACTGGCACTTCACTTAGCTCAACCGCATTGCGCTAGCATCACTATGCCAGGATAGGCTATGTGTGAATTCAGATGCTGATGAAACAATAGCCAAATGGGAAAGCAGATATGTGAGGTAAGTGCTACCTCACAGCCGTGAAGAAAAAAAACTTTATGTTTCAAGTCTGCAATGTAACTTCTGAAATTTACAGCTATATGCGAATTAATAAATTTTCGAGACAAAAATGGCTGTTTTTTTTCTCAAATTTAGAGTTTGTAAATCATGATCACGAGGCCTAGGTTCCTCAAAATTTGCATACATGATGCTTTTGATTATTGTGACAATTTATCCATTATTCAACTTTCTATGTTTAACCGTTTTTTAGTTATAAGCAAATTGTAATCGTAATTTACGGTTGTCCTCTGACAAATTACACTTGCGATTTGAAGTCTAAGAATGCGCTCTGCTCAAAGAAAACACGACGCACAGCTAAGTTAAATCAATCAAAGAAATCTATTAAGCTTAAGAAAACAAATGAATTGCGTCAAAATTTAAAACAGCTTGGTTCAATCGTTAGCAGCAAAAAGTAAATTAAAAAAGGCACAAATTTAATCAAAGCAAATTCTAGTCCTACACAAATATTATAATCCTACACACATATAAAATAGCAAATGGCGGCAATTAAACCCAATAAATATCCCACTAATTTATGAATTCAACTATAAACCCCAAACTATGAATCTCAAAAAATACTTTAAAAGGTTACAAAAAAAGAGAGAATTTACTTTAGAGAAAAGGAGTCTAAGAAAGTACCTTCCTTCAACCAACCACGGCCAAAGTCCAACAAAGTCTAAACTGAGAACCAAATTGTCTTCGGCAATGGAACGAACAGGACTCGACCAAAGTCCTTAATTGAGTGAAAACTGGTTGCTGGCGTCAATCCAACAACGGGGATACCGTACTACGCTTCCCTCACGTAGCGGAGAGTGGTGAGCGATGAGCGGTGAGCGATTGTTAGCTGGTTCCAAAACGCGAGGACAACCAACCTTCTGTCTTCGCAAACGAGTGTGACGCAATCGACTTCTTCGATCCAATTCACAACTCGTCGTGATGCGGCTCTTCGTCCTTCTTGACTTGGATGCCGCTCTTCAATACCCAGCGAATCGAACAGCACCTAACTTCTTCGGAAAAGACTGCACAGTGCAGCAATTCCATAACATAAATCAGCTCAACCTGCCGTGCAGACCAACACTGTGGGGCACGGCGAACAGTAATTCAACACTTCAGTCCAACACTCCAGTTCAACACTAAAATCCAAAGGAAACACACCAACGTATATATAGGCCAAAGGCATGTGGTCAATTTCGTGAAGGTACAAGAGGAGAAACGGAAAGGTTTCCGGAAAAACAAGTTAGCAAACGCTGTAAATAAGCCCCAAATAACCTAACCCAGCGGCAAGTCGCCTAGTAAATTTCCAAGTTCGTAGAAAAGTAAGGAGAAAACGACCAAAACTACGCAACTTGGCGTCGAGATACGTATGCATCCAAAAACACGTAAAATGAAAATTCTTACTTATTGAGAACTATGACACATCCTAAAGGACAAAACACTACGTAATCAACAGCGGGTATCCGAATTTCCCAACAAAACAATACAATTCGTAGTAAAGAAGTGATATCATGGTAAATTTTTTGAGAAAACAAAAACAAGATAACCAAAACTACGTAATGTGAAAGTTGCTGTAACACAAATCAATAAATTTTGCTGCTCATCTAGTAAAATGGCCGAGTAAATACAATGGTCCCACGCGCGCACGCGCGCGTGAAATCCCAATAACCAAACAAAAATTAACCTAAACTTCTAGTCGGTGAATTCATTTCTTTTCCTTTTTCAAAAAGCAATACAATGTAATAGCCAAGAAGTCATCAAATAAAATCAAATCTAGCATTATACTCGCTATAATACGCCAAAGCGTGTAACGAGTTGGCGGGCCTATCTTCGCGTCATTGCGCCCGGGCAACACACCTTCTTTCGAAGAAATGTCGCAGCGGTGGCGAGGCGCGGGCAACACTGTGTCCAATTTGACCAGCCGGAGGTTTGAACCTCAGACCTACCGTTCCAGAGACGAATGCGTTACAGCTCGACCAACTGGCCGGTTTGCCAAGAAGTCCTAGTTCACGTAATATTATGATCTGTTTTATTTCAGATTATTACGGTCCATAAATAGTGCAAAAAGAAACTAAGACAAGAGGCACATACGTACAAGCAACACACTTATTTTCAAATTACACCAAAAGAGTGCGATTGTAGAACTCATAATACTTGGACAAACAGAAACTATTCAAATTCATCAGAGACTTTATCCAATTTTCAGGAGACTTCAAGCATCTTTGCACAAATCCATAAACAATTCTGCGAATTAGCGCTTAATGGCGTTGGCGTAATATTTAATGGCGTTGTTTAAAAGCCACTGAACTAGCGATGTGTGGGCCATGGCTTTGTTTTTTGATCGACTGAAAACGCGCAGAAAATTTGCGCAAAACTTTGAGGATTTTGGAAACTACTGTTTGCGAATTTTCATCAAAAACTTAACAAAATGCAATATCTTAAACCTTTGCGCGCTAAAAACAATAAGAATTTTGCCGACCATGATTTAGACAAATTGTTTCCTCGGCCTCGAGCATTCCTGCCCTTGGCCTCGAGAGGGTCTGTCATCGAAACGTCGGTCCTTGGCCCTGGTTTCGGATTTTTTTTTGAGTCCTTGGCCTCGAACGTTTGGTCCTCGACTCCATCTCTGGCTTAGAGACTGCATTTAACGGTAAAAAACCTTACTTTTTTGCTTGCGTTCTGGGTCACTTTAAAGCTATATTTTTGAAAAAAAAACAAACAAATGTATTATGATGTTAAAATGAGGAGAGGGCAAATTTGTAAGCTAAAACAAATATATTTTTGTACTCTTTGAAAATCTAACTAGCATTGCTTGTCTAAACAAAAAAAACTTAGATTAAATGCTGTGTATCAACCTTTTTTTAAACACCGCCGGTTAGACGTTTGGATGGTTAGCAGCCAGTGTTATTTGTTTCTTATTCGTAAAACTTGCCACGAAGTATTGTACGTTTAAAAGAATCAGCTCTAAAATTAACCAATACAACTTGATGGTAAGGTCCCACAGGCGATAATTTCACTTTAAATAAGATAAGACTTTTTCTCAAAAATCGTCGAACTTTTTTTGTCAAGTGTTTAATTGCGTGGTTGTAATATTTTCACAGATTAAGTCTATACCAAACTAAGAACAGTGAAATTTATGTATTGTTTATTAACTTGTAAATCTACATCCTCTTTAATTATCTTACATTAATCGCTGCCCACGAGATTGAGCTTCATACACACTTGCCAGACAATTGTTGAAAAATGCCATCTGAGATAACAAAACGCGCTTATAAATAACTTAAACTTTTTTTTTCTTCATTTTTAGTATCAGAAATCGTTTTCAAGAAAAAAGCAGTTCATGCACGTATTTGTTTTACAACATTTGCAAAGTAACGCTAAAATACGATTACATTAGTGAAATACAACGTGGAAATTTCACAACAAGTAAACAAAGAAAAGCGCAGATTATGCGTTACAGATTACTTTCAAACTTTGTTGCAAGCAAATTATCGCCAGTGGGACAGGACCATTGATCGTAACTTTAAATCTTACTTTAAACTTTAAATCGTAACTTTAAACCTATTAAACACTTAAGCAGCGGTCCCATGAGTCAAAAAAGCAATCGCGAATGCGGACAATCCAAATTTGACAAGATGGAATTACTTTATTTGGCAATACTGTAGAAGTAAATTATTGACCATACAGCAAACAATTTGCGAGAATTGAATCACTTGCTTCAATAGTAGGGCTATTCCATTATATTTCAAAAAAATTTAGGCATTTTTATACCCAGACTCTGGAAAAGAGTCAATTAACCATTATATAGATCGAGGCTGGCGTACTGATCAACCTGCAAAACATTTTTTTCAAATCAGCCCAGTGGTTGCAGAGATATTGAAAGTCACCAGTAGATGGTAGACGCGAGTATGAAAAATTTTTAATTTAGATTTTACGAGTTTTACTAAAGGTATCGACTTGGTTTTTGTGTTTAAATACATAGTTTTTGGGGCAAGAAATCATAATTTCGGGTTATTTTCATAATAATTTTTCAGGAAAGTCTGTTATTTGAAGTTTTTTTTTTAAATTTTGGGGGCTAAGTTGAGGCCCAAAAATGGGAATGAAGGATTGCACAAAATCAAAAAAACAACTATGCCTTAAAGTCTTGACAGCAAACATTTTTCATTGCTTTTTTGTTTTTCCATGACAATTGTAGTCTTCACCACCTACGCTGTATTTTTTGAAACAAGCTTCCAAAAATTTCTAGTTTGTTTTTTTCATATTTTGAATTTATTGCTTGCTCTCTATGAATACAAACATTGATTGTTTCAAAACAATTACAGTTGTTTCATAATTTGCAGCAAAAATGTGGCTGGTCTATGTATCAGAATCAAGAACTTTACCCTATTGACCAATAATCAGAGATCATTCTCTCCAGTGCTTCATTATGAGCTAATTGCCATATATGATATTCATTTGATTATATTTCACCAAATGATATCAATTAGTGATTATTCGTACAAATTAGGTTATATAAAGTGCTAACTAAAATTAATCAAAGTTATTTTAATCATTCTCACCAATTTCGCATGCATTATTTTAGAGCTTGCAATTAAAATATTTTAATTTTTTAGGTAATTTTAGAGCAAAATGTTCAATTTTTTGGCCGTTCATTAAAAATTTACGCAATAATTATCAAATAACTGAAATTAACAAACCTAGACTGTTAATGGTATTCATTTAATAAAAAAGGTCAATTAAAGTTTACATCTTAATGTTATAAGGATTAACTTTTTTAATTGTGCTCATCATCAAAATGAGGTAGACTACAACAAAGAAATTATTAAACAATGCCATATTATCAAACATCTGAATTGCTTACTCACGTAGGTCAATACTCATGTATTAAGAAATTTTGAGTGTGCTTAGTTGTGCTGTTCTCCCAAGACCTAGATATTGCTTTGTGCATGCTATTTCTATTGTAATTTGACTTTATCAAATCAAAATCAAATTTTTCTTTATACTCGTTGTATTACACTGAAGCATGTAATGAGTTTGCGGGGCCCATCTCCGCGTCATTGCGCCCAAGCAACACTGCTCCTTTCGAAGAAATGTTGCAAGAGTAGCGAGCCGTTGGCAACAACGTGTGATTTGACCCACCCGAGATTTAACCTCCTGCTCCAGAGACGAACGCGTTACCGCCCGACCAACTAACTGGCCGGTCATTTAACTTTATTCCAAGTGAAATTGCAATTGTACTACAAATAAATTTGCAATGCTAGTTTGTTATTCTTTCAAATGAAATACAGTAGCAGCAATTTGGAGATGAATCCACGGGCATTGGCATCAACATACTTGCTCATTTTTGTTTAATCGTTTTGCGCGCTTCTGGCCGAAAGGCTACCAGCTCGGAAGCCCAAGGAAGAGCCACCAGAACGGCGGCTATTTAAAACAAGCAATGCGAAGAAGTTGTCTTCCCACAGGATTCGAACCTGCAGCCTTTGGATTACCGGTCCACTGCTCCACCACTTGAGCTATAGAAGGCGTCTCCTCGCGTGTTTAATTTGGCTATTTAAACCCCACAACTTGCTTGTTCTATGATTTTAACACCATAATTGACTTGTTATATTATATCATAATTATTATATCAAAAACATCATAATTGACTTATTATTAAAATCATAGAACAATCAAGTTGCGGGGTTTAAATAGCCAAAATTAAGCATGCGAGGAGACGTCTTCCCTAGCTCAAGTGGTAGAGCAGTGGACCGGTAATCCAAAGGCTGCAGGTTCGAATCCTGTGGGAAAACAACTTTTTCGCATTGCTTGTTTTTAAGTAGTCGTCGTTCTGGTGGCTCTTCCTTGGGCTTTCGCGCTGGTAGCCTTTAGGCGAGAAACATGCAAAACGATGAAACATTAAAACTCTGGCTTGCAAACGTCAAAAACATCATAATTGATTTATTATTAAAATAGTTGCTCATGATATTTTTGAGTTAAATTAGTTAAAAGGTATACACAGGATGTTTCAAAAAAACATTCCGGTATATTATAGAAATAACACCAGTATATTTGTATGTTACTTTTGAAACACCCTGCATAAATATTTTGCAATGATTAAAATTGTTTTTTAAAACACAAATGCACTAAACACCATTGCAACAATGACACCAATCTTGTGATTGACTGGCATTTATGACATGAGTCAGCAAGACCAACTTAATGCTTTGTATAATTTGTGGCCAAAACGTCTACTAATGTTCGATGCATGTTAC